>CM066041.1:47775099-48484211 GCA_033557465.1 Ichthyophis bannanicus | reverse complement strand
ACTACGAGCTCAGAGTCCACTGGGTCTGTTGTATACAGAGACGGGCATGAGGGGTTACATGCACCGTGGATGTCATGTGTCCCAGAAGAGCAGCAAAAGCCATGCTGATGCCGTAGAGGGGGACTGCACCTCCCCTGCCAGTACCACAAGGCACTGTGCTCTGCCCAGAGGGAGGAAGGCCCTGGCCTTTATCGAGACCAGGAGGGCACCGATGAACTCCTGACATTGAGCCAGGAGCAGGTGGGACTTGGGGTAGTTGCTTACGAATCCCAGAGTCTGCAGAACTTTGATAGTGTGGTGCGCCGCTGCACTTACCTCCTTTGTCAAGCTTGCCTTTAAAAGCCAGTAATCCAGGTAGGGAGAGACGAACACTCCAGGCAAACGGAGGTGGGCGGTGATGACTGCCAGACACTTGGTGAACACACTGGGGCCGAGTAGAGGCTGAATGGGAGCATCCTGTACTGGTAGTGGTGTCCTCTGACAATGAAGTGGAGCTACTGACAGTGCCAGGGATGGATCAGAATGTGGGTGTAGGCATTGTTGAGATGTAAGGAGCATAGCCAGTTTTCCTTGAAGAGATAGGCAGCAACGCCCCAAGGGACAGCATCTTGAAATTTTCACTGACCAGGAAGCAATTGAGGTTCTGCAGGTCCAGAAGCTCTCTGTGCAGGGAAGTCATGGGAAAGTGCCCTGGAAAGAAGGGAGGAGGTGTTTGGTGGAATTGGAGGAGGCAGCCCTCCCGTACCACTTGTAGCACCCAGGCATTGGAGGTGATGCCTAGCCAGAGACAGGCAAAATGGACCAGATGTCGTCCTGTGTGCTTTGGGCCCTCGGATAGAAGAGTGGCTATACCCAAAGAGTCAAACCCTCCCACCATAGGTTGGGGCTGGGGCGCTGTTCGGGGCTTGGAAGTCTTTGGCTTACGGGAGCCATGTCCCTGGCTCTTGGCCTGCTGACCCTGCTGGGGAACCTGGTAGGCTGGAAACTGGGGGCATTTCCCGTAGGCCTTCTTGACTTCAGGTGGAAGGCCTTTTTACCTGAAGACTTCCGCCAGGAAGGGTTGGCAGCATTCCTGGACAGCCTAGTCCTGGTCAGAAATTCTGTCTCCAGCTCGGCTGCCTTGTCCATCATCGGCTTGCTGAAGAGAATTCCCCCGGCCCCCCCTCCCCCGGCATGGGCCAGCTTGTCCTGTACTCACTGCTCCAAGTCAGAGGATTGTAACCAGACAAAGTAGTGGGCCCTAATGCCCACTGATGCCACACGGGACATGGACTTGAAGCCGTTGAAGGCTGCCTGAGTCTGAAACTTGGGGCAATCCTTGGCTGTGGAGACAAGGGTCCAGAAGCACTCGAGAGGTTCTCCTGCCAGACCAGTCGAGAACCCAGCAAGCTCCTTTACATAGAAACATAGAAATATGATGACAGAAAAAGACCACATGGCCTATCTAGCTTGTCCTTCCAAATCAACAACTACAATAGTCCCCTTTTTACCTTGCCAGGGCCCAGAGGTACATGCCCATGTACAGCTGGCATGCCTGGATCCGGCCAGTGAACATCGAGCCCTGGAAGTACAGCCTGCCAAAGGCATCCACGGTGTGGACCTCCCCTGCTGCATGGCACAGAGGAGTGCGTCTTTTGACTCTTGATTTGATGCATGGTCAACTCCATTGCCATGAAACTGTAAGGCAGCTATGCCTTTTGAAATCCTGGGCTCTTGCCAACTCAATACTGGGAATCGAGTTGGCAGCTCACCACAGGCACCATCACTAGGCTCTCCCAAATCCTGAACAATAAGCATTCAAGGATGGAGGGGATCGACACAGTCAGTGCCTCCTTCGGAGGGGCCTCGTACTAGATTATCTCCAGCTCCTCAGCATGAGTCTTGTCCTCCGGCTCCGCCACACAGACCAGGGCCTGTACCATCCCTCGGACGAAGTCGAGGAATGGATGGCCGCGCTCCTGCGGGGGAGATGGCTCCAAAGGCACATTCCTGTAGAGTGAAGTATTGGGGGACTCCTCCTTAGTCTCCCATCCCGACTCGGAGACCTCTAGCACCAAGTGGTCATCGAGCTAATGAGCCAGCAGCATCGAGGAACACGGCGCTCCATGCACTGATCCCGATGCACTCGGGGGTGAGTTGAACCTCAGGGGCAAGGCTGATGGTCTCGACTCTGAACTGGAGAACACCTCCAACACAGGCTAGACTTAGCCATGGAGGGGCCAGAGGTTTGCGCCGATGACCCGGAGGTATTGGGTGCCAAGCCAGGCTGTGCTCCAGGGTCGCCATCCTGACTTCAAGGCCAGTTGGCTCCACAGCCACTGGCTCGGGTCTCGACATCATACGGTGCTACTTAAAGGTCAATAGGCCAATTTGAACTGGATGCGGAAAAGGATAGGGAACCAATGAACAGACTTGAGAAGAGGGATAATATGAGAATGACGAAGCTGGCAGAAGATTAGCCGCGTAGCAGAGTGTTGAACAGACTGAAGGGGAGAAAAATGATTCAGAGGGAGACCAGCAAGGAGTAGGTTAAAGAAGTCTAGACGGGAGGAGACGAAGAGGTGAATAAGCATCTTAGTAGTGTGTTCAGAAAGTAATGGGCAAAATTTGTTGATGTTGTAGAGAAAGAAACGGCAGGTTTTTAGCTATCAGTTGGATGTGTGTGGAGAATCTCAAGATTGCAAGCTGCGGAGATAGGGAGGAGAGTTATCCACAAAGAATGAGAAAGGAGGAAGGGGAGAGGAGGGTTTAGGGGGGAAAATAAGGAGCTCAGTTTTGGCCATGTTAAATTTCAAGCGGCGGTGAGACATCCAAGCTACAATGTCAGAAAGGTAGGCAGAGAACCAGGCCTGGATTGCCGGAGAGATTTCAGGTGTAGAGAGAAGTAGATCTGGGAGTCATCAGTGTAAAGATGGTACTGAAAGCCATTGGAAGAGATGAGTGCACCAAGAGACTAGATATAGAGAAAGAAAAGGAGTGGACCCAAGACAGATTCTTAGGGTACATCAACTGAGAGCGGGATAGCACTAGAGGAGGATCCACCAGAACAAACACTGAAAGAGCGATGGGAGAGATAAGAAGAGAACCAGGACAACACAGAGCCCTTATAACTAAATGAGGACAAGGTATCAAGGAGAAGGTTGTGGTCAACAGTGTCAAAAACAGTAGAAAGGTCAAGAAGGATAAGGATCGTGTAAAGGTCCTTGGATTTTGCCAGGAACAGGTCACTGGAGACTTTGGCAAGAACCATTTTGGTAGAATGTAAAAGATGAAAGGCAGATTATAGATGATCCAGAAGGGTTTGAGAGGAGAGAAAGTTGAGGCAACAGCGGTGAATAGCACAGTCGAGGCAACAGCGGTGAAGGAGCAGGCAGGAATAATCATCGTGGTCATGCTCCAAGCAGCAGAAACAGCAACTGTGAAGGTTGGTGATAGACAAAGCGTGGGAGTACTTGCAACAGTGCTTGAATCCACTGACTGTAGACAGCAGGGAACACAGCATCCGTAAGGTCAAACTTACACGTCTCGGTCAGGGAGGGAACAAGGGAACTCCCGTCCCCAGAAAAGAAAAAGTAGAAAAAGTATAAAAAAAACCGCAAAGCCAAGGCAAGGGTGCTATTGGGTGACAGGAAGGTGATGGAGCAAGCAAACTGGCAAAAATGTGCAAAAAAAAAAGCATGAACCCAGGAAACAGACAGGGCGTTTGCAAGGCTCAATGGAAAAAATAAGACTGAGGTAAGATGGCACCCTTGGGCAGGAAGGTGACTGCGCATGCGCAGTCTAAATCCCAAAGGCTTTCTTTGAAAGCTGGGGAGTGAATCTGCATGGGCTCTCTTGGTGCCAACGTCATCCATATAGGAGGACTGACATCTTGCTCATTCCCAGAAAATACCAAGACAGCTGGTAGGGCAGAATCTAGCAGCACAGTGTAGCAAGTAAACAGATGATTCACTGAGACCAACAAGGCAGCAAACATAGGAGAAAAAGTCATCATGAAAAAGTAGATGACAGGTTCTAAAGTCAGTAAACAGCACATGGAAACAGAAGGTCCAATAACATTGATTCTTTGTCCCCAAGGTTATATTGGAACATGTTCTGTCCTTGGGAAAGGCGGGGATGGTGTCTAACAATCATATTCATGAAGGAGAGGCTAATTACCAAGGTAGAGACTACAATTCCATCAGGTTGTGTGGCTATGCTCATTACCCTGGGGGTGCAGTTTCACTTGGGTATCCCTTGACTGCCAAAAGGGAAGAATTTGATTTCATAGTGCAAGTTTATCTTCAATATTTTTCTTCCATGGTAATTGGGGATTTTAGCTTATATAGTGATGACTGACGGATATTCAAGCTGTACATTTCCTCTCCTCTCTATTACTCAGCTGGTCATTTGCTTGACTTAATTTTTTTCTTTTATCATCTCCCCACTTATTTGGTCTGATGTCATTTATTTTAATTGAACTTAAAATGACATTATACTTGTCTCTATCAAAAGCAGTTTGAGACAGGTTGCATTATATAAAAAAAATATTTCAACAATTTACAAAGGTAACTAGCTAACAAATAATAAACTAATGGATGAATAAATCATCTACTACTGACCATGCTATAATGTACAGTATGCCCCAAATTCCTTTATTTATTCTAACTTAATCTTCAAGATAGGTTTGAAGCCAGGCAACACCTTCCACTTACTATGGGAATAAATGGAACAGACTATTTCATCTGGCTACTTCATCTGACAGTAATAACACATTTTCAACTTACTATAAAAATTACTATGGCTCCTTCCCCATCTTAAAGCATTTGGTAATCAATTCCCTAACTACAGCCACATCAGCCTGCATGCACCCAATCGTGTCTGATCTTAGAAGCAGGGTCAGGCGTGCTTAGTACTTGGATAGGAGACTACCTTGGAATACCAGGTGCTGCAGGCTAGGCAACCTACTTCTGGTTGCACCTTGTCAAGAAAACCCATGGGATAGTCACAACATGGACAGCTCTCCACAGGACTGCCAGGAGTCAACATCCATTTGACGGCACTTAACAATAATAATCTATTTCTCTCCTTTTGTTGATGGGCAATCCTTGTAGATGACTAGAAATTAAGTGTTCATCAATTGCACTGTATTTCATTACAGTTCTTGCAAGTTTCTTCTTAATTATAAATGAAACACCAATTCTTCTGTGTCTATCATTTCCGGCATAGTACACCATGTGACCATCAGATTCAAAGTGCCCGATGCCAGTCAATTTCAGTTCGCTGACACAAAACAGATCGAGTTTTACATGTCCCATTTCATTCTTGATCAGCTCAAACATCCTCTGATTCAGCTTTTGTACATTCCATGTCCCAATATGTAAGACATATAAAGCATAGATACTCACATGTAAAGCACAGTTACTTACCTGTAACAGGTGATCTCTGGGAACAGCAAGAATAAGTCTTCACATATGGGTACGTCGGTACCGATGGAGTCTGCGCGGGAACGCTCCCCAGCGTCCAATTAGAACGCTTTTGGGAGCATCCCACCACGCCTGCGTGCTGCCTTCCCGCCTTTCCCAACTGCGTCTCCTCAGTTAAGTTTTAAAGCTGAGACGAGAGAGAGAGGGGAAAGATAGAGATAGAGAGATACAACTCCTAGGGGAGGTGGGTGGGTTGTGAAGACTTATTCCTGCTGTTCCCAGAGATCACCTGTTACAGGTAAGTAACTGTGCTATCTCCAGGAACAAGCAGGAATGAGTCTTCACATATGGGGACTCCCAAGCTAAGATGCCTGGAGGAGTCCCAGCATGTTGCGAATCTGAGAGCCATGCTATTTCACCGAAACCCCAGGCATCCTAGGGATGGAGGGTAGGAGTTGAACTAAAAAGATGTGCTGTGGAACAGCTGGACCAAACAGGATGCCTAGATAGGAATCTCTGTGCAGGTGATATTTAGTGGTAATATTGAAGAGCAATAAACCAATATGAACCTCACCTGGTGACACTGTAAAAGGGTATATGGAGATTCATGTGGATTTGTGGATAGGATATGAACCAATAGGATATCCCCAGGGAGTACCTCAATGTAGGGAGAGGTAAAACTGTGCAAAAAACAGGTTGAGGTTAGAACCCTTACGGTGAGAAGAAACAATCCCAGTGTAATTGGGGTAGTTCAATGAGGTAGGGACTTAGCGGAAAATGCAGAAGTCTCTATTAAATAAAACTGAAGCTCTTTTGACTTTAAGAGACATAGTTCTTGTGGGAGAAGGGAGCTTCGAAGATCCCTATATCCGATAACAAAGAAGGATAGGAGTAATGAGGCATTGTAGCCTTCCATTTTTTGGAGATTTAGAAAATGTCCCTCCTAACTGGCAAGGAAAGTATATGGAGGGCTTCAGGTGTACCTAAACTGAAGGTTATGGTACAAGAACTCCTCAACTACCACAGGAAGTGGTTGATTATGGAGAATCCTAAGTATGCTGGGATAGCATGGAAGGGATAGAGAGTATCTGTCAGATCCGTAGGGGAATATATATATATATGTATAAGTATATATATATATATATGTAGGCAGACAGACAGAAAAGGTATATAGACATATATCTACCCACAATCATATATTGCAATACATATATATATAGATAGGTAAATACAGATATAGCACAGTTACTTACCTGTAACAGGTGATCTCTGGGAACAGCAGGAATAAGTCTTCACATATGGGTACGTCGGTACCGACGGAGTCTGCATGGGAACGCTTCCCAGCGTCCAATCAGAACGCTTTTGGAAGCATCCCAACACACCTGCGTGCTGCCTTCCCGCCTTTCCAAACTGCCTCTCCTCAGTTAAGTTTTAAAGCTGAGGCAAAGAGAGAGAGAGAGCAAAGAAAGGAAAGATAGAGATAGAGAAATGCAACTCCTAGGGGAGGTGGGTGGGTTGTGAAGACTTATTCCTGCTGTTCCCAGAGATCACCTGTTACAGGTAAGTAACTGTGCTATCTCCAGGAACAAGCAGGAATGAGTCTTCACATATGGGGACTCCCAAGCTGAGATGCCCAGAGGGAGTCCTAGCATGTTGCGAATCTAGAAAGAGCCATGCTACTCCTCAGGACCTCAGGCATCCTGGGGATGGAGGGTAGGAGTTGAATACAGAAAAGGTGCTGTGGACAGCTGGACTAGAACAGGACTTCTATAGAGGAAGACCCTGTATAGAGGGCATTTAGTAGCAAAATATTGCAATATGGGCCTCCCTTGTTGGCATTGCAAAAGTCTACTGAGGTTCATATCGATCTGCTAGAAGAGCCAGTGAAAAACCTCAAGGAGTACCTCATTGGGAAGTAGAGGTAAGAAAAGTAGAAAAAACAAGTGGAGGTCAGAACCCTTCAGGGTGAGAATAGCCCCAGGGGAACTGGGGTAGTATAAAGAGGTAGGGCTTCAGCAGAGACGCAGAAGGTAATATTAGACAAAGCTTAAGCTGTTTTGGTCCAAGAACAGTACAATCCTAGGACCAAAAGAAAAATGAGTCTGACCCTCCTGGACTGGCAATGGAATTAGTCCATGTAGGAGAGAAAGGGTATGGAGACCCCTGTATCTGATAAGGAAGTAAGGACAGACTTAGGAAGCGCTAAGCTTTAGATTAACTGAAGTTCCGCAATGTCTTTCCTAAATGGGGTCAATTAGGAAAGAAAAAGGTACATGGAGAGCTTCAGAGGTACCTAACCCTTGAAAGGTTATGGTAAGGAAAAGTTTGTTAATTACCACAGGAAGTGGTTATATGTATAGAACCCCAAGTATGCTGGCACAGCATTGATAGGGGTAGTGCCCATCTGTCAGGATCATATAGGAATGTATGGATATCTGAACCTAAACAGACAGATAGATAAGTATGTGGATACATATCTACCTAAAAGATACATCTCACTATATATCTATATATATATATGTAGATATATGCATATATATTCCTAAATATATACACATATAGGGTATATATGCATATATATAGAGAGAGAGATGTATGGGCAGAAGATACACAGATATATATATATATATATATGAATATGCAGGCATATAGACACATGTCTCCAGGTATGTGGATGGAGAGATGCCTATAGAACTAGATTCCCCTAGGAATATGGGGAGAGAGAAAGATTCATCTAATTGCAAGAAGGGTGATACCCGCTTGAATAGATGCATAGAAAATCCTCTTTACCTGGTTATGAGTGACAGAGTCAGGGGAATGGTTTCCCTGACAAGAAGGAATGTAGATTCCTTTCAGAAATCGAGCTCTTGAATAACCAGGATGGCCTACGTGAAAAATGCAGAGGATAACTTCAGTCTGCAGGCAGCAAATCCAGATCTCTCCAGAACTGTAGTATGGTGATTGGATGGAGGGCGCCAGTGGAATAAGATACCATGGTGACCTGCCTATGAGGGCAAGATGGGTATCAGGCGTCCTTGAGCTGCCACTGAAAGAAAACTATCTCTGGCGAGAGTCCAAAGGAGATATGGGCCAAGCCAGGGAATTGGCCATTCTTCAGGTTTTCACGTGATGAAAGGCCTGTGTCTTATGTCTCAAAAGAAATTTTAGATGAGATGGTAAGGGTAGGGAACACCTACCAGCCATGAGAACATGACTGAGGGAACCCCTCCTAACCATCCAGAGTCATCTGCTAGGCAGAATACTGATGCTCTCTAGCAAGGGCCCATAGTGCAAAGCTACTCTGTAGAGTTGCAGAGAGCATACTGCAGGTTGGTTAGAAGAAAAAACTGACTGTTTAAAGCCAGTGGGCAGCTTAACTATTCTGCCAAGGACAAGGGGCAGAGAATAGAAGTTAACCAACCAGTCTGTGATAATAGGGTTTCCCAACAAGGAAGAAAACTCCATGATCTGACCACAATACCACGGCTCTTTAGGTCTCTGGTCCATCAGTAGTGAGAGACAAGCAGAGAGTAATACAGAACACAATCACAACACACAAGTGTTATTTTCTTTGAGCTCAGAGGGAAGACAATAAGCGGATTATGAACAGGCATAATTCCAGGCTTATTGAATTCAAAGTTCTCCTTCTAAAAGCTCCCTTTTTATTAGAGAAAAAGAGGAAGTAACAGTCATTTATTATAACCATGAAATAACACAAGGTGTCGCCAAAGTTCTTTTTACAGAGTAAGATCTGATTACAGTATATTAGATGAAATTCACTCAATTATGACAAAATTGTTTATAATTGCAAAAGTTGCAAAAATTATGTTGTGTCAGCAGGGACTTCCAGCTGACTGTACAATGAACTTTATGCTTGCAGAGTTCATAGCCTATGTTCTTTTTGCTTGCGTTAACACTGTTCCATCTATTTTAAAGACGGTTACACAGAACCCATGACCATGACATCCTATTCTATTTAGAAGGAAGTAGGTGAAAAGTCAAACTTCTAAACACATTTTGTATCAAGAACTTCATCCATCTTCAATTACATATTGGGGATTCTGGTATCCCTTTATCTGTCCATTCCTACAAATAACCTGTTTGGGGTTTAGCACTGAGGCTAGAAGGATTGCTAGTGGAGGGGAAACCCTGGTTGTGTGGTAAACAGAAGCAGTGGCTTAACCACTAGGAATTGCTGTATCTGCAGCAACTATTGGGGCAGCGGAAGAAAATTTCCTTTCCCCCTCCTTTTTTAGACTGGGAAAAAGAAATAACAGACATAGTAAGTCTTCCTACTGTCTGATGGGCTGCCCTAAGGTAATAAAGGGGGAGACAACTCTGGAAGGGAGAATCCCCCTGTGGAATAGGTAAAGGACCATAGGGGCTTACCGGTGCAAAAGAATCACTCTTACAAACCGAATGTTGTAGTAAGAGGGAGGTAAGACAGAGTTGAAAGAGACTGACTATGCAGAAAGTCTCTGAAAAGTAAGATGATACATGCCAGTACAGGGAAGAAAAACTGTCTTATTGATAGTTGTCACTTCTCTTTTCTCCAAAGAGGAAGAGAAACCTGTTCAGTATGGGCATGATCATCATAAAGACAGAGTAAAAGAAAAGATGTCTCGTGAAGAGATATCTAGAAAAGGTTAGGATAAAATTAGTGCAGATACTTCAAGTTATAGAAGCAGACTGCCACTCTAACCACCAAAAAAGAGAGGTGATGATGATCTATTTGAAACCCTGCGACTGCTGGGTTTGCTGACCCTGTTGAGGTTGTGGTTTCTTCAGACCAGGGTGATGTTTCCCCCTGTTTGGGAACATCTGTATGATGGGCAGAAGATGGATAAAACTTTTTCCCTCTAGGGGAAGAAAGTTTGGTAGGACATTTCCTACCAACTGGGAAAGAGGAAGGCGTAGAAGCGCCTCTGGAAACAGGAATGTCAGTGGTTAACTGAGCAACTTGAAGTAAAGACTCCTTGTTAAAGAGATTTTCTCCAGTGCAAGGAGTATTTCCCAGTCTCTCTTGTGCCCATTTATCCAAACCTGAAACCTGGAGCCAGGCTTTACGTCGTGCCCCTATAGCTATAGCAGACGTTCTGCTAACAGACTCAAAGGAGTCTAGGGAAGCACGAGTAAGGAACCTAGAGATATTTTGAGCATGACTAACCAGTAAGGAATAGTCTGCACTTTTGGGCTCTTGGAGAAGAGGAGTCAAAAACAGTAATTTCTTTGTGACCTCCTCAAGAGATAAACCCATATAGAAAATATATGAGAGAATTCTTGCTGAAAGCATGGATGCCTGGAAGGTTTGGCGTCCAAAGGCATCTAAAGTCTTAGACTCACGACCTGGCGGATAATTAGAGTGCTTTTTAGTACTCTTAAGCCGCCTCACTGCTGATTCTACAACAATGGAATGATAAGGAAGTTGAGTCCTTTGAAAACCTGGAGAGGGGGACACCTGATATAGAAGATCAGATGCCCTAGAAGGTGGGGGTACCGTTAAAGGAGCTTCCCACATTCGTAGAAGGAGATCCTGCAAGGAATGATGCAAAGGAAGCATGATGTTCTCCTTTGCTCTCCCAGGAATATACAGGGATTATGTATTCCTTTGTGTAGGATCCTGTCCAGGTATAGAAATGGCAAGTTATTTTGCCATATCCAGGAGAAAAGCTTGAAAAGAAGAATCCCCAGAGGGAAATCCTCTTGGACAGGCTAGATCTGTTGAAGAACTAGCATTGGCACCCAGGGATCTATCCAATTTTATAGGAGTATAAGATCCTAAAGGGTGGAGAATGGTATCCTTAGAGGATGGCTACCGGTACCGTAGAAGGTCGGGACCAGCAACAGTCGGTAGCATATCGTCCATGCCAGGAATCGATTCCAGACTCGGTATCGAGGGAAGCGAGCCTGATGAAAGAAGCATGGAAGGTACCGACAACGATGGTAAAAAGGATACCGGTACCGACTCCGGTACCGTATCCGATACCAGCGGACCAGCCGGTGAGGGCTGTAACGGTATTGAAAAAACCATTGATGTCGAACCTGGGTCCTCGGTACCGTCTGGTGTCGGTACCGAGGCGAGTCGGTACCCAGTCTTCCAGACTGGAGATCGATTCTAGACTCGGCATCAAAGGAAGCGAGTCTATCGATACACATCTGGAGGGTACCGATGTCGGTACTAGTACTGGTACCGGGATCGATACCGATACTGGAAGGTCGGTCTGCAGTGCATCTAACAGTCCGGTAGGTACCGAGTGCGCCAGACTACGATCCTTGGTGAGGAATGTTTCATCAAACACCATTGCCGATGCCGGGGTATCGGTACCGCTTGAAGCGGATGCCACCACTGAGCATGGCTCAGGTATGTTCTGTGAGGGGGGAACCTCAGGAACAACCTGAAACCCCACACAGGCTTTGGAGGCCGAAGACTCCCACCGGGGTTTTAAAGCCAGTGTATTCTCGAGGGCAAGGCCAGAGGCATCTCTATGCTGTGCATGAGATCTACCACTCGAGGACTGTTAAAAGACTGTTTTTGGGTTACCTGATCCCGTGTAGAAGAGGAGGTGGTCGGTGCCCTGAATCTGGATGGGGACCGCGTATCGAAGGGAACTCGATGCTGAAGACTTCTTCCCACAATAGTATTAGAGGAGGGACACTCCGGAGGAAAGTGGTCAGGACCCAAGCAGGAGACACACCAATTATGAGTGTCTAAAATAAGTTTTTTACCGCCACAGTTTCAACATTTCATAGGAATAATGGCTGGTGTTTCCATGAGGAAAAAAGGGGTAGGCCTAGAAGGCCGGGAAAACCCCGTCAGGCACTAAGAAGGAAAAAAGTTATTCCGTAACAGGAATAAATTGAAGAAAAAAAGAAAAGAAAACTGAGGAGAGGCAGTTGGGAAAGGCGGGAAGGCAGCACGCAGGCGTGCTGGGATGCTTCCAAAAGCGTTCTGATTGGACGCTGGGAAGCATTCCCGCGCAGACTCCGTCGGCACTGACGTACCCATATGTGAAGACTCATTCCTGCTTGTTCCTGGAGATATACCCTATTTATGTATATATATATATATATATATATATATGGGCACGGATGCAGATGTCCATATACATGTAAACATATATATATATATATATATATATATAAAAATATATATATATGTATACATACCCATGTCTGTACATAGGGTATGTGGAGAGAGAAAGATTTATCTAGCAACAAGAAGGGGGGTGCCTGCTTGAGAAGATATTAAAAGAATCCATATTTCCTGGTTATGGGTAGGAAGCCAAGGGAATTCTTTCACTGGCAAGAGAAGTCTAGAGTCTTCTAAGAACTCTAGCCCCTGAATAACCGGGAATGGAGACCTACCTGGATAATGCAGAGGAGGTTTTCAATCTGCAGACAGTAAGTCTGAATCCTTCCGTAACTCCAGCAGGTAGCTGGAGAAAAAGATGCAATGAAATAAATATACCACATTTACCCTTGATGAGGGTACAAAGGGTATGGTGCATTACTGTGCTCAACATGGATCACGCCATGAAGAATTGAGGATGGAAGGAAAAAACCCAGACAGAGATGGTCTATACTGAAAGAAAAACCATCTCTGGTGTAGGGGTCCCCTGGAGATGTGAAGCAAAACCAGGGAATTGGATAATTCTTTAGGTCTTCCCTTAATTAAAGGCCTGTGACCTTTATTTAAGAAGCCTTTAATGGAAATGGTAAGGGCAGGGAGAACCCAGTAGGCCTGACTAGGTAAAGCCCTTGCTAACCATCTGACAATATGTGCTCTCTAACAAGGCCCCATAGTGTAGAGCTGCTCCGTAGAGATGCAGAGAGCATGTTGAAGGTTAATCAGAAGAAAACTGGTGTTTAAGAGCCAGTAGGTATCATGGACTATTCCGCCAAGCCCAAGGATTGGGGAAGGCTAAGGATAGAAGGTAAGGTGATGTGTCTGCAACAATAGCCAGAAAAGGTTCTTAAACCATCTGGGATCTGGTGGTACGGCCAGAAACAATTGAAATGGGAGGACAAGCTTTGGCTGCTTGGTCAGCAAGTTAGTGGTCTAACCAGTAAGAGCCCCTGCAATTCTAACTACTGATAGGACAGCAGTAGACATCTTAGGTCCCAAGATTGGGAAAGAAATACAGACCTAAGTAGGAGTGGTGACACTCCGCTATTGTCTGAGAAGCTGCCAGGAAAAATAAGAATGCAAGGGGGAGACAACTCTGAAAGAAAATGTAGGGGCTTACGGAAAAGCCCTCAATAAAGTGGTATCATTCCTACAGACCAAATGTCTTAGGAAGAGTGGCAGAGTTGAAAAGAAGACTGACTGTGGAGTAAATCTTTGATAAGTAGTATGAGAGATGCTGATACAGGAGAAAAGTCAAAGGTAAAGGCAAACCTTGACAGCTGTTACTCCTCTGTGTAGTTCAGAGGACGAGGAGTAACTGTACTACCTGTAAAGCATAATCATTTTAAGAAGCTCATTGAGCTAATAGTCAGAATGTCTCTTTGAGAGGGACATATGTAAATTTTTGGATGGAACCGATGTAGATGCTTGTAGAGGTAAGAAGCAAACTACAGGATCTAAACCTCAAAGAGGAAAAAGGATTCAGTGAAGAGTTTATCAGCAACCTTGCGGCTGCTGGGTTTGCTGAACCCGTTGAGGTTGTGGTTTCCTGAGCCTGGCTGGTTGATTCCCCTGCCTAGAAGCCTCTGTATGATGGGTAGAAGAGGGATAAGACCTTCTCCCATTAAGGGAACAAAGCTTAGTAGTAGATTTTCTACAAACTGGGATAGAGGAAGGCAAAGACAAGCCTTATAAAGCAATAGTGTCAGTGGTTAACTGAGCAGCCTCTTTATTAAAGAGATTCTCTCCAGTGCAAGGAGCATTTCCCAGTTTATCTTGTACAGATTTGTCCAAGTCTGAAGCTTGGAGCCAGGCTCTACGTCATGCTCCTATGGCTATATTATTTATTATTTATTTATTTATTACAAGTTCTTATATACCGCACTATTCGGCATCAGCGCGGTTTACATTATAACATAAAGACCATAACAACAAGCTGTTTGGTTTACATCGAACAGGAGTACAAACTTGGAGAACCGGGGTAAACTATATACAAGAGATAATTACATAGAACATAATAGAGTCTTAATAATATCAAGAACGGCATGGTGTGTTCATGAGTGGGTCACTTCCTCTGGTTCAATTGCTGGTAGGGTAGTATTGAAGGAAGAGGTGGTATTTGAGTGCCTTCCTGAACTGGAGTAGGTCAGTAATGGCCCTTATGTCGGAGGGTAGAGCGTTCCAGCATTTGGGTACATAGAAACTGAAGGCTCTGTTTGAGGTTGTCATGTTGCACTTTGTCAACGCCTTCGAGGTTGTCAGTAGGTTTACGGCTGATGTTCTTCTGGATCTGTTGGGGGGTACTGTGTGAATCAGATCTGTGAGTGAGGAGGATGAGATACCCTTGATTGCCTTGAATGATAGGACTAGGGTTTTAAAGATGATCCTCCCATGGATGGGGAGCCAGTGAAGCTGTTTAAGAATGGGAGTTACGTGGTCGCTTCTGGAGGCTCCGTAGAGGACTCTTGCTGCGGCATTCATGGCCATCTGTAATGGGCTAAGAGTGGATTGAGGGAGACCTTGTAATATGGCATTTGCAAAGTCGAAGTGTGGCAGGATTAGTGCTTGGTATATGGTTCGGAAGTCATCAGGGTCCAACATGGAGCGCATATGCCTAAGCGAGCGTATTTTGAAGTATACAGCTTTGACTATGTTATTTATGTGATGTTTCATATCCAGACGTTGGTCCAATGTAACTCCAAGGTATCTTATTGTTTCTTTAGCTTGTAGGTCAGCTTCCTTGACACTGACGTGGGCTGGAGGGGTGAAGTTGGGGTCTTTGGAGATGAAGAGCACCTCTGTTTTTTTATGTTGAATGCGAAGGTTTTGTGATTGGAGCCACTCTGAGACCGAATTGAGGCAGTCTACCAACGGTGCCAGGTCTAATTGAGTTGTGGAGACAGGCATATATAAGAGAATGTCATCTGCGTATATCAAGCAGCTGACTTTGAAAGATCTTATGATGTCGCAGATGGGCTGCATGTATATGTTAAATAGTAGGGAAGACAATGAGGAACCTTGAGGCACACCTTGCTTTTGATGGAAGCGTTTTGACTCTTCTGTACCGGACTTCACATATTGCCATCTACCATCCAGGTAAGAGTTGCACCATTCTAATGCACTGTTGCAGATACCTTTCTCTTTCAGTCGTCCGAGGAGAATTTCGTGGCTTACTGAGTCGAACGCCGCAGCGATGTCTAAGAAGACGAGTACAAATCCTTGTCGGATGTTGTTAATGCCTGTGATAATGTCGTTGAATAGGTTCGTGAGAAGGGTCTCGACCCCATGATATTCTCTGAACCCATGTTGGCAGTGATCTAGGGGCGCTGTGGTGTCTATATGATCTTGGATTTGCCGTTGTGCCTCCTTCTCAATTATCTTGGCTAAGAGGGGAATGCTAGCTATAGGCCTATAAGATTCGACCTTTTGCGGGTCTAGCTTGGGGTTTTTCAAAAGTGGCCTGATGGAAGTCTGCTTGAGTGCTGCAGGGAAGTACCCTGTTGTGAATGAGAGGTTCATTAGATTTGCAATGAAGGGGCTGAACGCACAACGTAGCTCCTTAATCCAAAAAGCTGGGCATGGGTCCGTTTGTGCAGTGGAGGTATTGAGAGATGCTATGGTGTCCTCGATGCATTTAGTGGATGGTGTAGAGAAGTTATTTAGTGGGGTTGCATTCGTTGGTTCTTGGAACGGGACTGTTGACACCTTGTTAGTTTGCACTATCTTGGATTGCATGTAGTCAGCGAATTTCTGTGGATGAATCTCACTGTGTTGTTCGGGAGAAGGTTCCTTTGAGAGGGATTTGACCAGGTTGAAGAGGTCACGTGGTTTATTCAGTGATCTCTTTAGGGTGTCTGTGTGATATTGTTTCATTGTGGTTGTGATTGCTTCACGGTGTGTGGAGAGGTGAGTACGGTAGGCGGTCTGATCTTCAGTGGAAAGTGATCTGCGCCAGCGGCGTTCCAGTCTGCGGAGTTGAGTCAGAGAGGCTCGCAATTCAGGAGAGAACCATGGGGCGGTGCTTCTTTTTCTCCTCTTTGTGTTATTGGAAATTGGAGGTTGTGATATGGCATGCAGATTGGAGTTCCAGGAGGTGATTAGTTCGTCGAGGTCTGGTGTGGTTTTGTTGAGGAGTGATTGGGTCTCAGCCAAGATGTGTTCTCTGTTAAATGGTCTAAATCTTCTTGTGGGCGTCCGTGATGTGCTGTGCATGTTTTGGCTTCTGTGCAGCTTCTCATTGATGATGGGGATCTGGAAAATGATCAGTTTGTGGTCTGACCAGGGTACATCAACGATTGATATTGGTAGGTTGTGGTTTTGTTGAATGACTGTCTGAGGAGCAAATACCAAATCCAGAATGTTTCCCTTTATATGAGTGGGTTTATTGATAATTTGCTTGAGTCCCAGGTCTTCCATAGCACCAAGGAAGGCAATTGCGTGGTTTTGGGATAACGATGGGAGATTGAAGTCACCCATTATCCAATTTGGTTTATTGGGATTGAGGGTGCTGGCAGTAAGGTCAATAATGGTTGGGAGGTCATCTGGAGACGTGGACGGTGTCCTGTATAAGAGGTTGAGGGAGATTTGCTGGTTTGTAATGGAGAGTATGTCTAGATTGCTTGAGCTAGAGGAATCTGTTATGTGGAAGTTAAGGTCCGATTTGGAGACTATGAGCACCCCTCCTCCTTTTTTGTTTTCTCTATGTCTTGTGTGTATGGCGAAATTGGGTGGTAGAAGTTGGTTGATGAGAACATTATCTTCAGCTGATAGCCAGGTTTCTGTGATCATGAGTATCTCTAGGTCATAGCGGGAAATTGTTTCAAGAACCACAGGCCACTTTTTGCGAATAGAACGCGCATTTATGATGGCACATCTTAGGGGTCGGTAGTTCGGAGGTTCTTCCTGGGTGGGTGTATTGGGCAGCTGGAGTGCTATGTGTATCAAATGGGAGCGGCGTGTGTAGGTGTCATTTCCTGGGTGGGAGTATGGAGGTCCAGACCACCTTTTTCCATGGCTATTTAAGATGGGGATATTTCCATGAGATATGTAAAGGGCTTGGGAGGTTCCAAGCCAGTGAGTCAGTAGGAAAAAGCTGATAAGGGCGAAGAGCTGGAGGGCCATTTTGCGAGTTCCTGTTGTGTGCGAAGTACTGTAGATATACTGCAGTATAGTGCAATAGCAGGACAGAGAGTACGGTAGTGAGACACAAAACAGTATGGCAATGGACAACGGTATATGATGCTACTGACAACAGTATAAGAAGCTATTGACCGTGTTATATAGTCTACTGACAACAGTATGAGTACTATCAACAATGTTATACAGTATAAGAAGCTATTGACAGTGTTATATAGGCTATTGACAATGGTATAGGTACTATCAACAAAGTTATATAGGCTACTGACAACAGTATATGAGGCTACAGATCATAGGATATGTGTGACCATAGGAGAATATTGATATTGGCTTAGATGGGTGTGCTGGAAGACTCATTTTAGCCAGTGTTTTAGAAGTGGTATACTTGCTGTGATCGGTAGGTGGCTTGGTTCAGTGTGAGAGCGAGGTCTGCCATGGGTGCGCTCCAGACGTTCTGCTAAGAGACTCGAAAGAGTCTAGGGAAGCACGAGTAAGGAACTTAGAAATATTTTGAGCATGATTGACTAACAGAAAAATCTGCTCTTTTAGGCTCTTGGAGGAAAGGGGTCGAAAGCAATAAATCTTTTGTGACCTCCTCAAGAGATAATCCCATATAGAAAATATATGAAAGGATTCTTGCTGAAAGCATGGATGCCTGGAAAGTTTGACGTCCAAAGGCATCTAAAGCCTTAGCCTCACGACCTGGCGGATAAGAAGAGTGTTTCTTAGTACTCTTAACACGCCTCATTGCTGATTCTACAACCAGAGAATGATGAGGGAGCTGAGGCTTTTGAAAACCTGGAGAAGGGGGCACCTTGTATAGAAGATCAGTTGCCCTAGAAGGTGGGGATACCTTTAAAGGAGTTTCCCACGTTCTAAATAGGAGATCCTGCAAGGTCTGATGCAAAGGAAGCATAAAGACTTCCTTTGGATTGCAGGGGATCTGTATAGGTTGTGGATCCCCTGGTGCAGGGTCTTGACCAGGTATAGGAATGGCAAGTAACTTAGCCATATCAAGCAGAAAAGCTTGAAAAGAAATCTCCCCAGAGGGGAGTCCTCGAGGAGAGGAGGAAGAACTAGATCTGTTGAAGAACTAGCTCTAGCACCCATCCGCTCATTCAGATTCTGTAGAATAGAAGATCTGGAGGAGTGGAGCATCGGATTACACAGGTACACTAAAAAAATTTTTTTTAAACTGCCTCTAATGTTTTGATTGATTTTTATGTTTTTTGGTGCGCTGAATCCAAATCTGGTAACCAATTTGCTCCATCACGTACAGATTTTTTGCTACATTGGGTTAGCAGTTTGAGGTGAACGTTTCAGATTGAGTGCGATCGAGATAAAAGTTTCTTGGATGAATTCTTTATACTAATTGTTTAGTAGTTATTCAAATAAGAATAAAGAAAATTGTAACAAGGCAGCACATAAGAATAGAGTAATGTCAACAAAACACACTGTGATGGTAGCAAAATTGTCTGCACTTAAAACAGCCACATACATGTGCACAAACATTGAGCATATAAGAACGAGGTTAGACACAAAGCAAAGCAAAGAAATGTGCAAAAAATGTTGTACAGGTATGTATGTAAGAATAGAAAACGCAAACCGCACCATTGCAATACATGAAGACAAACACCCGATGGTGTGAAAATAAAATTCTAATAAATGAGATCCGACACTGTGGTAATAACTAGCAAATTTTTATTTCAAAGTTTAGTAAAAACACGATATTTGTCAACACAGTTTAGATTTTAAAGTCATTCTTGGGTCAATCAATCTCCTGGTGGGCCCGTTTCTTCTTCCCCCGAATGCTTCTCTTGGTGCGCTGCTTGGCGTATTTTTCATCTGGGGTTTCCCGCAGCAGCAACCAGCAGAAATCAGCCATCATAGTGGTGTTCCATCTTCCTTGGTACCTTCTCTCTGCGTCCTTGATGTCCTGGTGAAACCTTTCACCTTGTTCTTCACTGTACGCCCCCAAGTTTTCGGGAAAGTAGTTCACATGGGAGTGCAAGAAATGGACTTTCAGGCTCATGTTACAGCCTTGTTCTTTGAAGGCATTGAGCATCCTGGCAACAATATCCTTATAGTTCTCATCCTGCCTGTACCCCAAGAATTTGAGAACAACATCCTTGAAGGAATCCCAGGCTTCTTTTTCCTTCTCAGACATCGTTTCAGGGAATGCTCCATCTGAAATGAGTTTCCTTATATCAGGGCCAACAAACACTCCTTCCTTTAGCTTTGCTTCAGAAAGTCGGGGGAACTTTGAGCAAAGGTACCGAAAGCACTCACCATCTTTTGGAAGGGACTTGATGAATTGCTTAATGAGACCCAACTTAATGTGGAGAGGTGGTAATAGAATTTTATCACGAGGTACCAAGCTCTCATGAAGAACATTTTTCTCACCGGGTCTCAAATACTCCCGAATTGGCCAGTCTTTTTTCCCCCAGTGTAGGTCGCGGGCCCGGCTATCCCACAAGCAAAGGAAGCAGGGATATTTGGTGAAACCGGATTGCTGCCCTAATAGCATGGATAGAATTTTAAAGTCTCCACAAATCATCCACTTATGCTCATCATAACGAATCTTCTGAAGAATCAGGGCCAAATTCTCGTATTTTTCTTGGAGAATAACAGAGTGAGCAATAGGAACTGAAGCGAATGTGTTGCCATTATGAAGAACAACACCTTTTATGCTGTCTTTTGACGAATCAATGAACAGCCGCCATTCAGCAGGATCATACTTGAGTTTAAACTTTTCCATCACTCCGTATATATCGTTGCAAAATACCAAATCTTCCTCTTTGCTGAAATACTTCAAAAATTGTGTCTCGCGGTTGCGGTACCAATAAAAAGTTGTTCCTGGTGACAATAGATTTTTCTGTTTAAGCCGAGAACCTAGCAGTTGGGCAGCATCTTTTGGGAGTCCTAAATCCCGGACTAAATCATTCAATTCAGCTTGAGAGAAAAGTTCAGGTTTCGGATCTGGTTCAGTTTCAAACTCGGAAGTACTGGACTCATCGGGAAAAGCCATCTGATGAGTCTCATCATGATCAGAACCGTCCACACAAATATGATCCAAAGATTTTGGTGGTTCAGGCACAGGTACTTCGTTGCTATGAGGCATAGGCCTAATTGCTGAGGGAAGGTTGGGGTAACTTATTACGTTCTTATTTTTTAAGTTGTATCCCTTCACAATGCAAGAGCAAAAATAGCAGTCACTGCTGTGGTCTCTTTGTTCACGCCACATCATAGGTATTCCAAAACGAAATGCTTGTTTTTTACCTTTCATCCATAAGCGTAGATCTTCCTCACATGTCTTGCACACTTTGTGAGGAGCCCACGGTTTGTCTTGATCGCCTAACTTCAAACCGAAATAGGCGAAATATACTTTTTTAATAAATGCAGAAATGTTCCTCTGCCGCTTTTTCACGGTATATTCCCCACAAATAAAACAAAAACTGTCCGGAGAGTTGACGCAACCTCTGGCTCTGTGAGCCATCACAAATACACAGCACTGCAAACTACAACTGTAGTGAACCACTTCGGAATAAAGCTGGATTACGACTGAGCAAACAAAAGGTAATAATGAACTTGCAAGAAACTGAAATTTGACAGGAACGTTCATGTCGCAACCACCGTGTTTGAGCGAGCGAACGAGGCGAGGCGAACAGGAAAGAACATGCGCCAGCGCGAGTACTGGATTTAGCCCCCCGCCTCCCAATTGTCCTGTTAATGTATAAAATGAATACAAAACACTCTAAAATATCATGAGGGAGTGTTTCTAGTTAGTTAACCATTACAACCTCTATTTTGGGCCAAGAAAATAAACTGCAGTCGGCTAAAAAGAAATTATGTGAACATTCCTTATATGGGTAAGAAATCTAATTTTGCAAGAAAACGTGACGTGATGGAACATTTTGGCTATTTTTCCTGGATTCAGCACCCCAAAATCTATAGGAATCAGTTGCAAAACTGGAGGCAGTTTTTTGGTAGTGTACCTGTGTTATCTTTGAAAGATAGTTGTCGGTACCGCTGAAAACCGGTACCACAACTCGTCGGTAGCAAGTCGTCCATGCTAGGGATCGATTCCAAACTCTGTATGGAAGGAAGCGAGCCGGGTGAAAGGAGCATGGGAGATACCGACACCGATGTTGATACTGGTACTGGGATCGGTACCGTCGGTGACACCGATATATGAAGATCAGTCTGTGATGGCACTATCGGTATCGTGGAAACCGAATGTGGCAGACCTTGATCATCGGTGGAATGTCTGCGGTACCGTCTGAAGTCGGTACCAAGACGAGTCCGTACCCAGTCATCCAGACTAGAGATCGATTCGAGACTCGGCATCGAAAGAAGCGAGTCTATCGATGCATATCTGGAGGGTACCGACGTGGATACCAGTATCGGTACCAGGACCGATGTGGGAAGACCGGTCGGTAGCGGCTCTAGCGGCACCGAGGATACCGAGAGCGCTCGACTGCGATCATTGGCGTGGAATGTTTCATGCAGCACCATTGCCAATGCCGGGGTACTGGCACCGCTCAAAGCGGATACCACCACCGGACATGGCTCAGGCATGTTCACCAAGGTGAAAACCCCGGGAACAGCCTGAAACCCTGTTAGTGCTTTGGAAAGAGAAGCCTCCCGCCGGGGTTTTAAAGCCAAAATGTCCTCGGGGGCAAGCCCAAAGGCATCTCTATGAAGTACATGAGATCTATCACCCGAGGACTGGCTAGTCTTTACAGACTTTTGTTTGGTTACCTGATCCTGCGAAAAAGAAGATGGAGCTGGTACCCTCAGGAGAGAGGGGAACGGCGTATCGAGTTGAGCTCGATGGTGAAAATTTCTTAGAGAAATAGTAGTGCAGGAGGGACAGTCCAGCGGATTGTGTTCAGGTCCCAAACATAGAAGGCACCAATTATGGGTGTCCAAAAGTAATTTGGTAGTGCCACAGTTAAAACACTTTCAATTGGCTAGAATTTCCATGAGGGAAAAAGGAGAGGCCTAGCAGGCCGAAGCCTGTCAGGCACTAAATAGGAAAAATTTCCTACAGAAGGAAATATTTGTAAAAGAAAAGATGAAGAAAACACCGGCTGTACCGGTGCGTCGAGGAAAGGTAGACGCGACCACAAGAAAAAACAAAAAATAAGGGAGAATTTTCTGCGGTGACAGGACGACGTCCTGCCGGCTCCGCGGAAAAACGAAAACTGAGGAGAGGCAGTTGGGAAAGGCAGGAAGGCAGCACGCAGGCGTGGTGGGATGCTCCCAAAAGCGTTTTAATTGGACGCTGGGGAGCGTTCCCACGCACACTCCGTCGGTACCGACGTACCCATATGTGAAGACTCATTCCTGCTTGTTCCTGGAGATTAGGTGTTTTCCAGGGACAGCAGGAATCAGCCTCACAAATGGATGACGTTGGCACCGATGGAGACCACGAGGATTCACTCCCCAGCTTTCAAACAAAGCCTTTGGGAATTAGACCGTGCATGTCCCAAGGGTGCCATCTTACCTTAGTATGATGACATAGTTTATTCATGCATAAAAACAAAAAACAACTTCATTGGGAGGAGGGAGGATTGTGAAGACTGATTCCTACTGTCCACGGAAAAAACCTGTTACAGGTGAGTAACTATGCTTTCTCTGGGAACAAGCAGGAAGTCAGTCCTCACATATGGGACTCCCCAGCTTCAGGCTACTGAAAAAACCTGTAGGAGACCTTGATGACTCCAAAATGAAGCAAGAGGGCAGTAAGGAGCATGAATGGCTTGAAGGCCAAGGATACAGCTACAGCCCTGAGCAAGAAATCACCTCATCGGTAACTGGAAACAACGGGCTGAAGGGAAGGAGTTGCAACATTCTCCAAAGAGGTGATGGAGTTCTGCCTGGCTGAAGGTGCTGTCATGACGTGAGTTTTCATCCAAGTAGTAATGCGCAGTGAAAGTATGGATGGACGATAAGGTGGTGGCTTGGCAAATGTCCAGCAGAGGGACTGAAAAAAGGTTAGCCACTGAGGCCTCCATGGTGCACACATTGTGCGCGGTAACGTGATACTCCAGAGAGAGTCCAACCTGCTCGTAGGTGAAGGAGATGCAATCTGCCACCCAGGTAGACAGGGTCTGCTTGAAGACCGTGACTGCAAGCCTGTTAATAACATAAGAAATGAATAACTTTAACTAGCGGCGATTGAGTTGTGTCTTCTGCAGGTTGAAGGATAGTGTCCTCTTGCAATCCAGGGAATTTAACACGGCCTCCATCCAGGAGGCATGAGACCTGGGGAAAAAAGTGGGAAGAACCACCTCCTGGTTCAAGTGAAACATGGACACCACCTTGAAAAGTAATTTCGGGTGTGTCCAGAGAACGACCCTTTTTCTCTGGAATCTGGTGTAGGGGGTGTGAGCCACCAGCACCTGCAGCTCACTAACTTGCCTGGCAGAGGTGAGCACTACCTGGAACACCATTTTCCATGATAGTTACTTTAGATGGCAGATAGCCAGAGGTTCAAAAGGGGGAGCCATCAGCTTCCCCAGAATGATGTTCAAGTTCAACGCCAACGGCGATGGGCAGATGGGGGGCCACGAGAGGAGGAGCCCTCTCATGAAGCGGCCCATTAGCGGGTGCGCAGAGAGAGATTGGCCATCGATAAGCTGATGATGCACCCAATGGCACAAACATGCACCTGGACAGAGGTGGACTTCAACCCAGTTCGAGAGAGGTGCAGGAGGTACTGCACGATGTCTTGCACCAAGCTGGAGAAGGGGGTTAAGATTCTTGTTGGAGCACTAGAATGAGAATCAGTGCCACTTAAAGGCATACGCATGGTGCGTAGTGTCCTTATGGAAAGCCAGTAGGATGCCTTCCACCTCCCTGGAGAGACGGAGGTTTGCTATGTCCATCCTCTCTGCAGCCACATAGTCGGGTCGATGAACCAGAGATTGGGATGGAAAAGGGTCCTGTTCTCCTGTGAGAGCAAGTCAGGGTACTGGCCCTGAGGTATCAGGGCCGCCTGGGATGGCTGCAGGAGCAGAGGGAACTACAGCTGTCTGGGCCACTCGGGGGCGATGAGAATCACAGAGGACCCATCCGACTGGACTTTGAGCAAGGTCTTGGGGACCAGGGGAGTCAGCGGGTAGGCATACAAGAGACTCCCGGACCAGTGCAGGAGAAAGCAGAAACACAGAAGCTGCGCGTTCTCGGGACTGGCGAAGAGGTCCAACGTCAGGGTCCCCCAGCATTGGAAGATGAAGTTGGCTACACCCAGGTGGAGCCTCCACTCGTGGGGTTGAAGCACTCTGCTGAGCCTGCCTGCCAGCAGAATCTCCTGACCAGGCAGGCAGACTGTCTGGAGGGTCATGCCATTCTCCATGGCAAAATTCCACAGGCGGACTGCCTCCAGGCAGAGGAGATAGGAGCCCGTGCCTCCCTGCTTGTTGATGTGGAACATAGCTACTTGGTTGTCTGTCTGGACAAGCACCAGAATACCCAGAAGATAGATGTGAAATACCCTGAGGGCATTGGTCACCACCTGGAGCTCCAGGAGATTTATCTGGAGGGCACTCTCTTCCCAGGTCCAGGAATCCTGTGATTGCAGGCTGTTGTAGTGTGCTCCCCACCCTAGCTTAGAGGTGTCCGTCGTAAGGACATGGTGCCGTTGGGGCTTGCAAGGGGAGGCTGGCCACAAGGTTCGGCTCGCTCAGCAACCAGGTGAGAGAGGCTGCCAGCAACGGGTGATTTTAAAATGGTCCTCCAAATGGCCCAAGGCCTGAGTTCACTGCGAGTTCAGAGTCCACTGGGTCTGTCGCATCCAGAGATGGACATGAGGGGTTATGTGCACCATGGAGGCCATGAACCCCAGCAGGCACAGCAGAAGCCATGCTGATGCTGTAGAGCTGGATTGCACCACTACTGCCAGTGCCAGAAGGTGCTGTGCTCTGTCTGGAGGGAGAAAGGACCTAACCTGTATAATGTCCAGGAGGGCATCGATGAACTCCTGACGCTGAGTCGGGGACAGATGGGACTTGGAGTAGTTGATTATGAATCCCAGACTCTACAGAACCTTGATGGTGTGGAGTGCTGCCACACTTGCCTCCTCTTGCGAGCTTGCCTTTATAAACCAGTCATCCAGGTAGGGGAAGACAAACACTCCCAGGAAGTGGAGGTGAGTGTCATAGACCCCCAAGCACTTAGTGAACACCCTGGGGGCTGAGGATAGACCGAATGGGAGCATCCTATATTGGTAATGGCATCCTCCGACAACGAAGTGGAGGTACTGACGGTGCCTGGGGTAGATCAGGATGTGTGTGTTGGCATCTTTGAGATCGAAGAAGCATAGCCAGTCTTCCTTGAGGAGGTAGGGCAGCAATGTCCCAAGGGAGAGCATCTTGAACTTTTCCCTCACCAGGAATCGGTTGAGGTCCTGCAGGTCCAGGATGGGCCAATAGCCACCTGTCCTTTTTGGGATGAGGAAGTATCAGGAGCAGAACCCCTTGCCCCAGAGGGGCTAAGATACCGGCTCCATAGCCCAGTCTTTGAGTAGGGACTTGAATTCACTCTGCAAAAGCTCTCTATGCAGAGGTCATGGGAAACTCCCCTGGGAAGTAGGAAGGCAGCGTCTATGAAAGTACAGGAGGTAGCCCTCCTGAGCCACTTGTAGCACCCAGACATCGGAGATGATGCCCGGCCAGAGATGGGCAAAATGGACTAGTCATCCTCCTGTGTGCTTTGCGCCCTCAGATGGACTATACCCAAGGAGTCAAAACCCTCCCCCTCAGGCTGTGGTTGGGGAGCTGGTTGGGGCTTAGAGGCCTTTGGCTTACAGGGGCCGTTTCCCTGGCCCTTGGCCTGCTGATCCTGATGGGGAGCTTGGAAGGCCAGAAACTGGGGGTATTTCCCATAGGCCTTCTTCCCCTTCGGGTGGAAGGTCTTATTATCCGAAGCCTTCTGCTGAAGGTTGTCAGTCTTCCTGGACAGCCTAGTTCTGGTCGTGAATTCTGTCTCCAGCTCAGCCACCTTGTCCGTCATTGACTTGCCGAAGAGGTTTTCCCCTGGCATGGGACATCAGCCAGCTTGTCCTCTACCCACTGCTCCAAGTGCGAGGACTGTAGCCATGCCAAGCAGTGGGCACTAATGCCCACCGCAGCGACACAGGCCACGGACTCGAAGCCGTTAAAGGCTGCCTGAGTATGAAACTTGGAGCATTCTTCGACTGTAGAGACAAGGGTCCAGAAGCACTCAAGGGGTTCTGCCAGACCAGCTGAGAACCAGGCAAGCTCCTTTGCCAGGTCCCAGAGGTACATGCCCATGAATAGCTGGTATACCTGGATCCAGGCAGTGAGCATCAAGCTCTGGAAGCACCGCCTACTAAAGCCATCCGAGGAATGCATCTTTTGACTCTTGATTCAACACATGGCCAACTCCACCATCATGGAGTAATGAGGCAGCTGTGCCTTTTGGAATCCTGGATTCTTGCTGACTCGATACTGAGAATCGAGTTGGCAGCTCACCACAGGCACAGTCACTGGACTCTCCCACATCCTGAATAATAAGCATTCGAGGATGGAGGAAATTGGCACCTCCTTCAGAGGGGCCTCATCCCAGAGGATCTCCAGGTCTTCAGCATGAGGCTCGTCCTCCAGCTTGGCCATGAAGGCCAGGGCCTGTGCCATCCCTTACATGAAGTCAAGGAATGTCAAATCCTTGGGCAGGGACCACCGCCACTCCTGTGGGGGAGATGGCTCCGAGGGCACATCCCTGTGGAGTGCGGTGTCTGAGGACTCTTCTTCAGTCTCCTATCCCCACACAGAGTCGAAGGAGACCGCAAGCCCCAAATGGTCATTGAGCTGATGAGCCAACAGTGTCCAGGAACGCGGTGCTCAATGCACCAATCCCGATGCACTCTGGGGCATGCCTCGGAAGTAAGGCCGATGGCCTTGATTCTGAGCCAGAGAAGCACTACAACACAGGCTGGACTTCCTCTGGAGAGTTTGAGCAGTAGAGAGGCAAGAGGTCAGCACTGATGATCTGGATGTACTAGGTGCTGGCCACTCTGCACCTTAAGAAAGACAGCCAGGCTGTGCTCCAGAGCCACCATGTTGACCTTGAGGCCAGTTGGCTCCGCAGCCACGGACTCTGGTCTCGACATCAACGAGCCTGGAGCCGCATCTCTTAGAGGGGAATCGCGTATAGTAATCGCACCAGGAGTCCGAGCCCAATCCCCTGATGCAGTGGGAGTCTCCTCCTGCCAGGGCAGATTTGAGATCTATTCCCGGCCATTGCCCTCAGTGTCAGATCGAGGGCTCCAAGTCTGGGTACCCAAGGACTTACCTCCGGCACCGGGGTTCGCCTGCATCTTTCATTGCAGTAGGATGACGACTTGAGCCCATGGAGGAAGATCCTTGGAGGACGGTCCACAGTCCGAGGCTCCATTACCTCAGGGCTTGGATCAAGCTCGCCCGCGCAACACCAAGGCAGATGTGAACAGAAAAAAGGAGGTGATAATGCCTCTGTATAAGTCTTTGGTGCGACCTCATTTGGAGTATGGTGTGCAATTCTGGAGACCGCACCTTCAAAAGGATGTGAACAGGATGGAGTCGGTGCAGAGGGTTGCTACCAAAATGATTAATGGGCTTCATTATAAAGCATATGAGGACAGACTTAAGGATCTTAATATGTACACCTTAGAGGAAAGGCGGGATAGAGGTGATATGATTGAGATGTTTAAATACCTCCGTGGCATAAATGTTCAGGGAGAGAGCCTTTTTCAATTGAAAGCAAGTTCTGCTACGAGGGGACATGGGATGAGGGTGAAGGGAGATAGATTCAGGAGTGATATGCGGAAATATTTCTTTACGGAAAGAGTAGTGGATCCGTGGAATAGTCTCCCAGTGGAGGTGGTAGAGATGAGGACAGTAACTGAATTCAAGAAAGCATGGGACCAACACAGAGGATCTCTAAAGGCAAAAAGTGGACTGTTGTAGTTGTTATGGAAGGACAGACTAGATAGGCCATGTGGTCTTTTTCTGTCGTCATGTTTCTATGTTTCTATGAACCCCGAGGGCAGTGATTCCACGCTCGAGGATAGTCCCGCAGCCGAAGTCTTCGAGGCAAACATGTCCTTATGCTGCTGATCCCACTTCTTCCAGCTCTTGGCTGACATCTGAAGGCAGAGCGGGCAGGAATTGTTGTCGTGGTCAGGCACAAAGCAGCAAAGGCAGCAATCATGGCGGTCGGTGATAGACACAGCGCGAGAGCACTTGCCACAGTGCTTGAATCCACTGATCGTAGACATAGCAGGGAAAGAGTAGTTACTCACCTGTAACAGGTGTTCTCCAGGAGCAGCAGGAATCAGTCCTCACTTATGGGTGACGTCGGCGCCGACGGAGCCCTCGCAGAGCAATTTCCCCAGCTTTCGAAGAAAGCCTTTAGGATTGCAGCGCGCATGCGCGGTCCCCTTCCCGCCCAAGGGTGCCATCTTGCTCAGTCAAATGACATAGCGGAAGACAGCAAAACCACAAGAGAATGACTGCAACTCCAAGGGGAGGAGGGAGGGTAGTGAGGACTGATTCCTGCTGCTCCTGGAGAACACCTGTTACAGGTGAGTAACTACTCTTTCTCCAGGACCAAGCAGGAAGTCAGTCCACACTTATGGGACTCCCTAGCTTAAGGCTACCGGAGGCCTCAAGCTGAAACGAGCTCCCTCCAGCTCAACAGCACAGAAGGAAGGAATCTTCTCTGAATACGAATCCGGCCGGTAGCCCAACACCAGGGCCGGAGGGAGGAGTTGCCTAAACCTCAAAGAGATTGTGGAGGACTGCCTGTCCGAAAGCACTATCCCTGCGGGACTCCCTCTCCAGGCAGTAATGAGCCGCGAAAGTCTGGCTGGAAGACCACGTAGCGGCCCGGCAGATGTCTGCCAATGGAACGGAGCGGAGGTGGGCTACAGACGCCGCCTTCGCCCTGACACGGTGCGCCGTGACTCAACTCTCCAAGGAGAGGCCGGCTGCCCCATACGCCCAGGAGATACAGTCAGCAACCCAGAGGGACAGAGTACGCTTAGAGACAGGTACCCCCAACCGATTGGGGTCGAAACGAAAAGCTGAGCAGCCTTCCTCTGCTCACGCGTACGGTCAAGGTAGAAGGACAAGGCTCTTCGACAGTCCAGGGTATGCAGAACAGTCTCAGCTCGGCTGGTATGCGGCCTGGGAAAGAAGGTCGGAAGAACCACCTCTTGATTGATGTGAAAAGAGGAAACCACATTCGGAAGAAACTTAGGGTGCGTCCGTAAGACAACCCTATTCTTGTAGAACCTGGTGTAAGGGGGCTCCGACACTAGGGCCTGTAGCTCACTAACGCGCCTAGCGGAGGTAAGGGCTACCAAGAAGAGAGTTTTCCATGAGAGGAAACGAAGGGGGCAGGTAGCCATGGGTTCAAAAGGCGGACAAGTAAGCCTTTGTAAAACCACATTGAGATCCCAGTCAGGAGCCGGAGGGCGCAACGGAGGCTTAAGCAGAAGCAGGCCCCTGAGGAAGCGCGCCACCAAGGGGTGCGAGGAAAGAGGCTGGCCCTCCACCGGCGAATGATGTGCAGAGAGAGCACTGAGGTGGACTCTGACAGAGTTGGATTTGAGGCCTAGATTGGAGAGGTGAAGCAAGTATTGTAGTACCACCGATACTAGGCAGGCGAATGGGTCCTCAGAGCGCTGAGAACACCAGACCGAGAAGCGACGCCATTTAAGGGCGTAAGATTTCCGGGTGGAAGGACGCCGAGACGCCATGACGACAGCTTCCACCTCCAGAGGAAGCAAGAGCGGAGCTAGGACTACCCTCTCAGCAGCCAGGCCATCAGGTGAAGGGCCCGGAGGTTGGGGTGCAGGAGAGTACCCTGATCTTGGGTCAGAAGATCGGGCTGAAACCCCAGAGAGAGAGGGGTGTCCACCGCTAACTGCAGGAGTAGAGGGAACCAGGGTTGCCTCGGCCATCGGGGCGCTATCAGGATCAGGTAGGCCCCGTCCCGGACAACCTTGAACAGTGTCCGGGACACCAGCAGCGTGGGAGGAAAGGCATACAGTAGGCCCGTGGACCACAAAATTTATTTATTTATTTAGCTGTATTTATATACCGCTTTTCACCGGGTCAAAGCGGTGCTACATAGGGGGGGGGGGGGGAATTAAGTACAAGGGGGGGGGGCCATCACCGGGGGGGCAACATTGATGATTCTGACATAGGACGGACTTTGGACATAGTACATGAGAAATGAGGAAAGCATCCGGAGCTACTCTGAGAGGATGCGGGTGCCGAGAGCAGAACCGGGGAAGCTGCCGGTTCAGGGGACTGGCAAAGAGGTCCACGGTGGGGGAGCCCCACCGGCGGAAGATTTGCTGGGCAACGCCGGGGTTCAACCTCCATACGTGGGGCTGCAAGACCCGGCTCAGCCTGTCGGCCAGGCAATTTTCCTGCCCGGGCAGGTAAACCGCCTTGAGGAGGATGTCGTGGTCGACTGCCCAGGAGCACAGTCTCCGAGCCTCCTGACATAGCAGGAGGGAGCCCGTGCCCCCCTGTTTGTTCACGTAGAACATGGCAACCTGATTGTCCGTCTGCACCAACACAGACTGACGAGAGGTGAGGTGAGAGAAGGTACGCAGAGCTAGGCGGATCTCCCGTAGCTCCAGGAAGTTGATCTGCTGAGCCGCCTCCCAAGGCGTCCAAAGGCCTTGAGTGCATGCTCCCTGGCAATGCGCTCCCCATCCCAGGAGAGAAGCATCTGTCGTCAGCACCTGGGAAGGTGTGGGAGACTGAAAAGGCATGCCCAGTACCAGGTTGGGCAGGTGAAGCCACCACTGCAGAGAGGAGACCAGGCGGTCAGAGATCTGTAGCAGGTCCGCCAGACTCCCTATGGCCTGATGCCATTGAGTGCGGAGACACCATTGAACAGGCCTCATATGTAGACGGGCGTTCGGGGTGACATGGACCGTGGAGGCCATATGACCGAGCAGTTGCAGGAACCGTCTGGCCGGGACCGGTGACGCGCTGTGGAACCTGCCGGCCAGAGCTATGAGCCTGTCAGCTCGCTCCCGAGGCAAGAAGGCATGAGCTCACAGTGTCTAGCCGTGCCCCAATGAACTCGAGATCCTGAGAAGGGCGCAACGTGGACTTCCCGAAGTTTACGACGAAGCCCAAGTGCTGAAGCAGAGTCACTGTGCGTTGCGTGGCCTGAGCGACCTCTAGGGCCTACTGCGCCCGGACGAGCCAGTCGTCCAGGTAGGGAAAGACGAATAGGCCTTGAAGTCTCAGGAAGGCCGCCACTACCGCCAGGCATTTTGTGAACACCCTGGGGGCGGAGCACAAGCCGAAGGGCAGCACGCGGTACTGATAATGCTTCCCTGCCACCACAAATCTTAGATATTGTCGGTGGTCCGGATGGATAAGGATGTGAGTACAGGCATCCTTTAGATCCAAGGAGCATAGCCAATCTCCCTGCTGGAGGTAGGGCAGTAAGATTCCAAAGGTAAGCATCTTGAACTTTTCCCGCTGCAGGAACTTGTTGAGGTTGCGTAAGTCCAGTATGGGTCTGAGGCCTCCTGTTCTCTTTGGGACCAGGAAGTACCTCGAGTAGAACCCTTGACCCCACAGGTGTTGGGGCACTGGCTCCACAGCCTGCTCCCCCAGCAGACCCTGCAGCTCCTGAAGGAGTAAGTCTCTGTGCAGAGGGGGCCTTGGAGGCTCCCCTGGGAAGTAGGGGGGAGGCACCTGGTGAAAGTGTAAGAGGTAGCCCCCTTTGAACCACCTGCAGCACCCAGGAATCGGATGTTATGGCTGACCACCTGTGGGCAAAGTGGATCAGCCTGCCCCCCGTGCTGAGCGAAGGACGCGGCGGGGGAGAGGCTATGCTGGCATAGTCAAAAACCCCCACCCTGCTGAGCAGGGGGCTGTGTAGCGGGTTTGGGGGCCCTCGGCCTACGGGGGCCATTCCCCTGACCCTTAGCCTGTGGACCCTGATTGGGAGCCGCAGATGCTTGGTATTGAAGGTGAGGTTGCTTATAGGTAAGCACCTTCCTCGGGTAAAAAGGCTTCTTCCCCGAACCCTTCCTGTTCTGTGGAGGAGCGGAGGTCTTTCGGGACAGGTGAGTCCTAGTGAGAGTCTCGGACTCGAGTTCCGCCGCCTTATCAGCCATGGGCTTGCCAAAGAGGTTCTCACCTCTGCAGGGGACATCGACTAATTTGTCTTGTACCCATGGCTCGAGGTCAGATGACTGAAGCCAGGCCTGCCGGCGGGCGCCGATGCCAGCTCCGGCTACTCGGGCCGACGCCTCGAAGCCATCGTAGGCCGCCCGAGAAATGAACTTCGAGCACTCTCGAATACTATCGGACAAGGCCTGGAACCTCTGCAAAGGTTCCTCGGCAAGACCAGCCAAGAACCCGGCGAGCTCCTTCGCCAGGTCTCGGAGGAACATGCCCATATACAGCTGGTATGTCTGTACTTGGCAGGCAAGCATGGAGCCCTGGAAGCACTTCCTACCGAGGGCATCCAGGTTTCGGGCCTCCTTACCCGGAGGCACCGAGGAGTGCATCTTTTGACTCTTAAGTCGATGCATGGCCGATTCCACGACCATGGAGTGGTGTGGCAATTGCGCCTTTTGGAACCCTGGGCTCTTGCGGACTCGATACATCGAATCGACCCGTTTGCTCAACACGGGCGTCGAGGCCGGGCTTTCCCACATGCGGAAGAGCAGCCGCTCCAGCATCGGAGGAACCGGCACAGTAAAGGCCTCCTTCGGGGGAGAGTCATACTGGAGTGCCTCGAGCTCTTCGGCGCGAGGTTCCTCCTCGGGATCCGCGGGGAAAGCCAAAGCCTTGGCCATATCCCGCACGAAATCAGAGAAGCGCGTATCCTCCGGAGGGGATCGCCTTTGAGGCTCCGACTCGGGCGAGTCAGAGGGGACGCACCGAGTCTGAAAAGAACCGGGTGACTCGTCCCCTTCGGTGTCCCAGCCTGACGCCTCCGTGGAGGAATCGAGGGGCTCCGTGCGGGCGAGGGTTTGTCCCGACGCCGAGGCCAGCGTCGACGACCTCGGTCCCGAACGGGAGGCCGAGGGAGACCTCGACCGAGGATCGACTCGAGCATGCATCGACTCGAGGATCGACTCGGCCGCCGGGGTCGACTTGGGCGTCGACGTCCCGGTGGTCTGGGCAGATGCACTGGCGATGCCGGTCATCAAAGCCCGCTGCTGGTCCAGAAAGGCAGTGATACTGCGCTTCAAGGTCGTCAATCTGAGGTCAAACTCAGAAGACCCGGCAGCTTCCGATTCGGGCCCCGACAGCGTCGGGCCCGACATCGGTTCCGGAGGGGAGTCCAGGAGGACAATAGTACTCACGTGTCCAGGCGGCTCCACCTCGAGGCGAGGAAGTTTAGAAGGCCTCTCCGCCTCCGAGGACTCGGGGCGGCTGGTGGGACTATGCGACCTGGCCCTCGAGGGACCAGGTGCGTCCTCCGACGCCGCCCTCGCGAGTTTCTTCTGCCGACGATGTTCCCGGCCTGGGGACCCCCGTTCAGAGGAACTCCGATGGTGCTCGTGGCCGGAGTCACGAGACGTCGAAGCCTCCGACGAGGTCCGGGCCTGACCAAACTCGGGGTCAGAGAAGATGCGGTCCTTTTGTGACTGCCGACTCCTCAGTGACTTAGTGGACATTTTGCTGCACGGACCACAACTCAGAGAGTCATGGTTGGGTCCGAGGCAACGGAGGCAGCAGTCATGCGTGTCGGTAAGAGACATCAATTTGGAACAACGATCACATTTTTTAAACCCGCTGGCAGCCATCGGGGGAAAGAGGGCCCCCGCGAGGTCGAAAGACCGTGCCGCCAGGGATGAAGAAATAAGTGGACGGACTCGATAGGGATATCGAGGCCGGGCGGGAAAAGGACACGCAAACCGAGAAAAAACAACAAAGAAATTAATCAACTTTTTCAGCGGCGGTAACAAACTACGTCTGTAGGGCTCCGCGGAAAAAAGAAGACTGAGCAAGATGGCACCCTTGGGCGGGAAGGGGACCGTGCATGCGCGCTGCAATCCCAAAGGCTTTCTTCAAAAGCTGGGGAAATTGCTCCGCGAGGGCTCCGTCGGCGCCGACGTCACCCATAAGTGAGGACGGACTTCCTGCTTGGTCCTGGAGAACAAGGCGCTTGTGAGGTCAAACTCGCACGTCTTGGTCAGAGAGGATACGAGGGAACTCCCGTGCCCAGAAAAGAAACAGTAGAAAAGTACCCGAAAAAACGCAATGCAGAGGCCACGTTTGGGCAACGGGAAGGTGATCAAGGAACCAAACTGGCAAAAAGGTGCAAAAAAACACACAAAGAAATTAAGAAAAAGTGTAGCTACTCACCTGTAACAGGTTTTCTCCGAAGACAGCAGAAATCAGTCCCTCACATATGGATGACATCATCGCTGACAGAGCCTGCACGATAACCTCTCCCCAGCTTTCAAAGAAAGCCTTTGAGAGATGCACCACGCATGCATGGTCCCCTTCCTGCCGAAGGTTGCCATCTTGCCACAGTATATCACATCACAGCACAAGACGGCAAAAAGAGAGTAACTCCAAGGGGAGGAGGGAGGGTTGTAAAGAGTGATTCCTGCTGTCCCCGGAGAACACTTGTTACAGGTGAGTAACTGCTTTCTCTGGGAACAAGCAGGAAGTCAGTCCTCACATATGGGACTCCCCAGCTACAGGCTACTGAAAAAAAACCCCGTAAAAGCCATGGGTGACCAGAAAAAGGTGAGCTGTGAGAATCATCAACTGAGTCTAGAATCAGCAAGGAACCAGAACTCTGGTAGCCTGAACAAATAGCAGGACCAGAAGGCAGGAGTTGCCTTACACCCTAAACAAATGACGGAGTAATGCCTGGTCGAAGGTGTTCTCCCGGCGGGACTTTCTCTGCAGGTAGTAATAAGCTGTGAAGGTATGGACTGAGGACCAGGTGGTGGCTCGGCAGATTCCTAACAGGGGAACCGAGCGCAGGTTTGCGACAGAGGCCACCATGGCCCAGACACTGTGTGTCATAACACGGGCACTCCAGCAAAAACTGGCCTGCTCATAGGCAAGGACAATGCAGTCTGCCACTCAAGTGGAAAGGGTGAATTTAGAGACCTCCGCCCCCAACTGACTGGAGTCATACGAGACAAAGAGCTGAGAAGCTCGGTGGTGGACCTGGGTACACTGCAGATAGAAGGCTAACGCCCGCTTACAGTCCAGTGTGTAGAGAATGACCTCCACCCTGCTGGTGTGCTGCGGGAAAAAGGTAGGAAGCACCACCTGCTGGTTAAGATGGAATGGAGACACAACCTTTGGTAGAAACTTGGGGTGCGCGCAGAGCACAACCCTGTTCCTGTAGAACCTAGTGTACAGCGGAGTCTGCCATAAACACCTGAAGCTCACTGACCCTGCGTGCAGAGGTGAGCACCATGAGGAACACCACCTTCTAGGTGAGATACTTGAGGTGGCAGGAGCAGAGAGGCTCAAAAGGTGGCTCTGTGAGTTTTGAGAGCAAAATGTTAAGGTCCCACTCTGCCGCCAGAGGGCGGACGGAGAGTCTCGACAAGAGGAGGCCCCTCAGGAAGTGAGACACGAGGGGCTGAACAGAGAGGGGCTTGCCCTTGATTAGGTGGTGGTGCACTGCAAGCATGCTAAGGTGCACCATAATGGAGATGGACTTCAGCCCTGCCTGGGACAGGTGAAGTAGATACTCCAGCACCAGCTGGGATAGAGCAGGAGAAGGGGTTGATCCGCTTCTCCGTGCACCAGACCGAAAACCTCTGCCAATTGAAGGCGCACCCCCAGTGGATGGACATCTTAGAGGCTAGAAGGACCTCCTCCACTTCACTGGAGAGATTTAAAGGGGCCAAGACTACCCTTTCAACAGCCAGGCCATGAGTGTTAGGGACCCCAGAGTTGGGATGCAGGAGAGAGCCTTCTTCCTGCTTGAGGTGGCCTGGGTCGCACCCCAGGGGAACTGGTGGTGCCATGGTCAGGCAGAGGATCAGGGGAAAACACGGCTGACTGGCCCATCAGGGAGTCACCAGGATCACTGTGGCCCTGTTGTGTTGGACCTTGAAGAGGGTCTTGGCAATCAGTGGTGCGGGCGGGAAGACAAAAAGGAGGCCCTCCACCTATGAGATCAGGAAAACATCCACCACCATCCGGGCGGGGTGCGGCTGCTGGGAACAGAAGCGGGACAGCTGGGCATTGGCTGGACTGGGAAAGAGGTTCATCTGAGGGAGACTCTAGCACTGGAATAGCCAGCCAGCCGCCCTGAGGATGAGCCTCCACTTTTGCGGCTGGAGGACCCAGCTGAGCCGGTCTGCTAGGGTGTTGTCCTGACCTGGGAGGTACACTGTTCGCAGGAGCATCCCGTTGCTGCTGGCATAAGAGCAGATGCTTCCTAGCAAAGCGGGGACTAATCTGTGCCACCTTGCTTGTTGGTCTGGACCAGCACTTTTTGGTATCACAGGTGGTGGTGAAACAACTGGAGGGCTAAGGCCACAGCTCGGAGCTTCAGAAAGTTGATTTGCTGGAGACTCTCTGCCGGTGACCAACTGCCCTGAGTCCAGAGGTCATTGCAATGGGCTCCCCATCCCAGTTTGGAGGCATCCGTGGTGAGGATCCTCTGAGGTGCGGGGGCCTGGAGAGGCATTCCAGCCAGAAGATGCTGGGGGCATTGCCACCAGCTGAGGGAATTGGCTGGGGACAGGTAATGGTCACCCTGTCCCATAGGCACTCTGTGGCCTGGGACTACTGGGAGCGGAGGGTTCACTGGGCAATTTGCATCTGTAGCTGGGCGTATGGGGCAACATACATCATGGAAGCCATGTGCCCCAGTGAGTGGAGCATGTGCTGGGTGGACACTGAGCAGTGGCACTGTGTGTTTGCTGCAAGTGCCTGGAGGCACAGTGCCCTGTCCCAGAGAAGGAAGGCCTTAGCCTGAACAGTGTCCCTATGAACTCCAGACTTTGAGTCAGCTGGAGATGAGACTTTGAATAGTTGATGAACCCCATGTCCTCCAGGATGAGGATGGTGCGGGCTGCTGCCTGACATGCCTCAGTGGCAGTGCTGCTATGTATGAGCCAGTTGTCCAAATAAGGGAAGATGAAGACCCCTTGGAGCCCGAGTTGTGCTACAACTACCACCAGACACTTGGTGAATACCCACTGGGCAGAGGCTAGCAAGAAGGGTAGCACCCTGTACTGATAGTGTTCTACTCTCACCATAAAGTGAAGGTACTGCCTATTAAGGGGGTGGATGAGAATGTGTGTGTACGCATCCTTTAGTTCCAAGAAGCATAGCCAGTCTTCCTGCTGGAGGTATGGCAGCAGTGTCCCAAGGGAGAGCATCTTGAACTTCTCCCTCACTGGGAACCTGTTAAGATCCTACAGGTCTAGAATGGGATGGAGCCCTCCAGTCCTTTTTGGTACCAGGAAATAACTGGAGTAAAACCCTGTGCCCCTGAGGTGGGCTAGGACGGGTTCCACTGCCCGGTCTGCAATGAGGCATGCAAGTTCCTGCAGGAGCAGGTCCTGGTGAAGGGAAGTCCTGAGGGGCTCCCCCAAGAAGAATGGTAGAGGTGTCTGATGAAAATAGAGGAGGTAACCCTCCATCACTGCTTCGAGGGCCACCTGTGGGCGTAGAGCACCAGATGTCCCCCCCCCCCCCCCGTGTGCTGCAGGGCTGTGCCTCCTGGGGGAAGAGAGGTTATGCCCAAGGAGTCAAAAGCTGCCTCCAGGTTGTGCCAGGAGCGCTGGCTGGCCCTTAGGGGCCTTAGGCTTACACAGGCCATGCCACTGTCCCTTGGCCTGCTGCCTCTGTTAAGGAGCTGGGAAGGCCGGGTACTGGTGGTAGTTTCTGTAAGCCTTCCTCTTCTTCGGGTATGAGGACTTTCTGCCTGAAGCCTTTCTTCAGGAAGGGTCAGCAATCTTTTTGGAGAGCCTGGTCCTTGTCAGGAACTCGGACTCCAGCTTGGCAGCCTTATCCACCATGGGTTTGCAGAAGAGATTATCTCCTCAGCAGGGGACACTGACCAACTTGTCCTGCACCCATTGCTCTAAGTCGCAAGACTGTAGCCAGGCATGTCGGTGGGCACTAATGCCTGCCGCAGCTACTCTAGTTGCCGACTCGAAGCAGTCATAGGCCGCTTGAATGATGAACTTGAAGCACTCTCCGACTGCAAAGGCCAGGGTCCAGAACTGCTGAAATAGGTTTCTCAAAGAGATTAGCTGAGAACCCGGCGATTTACTTCGCCAGGTTCCTCAAGTACATGTCCATGTACAGCTGGTATGCCTGTATCTGGCCGACAAGCACTGAGCCCTGGAAGCACTTTCTGCCTATGGCATCCATGGCGCGGGCCTGCCTACCCAGGAGCACCAAGGAATGCATCTTCTGGCTTTTGAGCAGACACATGGCCGACTCCACCACCATGGAGTCATTGGGCAGCTGGACTTTTTGGCGGACCTGGTACATCGAGTGCAGCTGTCTGCTCACAATAGAAACTGATATGGGGGTCTCCCACATGCAGAGCAGCAGCCGCTCCAGGATGGAGGGAACGAGCATCATGAGTGCCTCTTTCAGGGGAGCCTGGTACTGGAGGATCTCGTGATTCTCCATGTGAGGATCCTCTTCCGACTCTGTGGTGAAGGCAAAAGCCTTTGCCATACCCTTCTGGTAGATCCCTTCTATCTGTGCCCTTCTCTTCTACTGCCAACTCTAGACTTTGATCTTTCCGCCTTGCTGCTCCTTAGGCCTGGAAAAAACTACCCGAGTCTGTGCATCAGGCTTCATCCCTGGCCCTTTTCAAATCCAGGCTGAAAAGTCACCTCTTCAAGGTTGCTTTTGGATCCTGATCTGCTTAGTCTCCTATGTGTTTCCTTACCTTTCCCTGGATATATCCTTGTCATCAGCTGTTGTGTTTTATGTCCTGACAAGATTGTTAAGCTCTGATGAGCAGGGACCATCTTCTACATGTGTCTGTGTGCCTTGTAGCACTATACAAATGATAAGTAGTAGTAGTCATAATCTTTGACACTTCTGACCCTCATTTCATTTGCCGCTATATCACCAGTCAGATATCCTGATTGCTTTGTTCCAACCACATCACAAATGCTGGCTTTACTCTGAAAAGTCTTCAGCTCATCCCCAGTATCCTGCTGAGTGCTTTTCCAACCTGGGGGTCTCATCTTCCAGCACTATATCACAATTTATTTTTTTGTAACTATCCATTGGGTTTTCATGGCAAGCCATGGAAGTAGATTGCCAGTCTTTTCTTCTGTGCAGGTAATGCTGGTGTTGTTGCCATTGTCACAGAAAGCATAGTTACTCACCTGTAACAGGTGATCTCTGGGAACAGCAGGAATTTAGTCTTCACATATGGGTATCGTCGGTACCGACAGAGCCTGCGCGGGAACGCTCCCCAGCGTCCAATAGGAAAGCTTTTGGGAGCATCCCACAGCGCCTGCGTGCTGCCTTCCCGCCTTTCCCAACTGTCCCTCTCCAGTTGAGTTTAAAACTGAGACAAAAGAGAGAGTGAAAGAGAGAAAGATAGAGAGATACAACTCCTAGGGGAGGTGGGTGGGTTGTGAAGACTAAATTCCTGCTGTTCCCGGAGATCACCTATTACAGGTGAGTAACTATGCTATCTCCAGGAACAAGCAGGAATGTAGTCTTCACATATGGGGACTCCCTAGCTGCAGATTCCAGGGAGAAGGCCCCAGAAGTTGTGTGCCCTTGTGAAAGGGCTCCACTTCCCCCCATGGATATCTGGCATCCTACCAGGGATGGTGGGTAGGAGTTGATTAAGTATGGAACAGGTGTTGAAGAACAGCCTGACCAAACAAGGCATCCCGGCGGGAGTCCTTGTCTAAGCAGTAATGGGCTGTGAAGGTATGAACTGAAGCCCAAGTAGCTGCTCGACAGATGTCGTCGATAGACACAGAGTGAAGATGAGCCATAGAGGCTACCATGGCTCTCACATTGTGAGCTGTGATATGGCCTTCAAGAGGAAGGTTTTTACTCTCATAGACAAAAGATATACACTGTGCAATCCAGCTGGAGTGTGTTCCTTTGGAGACTGGAAGTCCCAAATGATTAGGATCAAAAGCAACAAAGAGTTGAGAGGACTTTCTATGTTGCTGTGTCCTTTGCAAGTAAAAGGCCAAAGCTCTTTTACAGTCCAAAGTATGGAGATTCCTTTCTGCATTTGAGGCGTGAGGCCTTGGAAAGAATACAGGAAGGTAAACCGCTTGGTTTAAATTAAAAGGTGACACCACCTTTTGCATAAAGTGTGGATGAGTCCTAAGGACTACCTTATCATGATGGAACCTTGTATAAGGAGGATCAGCCACCAACGCTTGCAATTCACTGATGCGACGTGCTGATGTGACTGCAATAAGAAAGATGACCTTCCAGGAAAGGAATTTCAAAGAGGTAGTGGCTAATGGTTCAAAGGGCGGTTTCATGAGCTGTCCAAGAACCAGATTTAAGCCCCATGCCGGTGGTGGCTTAATGGGAGGCTTAGTTAAAAGAAGGCCTCTCATAAATCTCGCGATGAGAGGAAATAGGTTGTCCATTTAGAGGCTTGAAAGAAGCTGCAATAGCACTCAAATGAACTCTCACTGAATTGGTCTTAAGCCCTGCATTTGATAAATGAAGGAGATACTCCAGTAATGATTCCAGAGGTATTGCAAGAGGGTTAAGAACCTTCTGCGAGCACCATATGGTAAACCTTTTCCACTTAAATGCATAAGAGCATCTTGTAGAAGGCTTCCTGGAAGCATAAAGGATATCCTTTACCTGCTGGGAAAGGTTAAGACCGTGAAGTTCTAGGCTTTTAGCAACCAGGCCCTGAGATTTAGAGACTGGGGATTGGGATGCCACAACATCCCGCCCTCTTGAGAAAGGAGATCTGGAGCAGATCCTAACTCCAGAGGCGGAGCTTGAGAGAGATGTAGGAGCAGAGGGTACCACATTTGCTGTGGCCAACATGGAGCTATGAGAATCATATGACCTCTGTCTCTCTGAAGCTTGAACAGGGTTTTGGGAATTAGGGGAATGGGTGGAAAGGCATACAGGAAGTCCTGACCCCAATGGAGGAGAAAGGCATCCCTGGCCTGACAACCCTGAGCCGGAATTCTGGAACAGAACCGGGGAAGTTTGGCATTCAGCAGACTTGCAAAGAGGTCTATGTCCGGGGTTCCCCAAATTTGAAAAACTTTGGCCACCTGGTCTGCATAGAGAGACCATTCGTGTGGAAGAAGAACTCAACTGAGTCCGTATGCCCAAGAGTTTTGAATGCCTGGAAGATACACTGCAAGGAGATGAATCTGATGCTCTCTGGCGAGGGCCCATAGTTGCAAAGCTTGTTGCAGAGCGACAGAGAGCCTGTACCGCCCTGCTTGTTCACATAGAACATGGCTACTTGATTGTCCGTTGGAACTAGGACTGTCTTGTAGCTGAGTTGGGTGTGGAAAACTTGAAGAGCAAGGAAGATTGCTCTGAGTTCCAGGAGATTGATGTGGAGATAGGCCTCCTGTGGAGTCCAGGTACCCTGGGTAGAGAGGCCTTGCAGGTGGGCTCCCCAACCCACCTGTGAAGCATCTGTTGTTAGAGTGGCTTGGAGGGGGGGTTGCTGAAAAGGAGACCCCACCAAAAGGTTTTTGGGTGACTGCCACCATTGGAGGGACAAAATAAGGCGATCTGAGTTTGCTATTTTGTCTGACAGGCAACCTGACGCCTGAGTCCACTGAGTGGATAAAGTCCACTGGGCTGCCCTCATATGGAGCATAAGGGACCACATACACGGTGGATGCCATGTGGCCTAGCAACTGTAACATTTCCCGAGCAGTGAGGTGAGGTTTTAGCACTGCTTGGGAAGCTAACTGCACAATGCGAAGGCAGCGGGACTGTGGAAGGTAGGCCCTTGACTGTCTGGTATCCAGCAGAGCTCCAATAAACTCTAGGGACTGAGTGGGAGCAAGGTTGGATTTTGGGAAGTTTATGACAAGTCCCAAATACTAAAGGATGCGCATTGTGCGAGAGAGAACAACCCTGGCCTCTGGCTCTGAAGGGGCTCGAATGAGCCAGTCATCTAAGTAAGGGAAGACGAATATGTGGAGAAATGCTGCCACCACAGCCATGCATTTTGTGAACACCCTTGGTGCGGAGGCTAGGCCAAAAGGAAGAACCCTGTATTGGTAGTGCTTTCCTTGAAACAGAAAGCGAAGGAACTTTCGGTGAGTTGGGAGTGTACACATCCTTGAGATCTAGAGAACAAAGCCAATCCTGACTCTGAAGGTATGGCAGCAGAGTTCCTAGAGAAATCATTTTGAATTTCTCTTTGAACAGGAAATTGTTCAATTCTCTGAGGTCTAAAATGGGTCTGTGTCGTCCTGTTTTCTTTGGAATAAGGAAATAGGGGGAGTAAAACCCTGTACCCCGTTGGGGAATGAGTACCTGCTTTTGTCTTTCTTTGCCTAGGTTGTTGCTGCTGTCCCTTTTGGGAAGACTGACCTAAATGATGTCCTTGCTGGGTATAGGAGGGATAAAACGTTTTCTTCTTGCTATAGAATGGTTTCTTAGAGGATTTTTTCCTCGCAGGATCAGCTGTAGATATAGACAATCTATCCAAAGTGATATTGTCAGCATCTATCTCATTAGCTTTTTCCTGCTAATTCTTGCCAAAGAGATTCTCCCCTGTGCAAGGAAGATTCCCTAGTTTATCCTGTACCCAAATTTCCAAGTCAGATGCCTGGAGCCAGGCAATCCTACGTGCACCTATGGCAATGGCAGAGGTTCTGCTTATGCACTCAAAGCAATTAAAGGCTGCACGATTCACAAACTTGGAAACATCCTGAGCATGTTTGACAAGGGCGAGGTAATCTTGCCTCTTATCATCAGGAAGGAGAGGGATCATAAGCTCTACATCTCCTGTGACCTCTTTAAGGAACATTCCCATATACAAGATATAGGAACTGATCCTAGCAGAAAGCATGGAAGCCTGGAAGGTTCGACGTCCAAAGGCGTCAAGAGTCCTACACTCATGTCCTGAAGGATTAGATGCATGCCTTTTTGCACTCTTTATCCTTCTCATAGCTGATTCCACCACCTTAGAATGGTGTGGTAATTGAGTTTTCTGAAACCCAGGACAAGGAGGAACTCGATACATGGTGTCGAGTCTTCAAAAGTGAGGAGATGTGGTTAGAGGTGTTTCCCACATCCTTAACATGAGATCATGCAAGATCTCATGAATAGGTAAGGTAGCTGCCTCCTTGGGAGCTTTAGGGTATTGTAGGATTTCTAACTCCTTTGCCCTAGGCTCTTTTTCAGGAGCCACTGTGATGGAAAGACCTTGGGCCACATCTCGGATAAAGTCCTGAAAGGACATATCCTCTGATGGAGACATCCTAGAGGAGAAGAAGAATCCTCAGGAAGAAGTACTCTGGTATCGGCAGAGCTTTCAGAGTCTTCAGACTCATCCGAGGATTCGAAGTATCTCCGATCCGGGTGATCGTGCAAGGCATGGTACCGGTACCAATCAAAGTCGACATCGGAGTGGTCCGGTACCGACTTGTCAATGCTGGATAGAGGCGCATGACTCAGTCCTGGTAGAATACCTGCCGATGTCGATGCAGTCGGTGCCGGTACAATTGTCTGAAGTGGTTTCAGGGGCATCGAGGTCGTGAGAAGAGCCGCCAGACTGCGTCCAATAGCCAAGAATCTCTGGTCTATCGACACTGCCGATGCTTGGGTATTGGTACCGGATGAAGCGGCCGGCACCCCAGAGCATGGCACCAGTAGTTCTGCCGAGGTTGAAGCCTCGAGAATATCCTGGAGTCCCGTTAGCGTTTTGGAAGCCGAAGCCTCCCGCTGGGGCAATTTTGCCGGTGAAAGTCCCTCAAGGGCAACGCCAGAGGCATCTCGATGTCTAGGAGATCTACCCTTTCAGGACTGGCTAGATTTATGTTTAGTTACCTGAGATCTATGGGAGGAAGACGAAGCCCTGGAAGACGTCGATGCCACGGAGGCTGCATCGGAGGGAAAAAGGGTGCTAAGTTTAGCCGCTCGGTTTTGCCGGCCCCTTTTCGACATCATCCCACAGGCAGCATACTCTGAAATAGAGTGGTCAGGATCTAAACATTTGAGGCACCACTCATGGGTGTCGGTGACGGAGATGGTACCGCCACACTTTGAACACTTTTTAAAACCCGAAGCGGGTTTTTCCATTTTGAAGGAAAAAGTTGGGCCTAGTGCCCAAAATGGTGCGTGGCACCTGAAGAGAAAATTACTGGAAAAGACTCCGGAAAGAAAGGTTTTTTTTTTTTTTTTAAGGAAAAAAAGAAAGAACCACCGGTGGTACCGGTGTAGCATCGAGGGAAGGCAGAAGCAACCACAAGAAAGAAGAATAGAAGGGATTTTTTTCTGCAGTGACAGGATGTGCGACCTGTCGGCTCCGCGGAAAATGAAGAACTGGAGAGGGACAGTTGGGAAAGGCGGGAAGGCAGCACACAGGCGCTGTGGGATGCTCCCAAAAGCTTTCCTATTGGACGCTGGGGAGCATTACCACGCAGGCTCGTCGGTACCGACGATACCCATATGTGAAGACTACATTCCTGCTTGTTCCTGGAGATATGTGATCCTCCACTGTCAACACTGTCTCATTCTGCTTCAGTCCAGATGGATGGTTTATCTTAGTCTAGCACCGCAGTTGAGACCCTGCCTTCTTGGGAGACCCTGCCAATAATTAAGCTACCGATAGCTTAGCTCTTTCATCACTGATGCACACAAGATCTCACAGCACAAGCAGCTGCAAACCAAGGAAACCTTACCGATCAAAAAAAGACACCTGCTAAACTAAGGAAAATAAAGAAAAAACATTTGGCAAAGATGGTGGCACGACGAGGACTTACATACAGTCAAAAAGAATGAAATTAACTGAGTAAACTCAAAGTCAGGTGAATATTGCAGGCCAACACTAAAAACAGAAATGTGGAGCTCTGTAGAAAATTGAAGAGTGAGGAGATAAGATAAGGTAATAGGCACGCATATGCACACAGAGACAGCTCTAAAAGCCTCTAGAAGGAGCTAGGAGAAGTTCCCATATAGACCTTCATCGGTGATGTCACCCATATATGAGCACTTATCCTGCTTGTCCATGGAGAATAAAGATGCTACTGACATTGATTCTTACATGCCTATCTCCCTGATCAATACAGACATGAAGATTCTGGCCAATGTCTTGCAATTGAACTTGGAGGTATTATATCAAACTATATTAAATGGTTTTATTAAGTACAATGAATGTGTTGACATTTTGACATTAAAACATTTAGCAAACACTGCAAACAAGTTGGAGTCATACTATAGTGTCCTTGGATAGGCTGACCTCATCATTTTTGTTTGGAAGTTTGGAACGATTTGGGTTTTCAGGACAGTTGATGGCCTGGGTGAGAGAGATTTATATTCTAATCCTTTCACTCTGATTCTTCTTAAAGGTAGATTAATATTTTATTTCCTTATCTTAAGCGGTACAGGACAAGTATGCCCAATATCACCATTGCTGTTCATTCTGGCTGTTGTAGATTTGGCTTAGGTGGTAAGAAATTCATCTCAAATAACAAGATTTAAGTTTGCAGATGATCTTATGCTATATTTGAAGCTGCTAAAATCTCTGACAAATATGGAGAACTGTCAGAACATCAAACTAATTATACTAGTCAAAGGTGTTCCCAGTTGAGCCTAAAATTAGGGGAGCAGTATGTGCAGAGGTGTGTTAGATGGCTGGATGGTGTAAGACTGAGCACAGGATAGCGAAATGTGGAGAGGCAGTGGAAAAGGACAAGAGGACTATGGAGGAGGAGAGACACAGAGGAGAGTGCCAGGTTTGTGAAAGAGGATGAAAAAAGGTGGAAATAGTGAGGCTGGGAAGGAAAGAAAGGAGGGGAATGGGAAGCTGGTTAGACCCAGAAGAAAGAGCTAAAAACCTGGATGAAGCTTGGGCCAGTGAGGAAATGAGAAACAGAGAAAGAGATGAGGGATGGGAAGAGGGTTAGTACAGAGGGTTAAAATGAGAGGACTTAGGAGTGAGTGAAAGACAAAAGAGGAATAGTATGGGGAAGAAGACAAAAGGGAAATGGGTGAGGGTAAGAGATGGAAAGTTGGTAAGGTAGGTGAGAGGTGAAAAGAGGGAGACTGAGGACTGAAAGGTGAGAGGGGGAGAAGAAGAGGTGAAACTGGCAAAGGTAGAAAGAATTATTTTCAGTTTCTAGTGACTGGAATATGCCATTTTTGGGTTTCTTGCATCTTTATATTTCGCTTAGTTTAAATGGCAATGCAATTCTGTTTTTCTTTTTCTGGTATTAGACTGCATGCTGTTCCACTGAGAGCCTGACGGTAGTAAGCACCACTATCCTTTAACGTGGTGGTTTACTTTTGATTTTCTGATAATGACCTTGCTTCTAGTGCAGTACAATTTTAGCATGGAAAATTCCACTGTAAAGTCATTGCACTGAAGATTAGGTAGTCAGTATGCAAACTCGTTGAAAGAGTAGTTACTCACCTGTAACAGGTGCTCTCCAGGAGCAGCAGGAATCAGTCCTCACATATGGGTGCATCAGCGGAGCCCCCATGCGGAGCATTTCCCCAGCTTTCAAAGAAAGCCTTTGGGAATGCAGCGCGCATGCGCGGTCCCCTTCCCGCCCAAGGGTGCCATCTTGCTCAGTCTGATGACATAGCTAAAAGACAGCAAAAAACAAAAATGAATGATATGACTGCAACTCCCAGGGGAGGAGGGAGGGTTGTGAGGACTGATTCCTGCTGCTCCTGGAGAACACCTGTTACAGGTGAGTAACTACTCTTTCTCCAAGACCAAGCAGGAAGTCAGTCCTCACATATGGGACTCCCCAGCTTCAGGCTACCGGGGGCCCAAAGCTGAATAATGAGCTCCCTCTAGAGCCTCAGCATGCGAGATAGAATCTTCTCTGAGAATGCCTCCGTACGGTAGCCCAACACCAGGGCCGGAGGGTAGGAGTTGCCTAAACCTCAAAGAGATTACGGAGTACTGCCTGTCCGAAAGCACTGTCCCTGCGGGACTCCCTCTCGAGGCAGTAATGGGCCGCAAAAGTCTGGCTTGAAGACCAAGTAGTGGCCCGGCAGATGTCTGCCAACGGAACAGAGCGGAGATGAGCTACTGACACAGCCTTCGCCCTGACGCGGTGGGCCGTGACTCGACCCTGCAAGGAGAGGCCGGCTGCCCTGTACGCCCAGGCGATACAGTCTGCTACCCAAATGGACAGGGTACGCTTGGAGACAGGTAACCCCAGCTTAGTAGGGTCAAACGATACAAAGAGCTGAACAGCCCTTCGATGCCCCTGCGTATGGTCAATGTAGAAAGACAATGCCCTCCTATAGTCCAGGGTATGCAAGACCATCTCAGCCCGGCTGGCATGCGGCCTGGGAAAGAAAGTCGGAAGAACCACCTCCTGATTGAGATGGAAGGAGGAGACAACCTTAGGAAGGAACTTTGGGTGAGTCCTTAAGACCACCCTGTTCCTATAGAACCTTGTGTATGGTGGCTCTTAGACCAGAGCTTGTAGCTCACTGACTCGCCTGGCTGAGGTAAGAGCTACCAAAAACAACGCCTTCCAGGAAAGAAAGCGTAAAGGACAAGTAGCCATAGGCTCAAATGGTGGGCAAGTTTTTGCAAGACCACATTTAAATCCCACTCAGGTGCAGATGGACGAATCGGAGGTTTGAGCAAAAGGAGGCCTCTGAGGAAGCAGGCCACTAAAGAGTGGCCTGACAGAGACTGACCGTCCACCGGTGAGTGGTGCGCTGACAGAGCACTGAGGTGGACCCGAACAGAGTTGGATTTAAGGCCCAGGTCGGACAGGTGAAGCAAATATTGCAGCACCACTGGCACCAGGCACGAAAAAGGATCTTCCTTGTGCTGAGCACACCAGGTGGAGAAAATACGCCACTTGAGGGCATAAGATTTTCTAGTGGAGTGCCTCCTAGAGGCCAAGACCACCTCCTCCACTTCCCTAGGCAGTAATAAGGGAGCTAGAACTACCCTTTCAGCATCCAGGCCATCAAATGGAGGGACTGGAGGTTGGGGTGCAAGAGAGATCCCTGAACCTGAGATAGGAGATCGGGTTGCACCCCCAGAGGAAGTGGAGTGTCCACACCCAGCTGCAAGAGGAGTGGAAACCACGGTTGCCTTGGCCACCTAGGAGCTACCAGGATTACTGAGGCCTTGTCCTAAAGCACCTTGAAAAGGGTCTGGGCCACTAGAGGCGTGGGAGGAAACGCATACAGTAGGCTCGTCGACCAAGAGATTAGAAACGCATCTGCTGCTATTCTCAGAGGATGCGGTTATCTGGAGCAGAACCTGGGTAGCTGACGGTTGAGTGGACTGGCAAAGAGATCGATGGTTGGAAGACCCCACTTCAGGAAGATCTTTTGAACCACCAGGGGATTCAACTGCCATTCGTGTGGCTGCAGAATCCTGCTCAACCGGTCCACCAGGTAATTCTCCTGGCCGGGCAGATAAACTGCCTTGAGAAGCATGCCATGTTTGACTGCCCATGAGCACAAGGCCTGAGCCTCCTGACACAGAAGTTAGGACCCTGTGCCTCCTTGCTTGTTCACACAGAACACTGCAACTTCATTGTCCGTCTGAACCAGAACAGACTGGTGAGAGAGGGCATGAGAGAAAGTTTGGAGAGCCAAACGGATAGCTCTCAATTCCAAGAGGTTGATCTGCTGTGCGGACTCCCAAGGGGACCAGAGGCCTTGGGTGCATGCAACCTGGCAATGTGCACCCCAACCCTGAAGAGAAGCATCTGTTGTCAGCACTTGTGTTTGTGGCGGTGCCTTGCACTAGATTTGGGAGATGCAGCCACCATTGCAGGGAGGCCGCCATCAGTTTGGACACCCTCACTTTGTCTCCCAAGTGTCCTGTGGCTTGCAGCCACTGAGATCTGAGGCCCCACTGAGCAGGCCTCATGTGCAGACGGGCATGTGGAGTAACATGGACTGTGGATGCCATGTGACCTAATAGCCTCAGGAATTGCCTGGCGGAAACCAGAGAATTGCTGTGAAACTGTCTGGCCAAGTCCATCAGTCTGTGGGCCCTTTCCACAGGCAGATAAGCCTTTGCCTGAAGGGTATCCGGCCTTGCTCCGATGAACTCTGTGTTCTGTGAGGGGTGCAAAGTGGACTTTGCGAAGTTTATGACAAACCCCAGATGCTGGGAGACAGTGCGGCTTGTTGGGCCTCCTGTGGAGACTGACCCCTGATGAGCCAGTCGTCCAGGTATGGAAAGACAAAGATGCCCTGGACTCTGAGATAGGCCGCTACCACCGCCAGGCATTTGGTGAAAACCCTGGGTGCGGAGGTTAGGCCAAATGGAAGTACTCTGTACTGGAAATGATTTCCTCCCACTACAAATCTGAGATATTGTCTGTGGTCTGGATGAATGAGGATGTGAGTATAAGTATCCTTTAGATCTAAGGAGCATAGCCAATCTCCCTGCTGGAGGTAGGGCAGCAGTATTCCAAGGGTAAGCATCTTGAATTTTTCCCTCACCAGGAACTTGTTGAGATTCCTCAAGTCAAGGATGGGCCTGAGGCCTCCTGTTCTTTTTGGTACAAGAAAGTACCTGGAATAGAAGCCTAGCCCTCTCAGGTGGTGGGGCACCGGTTCCACCACCTGCTCCTTTAGAAGACTTGCCAACTCCTGAAGGAGTAAGTTCCTGTGCAGAGGTAGTCTTGGAGGCTCCCCTGGAAAGTAGGAGGGGGGTAACTGGGTAAAGTGGAGCAAATAGCCCCTCTGGACTATGCTGAGTACCCAGGTATCCCCTGTTATGGCTGACTACTTGTGGGCGTACAGGGTCAGCCGGCCTCCTGTGCTGAGAGGGGTCAGCTGAGGAGGAGAGGCTATGCCACTGGAGTCAAAACCCCGCTCCCTGCTGTGCAGAAGCCGGAGCTGGTGGCTTGGGGGTTTTCTGCCTATGGGGCCCATGTCCCTGCCCCTTGGCCTGTTGACCCTGTTGGGGAGCTGTGGAGGCCTGGTATTGAGGGTAAGATTTGTAAGCAGATGACTTCCTTGGGTAAAAGGGCTTTTTCCCCGAGCCCTTCTTTTTTTCAGAAGGGGCAGAGGTCTTTCTGGACAACCTTGTCCCGGTGAGTGTCTCGGACTCGAGTTCTGCAGCCTTTTCAGCCATGGGCTTGCCAAAGAGGTTTTCACCTCGGCAAGGGACATCGACCAACTTGTCCTGCACCCATGACTCGAGGTCCGATGACTGTAGCCAGGCCTGATGGCATGCACCGATGCCGGCCGTGGCTACTCAGGCCGAATCCTCGAAGCCATCATAAAGCTGCTCGAGACAAACTTGGAGCACTCTCGGATCCCAGTTGACAAGGCTGTGAACCTCTGCAAAGGTTCCTCGGAGAGACCAGCAGAGAACCCGGCAATCTCCTTTGCCAGGTCTCGAAGGTACATGCCCATGTACAGCTGGTAAGTCTGGACACGGCAAGCAAGCCTAGAGCCCTGGAAGCACTTCCTACCGAAGGCATCCAGGTTCCGGGCCTCCCTGCCAGGAGGCACCGAGGAGTGCATCTTCTGACTCTTCAGACGATGCATGGCCGATTCCACAACCATGGAGTGGTGCGGTAGCTGTGCCTTCTGGAACCCAGGGCTCTTCCGGACTCGATAAATGGAATCGACCCGCTTGCTAAGAACCGGCGTCGAGGCCGGCGCCTCCCACATGCGGAAGAGCAACCGTTCCAGCATCGGAGGAACCGGTACAGTAAAGGCCTCCTTGGGGGGAGAGTCATACTGCAGGGCCTCAAGCTCCTCGGCTCGAGGCTCCTCCTCGGGGTCCACGGGGAAAGCCAAGGACTTGGCCATGTCCCTCACGAAATCCGAGAACCAGCTATCCTCCGGGGGGGACCTTCTCCGAGGTTCAGACTCTGGTGAGTCTGATGGGACACACTGGGTCCGAAAGGTGTCCGGGGACTCCTCTTCCTCCGTTTCCCATCCCGACCCCTCCGAGGAGTCGTCGAGCGGCTCCGGCCAGGTGGGCACCGATGCCATCTGTCCCGACACTGAGGGCACCGGCGTCGACGAACTCGGTCCCGCACATGGAGATCAAGGGTGACCTCGGCCGAGGATCGACTCGAGATCTCATGGACTCGAGGATCGGCTCGGCCTCTGTGGTTGACCGGCGATCAGCACCCGCTGCTGTTCCATGAAGGCAGCCAAACTGCTCTCCAAGGCCGTCAACCTGAGTCCGAGCCAGGAGACCCAGCAGTCTCCGACTCAGGCCCCGACGGCATCGGGCCCGGCATCGGCTCCCCCGGAGGAGAGTCCATGAGGACTACAGTACTCACGTGACCTGGGGCCTCCGTCTCTACACGAAGTTGTTTAGCAGGCCTCTCCGACTCCGAAGACCCGGGACGGCGGTCGGGGCTATGCGACCTGGCCCTTGAGGAGCCAAGAGCGTCCACCGATGCCGCCCTCGCGGGTTTCTTCTTCCTGCGGTGCTCCCACGAAGGAGACCCCCTCTCAGAGGAGCCCTGACGACGCTCGGGGTCAGACTCCCAAGATGTCGAGGCCTCTGACGAAGTCCTGGCTCGGCCGGATGCAGAATCAGAGAAGATCCTTTCACGTTGGTGCTGCCAGCTCCTCAATGCCTTGGAAGACATTTTGCCACACGGGACACAGACCAGCGGGTCACGGAGGCAGCAGTCGTGTGTGTCTTACACTGATCACACTTCTTAAACCCGCTGGCAGCCATCGGGGGAAAAAGAGCCCCTGCAAGGTCAAAAGACTTGGCTGCCAGGAAAAAAGAAAAAAATGGCGCGAACGCTAGTCTCTAAGGACAAAAACTGAAAAATGAGATCCGGGCTCGATACCGGTGTACCGGGCCCAGGCGGGAAAGGGAGCCGGCGTCGAACCGAGAAAAACCCACGGATCCACACCGAAAAAAATCAACTTTTCCAGGGGTGACCACGACACACTTGTGTTGGGCTCCGCAGAAAAAAGAAGACTGAGCAAGATGGCACCCTTGGGCGGGAAGGGGACCTCGCATGCGCGCTGCATTCCCAAAGGCTTTCTTTGAAAGTTGGGGAAATGCTCCGCATGGGGGCTCCTCTGACGTCACCCATATGTGAGGACTGACTTCCTGCTTGGTCCTGGAGAATTGGGAATTACTTCTGATGCATTAAAAACACATTTAATTTGGGAGTAATTTTTTTTCACATTTCCTTTAGTGAAAGAAGATGGCAGATAAAGACCATATGACTTATCCAGTCTGCCGTTCCATACCAACTACGGCAGTCCCTTTTTTCATTTAGAGATCTTCTGTGTTTGTCCCATGCTTTCTTGAAATCAGATACAGTCCTCGTCTCTACTACCTCCACGGAGACTATTCCAAGCATCTACCACTTTTTCCAAAAATAATTATTTATGCACATTACTCCTGAGTCTATTTTCTTTCACCTTCATCCTATGACCCCTTTGTTCAAGAACTTTCTTTCAGTTGAGTCTCCTCCTGTGCATTTATCCCATCGAGGTATCTAAATGTCTCGATCATCTCTTCTCTCTCCCCTTTCCTCCAAAGTATACATATTGAGATCTTTAAGTCTATCCACATATGCCTTATGACGAAGCCCATCGATCATTTTAGTAGCCACCCTCTTCACCAACTCTACCCTATTTATATCTTTTTGAAGGTGTGGTCTTCAGATTTGCACACAGTACTCTAAATGAGGCCTCCTTTTTCCTGCTGGCTATGCCTTTTTCTATGTACCCAAGCATACTTCTGGCTTTCACCATCTCCATTTCTACCTGTTTAGTCACCTTAAGATCATCAAAAAAAATCATGCCTAGGTCCTGCTCTTCTTCTGTGGACAGAAAGCATAGTTACTCACCTGTAACGGGTGATCTCCGGGAACAGCAGGAATTGAGTTTTCACATATGGGTATCATCGGCACCAATGGAGCCCGCGCGGGAATGCTCCCCAGCATCCTATAGGAAAGCTTTTGGGAGCATCCCACTGCACCTGCGCTGCTGCCTTCCCACCTTTCCAACTCACTCTCTTCAGTTGGGTTTGTAGCAGAGACAAAGGAGAGAAGGAAAGAGAGAGAGAGATAGGGAGTCAACTCTCAGGGGAGGAGGGTGGGTTGTGAAGACTCAATTCCTGCTGTTCCCGGAGATCACCTGTTACAGGCGAGTAACTACGCTATCTCCAGGAACAAGCAGGAATGTAGTCTTCAAATATGGAGACTCCCAAGCTTAGAGATGCCAGGGAGATGACCCCATAGAACAGCTAAACCCAGGCTGAGGTGGGTCATGCTTCCTCCCAAGGATCTCTGATATCGAAACCTGGGACGGGGGGGGGGGGGGGGTAGGAGTTGTTCTAAGTCTGAAAGAGCTGCTGGAGAACAGCCTGGCCAAACGAGGCATCCCGATGGGAGTCCTTGTCCAAGTAGTAATGGGCTGCAAAGGTGTAGACTGAAGACCAAGTGGCTGCTTTGCAGATGTCGTCAATCGACACTGAGCGAAGGTTAGCCATAGAGGCAGCCATTGCTCTCACATTGTGAGCTGTGACATGACCTTTGAGAGAAAGTCCCTTACTCTCATAGGTAAAGGATATGTAGTCTGCAATCCACTTAGAGAGAGTTCTCTTGGAAACTGGTAAACCCAGGTGACTGGAATCAAAGGCAACAAAAAGCTGTGAAGCCTTCATATGTTGCCAAGTCCTCTGAAGGTAAAAAGCTAAAGCTGTTTAACAATCTAGAGTGTGAAGATTCCTTTCTGCACTAGAGGCGTGAGGCCTAGGGAAGAAAACAGGAAGGTAAACCGACTGGTTCAAATGAAAAAGCGAAACCGCCTTTGGCATAAAGTGAGGATGAGTCCTAAGGACTACTTTATCATGGTGGAACCTTGTATAAGGAGGATCAGCCACTAAAGCTTGTAGCTCACTGATGTGTCTTGCAGAAGTGAGGGCAATTAGGAAGATTACCTTCCAAGATAGAAACTTTAGAGATGCAGTGGCCAAGGGCTCGAAGGGCGGTTTCATAAGCTGCCCAAGGACAAGATTTAAATCCCATGCCACAGGTGGTGGCTTAATGGGAGGTTTAGTCAAGAGTAGGCCTCTCATAAACCGCGCTACAAGCGGTTGAGAGGAGACAGGTTGTCCATTCAGAGGGCTTGTGGAAAGCCGCAATAGCACTAAGGTAGACCCTTACTGAGTTAGTCTTAAGACCAGAAGATGACAGGTGGAAGAGATACTCTAGTAACGCCTCTACTGGAACTGAAAAAAGATTAAGTTTCTTTTTTGAACACCAGATAGAGAACCTTCTCCACTTAAAGGCATAGGCCCGCCTTGTGGAAGGTTTCCTAGAGGCCAAAAGGATATCTTTAACCTGTTGAGAGAGGTTGATATCCTGGAATTCTAAGCTCTCAGCAGCCACATCATCAGGTGTAAAGACTGAGGATTCGGGTGCAAAAGCGTCCCATCCTCCTGGGATAGAAGATCTGGAGTACATCCCAACTCCAGAGGTCTGCCTTGAGAGAGACATAGAAGCAGTGGATACCACGTCTGTCGTGGCCAGCGTGGGGCTATGAGAATCATATGGCCCCTGTCTCTCTGAAGCTTGAAAAGAGTCTTGGGAATTAGGGGAATGGGTGGGTAGGCATATAGGAAGTCCTGACCCCAGTGGAGGTGGAAAGCATCCATTGCCTGACTGTTCTGAGCTGGAATTCTGGAACAGAATCGGGGAAGTTTGGCATTCTGAGGACTTGCAAACAGGTCTATATCTGGAGTTCCCCAGATCCAAAAGATTCAAGCAATTTGCTCTGGATGAAGAGACCACTCGTGTGGCAGCAGTACTCGACCAAGTTTGTCTGCCAGAAGATTCTGTGTGCCTGGAAGATATACCGCTAGTAGGTGAATCTGAAGACCTCTTGCGAAGGACCAGAGGCATAGAACTTCGTTGCACAACTCCTGAGAGCCTGTTCCGCCCTGCTTGTTTACATAGAACATGGCTACCTGATAGTTCTTGTCCAGACAGACAATCTTGTAGCTCAGGTGGTCCTGAAATACTCGGAGAGCATAGAAAATGGCTCTGAGTTCTAGTAGATTTATGTGAAGACAAGCCTCCTGTTGGGTCCAGAGACCTTGAGTGGAGAGATTGTCCATATGAGCTCCCCAACCCGACTTGGACGCATCCGTCGTCAAGATAGCTTGGTGCAGTGACTGCTGAAAAGGTGACCCTACGAGAAGGTTTTCTAGTGATTGTTACCACTGTAGGGACGAAATGAGGTGTGCAGAGTTTCTGATTTTGTCCCCCAGACGACCCGACGCCTGTGTCCACTGAGAGGCTAGGGTCCACTGGGCTGCTCGCATGTGTAGGCGAGCATAGGGGACCACATGAACAGTGGACGCCATATGCCTGAGCATTTCTCGTGCAGTCAGGGAAGTTTTCACAGCTGCTTGAGAAGTCAGTTGAAGTATTCGAGCACAGCGGAGTTGTGGCAGGAAAGCCCTTGACTGCCGTGTGTCTAGAAGAGCCCCTATGAACTCTAGCGATTGAGAAGGGGCGAGATGGGATTTTGGGAGGTTTATGACAAGTCCCAAATATTGCATAATTTGCATTGTGCAAGAAAGAGCGGAACTGGCTTCTGGAGCTGTTGATGCTTGGATTAGCTAGTCATCTAAGTAGGGGAAGACAAATATCCCTAGAGTCCTTAGAAATGCTGCTACTACTGCCATGCATTTTGTGAAGACTCTTGGGCCAAAGGATAGAACTCTGTACTAGTAATGTCTTCCCTGAAAAAGGAATTGAAGAAACTTTCTGTGCTCTGCATGAATAAGGATATGTATAGAGGCGTCTTTTAGGTCTAGAGAACATAGCCAATCCTGACTGAATGTAAGGGAGAAGTGTTCTGAGAGAGATCATTTTGAATTTTTCTTGGATCAGATACTTGTTTAACTCTCTGAGGTCCAAAATGGGCCTGTACCCTCCTGTTTTCTTTGGTATAAGGAAGTAGGGGGAGTAAAAGCCCAGGCCTTGTTGAGAAAAAGGTACCTCCTCTATTGCACCCTGAGCAAGGAGAGAGGTGACCTCTTGACACAAGAGAGTGTTGAGGGGTGGGTCGAGAACTGAACTCTCTTGGAGTAGAGAAAGGGGGCATACTGTAGAAGTGGAGTTTGTACCCCTCTGTCATTATGGAGAGAGTCCACTGCTCTGATGTTATCTGCTGCCACTTCTTGGCAAAATGACACAGTCTGCCTTGAATGTTGAGAGGCTCTGGACCTTTTAGAGGTAGGATGACTAGGTTCTCTAGGAAGGAGTCAAAGACCTTGTGGAGGCTGTGTCTGCTGAGCTGGTTGAGTTCTGGGGACTTGAGCCTTTCTTTGTTGTTTCGGCTGCTGCTCCACCTTTTGGGGAGCATGGACTGGGCAGTGGACAGTTTGGGTGTAAGATGGATAGAATTTCTTTCTCTTGTTGAAAAAGGGTTTTTTAACTGCCTTTTTCTTAGCTGGGTTGGCAGTGGTCCTGGATAGTCTATTCAAAGTAGTGTTCTCGGACTCAAGCTGAAAAGCTTTATCCTGCCAAACCTTGCGAAAGAGGTTTTCTCTCATGCAAGGAATATTTCCCAGCTTGTCTTGCACCCACTGCTCTAAATCGGATGCTTGTAACCAAGCAATCCGACGTACACCGATAGAAATAGCAGAGGTTCTGCTAATGCATTCAAAACAATCAAAGGTTGCCCTGTTCATAAACTTAGAAACATTTTAAGCATGCTTAACAAGAATAAGGAAATCAGCCCTCTTGTCATTGGGGAGAAGAGGAGCCATGAGTTCCAAATCTTTAGTAACCTCTCGAAGAAACATACCCATGTAAAGTATATAAGAACTTATTCTGGCCGATAACATAGAGGCCTGAAAACATCGACGACCAAAGGTATCGAGAGTCCTCGCCTCACAGCCCGGAGGATTAGAGAAATGCGTCTTGGCACTTTTGATTCGGCCCATCACCGATTCCACCACCATAGAATGGTGTGGTAACTGCGTTTTTGGAACCCGGGACACTGTGGTACCCGGTACATTGTATCGCGCCTTTGAGAATGTGGAGACACCGTTAACAGTGTTTCCCATATCCTAAGCATGAGATCATGCAAAATCCGGTGTATGGGAAGGGTTGCGGTCTCCTTAGGGGCTGCCGGATACTGAAGAATTTCAAGTTCTTCAGCTCTCGGTTCTTTCTCGGGAGTCATGGTGATCGAGAGGCCCCAAGCTACATCCCGTATAAAGTCTTGAAAAGACATGTCTTCTGGAGGAGGCATCTGACGTTGCGGCGAAGGAGAGGGATCCTCCAGGAGAACCACTCCGGTACCGATAGAGTCATCGGAATCATCTGAATCGGAAGACTCAAAGTATCTACAGGCCGGGTGCTCTCGCACTGCCTGTCAACAGTACCAATCGAAGTCCGCATCGGAATGCCTCGATACTGGACCCTCTATGCCGGACACCAATTCTAGGGCCAGCATGGGTGGAAGCATGGAGAGCAACACAATGGTAGATGCAGATACATCCAATACTGGTATCGGTACAGATGACTGCGGAACCAATTGTAGCGGCTTTAGCGGGTACCGAGGCTGCTAACAGGGCCGCAAGACTGCGCTCAATGGCTAGGATATGTTGATCCTTGGAACCTGCCGATGTGTGGGTGTCGGTACCAGCAGAGTGGGCCACGACCCCAGAACATGGCACCAAGAGTTCTCCAGAGGTGGAGGCCTCGGAAACATCTTGGGACCCCGCTAATGCTTTGGAGGCAAGAATCTCCTACTGGGGTTGTTTGGTCAGTGTATTCTCCTCAAGGGCAACGCTAATAGCATCTCGATGCTTAGAAGGAGATCTATCCTTTGAGGACCAGCCGGTCTTCCACAAAAAAGAAAATGTTCTGCGGTGACAGGGTTTGCTGCCTGTCGGCTCCGCGGAAAATGAAAAACTGAAGAGAGAGAGTTGGAAAGGTGGGAAGGTAGCAGCGCAGGCGCAGTGGGATGCTCCCAAAAGCTTTCCCTATAGGATGGTGGGGAGCATTCCCGTGCGGGCTCTGTCGGTGCCGACGATATCTATATGTGAAGACTACATTCCTGCTTGTTCCTGGAGATATACTGCACCCCCTATACCGTACTGTTCCCTTGGTATTTTGCAGCCCAAATGTATGACCCTGCATTTTTAGCATTAAATCTCAGATGCCAAATTTTCTTCAAGCCTCACTAGATCCCTTCTCAAGTTATCTACTCCTTCCTAGGTGTCTACTCTATTTCAAATTTTGGTATCATCTGCAAAGAGGCAAACCTTACCTGACAGCTCTTCTGAAATATCACTAACAGAAAGGTTAGTGCATAATCTTTACTTAAGCTTCGGACAGAAGTACACATCCTACACCTGTAAGCAGCAGGGTCATCTAAAGTGGAAACACGTCACCTAAGATGACGTGGCCCAGTAGCCACCTCACCTCTTGACTGCACCCCTCCCCCTAGACTTCTCTCTGAAGATATGTGGTCCACGGCATACCTGGACCGGCTCCCCAGGTCAGGGAAGCCCTAAACCAGAAAGTCTTTGCACTGGTGGCCTGAATACCCTCCGAATAACTCATACTTATCTGATCCAGAAAGGTCTGGCAGCATGGAGGCTCTCTGGTCGAAGACCACCCTGTGTTTGATGCTTAAGCCAGGGAAACTCTAATCCAGAATGTCTTGGATCAGATAGCTCCAGTGGGAGGAAGGGGAAAGGGGTCTGGGGCCTACTTGGCCCCAAGAAAGTTTTGTGAGGTGGGGGGCTGGGGGTCCAGGAACCACTGGCCCAGCAGGGAATTTTTGCAGAAAGGGTGTGGGGGGGGGGGGGGTGTTGTTAAATGTGTCCCTTCCTGTCAGTGTATGAGTTAAACCCTGCTCACAGATTGACAGGAAGGGAGACATTTTACTCTTGATGCAGCAAATCAGTGTGAAGCATACTTTTTAACACCATGGTAATTTGCATGCCATTATTTACTGCATTGGGATTAAAAGATTTGTTCAGCATATGTATATTGTGATGAAGCACAGCATAGGGTTCTATTGCATGGCTTGCTTTAGTGAGTCTAAAGCCTCAATGAAGTAACACAATTGAGCCATATGATCATAAAAAATGGAAAGAGAAGGAAGAAACGAGGGAGAGGTGTGTGACGGATAAAACAGATCAAACTGGGATTGGATTGACTACTCAAAACTGAAAAGGATACAAAACGGTCTTTTGGAAGCAGACTGTAAAATTGCAGTATTACATACCAATAATACCAACCACCAGCTCATCACTGGTGTCATCGCGACCCACCAGCAGGGAGTAGTCAATGATAAGGTGGCTGGACAGGAAGTGTGAGTCGCTGTGGATGGAGGCTCTCAGTACAGACTTGCAGTGAGATCGGATATACAGTGGGTTGTCCCGCACCATCTTCAGTAAGTTCTCATCCAACAGAACCACATCGCAGCTCTCCTTCCCTGTGTCAGTCTTCACATTCCGATTTCTCAGAGAACCTTTCAGATCAAAAACCTACCACAGAATGAACACTAGAGCTCTGTCACTGGATTTTACCAAATGCTTGGTAAAATTTTATTTACTGTTCATTTTCTTTCCTGGAATCGTGCTAGACCAGTCCAGATTAGTGGGTTATAACCCCCTGCCAGCAGATGATGGAGACAGAGAAAGAACCAATCAGAAGCTTCAGTGACATCATCACTGGAACATATACATGTTCATATACTCTAAGTCAGGGGTCTCAAACTCAAATTGCTTTGAGGGCCAAATGAGGACTTGTAAAGTAACCCGGGGGCCGCATAAGACGCGGGGCCTCATTTGCATAAGGGGCCTCATTTGCATAAATATTTGCATAATGTTACCATACACTAACTTTTAGTAAACATGCCTCTTTAATGAGTATGGATAAAGAAAGACTAAAAGATTTAGAAACAGGAAGACAATAATTAAACTGGGAACCCCAAAAGCCAAACTTGGAATGTACAACAACACTGTAGAAATAAAACTATAAATTAATTTCCTCTTGTACTAAACAAAGCGCAAACATTAATGATGCACATTTCCCAGAGCTGACATATTCCAGTTAATAAATTCAAAATAAAGAGATATTTTTCTACCTTTTGTGCATTTTTTTCCGTTGCAATTGTTCCAGCCACTTTCTTCTGGTTTCTTCATGTCTTCTGCTAACTCTCCATCGTCTGCTGTCCATTTGCCCTTTCTTCTCTCCTAGTTTTTTTTCCATTCTCTCTCTACATCTGCTTTAACATATTAATCTTTCTCCTTTTTCTCTTTCCTCATTCCTATTTCATCCACTCAAATTTTACCCCTCCATCCTCAATCCCCACTTACTCTCCCAATACCTGGCCAATTGTAGATTTGTCTTCTCTCCCAGACAAAATATTTTTCCCCTCTCCATTTCACTTTCCCAGCTCCATCCCATTCTAATCCTCCCCCAACATCAGCTCCCTTCTAGTTCCAGCCCCACCCAGCATCCGCTCCCTTCTAGTCCCTGCATCAGCCCATTTCCAATCCTAGCCCCCCATCAGCCCATTTCCAATCCTAGCTCCCTCCCCTCACAGCCCATTTCCATTCCAAGCCCCCCTCCCCATCAGCCATTTGCAGTTCAAGACCCCCTTCCACTCAGCCCATTTCCAGTCCTAGCAACCCCCCCCAGCCCATTACCAGTCCTAGACCCCCCATAGCCCATTACCAGTCCTAACCTCCCCATAGCCGATTACCAGTCCTAACCTCCCCATAGCGCACTTCCAGTTTTACCCCCCATCACCCCATTTTCAGTCTTACCCCCCCATAGCCCATTACCAGTCCTAGTCCCCCCCATAGCCCACTTGCAGTCTTATCCCACATCACCCCATTTTCAGTCTTACCTCCCCTCATAGGCCATTACCAGTCCTAACCCCCCAATCAGCCCACCTCCAGTCCTAACCCCCATCTGCCCATTTCCAGTCCTAGCCCCCACCATAGCCCATTACCAGTCATAACCCCCCCTGCCAATAGCCCACTTCCAGCCCTAACCCCCATTACCCCATTTCAGTCAGCACCTTCATTGCTGATTTCCTGTCCTAAGTACCACCATCTGTCCACCTCCAGTCCTTCATAACCCCCACCTGCCCATTTCCAGTCCTAGCCCCCACCATAGCCCATTACCAGTCATAACCCCCCTGCCAATAGCCCATTTCCAGTCATAACACCCCCCCTGCCAATAGCCCATTTCCAGTCCTACACCCCCCCTGCCAATAGCCCATTTCCAGTCATAACACCCCCCGGCCAATAGCCCATTTCCAGTCCTACCCCCCCCCCCCCCATCAACCCAGGTAAATAAAAAAAACACCTGGCTTCTGCTGCTGCAGCAGAAAATCAGCTGTCCCGCGGCCCCTTCCCCTCTGCACGGAGAGCCCTGAATGTGCTTCATCAGCGGCGTGCTTTTTAAGCCGCGAAGAGAGTATTTCCCTCTCGCGCGGCTTAAGTCTATTCACTTTTCAAGCCTCGCGAGAGGGGAATACTCTCTTCGCGGCTTGAAAAGCACCCGCTGATGGAGCACACTGAGGGATCTCCGGGCAGAGAGGAAGGGGCCGCAGGACAGCTGATTTTGCTGCTTGAGCAGCAGAAGCCAGTTTTAAAAAAAAAAAAAAATTGACAGTCGATTCTGCCGCTGCCAAGGCGGCAACGGCAGTAGCAGAAGCAGAAGCAAGGCTTTTTTGTTTCCTTCCGTCGCGGGCCGCATGTTTGAGACCCCTGCTCTAAGTGGCCTTCAAGGGCTCAAAAGGTGGCCACTTGAGCGCCCAGCGAACCAAGGACAAGTCCCAAGACGGGACAAGCGGACAAATTGGAGGCTGCAAGACACATACTCCATATAAAAAACACTAGATATCCAAATGGGAGGCAAGCAAGCAATCCGCAACAGGGCCATGAAAACAGGTGAGAGCCACTACCTGCACTTTCAAAGAATTCAAGGTGAGACCCCTGTCAAAGCTATCTTGTAGAAAGGACAGGAGATCAGATATTTGGGCTTGCTATGGCAAAACCGCACAGACAGAGCACCAGGACTCAAATAAACGGCAAACTTAAGCGTAAGCTATCAACGTAGAAGGGCGCTGTGCTTTAAGCAAAGTAGCCAGAACCTGAGCACAGTATCCTTTATGAGCTAGACAGCACCTTTCAAGAGCCAAGCCTTAAGTGAATAGGGAGCAGTCTCATTCATGATGATTAGCCCTTGCCCCAGCAGGCCCCTGCGAGAGTCAAGCTTCAGAGGCTTTGCCGCTAGGAGGCAAACCAGATCAGCATACCATGGGTGATGAGGCCAATCCAGCGCCACCAGAATCACCCGACCTGGATATGTCTCTATATGCTGGAGAACAGGGTCGATAAAGCATAGTTACTCACCTGTAACAGGTGATCTCCGGGAACAGCAGGAATCTAGTCCTCACATATGGGTATCGTCGGTACCGACGGAGCCTGCGCGGGAACGCTCCCCAGCGTCCAATTAGAAAGCTTTTGGGAGCATCCCACAGCACCTGCGTTCTGCCTTCCCGCCTTTTCCAACTGCATCTCTCCAGTTGAGTTTTAAAGCTAAGACAAAGAGAGAGAGAGGGAAAGAAAAGAAAAGAGAGATACAACTCCTAGGGGAGGTGGGTGTGTTGTGAGGACTAAATTCCTGCTGTTCCCGGAGATCACCTGTTACAGGTGAGTAACTATGCTATCTCCAGGAACAAGCAGGAATGTAGTTATCACATATGGGGACTCCCTAGCTTTAGATGCCAGGGAGAGACCCCAGAAGTTGTGTGTCCCTGATAAGGGCTCCACTTCCCCCCATGGATCTCTGGCATCCTACCAGGGATGGTGGGTAGGAGTTGATTAGGTATGGAACAGGTGTTGGAGAACAGCCTGACCAAAGAAGGCATCCCGGCAGGAGTCCTTGTCCAAGCAGTAATGGGCCATGAAGGTATGAACCGAGGCCCAGGTGGCTGCTCGACAGATGTCGTCGATAGACACAAAGTTCAGATGAATCATTGAGGCTGCCATGGCTCTCACATTGTGAGCTGTGACATGGCCCTCCAGAGAAAGGTTCTTACTCTGATAGGCGAAGGAAATACACTGAGAAATCCAGTTAGATAGTGTTTTCTTGGAGACTGGAAGTCCCAAATGAGAAGGATCAAAAGCAACAAAAAGTTGAGAGGACCTTCTATGTTGCTGTGTTCTTTGTAAGTAAAAGGCTAAAGCTCTTTTACAGTCCAAGGTATGAAGATTCCTCTCTGCATTTGATGCATGAGGCCATGGAAAAAACACAGGTAGGTAGACCGCTTGGTTCAGATGAAAATGCGAGACCACCTTTGGCATAAAGTGTGGATGAGTCCTAAGGACTACCTTGTCATGATGGAACCTTGTATAAGGTGGATCAGCTACTAGCGCTTGCAACTCACTAATGCGACGTGCTGATGTGATTGCAATAAGAAAGATAACCTTCCAAGAAAGGAATTTTAAGGAGGTACTAGCTAAAGGTTCGAAGGGTGACTTCATGAGCTGCCCAAGAACCAGGTTTAAGTCCCATGCCACCGGTGGTGGCCTAATGGGAGGCTCAGCTAGAAGAAGGCCTCTCATAAAACTTGCTATAAGAGGATGAGAGGAAATAGGCTGTCCATTTAGAGGCTTAAAGGAAGCTGTAATAGCACTCAAATGGACCCTTACTGAGTTAGTCTTAAGTCCTGCATTGGATAAATGAAGGAGATATTCCAGTAATGATTCCAGAGGTATCGCAAGGGGGTTAAGACCCCTTTGCGAACACCATATGGTAAACCCTTTCCACTTGAAAGCATATGAGCGTCTTGTGGAAGGTTTCTTGGAAGCAAAAAGAATATTTTTTACTTGCTGAGGGAGATTAAGATCATGAAGATCTAGGCCTTCAGCAACCAAGCCCTGAGATGCAGAGACTGGGGATTGGGATGCCATAACATTCCGTCCTCCTGAGATAGGAGATGTGGAGCAGACCCTAAGTCCAGGGAGGGAGCTTGAGAGAGATGTAGAAGCAGAGGGTACCACACTTGCTGTGGCCAATGTGGAGCTATGAGAATCATATGGCCTCTGTCTCTCTGAAACTTGAATAGGGTTTTGGGAATTAGGGGAATGGGTGGAAATGCATACAGGAAGTCTTGACCCCAGTAAAGGAAGACAGCATCCCTGGCCTGAGCCCACTGAGCCGGAATTCTGTAACAGAACCGGGGAAGTTTGGCATTCCACGGACTTGCAAAGAGATCTATGTCCGGGGTTCCCCAAATTTGAAAAATCTTGGTCACCTGGTCTGCATGCAGAGACCACTCGTGTGGAAGCATAACTCGACTGAGTCTGTCTGCCCAAGAGTTTTGTATGTCTGGAAGATACATTGCCAGGAGATGAATCTGATGCTCTCTGGCGAGGGCCCATAGTCGCAAAGCTTCGTTGCAAAGCGACAGAGAACCTGTTCCCCCCTGCTTGTTCACATAGAACATGGCTACTTGATTGTCCGTTTGAATGAGGACTGTCTTGTAGCTGAGCAGGGTATGGAACACTCGAAGAGCAAGGAAGATTGCTCTGAGTTCCAAAAGATTGATATGTAGATGAGTCTCCTGTGGAGACCAGGTGCCTTGGGTGGAGAGGTCTTGCAGATGACCTCCCCAACCCATCGGAGAAGCATCTGTTGTGAGAGTTGCTTGGGGTAAGGGTTGTTGAAAAGGGGACCCCAGCAACAGGTTTTGAGCGGACTTCCACCACTGGAGGGACAAAATAAGGCGACTTGTGTTTGCTATTTTGTCTGACAGGCATCCTGATGCCTGGGTCCACTGAGTGGATAAAGTCCACTGGGCTGCTCTCATATGGAGGCGAGCATAGGGCACCACATGCATGGTGGATGCCATGTGGCCTAGTAGTTGTAACATTTCTCGAGCAGTGAGATGAGACTTTAGCACTGCTTGAGAAGCTAACTGCACCATGCGAAGACAACGGGCCTGGGGGAGGTAGGCCCTTGCCTTTCTGGTGTCCAGCAAAGCTCCTATGAACTCCAAAGACTGAGTGGGAGTTAGACTGGATTTTGGGATGTTTATGACAAGACCCAAATACTGAAGGATACGCATTGTGTAGGCTAGAGAAGTCCTGGCCTCTGACTCTGTTGGGGCTCGAATGAGCCAGTCGTCTAAGTAGGGGAAGACGAATATCCCTAGAGTACGGAGAAATGCTGCTACTACAGCCATTCATTTCGTGAACACCCTTGGTGCTGAGGCCAGGCCAAAAGGAAGCACCCTGTATTGGTAGTGCTTTCCTTGAAAGGAACCGAAGGAACTTTCTGTGGGATGGATGGATGAGAACATGGGTGTACGCATCCTTGAGATCTAGAGAACAAAGCCAATCCTGACTCTGAAGGTATGGCAGCAGAGTTCCGAGAGAAATCATCTTGAATTTCTCTTTGACAAGGAATTTGTTCAATTCTCTGAGGTCCAAAATAGGTCTGTATCCCCCTGTTTTCTTTGGGATAAGGAAATAGGGGGAGTAAAACCCCATACCCTGTTGAGGAGTGGGTATTTCTTCTATTGCCCCTTGGGCAAGAAGGATAGTGACCTCCTGATCTAATAGGCTGATGAGAAGTGTCGGAGAATTGAACTGCCTTATTATTGTGGGAGGGGGCATGTTTGAAAAATGAAGCCTGTACCCCTCCTTTATGATGGAGTGTGTCCAATGCTCTGCTGTTATCTGCCCCCATCTGGGGGCAAAGTGACATAACCTTCCTGGAATGGTGGAAGGCTCTGGTCCCCCGAGAGCCAGAAAGGCTAAGTTCTCTAGCTGCAAGTCAAAGTCCTTGTGGAGGCTGAGACTGCTGGAACGGTTGAGGCTTAGCAGTCTTTGCTTTCTTCTGTTTGGGTGGTTGCTGACCTTTCCTGGCAAGCTGACCTGCAGAACGTCCCTGCTGAACATAAGCAGGATAATATCTTTTTTTCTTAGAAAAGAATGGTTTCTTGAAAAATTTCTTTCTAGCAGGATCAGTTGTGGACTTGGATAACCTATCCAAGGTGGAGTTGTCAGCATCCATCTCGTTGGCCTTTTCCTGCCAATCTTTACCAAAACAGGTTCTCACCAGTACATGGGATATTTCCCAATTTGTTTTGTACCCAGAGCTCCAGATCGGATGCCTGGAGCCAAGCAATTCTACGTGCACCTATGGCAATAGCAGAGGTTCTGCTTATGCAGTCAAAGCAGTCAAAGGCTGCACGGTTGGCAAATTTAGAAACATCTTGGGCATGTTTGACCAAAGTGAGAAAATCCTGTCTTCTATCCTCAGGAAGAATAGGACTTAAAGCTTCTAAATCATCTGTGACCTCCTTCAGGAACATTCCCATGCAAAGACTATAGGAACTGATCCTGGCAGAAAGCTTGGAAGCTGGAAGACACGACATCCAAAAGCATCCAGGGTTCTGCACTCACGTCCTGGAGGATTAGAGGCATGCCTCTTTGCACTCTTGATCCTTCTCATAGCTGATTCCACTATAATAGAGTGGTGAGGAAGCTGAGTCTTTTGGAAACCAGGACAAGGAAGGACTCGATACATAGTATCCAGTCTGCGAGAATGAGGAGAGGTGGTAAGTCTCCCACATCCTTAACATGAGATCATATAAAATCTCATGAATGGGCAAGGTAGCTGCCTCCTTAGGAGTTTTGGGATATTGTAGAATTTCCAACTCCTTGGCTCTTGGCTCTGTTTCAGGGGCCACAGTAATGGACAGACCCCGAGCCACCTCCCTGATAAAATTCTGGAAGGAAATATCCTCTGGAGGAGACATCCTGCGCTTAGGGGAGGAGGGCTCCTCTGGGAGAAGCATTCCCGCATCGACAGAACTGTCAGAATCCTCAGATTCTTCTGAGGACTTGAAGTACCGTCTGTCCGGATGCTCTTGAAGAGCCTGATACCTGTACCGACTGAAGTCGGTACCGGGAGTAATCGGTACCGGAGGGCATCGGATGACTGGGTACCGGCAAAGCAGACACCGATGCCGATGCTATCGGTACCGGTACCAGTTCCGAGGGCGTCGATGCCGCAAGGAGAGCCGCCTGATTGCGCTCAATAGCCAGGACTCTCTGGTTTATCGACGCTGCCGATGCCTGGATGTCGGTACTGGAGAAGACTGCCGGTACCCCAGATCATGGCACCAGTAGTTCTGCTGCGGTCGAGGCCTCGAGAACATCCTGGAGCCCCGATAATGCTTTGGAAGCCGAAGCCTCCCGCTGGGGCAATTTTGCCGGTGCAGAATCCTCAAGGGCAACGCCAGAGGCATCCTGATGCTTAGAAGGAGATCTACCCTTTGAGGACCGGCTGGATTTATGTTTAGTTACCTGAGATCCACGGGAGGAAGAGGAAGCCCTGGAAGACCTCAATGCCACCGAAGCTGCATCAGAGGGAAACAGGGTACTGAGCTTAGCAGCTCGGTTCTGCCGACCTCTTTTAGACATCATGGTGCAGGACATACAATCCGTGATGGAGTGGTCAGGACCTAAACATTTTAGACACCATTCATGGGTGTCGGTGACGGAAATGGTACTGCCACACTTGGTGCACTTTTTGAAACCTGAGGCAGGTTTCTCCATTGTAAGAAAACCTTTTGGGCCTAAGGCCCAAAAAGGCGTGTGCACCTGAAGAAAAATAGGAAAAATCATAGTATATATATATATATATTTTTTTTTTTTTTAAGAACAGAAAATAAGAAGGAAAAACCGGCGGTACTGGTAAAGCGTCGAGGTAGGCAGATGTGACCACAAAAAAGAAAGAAATAAAGAAGAATTCTTCTGCGGTGACAGGAACAACCATCTGCTGGCTCCGCGGAAAAAGAAGAACTGGAGAGAGGCAGTTGGGAAAGGCGGGAAGGCAGCACGCAGGCGCTGTGGGATGCTCCCAAAAGCTTTCTAATTGGACGCTGGGGAGCGTTCCCACACAGGCTCCGTCGGTACCGACGATACCCATATGTGATGACTACATTCCTGCTTGTTCCTGGAGATAGGCCCACGGAGGAAAGACAGAGGATCTGCGACGGAGGCCAGGACTGGATAAACTCAATTAGACCTTGGGATGTCAGCTCCCTCTGATGACTAAAAAAGGCAGGAACCTTGGCATTGGCCGAGGTGACCATCAAATCCAGAGCAGGACGACCCCACTGGTTCACAATGGGCCCGATTCCATCCCGCATGTCTGGGCCCCTCTGTGCATCCGACCGGAACCAGATGCACAGAGGGTGTCACGATTCTTATCCCACGGGGCATGTCTAGCCCCGCAGGATCAGAATCATTAACAGGTATGTACGTGTAGGCCGGGACCCCAAATCCATCCGGTCTGCACGTACAGGTCTTCCCCGGCTAGCTCAGTCAGGGCTCTTCAATGGAGTCGCAGCGCCATGGCGTCCGGTTGCCATGGCACCGCGGTTCCATTGAAGAGCCGCGATCCCCTGCCACTGGCTCCAGAAGTGAATTCCCTGTAGCCATACCCTGATCTGGCCTCCTAAGGCTAGGGTTGGGCTGCAGGGAATGTCCTCAGCTCCCCCCTACCCCATCCGCGCCCAGGGCCCGCCAAATAGGGGAACTTATTCCACTTCAGAGGTGGAATAAGTTCCCCATACAAGTCACCAGCCCTGTATGTCTGGGGAAGATGACCACCCACTGCCCGCCCTAACACCGCCCCCCATCCACCCCTTTCCCGCCCCCGTCTACTTTCCCCGTACAAGATGCGAGGAAGGTAAACACGACCGGGAAGAGGCATGAGTAGCGGGGATGGACGTCACAAAAGGACGTCCATCCCTGCTATTCGTGCCTCAGAATGACCCTGAATCTGTCTAAACGCCCACAGAGTGAATTCCCACTCGCTCAGGTTGAGAAGGTGACGACTGAGAAAATCCGCTTGCACATTTTCTATCCTGGCAATGTGCTGTGCCAATGGCACTTGCAAATAATTGACCATACACTCACCATGCTACCACACATAAAACAGACAGTCAAAACCATATTCTACAAACTCAAAACCATACAACACCTAAGGCCCCTTCTTGACACCCATGACTTTAGATCAGTTGTTAACACACTCATCACCCCCCACTTTGACTATTGTAATAGTCTCCTAATTGGCCTACCACAAAAAAGTACATACCTACTTCAAAGAGCCCAGAACATCTGTGCAAAAGTAGTCACTAAAGCCCACCTAGCAGACCATGTAACCCCTATAATGCTAGAACTGCATTGGCTCCCTATAAACAGCAGAATCAGATACAAAATTCTCCTAACCACATTCAAGCTCCTGAACGACATCGCCCCCTCATATCTATCCACACTATTACACGCACCATCTGAATCAAGAGCTCGCAGACTAAACGCAGCACACTCACTTGAAATACCAAAATCATTCAAGAAAACTAAAAAATCCACCAGCACCAGGGCCTTCACATTCACTGCCCCCATGCTCTGGAATGATCTCCTAATAGACCTTCGTATCATAAAAGACCTCACCCAATTTAGGAAGGAACTCAAAACATACCTATTCTCCAAACACTTTGAAATCTCCTACCCCCAACTCCATCCACACAGCATCCCCAGACCCACAAACACAAAGCCCTAAAACCTCACTCAACCAACCACACACAGACACCCACCACAGACACTCCAAAAAACACACGAATAAAAAAAAAATGGAAATAAATTCCACCACTCACACATGACTAACGAATGCTTCACCCTGTAATTCATTGTATATAACCTTTTGGTAAATAAGCCATTGTAACAGTTTCGGCAGTTCCTCGCCTCACTACTTGTAAAAAGTTAGAAAATTCTGCTCAATATTATATAATACAGGAATTTATAAAAGTATACAAAATGTAAATAGTTCCGACAGTTTAATGCACTGTTATCTGTATAAAGTTAGAAATCTCTGTTCCATGTAATATAGTATCTAATATCTGTATAAAGTTAAAAATCTCTGTTCCATGTAATGTATACAGCAGTATACAAATGTTTACTTGTTCCATGTAAACTGCCTCTGATCTCTGGAAGGGGTGGTATAGAAGAAATAGATAAATAAAAATAAATAAAAAAATAAAATAACGCTCAGCCCAAGGAAACAGGAGACACATCTCTAAGGCGACCCCTGAGCACTTGGTTCTCTGCCTTGATTGTTGAGATAAGCCACTGCCGTGGCATTGATGAACAGGATTCAGACTGCCAGCATGTGAAGAAGAGACAGAAAATGACGGAGTGCCAAGCGGACTGCCTGCCCCTCCAACCGGTTGATGGACCAACTGGACTCCCGCCGGGACCATGTTCCTTGCACTGTCTGTTGCAGACAATGGGCACCCCAACAGGAAAGACTGGCATCGGTGGTCAAAGTTATCCAACATGGACTCTCCAGGGGCATCCCCCGCATGAAATGATTGCGACATAGCCACCAGACTGCGACAAACGGTGGGAGGGAGAGGAAGATGGATGTAATAATCCTGCAATCAAGGGGATCAATGGGACAGTAAGGAGAATTGAAGTGGATGCAAGTGTGCCCGAGCCCAGGGAACCATGTCCGAGGCAGCCACCATAGTCCCTAAGATCTGCAGATAACCCCACACCCGAGGATCTGGGTGAAGATGGAAGGAAGCAGATTGGAGAACTTCCGATATCTGTCCTGCGTTAATAATACTCACCCTACCCAAGTATCAAAGAGGGCCCCGGGAAATCCGAGGGTCTGAGACGGGTATAAGGAATTCTTGGCATGGATGACCACCCAACTGAGGTTTTCCAAGAAGGAGAAGATCCATGTCAGCACTCCCTGTGCTTCTGCACCAGACCTTGCTCAGATAAGCAAATCATCCAGGTAAGGATGGACACACTAGTTGAGGTAAACTGCTTTACTGAAAAAAACAGAGCTTTGCCGTATTTATTTATTTATTTATTTTTACTTTAATGAAAAATAACAAAGAAATAAAGGCCTGACAGAAAAGCTCCTCTCAGAAGGCAGAAACTTGGTTCACCCCTGAGGGCTGGCACTGCTCCTCTTGAGCAGGCACCCCCCCACTCCCCTCCAGGCAGCTCAAACTGAAACACCTGATTAGGAGCACACCAGCAAAATCCCAGGAAACCCCAGAGGGGCACCTCTTCTGCGACCTGGGGATATCCGGTACCAAAAAAGAGCTTCACTGAACTGTCACTCTCAAAGTGACCGCCAGGAGAAGACTAGCTGAAGTCTATCATCTGCTGAGACAGAGAAAATACTGAAGCTATCCCCTAGGGAAGAACATGTATGTGCCAGTGATGTTCTCACTGAAGCTTATGATTGGTTCTTTCTCCGTCTCCATCATCTGCTGGCAGGGAGGATAACCCTCTAGTCTGGACTGGTCTAGCAGGATGATTTGGCATAGCTATTTTTGATCCTCTTGTTTAAGCAAAGGTAGTAAAGGGAGCATAGCCCTTCTTATGCCAGCGACAGATAATGTGAGAATACAGAGAGCTTGAGACATTAGACTGAAAATTTGGGTTTGATTACAGCTCTTTAAATGGTGGTACACAAACTATGAATCAGATATTCAGTCAAACTCATGAAGGGCAATTTTATAAAAGAGTACCTAGATGGCCACAGTACATAGATGCATAAGTTGCCCTTATTTTATAAAGCACACCAAAAAAAGAACCTCATTCTACCAAATTTAAAATTTCAAAATAAAAAGACTTTTAAAATATATATAGAGGAGTGACTGTGTGCTGAATCCCTCATCCTACATGATCCACCATTCTTTTCAAAATGGATCTATGGGGTATGCTTACTAAACGGCGGCAGCAGACTCCATGCGATATCGAAGTCGTGGCCCCAATGAAATGAAAGTGGCCGCGGCTACGATATCGCACGGAGTCCGCTATCGTCATTTAGTAAACATACCCCTATGTGTCAGTGGCTCTTTATTTTAATATATCAGGTAGAAATAATTTAAAATCATAGCTACACTCAAACAGCATACAGAAGGAGAAATGTTTCTAAACATTACAGTTCTGTAGGGGTGAAGGTCAACAAGCCTCACCATCAAACCATCAGTTCCCTGATGTGTCCATAGCATGCCCACACATTTCACAGAGCTGTGTTGAAGGAGCTTTTTCTTAATAAAGGAATCCGATATGCCTAATTTCAAACTTAAGACAAAAAATCACTCCTCTATCTATCTATCTATCTATCTATAAATACAGGGTGGCCCAAAAAAGTGAGAACATCTCGTAAATGAAAAGCTTAAATAGTTTACTTATTTACCTTTTTTAGCTATATAACGTCTTTATTTCGACAATTTCCGGTCACCATCTTTTTTTCTTTAAATTTGTCAATCGTTTACATCTGTCTTTTTGACTTTTTAAATAACTTATATGCTACGAGATGTTCTCACTTTTTTTGGGCCACCATATAAGCCTTTTCGATTTTGAACATTTTAAATTTGGTAGGGTGAGGTTCTTTTTTGGTGTGTGATTTATTCCCTGCCTCTTTTTTGGCCTTTTTCTATGTGTGTATTTTATAAATGCAGCATATATGCCTTTATAAAAGCCTACCCAAAAGCTCCGTAACTTTGTGCCAGTTAGAGTTGTCACATATATAAGATATATGCATAGATGCTGATTCTGGGAACAACTATACATATATCACATAAAAGTAGGTGCTATTTTCTTTGAATGTCTACTTTTATGGGTGTATAAACTGGGGCAATTTTATAAACCTCTGCTTCAATGTGTAAAATGCTGTTCTACACCCTCAAGTCATTTATAAAATTATCTCCATGGAGGGTAATTTTATAACAAGATGCCTATAAAAATTTTTAAAACATACAACCATCTTATGCCTATTTTATAAAGGTATTGCTATAAAGATTTTAGCCCTTCATTATATATTTTAGACCTAGAGAACCACCAAAAACCTCCTTGAGAGTTTAAAAACTGAGATATATTTTCTCCAGGTATTATCATCAATCTGTGCATTATAAGGGATAGTTCTGGGTATCTATTTTATAAAGGCCTAGCTTTCTTTTGTATCTTTGGACATTTTTATAGGAGCTCTGCTATAAACTAGTCTCCCTCCCCATTCAACCAATTTATAAGTGCCAGTGCTAAATACACCTTTACAAGGATAACTCTTATATGCATAACTTATACAAATAGTAGCTGAATATTACTGCTATCCATATAAATATTAGCTCTCCCCAGTTTTCCCCAAATTTCACTTAATCTGAGCCACATGTTTAGCCATATAATTACTTATACAGCCAGCAAAGCAGTTATGCGGTAGGTACCTATTGCCAACCGTATAGCTTCCTTTGAATAATGGCCTGATACCTTATGAAGAGGTCCAGTTCTGGCAGTACTGCAAAAGTAACCTGTGGGCTCTAAAGGGAAGACAATCAATTTTTTACTATCTGGACACTAGATAGTTTCTGAATGGCTCTGCTGAATTCAGACTTTAAGATTTACCATACAGCCCTCCTCTGCCTGGGTTTTTAATAGCATCATAAAATAAAGTTGTCAAACAAGGAAATCTGTAAAACAGTGAAATGGTGGTGGTGTGGTTGTCAGTAATCACAGAAAACTAATTAACCTCTTACTACTAGAGCTGGGAGTCCAGACTTAATGGCATCAAGAGGCATTATGTATAAAGAGGAAAAACAGCAGCTGAGCTCTCTTTTGCATTTGCACAGAGATAATGTCACTCACCTGGGCCATTTTTCTGCCATAAAAAAGATTTTCCATGACCAGCAGATCCAGCTTTTTCTCAGTGTTGTTCTGCGAATTCTTGTAACCAATTCGATACACGCCAAGAATCTTAGCCAAGGCAGTAGGTCTCTACCATAAAGGAAGAACCAAATACACAGATCACTGTACCATGGCCAACAAAAACTAAACGCTGCTGAACTTTCAGTTTACTATTGCTGCTTCTTGACCTCAGCAATGGTTACCTAGATAAACCTAAACTGTGCTTTCTCCAGACTTATTCAACAGCATAGACTGTAGAGATGGTATTAAGTGCACAGTTCTGGTCATTAATTCAAACACTATCACAACAATCTATAGACATAATGGCTTAGGTGCAAATATAATGATGTGGATTGGCACCAGACATGACTACTGTGGCTACATAGGTAATTTTGCCAAAGGATGACATTTTTATTGCCTGGATATATACAAATGATCACCAATAGCTTTGCAGATGCTCTCTAGCAAAGTCGATTTCAAGAGTGCTATGGAAGCAGCAATGACTCTAATTTAAAAAAGACTTGACTGTATTGGTTTTACCTGATATTTTGTAAGTGAAGTGATGTTGCCTGATGATCTTAGGCATGAGCCTTCATACACCAAATTAAAAGGTCTCAAAACTTGGGCAAGTCACTTAACCCTCCACTGCTCCGAAAAATCCAAGTTATCAATGTCCCTGTTTAATGTACATTTACCAAGTATAATTATTTATTTATTTAGATTTTCCTGAACACAAGAATAAATCAAAACAAGAAATCCTTTAACAAGAATTATAAACGTATTCAAGAACAAGATAGTATTCACATCAATCAAATCACATCAAGAGAGAGAAAACTAACACATCACCCCGAAGGGAAGGAAGCAAATAGTAGGAAAAAAAGGAGTTTAAAGATAAACTCCAAGTTAGGGAGCTCGAATATAAAGGCTAACCCACCTAAACTTCTTCCACCTTTACAACATTCTCTTTATCAGAAAGATACTGACGCAGATGAAGCATGTCAGTATACACATAATCCTGTCCCTCAAAAGTTACTAAACATCGACAAGGAAACTTCAAGAAAAAAGAAGCCCCCAGGGCTATAACCCTGGCTCTAAGCTCGAGAAACTGTTTTCGTCGAGCCTGAGTCACCCAGCCAACATCTGGAAAAACCTGAAGCTTATATCCACAAAACAAAACGTCTTTACATTTAAAATAAGCACGTATAATTCGCAGTTTAAGAGATTCAGAACCGAACGTCACAACCAAAGTACAACGCTTTGGGATGACGTCCAGTGAATCTTGCAGGAAATTTGTTAAATTAAGGGCTACTGAATTATCCAAAGGCGGAGAATCCTCCTTTGGCTTCAGCGTATCCTTAATACCAGGAAAAAAAGAATAAACTTGTAGAATAGCCACAGATTCTTTTAAATGTAAAATCTCAGAAAAATACTTTTTCAGTAATATTTCGGGAGAAAGTAGATGAGTTGAAGAAAAATTCAAAAAGCGCAGGTTCCTAGCCCACTGTTGATTCTCAAGCTGCTCCAAACGAAAGGAAACTGAAGAAATATCCTTAATTAAAACAACATTAGAATCCCTATTCGTTTGGAGCTGAGAATCCAGCCGGGCTATAGAACCAGCAACAGCAGTCAATTGATTATCGATAGCCTTAACTTTAGTTACAACATCATGTGAAAATTTACATAAAGAAAGAACAGTAGTAGTCAAACGAGTGTCAATCTTTTGAAGCACTGACCAGATATCCAAAAGAGTCACTTCCCGATTAAGAGGAACAAACAAATCTTCAGAAGAGGCAGGATACACAGGGGATAGAACCGGGGGTGTAACTTGCGGGGAAGACTCCAGAAGCGTAGAAGAGTGTGGAAGTTGGGGGAAGGGAGGTGGTGTCCGGATGTCCGGGCTCAAAGAGGCCCCATCTGGAGACTGGCACGCAGGTGGAAGGGAAGATATGTGTTTGTCCATAGGGCCGGTCACCTTGCCTCCTTCTCCTGATGTTACCTTGGCAGCTGACTTTGCCTTCCGTTTCCCCATTAGTAAACACACAAACAACTAGCGATCCTGAGAACCACCTCAGGAGCACCAAAGGAGCACGCAAGGAGCGTGTCTTACCCCTTGTGACATGCCCCTTAGGACGCGAACACGCGGCTGCGTGTAACTCCCGCTGGGCTTTGTAGGTCTCGGGGGGGAGGTCCTTGACGCAGAAGGCGGCTACCTACTGCCTGCAGCTGTCTCCGCAGGCGTCCAGCTCCAACCGACCACGCTGCTCCATGGCAAAGGAGAACCGCGGCAGCAACCAGGCAAAAGCAGTTCTCTCTCCAGCAAAGCTCAGCTCCCGCTGGGCTTTGTAGGTCTCGGGGGGGGGGGTCCTTGAAGCAGAAGGCGGCTACCCACTGCCTGCAGCTGTCTCTGCAGGCGTCCAGCTCTAACCGACCCACTGCCTGCAGCTGTCTCCGCAGGCGTCCAGCTCCAACCGACCACGCTGCTCCACAGCAAAGGAGAACCGCGGCAGCTCCCAGGCAAAAGCAGTTCTCTCTCCCCATTTACCAAGTTTAAGTTACAATGTAAACCGCTTTGATTGAAATGATAAAGCGGTATAAAAAAACTATTAAATAAATAAACTTGGTGTTTTGCATTAGCTTTTTTATTCTAAAGAATCTCTTGATGTCTAAATTATGGTCTAAGCTTGGGGTTGGTTGGCTTAAATCTTATCTGAGCCTTTTCAAAATTTGATCTTTCCCTCTTTTCAAAGGCTCATTGTCTTTGTCAGAATAGTGTCTGTGTTATTGATGAGTTTGATATTAATCTGAATCTTACTTGAATTGTTATTTTTTTTGGATTTTATTATGCACACCACTTTGAATTTTGTCTCAAAGTGGTATATCAAGCTTGTTAAACATTCAACACACACGTAGGGCCACTTCAGAGACGAATGGCTCTGCATTATATTTCTAGCACCCACACTATATGATATCTGCTGAGGGGAAAAACAAGAAGAATATACGAGGGTTGCTCAGAAAGTAATGCCCCACATGTTTTTTCTCAGTCCAGAATGAAGACAGAGGTGTGAAACTGAAAGGGTAGTAACTTGGAACTTCAAAGGACACATGTAATTTTACAGTTGTCCGACAAATAGCGAGGCGGTAGTGATCCTTCAAATGGCGTCTGTGAATGACACACGGTACAAACAACGAGCTGTTCCAAAGCTTCTAGAGTCAAAGGCAAAGTAGCATTCCCGCACCAGGCTTCCCACAATCTCCCCACCCTATCCATTCCTCAATTCCTCATTCACATTCCAACCCAGCCCAGACAGAGGATCTGGATGCACCGGAGTCTTTCTTCTTGTCTCCCATCCAATCCCTAAAACTCTATTTGTCTGAATACCTGCTCTCACACAACCCCGTATTTGCCCTCCAATTTCATTTTTTACAGTCCTCATCCCCAGCATACATTCCTCCTGCCCCTCTCCCATACCTCCTCCTCTACCTCTCTAGCATCTACCCACCTATGTCCTTCCCCAGCATTCATTTACCCTATTTTTCCTACTTCCTTAACCCAACATGTCTCTCTCTGCTCCCCTCCACATTACTATTACGATAAACAGATAGAGGCCAATTCTAAGTTGTGCATTCCCGGGCCGCCTGGATGTCCAGACATCCGCCAGCCTTGGGGATGCATCCGATTCTGCTCCCATGTGGGCTAAATGTCCTAGCGGGATCAGAATCGCGTTACAGTGGCTGGATGTCCGGGACATGCCCCAATTCAAGCACCCCGAATGTCCAGCCAACTACCCGGCTAGTTCAGCCAGGCTCCTGCATGGAGCCGCAATGCCATGGTGTCATGCTGCCATGGCACCGCGGCTCCATGCAGGAGCCGATCATGTGTGCCATGGCCAGGGTTGGGCTGCGATGAACCTGTTGATTATGCCAATTGTCATGATCTTTGTCTTCTTTACATTAAGGTGCAGGCCCATTTTGAGACTATGTTCTTTGATTGTGAGAAGCAAATGTTTCAGATCATCTTCACTTTCAGCCAGTAATGTAGTATCATCAGCATAGCGAAGGTTGTTGATGAGTCTTCCACCAATCTTCACACCTCTGTTGTCTTCATACAATTCTGCTTCTCTGATGATTTGTTCTGCATATAAATTAAATGGGTAGGGGGAAAGTATGCAGCCTTGTCTTACACCTTTGCTTATTTTAAACCATTCTGTTTCTCCTTGTTCTGTTCAAACTGTTGCTTCTTGATCAATGTACAGATTGTGCAAGAGAACAATCAGGTGTTCTGGTATACCCATGCTTCTTAATGTGGCCCAGAGTTTCTCATGGTTTACACAGTCAAAAGCCTTGCTATAGTCGATAAAGCACAAATAGATATCCTTTTGGTATTCTTTAGTCTTTTCAAGGATCCATCTCACATTCGCAATGATGTCTCTCATTCCTCGCCCTTTCCTGAACCCTGCTTGCACTTCAGGTAGAGAACTCAACAGAGATTTCCAACATGCAGCAAGACAGGACAAGGAAAAGTACTACAATGACACTTGCAAGGAAATAGAAGCAGAAACTATTAGAGGAAGAACAAGATTGGCTTTCCTAAAGCTACGAGAGTTAAAGAAAAAGTTCCAGCCTCGAATTGGAATGTTACAAGATACTCAAGGTTCTATGTTGAATGATGCTGAGAAGATCAAGAAAAGGTGGAAGGAATATACAGAGTTTTTATATGATAAAGATTAAGTGGACCAACAGCCGTTTCAACCTGTACCTTATGATCGGGAACCATTGGTGATGAAAGAAGAAGTTGAAGCAGCATTGAAAGCCTTATCAAAGAACAACACTCAAAAAAAGGAAGGTCAATTTAACAATCAATTTTTTGTTGGAACATACGTCTGGAAGAAGAGAAAGTAACCTGACCTTCTTGTTACGTATTGTTCCGTTTTTCTCTTTTATTAAAATTTAGGGATTCACCCCTAAGTAAGGATCAAGGGACCATAATCCCAATACCAACTGGTGCTGAATGATTTTTTTTAAAGAACAGTACTTAGCTTCAAAATGCTAATGGGTTTTAACTACATTGAATAATTCTGTCTCATCTGCAAATTTGATTACCTCACTCATTATTCCCATTTCCAGGTCATTTATGAATATGTTAAAAAGCAGCGGATCCAACACAAATCCCTGGGGTACTCCACTATTCACTTTTCTCCATTGGGAAAATTGGCCATTTAGTGCTACCCTCTGCTTTCTTTCTTTTAACCAGTTACTGACTACAATAGTACATTGCCTCCTATCCCATGACTTTTCGGCAAGAGTCTCAAATGAGGGACCTTGTTGAAGGCTTTCTGAAAATCCAGATCTGCTATATCAACTAACTCATCTTTGTCTACCTGTTTATTCACATCTTCAAAAAAACATAACAGCTTAGTAAGACAAGACCTTCCTTGGCTAAAGCCATGTTGGCTATCTCTCATTAAGCCATGACTATCTACATGTTCAGTAATTTTGTTCTTTATAATGGTTTCTACCATTTTTCCCGGTACTGACATCAGGCTCACCAGTCTATAGTTTCCCAGATCACCCATGGAACCCTTTTTAAAAATTGGCGTTACATTGGCCATCCTCCAATCTTCAGGAATTACAGATGATTTTGATGATAATTCACAGATTACTAATAGTATGTTTGTAATCTCATATTTCAGTTCTTTCAACACCCTTGGATGTATACCATCCGGTCCAGGTGATTTGCTACTCTTCAGTTTATCAAATAGTTGTAATACATCTTCCCGGTGTATTGCTATTTCTTTCAATTCTTCTGCGGCATCATCTTTAAATACCATTTCAGTGATGGGTAACATCTCTACATCTTCCTCAGTAGAGAACAAAGTGAAGAATTCATTCAGTCTCTCCGCTATGGCCTTGTCCCCTCTTAGTGCCCCTTTTACCCCTCTATCATCTAATGGTCCAACTGACTCCATCACAGGTTTTTTTGCTATGAATGTACTTGAAAAATTCTTTATTATGTGTTTTTGCTTCCACAGCAAGCTTCTTCTCAAATTCTCTCTTGGCCTGCCTTATCATTGTCTTGCATCTAACTTGCCAGTGCTTATGTTGTTTACAGTTTTCGTCATTTGGCTCCTTTTTTCATTTCCGGAAAGACATTTTTTTGGCAACAGCCGCCTCTCTGACATCACCTTTAAACCATGCTGGCAGTTTGTTGGACTTCCTTACACGTTTCTTAAATTTTATCATAGTTTACCTTTTGAAAGTTAAAAGGTAGTACTGTGGATTTTCTTACCGTCCTTCCTCCTTTTATTAAATCAAACACGATCAAGCTAGGATCACTATTGCCAAGTGGCCCCAACACCCTTATCTCTTGCACTAGATCTTGTGTTCCACTAAGGACTAGGTCCAAAATGGCTTCCCCTCTGGTCGGTTCATAAACCACCTGCTCCAAGAAGCAGTCATTTATTTCATCTAGAAACTTTATCTCCCTAGCATGTCCTGCTCTGACACTGACCCAGTCGATACCAGGGTAATTGAAATCACCCATTATTATTACTGTGCTGTAACTTTTGTTAGCTTCCCTGATTTCTTTGAGCATTTCATCATCCATTTGTTCATTCTGGCCAGGCGGTCGATAGTACACCACCACTGCTATCACCTTCCCGTTCGCCTTTTTACATAGAATTTGAATCCATACAGATTCTACAGTGAAGTTTGTTTCCTCCAAAACTTTAATCCTTTGTGATTCAATGCCCTCTCTAACATAGAGTGCAACTCCTCCACCAATTTGATCTGCTCTATCATTACAATATAGTGTGGATCCAGGTATCACAGTGTCTCACTGGTTATCCTCCTTCCACCATGTCTCTGAGATACCAATCATATCTAACCTCTCACTTAGTGCTATACATTCTAACTCTCCCATCTTATGTTTTAGACTTCTAGTATTTGCATACAAGCATTTTAGAAGCTTCATATTCATATTAATCTGGCTATTGGTAGGCAGGGATAATTTGGAATCTTTAAGCTCTGTCTGCTTTGTACACAAGGGCATTTACTGTAGGTTACTTTTGTCTTTATTGGAACTTCTCTGTTGATATGCCCTAACTTCAATCTTTTGCTAGTATCTTTCAAGGATACATCGTTCCGAACCATGCGCTCTTGGGTGACTGTTGGCTTTTCCCTGTTATCTAGTTTAAACCTGCTCTATCTCTTTTTTAAAGGTTAATGCCAGCAGCCTGGTTCCATCCTGGTTAAAGTGGAGCCCATCCCTTTGGAAAAGCCCCTCCTTTCCCAGAATGTTCCCCAGTTATTAACAAATCCAAAACCCTCTTCCTTGCACCATCATCTCATCCATTGACTCCAGAGCTCTGCCTGCCTTTTGGGTCCTGCACATAGAATGGGAAGCATTTCAGAGAATGCTACCCTGGAGGTTTTGGCTTTCAACTTCCTACCTAAAAGCCTAAATTTTGCCTCCAATTTCACAGGTCTCTTGCCCCCTATCTAGAAGGCCTCTTTGGTCTCTAGATACAATTTATTGCTCAAAGAATACTGACCCTGTTTTTCCTTTTATGCTAAGTTATACTTTTATTTGACTTAAATTAAAGCTCTTTGTTGATACTAGGCCCTGACTGAGTATTAAATTTAAACTAGAACCTCTGTGCTGGGTTCTAAATTTAAACTGAAAGCCCTCTGCTGGGTTTTAAACATAAACTGAAAGCTACCTGTTGAGTTTTTAATTTAACTAAAAGCTCTTTGCTGATATTAGGCCCTGACTGATTTAACAAATACACTGGATTCTAATTTACACAAATTAATCCGCTTTAATTTAAAGAATTCCTTTTCCCCCAAGATTTAGAAAAATTCCCAGAAGTAAATACTTATAATCGCAGATCTCTCTCCAGAAGTAGCAGTCCCTTTTTGTAGTCCTTTGTAGCCAAGCATGGCACAACACAGATACTTCTGCTGATCTGTTAGGATCAGGATATGAAAATATGTCTCAGCCAGATCCAGAGAAGCCAAGAACTCCCCTTGGCATAGTGCTTGAATCATGGAGTGCAAAGTTTCCATCTGGAAGCACAAGTGCTTATTGACCCCCCTAAGGTCCAGAATGGGCAGGAAGAAACCATCCTTTTTGGCATCATGAAATAGATTATCTGTAATTGCTTCACTCGTCTATGGGGATGGGCCCCACCACCTTTAAGTGCAGCAACTCGCCAAGGTGGTCCATATGATAACACTTTTGATCGCAGATTCACAAGTGCCAATGATGAAAGCATCTGGAATCAGCTCTTTGCATTCCAGGATGTAGCCAAATTGAATGGTGTCTAGCACCCAGCGATCCTTAGTAACTCAGGCCCATTCCCGAAAGAAAAGGCGAAGCCTGCCTCCAACCTGAGGAACAGGACATGGGCCCCCCCAAACCTTCATTGCACAGCCCAGGAGAATCCTCCTCTGGAGGGGAAAGAGTCCCTGGGCCCACGCACTCCATGAAAGGTCTGAGAACAAGCCTGAGGCCCAGAAACTGAAGGGAAGAAAGGTTTTCCATGTCAGTAATGAAGGGAGCCCCAAGACCCCCAGGAATCTGGCCAGTGTCTCCTTGGTGGATGGGCAGATGCTGACAATAAAGGGGCACCAGCCTGCTTCACAAGCCCCTTGGAATTGTCTTCTGGAAGGCAGTAAGATGTTGCCTTGCTGAGGTCCTTCACCAGCTTCTTCAAACGGTTCCAAACAGAAGCTTCCCCTTAAAAGCCAATTGGGCCAACAGGACTTTGGAGGATGTGTCCGCTGCCCAGTGCCGGAGCCAAATCCAATGCCATAATATCACTGTCAGGGCACCATCCCTGGCCGTCAAACAAACCAGGTCATACATGGCATTAGAAAGGAAGGCTATAGCAGACTCCAAAAGAGGGGTAGTATCATCTGGTGGAAGACACTGAATCCACTGGAGCAGGGCTCAAGACATCAGGCTGGTACATACCGCCAGCTGCAGAATAGCCGCCGTCACTACGGCAAGCTGACTCCTCAGCAAGGAATCGACCTTAGGATCCAGAAAATCCTTTAAGGCCGACCCGCCTGCCACAGGAATGGTAGTCTGTCTGGTAACTGCCGTGACATGCGCATCCACCTTGGGAATGCCAAACCACTCGACACACTCCTCCTCCGGGAAAGCGTAGATCTTTTTAAAAATCCTTAACTCTTTAGATAGGGAGTCAAGAGAGTCCCACTCTAACTGGATCATATCCTTGATCACATCCAGGAACAGGAAAACAGTAGTGGATTTTTGCACCCCATGAAGAAGCGGGAAGCATCCATTACATTCAAGGTGGATGAGACCCTGGCAATCAACACCAACAGCTCCTCATTCCAGAATAGGTGGATCACGCTAGCTTCTGCATAATCTGCTGAAGGCGAAAGCATTTCCTCATCCACATCAGAGCACAGTACTGAGCATGAGGCAGGCAAGGTCAGACAACTGCAGCCCCCAGCTGAGAGGAGGAAAGCAAGCCCTCCAGGGACAACTCAGAAACTGCCATGCAGGAAAAGCAGAGTCCAGAATCGAGGGATGAGGTACCTTGCTTGCCACAAGTCAAACAACGAAAGAAGACAGAGAGTTAGGGCAAGTATCAAAACAGCATTTGCTAAGGCTGCATCGGCCTGTAAGCGCATGTTAACTGCACTTTTACCTTACGTGCCTTACAGGCGCTAGGGAAGTAGCGTGCATTGGGGCTGTGTGGGTGGAATGCACGTTAGGACCATGTGACCATCAGGTGCACAATAGTAAAACACGTGCAGAATATGGCGGGAAACTCCCACAATGCGCCAATGGTCACCAGTGTTACAAATCGAATTGCATCCCAAGACGACGAAATCGGGAGCCCATAAGGATAATGACGAGGTCACGCCTTGGTACTCACCCCCCTGAGAACCCCAGACAGAGACTTGGTGCCGAGCTCAGCTCTATTCCCCTGAAACTGTTTAACTAGCTGGCTCTGCAGCACTGCGTTTAAGGTGGCTGGCAGGCAGATCTCACCAAGAGCCTTCTGTGATCTTTGGGAGAGAGCAGGGTGGACCGAGGAGGAGGCAGGGGTGCTGAGGTTGTGCAAAGCTGCTGCTCTCTTCCAGATTCTTCCAATTTGTGGCTGCTCAACAGGCTTTTATCATGATAAGAGCATGAGCTGAACCCATTTACCCTTCTCCTATGGCAACCGAAAAAGACCACAGTCCAGTGGAGCCTTCCACGTCACACTCAAGTGAGAGAGTCACCTTTCTGTACTCAAAGTGGTGGTTCATAAGCGTTTAATCAATCTCTTTTCCTCTCAATCCTCAAATTTTCTACAGAGAGGAGAAAATCCATCCACCATCTGCTGGAGACAAAGAAATACTAAAGGGACCTCTGGTGGCTGAGTCTGATAAGAGTTATAGGAGTAATGTCATTGAAACCTGGGCTTTTCATTGGTTGTTTGTCTCCACCAATCTGCTGATGGGGGAACAAACCCACTTGTCTGGACTGGTCTAGCAGGAACTTAGAATGCATGAGAAGCATTAGCCCATTATGATGAAATGTAGCATAAGGTGAATTAATTCACTATTATTTATTTGTTTAGCCGTGCTTATATACCACTAAATCTACAGTAGTGGCCAAAAATTAAGGCAGAGTCCAAAATATCAGAATTATATTAGAAAAGTATGTGTTATTGTCACTTTCATGGTCAAAAGCTTTAAGAACCAAAGATATGTCATTTTCAAAGTTTTATTCAGGAAACAATATATGTGTCAATATTTGATAGGGTGTCCATGATTTTTCAGCACAGCCTGGATTCTTGTAGGCATACTGTTAACTAGCATTTTACAGTATGCCGGAGTGATTTTGTTGACCCATACATGCTTGAGTATGTCCTTTAAATCTGCTTCTGAAGTTGGACAGTGTGCTGCCACCTTTTTCTTCATAAGATTCCAACGTTTTTTAATTACAGTGAGATCTGGAGAGTTTGATGGCCAACTTGGTAGCAGTTCGTTCTTCTTGTCCACGTACCATTTTTGACTGTTTTTGCAGTGTGGCACGGTGCCGAGTCCTGCTGAAATATAGTGGTGCCCGAAACATTCATGTGTATTTTAACTTTACTATTCAACACGGATATGCATTTTGCAGCATTTACTCTTTCACCTTTCTCAAAAAGGTGCAGGCCACATCGTCCATTCACCGAGATACCACCCCATACCATGACAGATGGTGGGTGTTTAACAGTCTTGATCGTGTACTTAGGATTTAGTCTCTCGCCTGCTGGTCAACGGACGTAGTTGTAACCATTCCCACGTACTTGTTGAAATGTACTTTCATCTGTGAACATTACCCTCTCCCACCATTCAGCAGATTTGTCTTTCATCTTGCTACAAAACTGTATGTGGGCAGCAATTTGTTTCCTGGTCATCATAGGCTTCTTGGCAGGTATTCTGGCCACAAGTTTGAATTCATCCAAAAGCCGTCATCGGACAGATCTGGCACTTATCTTTATTCCTCGATCATTAGCTAACTGAGCCACATGTTGAGATGAAGTATGCGGACTAGATGTAATAATGCTTTTGAGGAAACGGTTATCTCGTCCAGTAGTTATCCGTCTGCGCCCACATTTCGAACGATGTGAACGGCCACCTGATTTCAGAACATTCTGAACTGCACACCTTGATATATGCAAATGTTTTGCAATAGCACATTGCAAATATCCTTCAGCATGGAGTGTGACAACTTGTCCCTTTACAAAGTCATTAATATCGCACTTTCTACCCATTTTGATTGTATATTTTACATGTAACTTTCAATCTTTTCCTAGTTGTAAAAATTCAAAACTTCATCCAAGAAACCTACTACAGAGTGTAAGTAAACTAGAATGGACGCCAGACGCATGGTGTGACTAATCGCCATGCTGATTAAATAAGTAAGCACGTGTGACATCTCCACAGTACATTATTTAACAATAAATTGTAGAAAAAGATACCTGCCTTAATTTTTTGGCCACTACTGTAAGAGTCAAAGTGGTTTACAGAAAACAAAAGGCCAACATGGCTTCATATAGAACAATGTGGGGGTTAATTAGATGGGCAAAAGTATATACAACAATAAGATCAAAATTAGTACATCAGAAGCTTGTTTACATATGTGCTGGGTGTATAATGTTTCATCATCAGCAAAGCACTTGAGGAAAAGGAGTATCTTAAACTTCCTTCTGAACATCATTAAATCGTTTGTGGTACGAAGGTTGCCAGGAATCACATTCCACAGTGCTAGCGCAAAGAGAGAATGCTCTCTCTGATGTAGTGCAAAAGGTCTTGGTATTTAGTATAGGTATACATAGGGTGTTAAAGGAACTAGTTCTTCTGCTCCTGTTATTTGCTATTTTTTGTATACGTGATTGGAGATAGATGGCAGAGAGGTTATGAGTTGCTTTGAAGATCGTTAGTAGGGACTTTATTTAATTCTCTCAGTGACAGGCAACCAGTGCAACTGCTTGAGTGTGGGGGTGATGCATTCAGCTCTTGATGTGTTGCAGAGAATGCACACCGCTGTGTTCAAAGCTAGCTGTAGTGGGTGAATGCTGGATTTAGAGAGGCCTTGAAAGATAATATTGCAATAATCAATGTGGGGGAAGTTTATTTATTTATTTATTTAACATTTCTTTTATACCGTGCTCTTTATCGTCAGCGCGGTTTACAATTAACAAAACGATTCAAGGACCACAAAGCATTCTCGAGTTTACATCGAACAGGGAGAACAACTTGGAGAGAGAACAGGGAAAACTATGTACAAATTACATACTGATGTTACGATAATGTTACACAGGGGAGAAGGGATTGAGAATAAGTGTGCATTCCAATTACGGACTACTTCCTCTCACTTAACTAGAGTAAGCTTTTATTTATCAGGTTGTGGGGTGGTGTTTGTGATGCTATGCAGCGCTGGGGGAACTGGAGAATTGTGAAAGTGTGTGATGAACAAGTGGTGCTTGAGGGCTTTTCTAAATTGAGTGATGTCCTTAATTGCTCTGATATTATGTGGGAGGTTGTTCCATGAACTGGGTGCGTAGGACACAAATGCTCATTTGTTGGTGGATTGTGCCCATTTTGTGAAATCTTTTGGGGTTATGAGTGTATTAGTGTGATGCAGCCTCTTGGATCTGTTGTTGGTGGGTTGGGAGATGAGCATGGAGATTGATGGGGGCGCTATGTTGTTTATAGCCTTAAATGTGGTTAGTAGAACCTTGAAAGAGATCCTACAACTTATCGGTAGCCAGTGTAGATCCCTTAGGACAGGGGATATGTGGTCGCTTCTTGATGTCCCAACTAATACACGGGCAGCGGCATTCATCGCTAATTGAAGAGGGTTAAGTGTGTTTTTGGGGAGGTCTTGGAGTACAATGTTGGCGTAGTCGAAATGGGGTATGACTAGAGCTTGAAATATTGCGTGGAAGCTGTCGCGATCTAGCATGGGTCTGAGGTGGCGAAGGGTCTTGATCTTGTAATAAACAGTTTTTACTGTGCGACTTATGTGTTCTTTAAACATAAGAACATAAGATATGCCATACTGGGTCAGACCAAGGTCCATCAAGCCCAGTATTCTGTTTCCAACAGTGGCCAATCTAGGTCATACGTACCTAGCAGTTTCCCCAAGGGACACAGGTTCCACAATGCTTGTATTGGTTCAAGCATTGATATCCTGGGTCCCTTCTTAATAATGGTTTATGGACCTTTCCTCCAGGAACTTGTCCAAACCTTTTTTAAACCCAGCTACACTAACAGCCTTTACTACATCCTCCGGTAACAAATTCCAGAGTTTGATTACACGTTGAGTGAAAAAATATTTTCTTTTATTAGTCTTAAATAGTTTACCCTGTAGCTTCATTGCATGTCCCCTAGTCTTTCTATATTCTGATAAGGTAAACAATCGATCTACGTTTACCCGTTCCACTCCGTTCATTAATTTATAGACTTCTATCATATCTCCCCTCAGCCGTCTCTTTTCCAGGTTAAAGAGCCCCAACCTTTTTAGCCTTTCTTCATAGGAGTAGCCTTCCATCCCCTTTACCATTTTGGTGGCTCTTCTCTGAACCTTTTCTAAAATTGCTATATCCTTTTTAAGATATGGCGACCAGAATTGCACACAATATTCAAGGTGCGGTCTCACCATGGAACGATATAGAGGCATTATAATATCTTTTGTTTTATTTTCCATTCCTTTCCTTATCATACCTAGCATTCTATTTGCTCTCTTGGCCGCCGCTGCACACTGGGCCGAGGGTTTTAACATGGTATCCACAAGGACGCCTAAATCTTTTTCTTGGGTGGTGGTTCCTAATGTGGAACCTTGCATCGTGTAACCATAGTTTGGGTTGTTCTTCCCTAGGTGCATAACCTTGCACTTCTCCACATTAAATTTCATCTGCCATTTTGATGCCCAGTCTTCCAATTTATCAAGATCCTCTTGCAATTTTCCACAATCCTCCTGGGTTTTAACAACTTTAAATAGTTTTGTGTCATCAGCAAATTTGATAACCTCACTCGTTATTCCACTTTCCAGGTCATTTATGAATATGTCAAAAAGCAGCGGACCCAGCACAGATCCCTGGGGTACACCACTATTCACCTTTCTCCATTGGGAAAATTGGCCATTTAGCCCTACCATCTGCTTTCTATCTTTTAACCAGTTCCTGATCCACAGTAGTACACTGCCTCCTATCCCATGACTCTTTAGTTTTGCCAAAAGTCTCTCATGAGGGACCTTGTCAAAGGCTTTCTGAAAGTCCAGATACACAATATCAACCGACTCACCTTTGTCCACCTGTTTATTCACTCCTTCAAAAAAACATAACAGATTAGTAAGACAAGATCTTCCTTGTCTAAAGCCATGTTGGCTGTCTCCCATTAGGTCATGACTATCTATATGCTGAGTAATTTTATTCTTTATGATGGTTTCTACCATTTTTCCCGGTACTGATGTCAGGCTCACCGGTCTGTAGTTTCCCGGATCACCCCTCGAACCCTTTTTAAAAATTGGTGTTACATTGGCGATCCTCCAATCCTCAGGTATTAGAGATGATTTTAATGATAGTTCACAGATTACTGATAGCAGGTCTGCAATCTCAAATTTCAGTTCTTTCAACACCCTTGGATGTATACCATCCGGCCCAGGTGATTTGCTACTCTTCAGTTTATCTAATAGTTGTAAGACATCTTCCCGATGTATCGATATTTCCTTCAATTCTTCCACACCTTTAAATATCACTTCAGTCGTGGGTAACATCCCTACATCTTCCTCAGTAAAGACCGAAGCAAAGAATTCATTCAGTCTCTCCGCTATCGCCTTGTCGCCTCTTAGTGCTCCTTTAACCCCTTTATCATCTAATGGACCAACTGACTCTCTCACGGGTTTTTTGCTACGAATGTACTTGAAAAGGTCTTTATTTCGCGTTTTTGCTTCCGCAGCAAGCTTCTTCTCAAATTCTCTCTTTGCCTGCCTTATCAATGCCTTGCATTTGACTTGCCAGTGCTTGTGCTGTTTCCAGGTTTCATCATTTGGCTCTTTTTTCCATTTCTTGAAAGATGCTTTTTTGGCAACAACAGCCTCTCTGACCTCAGCTTTAAACCATGCTGGCAATTTTTTGGACTTCCTTCCACTTTTCTTAAAGCGTGGAATACAGCTGGTCTGGGCTTCCAAGATAGTATTTTTCAACAACACCCAAGCTTGATGTACGTCTTTAACCTTTGCAACTGCTCCTTTTAGTTTTTTCTTAACTGTTTTCCTCATTCTATCATAGTCTCCCTTTCGAAAGTTAAAGGGTAGTACTGTGGATTTCCTTACTATCCCTCCTCCACTAATTAAATCAAAGGCGATCATGCTATGATCACTATTGCCAAGTGGCCCCAACACCCTTATCTCTTGCACTACATCTGGTGTTCCACTAAGGACTAGGTCTAATATTGCTTCCCCTCTGGTCGGTTCATGAACCAGCTGCTCCAAGAAGCAGTCATTTATTTCATCTAGGAACTTTATCTCCCTAGCATGTCCTGTTGTGACACTGACCCAGTCGATGCCGGGGTAATTGAAATCACCCATTATTATTACTGCACTGTAACATTTGCTAGCTTCCTTGATTTCTTTGAGCATTTCATCATCCATTTGTTCATTCTGGCCAGGCGGACGATAGTACACCCCCACTGCCATCGCCTTCCCCTTTTTACATGGAATTTCAATCCATAGAGATTTTACAGCAAATTTTGTTTCTTGCAAAACTTTAATCCTTTCTGACTCAATGCCCTCTCTAACATAGAGCGCAACCCCTCCACCAATTTGATCAGCTCTATCATTTCGATATAGTTTGTACCCAGGTATCACAGTGTCCCACTGGTTGTCCTCCTTCCACCATGTCTCTGATATTCCAATCATATCTAACCTCTCGTTTAGTGCTATATATTCTAACTCTCCCATCTTGTTTTGTAGACTTCTAGCATTTGCATACAAGCATTTTAGAGACTGTATTTTATTCATATTAATTTGGCTATTGGTAGACAAGTTTAGCTGCTGATCGAATATTACTCCCAAGTAGCGTATTGCTGATTTGACTAGTAGCTCTGTGTCTCTCACAGTTAGGGATGTGGGAGGAGAGAAATTTTTGTTTCTTGTGATGGTTAGAACCTCAGTTTTTTTGAAATTTATCCTTAGGTTCTGGTTGAGGAGCCAATCTGTTACTGCATTGAAGCAATTAACTGATAATTAGCAAATAATTGAGAGCTTGAAGAACAGTGTGAAAGTCACTGTAGCCGAGTAAAGATCTGAGATGCAGCAGTGATTTGGGCTTATAGAATACTGTATGTTCCTGGTAATGTTGATATGGGAGGACAAAGAGAGATGTTGATCAATGGTGACTCCTAGATAGCATACTTCATGTTTGACCTGTAGTTGTTTTTCACCAATTGTTATGAATGCTGAGGGAGTAATGCTACTGTTTTTGGTGACGTAGAGTACGTCTGTTTTATCGTGGTTTACTATGAGGTTGTGCATTGATAAACAATGGGTGATGGTGATGAAGCACTTCTTAATGTGAGTGACTGTAGGCTTGATGGTATTGATTGGAGCATATAACATAATATCGTCTGCATAAACGTGATATAGAATATTGTGCAGACTTATAATTATGCATACTGGTTGTAAAAATATGTTAAATAGTAGAGAGGATAAGGCGGATCCCTGAGGTACTCCCTGTAGTTGAGTATATGGGGCTCATCATTCTTTACCTATTTTTACCTGAAGTTGTCGATTTGAGAAGTAAGATCTGAACCAGTCGAATGTGGTGCCTCTTAGACCGATAGATTAAAGTCTTTGGATGGTCAAGTTGTGTGGGATTGAGTCGAACGCTGCTTTGATATCAATCAAGATAAGTATGAAACTTTTGTTAGGCTTGTCGGTGCTCTTTATTAGATTATCTATAAGAGCCTCCATTAAGGATTCAGCTCCATGATGGGGTCTGAAGCCATATTGTTGTCGGTCGAGGGGGAAGTGAGAATCTATATGATCTTGGAGCTGTATCTGTACTATCTTCTCTATTATTTTTGCTAGGAATGAGATGCTGGCAATTGGTCTGTATGAGGTTGGTTGTTTGGGGTCATTTCCTGTAGCCTTTCTTATTGGACGGATGGATACCATTTTTAGTTCTGTGGGTAAGTAACCTTGGAGTAGTAATTGTTGAACAGTTTTTGGAATTATAGGGGAAAGCTCTGTTCGAGCAGCTTGAATCCAACTTACTGGACAGGGATCAAGCGAGGATGTTGTGGTGTTAATACTTGTGATAATTTTTTCCAGCTGCTTGTCTGTGAGGGTGGAGAAGTCTCAGGTGATTGCATTTTCTGTGTGGCTGTGTGATGGAAGGATAGTTCCCGGGGGGGGGGGGGGGGGGGAGGGGAGGGAATCATTTGATGGGCAGGTAAGAGACTAAAAGCGGTTTGCCATTAGTTGAGGAGTAAGTGTAATTCATCCTTCTGCGGTGAAGGGTCTTTTGTTAATGATTTAACTATCTCAAAGAACTCCAGTGGGTGGTTTATGGAGTTTTGGAGTAGCTTCGAGTAATATTCTCCCTTAGCCTTGTTTGTAGCTGCCTGGTATTCATGTAGTTTGGCAGTGCAGCTGTTAAGATTGTTAAAAGATTTGGAGCATTTCCACTTTCTTTTCAGAGCTCTGAGTTTGCATTTTAAGTCTTTGAGGCAGGGGGAATACCAACTTGCTGTATGTAGTCTGTAGTTGGTTGCACATGTGAATGGTTTTATGGCTATGCTGGCTATAGTTTATTCCAATTAAGTACTAAGGTATCAAGATTGTCAGAAGTGTTTTGAAGGTGTGGTAATATTTTTTTCTAGAAAGTCTTTCTTGTCTATGTTGTGAAATCCACATATTACAGTTTGTGCTGTGGGAGTATCTGTTGAGGTAGTGATGTGGTGCTTATTTTGTGGTCAGATCAGGGAAATGAGATTAGTGGGATGTGTGAAAGTATAGGTTTTAAGCAGAGACTGTGGGACAAATGTCATATCAAGTATGTTACCCTTAGTATGTGCTGGTTGTAAGATGATCTGTGTGAATTCCATAGCATCCATAGCGTCTAAGAAAGCTTTGGATGTTTTAGGAGGGGCTGAGGATAGGTTGAGGTCATCTAGAAGAATTAGGTGGTTTGAATGTGATTTGTGACTCATATTGCCTCTAGGAGTATGTCTAGTTCGTCTGGGCTAACACTTAGAAATCTATATGCGATTACTACTACTACTGAGCATTTGTATAGCGCTATAAGTTGTACGCAGCGCTGCACAGACATGTAAGAGACAGTCCCTGCTCATCAGAGCTTACAATCTAGTCAAGACAGACAACAAAGAAGGTGTAGATGGATAAAACAGCCCCCCTGTAGGTAGAGAAACAAAGAGATCAGGTGTCAAGATCCAAAAGCAGCAGTGAAGAGATGAGTGTTCAATCTGGATTTGAAAAGGGTCAGAGAAGGTGCTTGGCGATTAAGAGTGAAATGCGATTGTTTGAAATTGTTAGTGTGTCTAATCCCCTGTCTGAGTGTGTGGTAAGAGATTTGAAATTGAGGTGTTCTTTTAGCAATGACAAAGACACCACCGGCTCTGCATTCTGTCCTCGAGGAGCTGAATAGACTGTAGCTGTGTGTAAACAGTTGGCTCATTAATAAGTTGTCAGAATCTGTGAACCAAAATTCGGTGACACATAAGATGTCAATTTGGTTATCTGTTAGGTAGACACTGATGATTTGGGTTTTATGTCATGCGGAACGAGCATTAAGCAGTGTGCATTTGATTGCATGTAGACATTTGTAAGGGTATGGTTGCATCAAATGAATGTCGCTTGATACGGATGAGGTGTTGATATGTTCTGGGTGTAGGTTTGGTGGGGGATTGGGTGCTGGGAGGAGGGTGTATGAATGAATGATTGGTATATATTGAATTGGGGGGGATAGGGAGATAGTGGGGGGAGGAGGGCGGCTGGGTGGATGTGTGTGAGGATGAAAAACATAATTGCCATTCTACTGAGTCTAAGGAGAGAAGAAATGCAATATGAGATCTGTAGGGCTGTTGCGATCTGTGGTGCTTATGTTTCTTTTTAAGACAAGCAGTTAGTAGTGAAGGTTCTGTCACTTGTAGTAATGCTGAGCGATCCATTGGACTTTGAGTGTTGTTGCAGAGTGCTGTTGTGTACGATGAGATTTAATTGGTGCTGTTTATTGTTAAGCTTTTCCATCCAAATCAGTCGTGTTCGTCTAGTTTCACTAATTACACTATCGTGGTTTTCTCTTTATAGTACGCGTTACTTACTATCTGTATAGTGGTTACCCGGCTACTATTCATTGCAATAGTGATGTGCTGTTAGGGGTGGACATGCTTCGTTCCACGCTAAGGGACACACCCTAAGGGCCCTTTAGCGTGGCCCTTAGGCACGGGTACGCCAAAGGGCACTGTTGTTTAAAGTCCAGGGATACCGGTGACTGGCTGATCCGGGAGAGGAGGGAGGATCTCAGCTTGTGCTCAACTGCTGCTGCTGCTAATGATCACCTGGCTGATTGTGTTGCGATCCTCTTCCCACATCAAAGGGCATTGCTGTTTAAAGTCCACTAGAACCTAGCACTCACTAGCTCTGTGAGCCGAAGAGACAACCATCAAAAACTGCAACCTTCTAGATCAGACACCTGAACAGAAAAGAATTCAGAGGTTCAAAAAGAGCTATCATTAGCTGGGCTAGAAGACCGCTGATATCCCAGAAAAGAAGGCAGCTTCAACTGAAGTAACTTAAAAGTAACTGAAAAGAAGGAAGCTTCAACTGAAGTAACTCCTATATGAATATGACAACAGAAATGTTTCTATGCGGAAGTGATAAACACCAATTTCATTGAGCTGACTTTGAGGCCTGACTCAGCGATACAGAAGGTATTAAAATCAGGTATTTGTAGAACAGGAATAGGGATCTGTCTTATAGCAGAGAACACATTTCCTCCATTGGAGAGCAAGAGACATCCTGGTGGACATCTTTTCTGAATTATACCTCCTTCAACAACCAGGTCTTGAGAATTAGAGATTGGATGTTGGGATGAAGCACAGCCATCCAGCTATCTCAGTAATAAGGAACCTAAAAATATAAGACTTGCCATACTAAGTTAGGCCTATGGTCCATCAAGCACAGTATCCTGTTTCCAACATTGGCCAATCCAGTCACAAGTACCTGGAAGGATGCCAAAAGGTAGATTCTTTATTGCTTATTCCAGAAGTAAGTAGATGATTTCCCTCAATCCATTTTAATAATGGTTTATGGATTTTTCCTCCAGGAACCTGTCCAAATCGTTTTTAAACCTAGCTACACTAACAGCTTTCACTACATTCTCTGGCAATGAATTCTAGAACATAATTACGTATTGAATAAAAAAAGATTTCTCAGATTCATTTTAAATGTACTACTTTCTAGCTTCATTGCATGTCCCTTAGTCTTTACAGAGTAGAATATAAATAAATGTGAATCAGCTGATTAAATAGCTGATTCACATTTATTTATTCTACTCTGCTCATTATTTTATAGAACCCTATCATATCTCCTCCTCAGCCATCTCTTCTCCAAGCTGAAGAATCCAAACCATTTAAGCCTATCCTCATAGGGATATCTTTCATCCTTTTATCATTTTGGTCGACCTTCTCTATACATGCCAATTCTGCTATTTTCTTTTGTTAAGATGCTGCAACCAGAACTACATGCAATACTCAAGATGAAGTCACACCATGGAGCAATATAAAGTAATTATGATCTCTCTTGTTTTATTTTCCATTCCTTTTCTTATAATTGCTACCAATCAATAAGCTTTCTTGGCTGCCATTGCACAATGAGCAGAGGATTTCAACATATTAACCACAATCACAACTAGATCCTTTTCCTGGGTGGTGGAGTTCCTAATGTGGAATCTTGCATCATGTAGCTATGGCTTGGATCTTTCTTCCTTAAGTGAATAAAACGTTGCACTTACCAACACTAAATTTCATCTGCCATTTCGATGCCCAGTATCCCAATTTCTCAAGGTCTTCTTGCAACCTTTTACAATCCTCTTGTGATATAACAACGTTGAATAATTTTGTGTCATCTGCAAATTTGATCACCTCACTTGTCACAGGTCATTTGTAAGTATGTTAAAACGTAATAGGCCTAGCACAGATTCCTGGGGTACTCACCATTTACCTTCTCCACTGAGAAAATTGGGCCATTTAGAACTACTCTGTTTTCTATCTTTTAGCTAATTCACAGTTCACAATAGGATACTGCCTCCTGTAAGGCTAATGCCTTCAGTCAGGTGTGGCCTACAGAACCAACTCCTGAACCAAAGAGATTCCTGCTACAGAGACCTCTGACCTCTTTCTAGGTCTCAGAACTGCTAATGCTACAGAATCATTTTCTGCCATGTACTATGTGCATGGCTACTAAAAGACTACTGTTCTGCCTTCTTGTTGACGATGGGACTTTCAATCCTTTTCCTAGACTAACAGCCTCTTCGCAGACCTTGTAAGTTGCAACAATGTATTGGGACACTGGTCATCTGCTTCTGAATTCCATCTCTCACCACAGACCCTATTGTGTGGATGCCTACCTCCTGCATCCTTATTCACCCAGCCACCAAGAACCCTGGAACTAACCCATCTAAGAACTGGGCATGGGTCAAGAAAACAACTTTGCACAAAGAATAATAATGTTTGTTTGGAGAGAGAGAATGGGGCATTTGCTTTTGCCACCTAATGTGCTTAGCACAACTGGCACTACTAAAGAGATGCTGTGTGCCATCTAAGGCTTTACTACTATCACTCTGAGACAAGCCAAGACTCTTACAGGCACCCCAGGTGCCCTGCATACTCTAATACCCCTCGCAGCTCTCATGTAAAGGCTAATACCTGCATTGTTCTGCTAACTTGACTACTTGGATTTATGCTGCTTTGGAACCTGACTCGGACACAATAGCATCCTCCCTCCAGACAGAGCTGAAGGTATTGGTCTTTATTTCCACTGATGATGTGGATCTAGTTATTTTGCCCTATTCGGCGCTTCCAAGTGCAGAGCAAGCTACGTAACTTTGGTAATTTCCTTAATGATTAATTAGTTTTTACATAAGCACTGCCACTAGTTTCAGCTACAAAATGTTACAACCTCATTCATAAGTATTGGCCATATGATTACTATTTTTATACCATAATAAAAATCCAAATATATAATCACAAAACCCGTTTCCTGTTGCCACTCATTGCCAATAAGAACATCAGATATGCCTTACTGGGTCAGACCAAGGTCCATCAAGCCCAGTATCCTGTTTCCAACAGTGGCCAATCTAGGTCACAAGTACCTATCAGTTTCCCCAAAAGACACAGGTTCCACAATGCTTGTATTGGGTCAAGCAGTGGATATTCTGGGTGCTTTTTAATAATGGTTTATGGACCATTCCTCTAGGAACTTGTCCAAACCTCTTTTAAATCTGGCTACACTAACAGCTTTTACTACACCCTCCAGTAGCAAATTCCAGAGTTTGATCACACGTTGAGTGAAAAAATACTTTCTTTTATTAGTCTTAAATAAGTTACCCTGTAGCTTCATTGCATGCCCCCTAGTCTTTCTAAATTTTGATGGCATAAACAATTGATCTATGTTTGCTCGTTCCACTCCATTCATTAATTTATAGACCTCTGTTATATCTCTCCTCAGCCATCTCCCTGGTTGAAGAGCCCTAACCTTTTTAGCCTCTCTTCATAGGGGTATCCTTCCATCCCCTTTACCATTTTGGTGTCTCTTCTCTGTACCTTTTCTAATAACGCTATATCCTTTTTAAGATACGGTGACCAGAATTGCACACAATATTCAAGGTGCGGTCGCACCATGGAACAATACAGAGGCATTATAATATCCTTTGTTTTATTCTCCCTTTCCTGGAGATGAATGCATGGCTGCGTGGATGGTGTCATCGAGAGCCTCGCACAGTCACCGCCGGCTGAGGAATCCTTCTTAGAGACCTTAAGGGGGCGCTGCTCTGAGTCGTCCAAGTGCCGCCACGGGACCTTACTGGGTTTCACCGGTGGAACCTTGACTGGTCTCTAAGATTTTTTCTTTTTCTTCCCGGGGTCTTTACAGAGGAGCCACCGCCACGGGACTCCAAAGATGCCTGGGCGTCGTGGGAGGTGCTCGTCTTGGGGCTCAGCATTAGGGAAGCCGGGGTTGATCAGACAGTGGAAACATCCTCTCCTGCAACTCCAACCTTTGCTTGTTGGTTTTCGGAATCATGGCCTGGCACAGGTTTCAGGTGGTGCTGTCGTGGTCCGGGCCGAAGCAGCAAAAGCAGCAGCTATGGGTATCTGTAACAGACATGGTTTGACTGCAGCGATCACACTTTTTTGAACCAACCGGGAGACATGGTGGGAGACAACCAGTTGGGATTGACGATCCCCAGGCAAAAAAGGGCACAAATGCCGGTCGAGGCAAGCCTCATCAAAAAAAGGGAAGAGCCGTGAATGGCGCCGGCTCAAGGCAGCAAGAGAAACCGGTATACAAACTGGGAAAAAAACAACCTTTAAGGATAATTTTAGAGGATTTTTCTGGGGAAACAGGACACGTATCCATTGGGCTCTGCGGAAAAAAGGAGACTGGGCAAGATGGCACCCTTGGGTGGGAAGGGGACCACACATGCATGGTAGCATTCCCAAAGGCTCTCTATGAAAGCTGGGGAAATGCTCCTCTGCACGGACCCCGTCAACGTCGTCACCCATATGTGAGGACTGACTTCCTGCTTGTTCCTGGAGAATCAACATTACATTGGCCACTCTCCAGTCTTCAGGTACTATAGATGATTTTAATGATAATTCACAGATTACTAAAAGTAGGTCTGCAATCTCATAATTCAGTTCTTTCAGCATCCTGAGATGTATGCCATCCAGTCTAGGTGGATTTACTACTTTCTGGTTTATCAAATAGTTACATCTTCCCTTTTTATTGAGATTTGTTTCAATTCCTCTAATACATCACCTTTAAATATTATTTCCTAGATCTTCTTCATTAAAGACTGAAGCAAAGAATTCATTCAGTCTCTCTGTGCCCCCTTTACCCTTCTATCATCTAAGGGTCCAACTGACTCTCTCACCGGTACTTGAAAAAGTTTTTATTAAGCACTTTTGCTTCCTCAGCAAGCTTCTTTTCAAATTCTCCCGTTGCCTGCTTTATTAATGTCTTGCATGCAGTCATTTGGCTCTTTTTTTCCATTTTTTGGAAGATTCTCTCTTAGCTGTAACACCCTCTCTGACCTTACCTCTAAGCCATGCTGGCTGTCGTTTGGCCTTCCTTTCACCTTTCTTAAAGTGTGTAATACATCTGTTCTGGGTTTCCAAGAAAAATAACTCCCAGGCCCATAAGAAATGCCATACTGGGTCAGTCCAAGGATTCATCAAGCCCAGTATCCTGTTTCCAACAACAGTCAATCCACGCCACAAGTGCCTATCAGGTTCCCAAAAAGGTACACAGATTCCATGCTGCTTATCCAAGGAGTAAGCAGTGAATTTCCCATTATTAAAGATGACCAGGAAAATCCACTGCTTACTCCTGGGATAAGCAGCATGGAATCTGGGCACCTTTTTGTGAACCTGCCAGGTACTTTTGTGACCTGGATTGGCCGTTGTTGGAAACAGGATAATGCGCTTGATGGACCCTTGGTCTGACCCAGTATGGCATCTCTTAAGTTCTTATTTTATTATGCCTGATGTAAACTCTTAACCTTTGCAGTTGCTCCTTAGTTTTTCTTAAGCATTTTTATCATTTTATCATAGTCTCCTTTTTTAAAGTTAAATGCTCGTGCAATTTCCTTGAAATCCTCCCTCCATTAATTAAATCAAATGTGATCATGTTATGATCGCTATTGCCAAGTGTCCCAACACCATTACCTCATGTACTAGATCCTGCGTTGCACTAAAGACTAGGTCTAAAATAGCTGCCCCTCGTGTTGGAAATCTCCCGTTATTACAGTGTTGTTAACTTTGCTAGCTTCCTTAATTTCTGTTAGCATTTCATCATCTGTAGGTTCATTTTGGCCAGGCGGTTGGCAGTACACCCCCTTCCCCCCACTGCAATTCCCTTCCTCTTTATATGGGGAATTTCTATCTATACAGCATTTCTATTTCCTGTAAAACCTTTATCCTGTCTGACTGGTGCAAATCTTTTTGCGTATTGAGGCCTTTGCATCTATGCAGTCTGATTTGAAAATTGCCCCATTTAGAAGAAAAATTAAAATTCTTATTTCAGTATAAGTTCACTGGTAGAATCACCTTGTGAAGTCTTTTTTCTGTGTGTGGGTGTGACTCAACTGAGACACATCCGTGTTTTCTTACAAATTGCCTTGCTGCTGCAATTTTTCTTTGTTGGGCTTCCTTTAGCTGAAGATACCATGTTTATCAGTGCTTCTATTAGGAAAGAAGACTTGCACAGCTTTCAGCTCTTACCTTCATTTGCACAGCATTGGTGATGTAAGTGAAATAATGGGGAGCAAAGTCAAGGAAGGACTGCACTTCCAAGCGGGGCATCTGCTTCAGAATGAATCTGTCATCTGGGGAAAAAAAAAAGATTAGGTGCATATCATCATGTGTGTAATTAATATTTATAAAATGATTGCAATCATGCAATGTGATTTGTCAATGTCAAGTGACCCTTCGTAGAAATCCTGAGATGCACGATCTGACCATATGGAGCCCAATTTCCAAAGTAATTTACCTGAGTAAAACAAGGTATTTGCCTGTAACAGGTGTTCTCCATAGATAGCAGGATTAAAGTCCTCATAAATGGGTGACATCATCTGATAGAGCCCAGCAAAGGAAGTAAACTTCTATAACTGTAGTCAATTTCTATAAGCTTTAGGGCATCACTGTATTGTCAAGTGAGGCCTCCTCATTTGTCTCCTGCTGTTCATGGAGAACGTCTGCTACATGTAAGTAACTTGGTTCTCTCCATGGACAAGCAGGATTGCAAATTCTCACATAGATATATGTTGCCTTCAACAAAATAAGGAAAAATGAAGGCACTGCTAGCAGGCAGACACCAAAATTGTTCCTGGTGGCAACATGTCTTTTCTAGTTTAACACTTGTTTTTTTTTTAATGAAGACAATCTGGAGATGAAAGAAAATGTACCCTAGTCCAGATGAAGTTGAATGATAAGACTCAAAGAAATTATGGAGGACAGACTGGCCAAACCTATTGTCGTGTCAGAAATCCCTTTCCAGAGAATGAGATGAGAATGTGGCTGTTAGGTGTTAAAGCTACCACTGTTGGAGAAATTCCTCTGTTTAGGGCTGATAAGACATTTCCAAGGGTTGCAGAGCAGAGATGGCATCCATCTGTCCAAGAAACGTTGACTCATCTTCAGTAGTAGACTGGCTAAAATACTGAAGAGGGCTTTAAATTAGATTCGTTGGGGATGGGTGAAGACAGCCCCCAGGTAAGTGAAAGCCCCCAGGTAAGTGAAACATTAATTACCTTTATGGAAATGGGTAAAAGGGGTAACATATGAAAAGCAGTGTGTTTAAATGCCTGTAGCATGGGAAATAAGATCCCTGATGTTGAAGCTTTGATGGGAGTGGCTGACTTGGATTTAGTGGCAGTTACAGAAACATGGTTCACAGAAAACCATGACTGAGGTGTAACTATACCAGGCTATACTTTATTCAGGAAGGACAGGGTAGGAAGAAGGGGAGGAGTGGAGGCACTATATGTAAAAAATAATATTAAAGCCTTCGAATTACAGAGTTTAAAAGGGAGAGAGGAGGCACTGTGGGTTAAACTAGAAAGAGGGGAAGAGAAATCTATTTGCATTGGTGTGATATACAGACCTCCCTCACAAGAGGAAGAAGTGGACAGAGAGTTAATTGAAGACATATGCAGTATTGCAAGGAGAGGGGAAGTGCTACTGATAGGGGATTTCAATATGCCAGATGTTGATTAGCACATTCCTGCTGCAGTATCATCTAGAAGTAAGGAGATCCTGGATTCTCAACAGGGAGAACTATTCAGGCAATTGGTAACAGACCCCACACGTGAAGGGACCATATTGGACTTGGTGCTTACCAATGGTGAAAGTGTTTCTGATGTTATAGTGGGAGATCATTTTGCATCCAGTGATCACCAGATGGTGTGGTTCAGTATTAGGACTAGGGCTGTTAGAATCCATTCAAAAGCGAGGGTCTTAGACTTTAGGAAAACTACCTTTCCCAAGATGGGCCAATACCTCAAGGAGTCGTTAGCGGGGTGGGAACAGCTGGAGGATGTAGAAAAACAGTGGGCAAAACTGAAAGGGGATATTTTAAGGGCAACCAAACTTTTTGTTAAAATGGTAAATAAAGGTAAAAGGAAAAGGAAACCACTATGGCTTTTGAAAAAAGCAGCTGAAAAGGAGAAGAAAAAGGAGGCCTTCATGAAATACAAGAGATCCTGTTCATATGTAAACACAAAGTACTATTGGAAATGTGTATGTTCACTGTTTATTGTAAACCGCGCTGATGCTGAATAGCGCGGTATAAAAGAGACTTTAAATAAATAAATAAAATAAATCAAAGAGAGAGGAAGACAGGCAACTATATTTGGAAAAACTTAGAGAAGTTAGCAAAGTAGTCAGGAAAGCAAAGATTCAAAAAGAGGAGGAAATAGCCAATCCAATAAAATGGAGGGATAAGACATTTTTCAGATGTTAGTGAGAAGAGGAAGGGCAAAGTGGTATTGTCAGACTCAAGGGTGAAGGGGAGGAATATGTAGAAGCTGATGAGGATAAAGCAGAATTGCTTAACAAATATTTATATTCTGTGTTCACAGATGAAGAACCAGGAACAGGACCTCAGAAAACACCCACAACAGGAACAGAAGCGAGGGGCATCTTGAACAATTTTCAGAAGACCGTGTTCATGAGAAACTAGCTCAACTTAAAGTAGACAAAGCGATGGGACCGGATGGGATACACCCTAGAATACTGAGGGAACTTGGGGACTTTCTAGCAGCTCCACTGACTGACCTTTCCAATGCCTCGTTGGAGTCTGGAGTGGTGCCAAAGGACTGGAGAGAGGCTCATGTGGTGCCTTTACACAAAAGCGGAACGATGTGGTTGAAAACTGCAGGCCGGTTAGTTTAACTTCGGTTGTGAGTAAATTATTGGAAACTGCTGCTGAAAGAGAAAATAGTGAGGTTTCTGGAGTCCAGCGGATTACAAGATCCGACGCAGCATGGATTCACCAGAGGCAGGTCTTGTCAGACAAATCTGATTGATTTCTTTGACTGGGTGACCAGGGAGTTGGACCGAGGGAGAACCCTAGATGTGGTGTATTTAGATTTCAGTAAAGCCTTTGACACCGTTCCTCACAGGCGACTTATAAACAAACTGAGCACTATAGGGATGGACCCTAAAGTTACTGTTTGGGTTAGAAATTGGTTGAGTGGGAGGCGACAAAGAGTACAGGTAAATGGAGCTCACTCTGAGGAGAAGGAAGTTACCAATGGTGTGCCCCAGGGATCTGTCCTTGGTCCGATTCTTTTTAACATCTTTGTTAGGGACATAGCAGAAGGGCTGTTGGGTAAGGTTTGCCTCTTTGCGGATGATTCCAAAATCTGCAATAGAGTAGACATCCAGGAAGATATAGATAACATGAAGAGGGATCCAGCTAAGCTTGAAGAATGGTCTAGAATTTGACAGCTGGGATTTAATGTTAAAAAATGCAAGGTCATGCATTTGGGCTGCAGCAATCCAAGGGAGCAATATAGGATAGGGGTGAAGTACTTTTGTCCACTAAAGATGAGCGGGACCTAGGCGTGGTTGTGTCTGATGATCTTAAAGTGACTAAACAGGTAGAAAAGGCAACAGCAAAAGCTAGAAGGATGCTTGGGTGCATACGGGGAGGAATGGCTAGCAGAAAAAAGGAGGCAAAAGTGCCTCTTATAAGTCTTTGGTGTGGCCTCATTTGGAGTATTGTGTGCAATTTTGGAGACTGCACCTTCAAAAGGATATAAACAGGATGGAGTCAGTACAGAGGCTGGCTACTAAAATGATTAGTGGTCTTCATTATAAAGCATATGTGGACAGACTTAAGGATCTTAATATGTACACATTAGAGGAAAGGCGGGATAGAGATGATATGATTGAGACGTTTAAATACCTCCGTGTATCTTATAATATGTATTTCCTTTGGTTTGTATTGTATATTCAAGAAAAGCTTAAATAAAAAGTTTAAAAAAAAAAAAAAAAAAACCTCCGTGGCACAAATGCACAGGGAGAGAGCCTCTTTCGATTGAAAGCAAGTACTGCTACGAGGGGACATGGGATGAGGGTGAAAGGGAATAGATTCAGGAGTGATATGCGGAAATATTTCTTTACGGAAAGAGTGGTGGATCCGTGGAATAGTCTCCCAGTGGAGGTGGTAGAGATGAGGACAGTATCTGAATTCAAAAAAGCATGGGACAAACACAGAGGAGCTCTAAAGGAAAAAAGGGGACTGTTGTAGTTGTTGATATGGAAGGACAGACTAGATAGGCCATTTGGTCTTTTTCTGTCATCAGTTTTCTATGTTTCTTCCTTCTTTTTTGGCAGTTACACTGATATATGGAGGAATTTGTTGCATTCTCCCATTGCACCTGAAGCAGAGTTTATAGCGGACTCAAAACGTGCACGTCATGATCAGGGGTGTTACTTGGTTGGATTTTGAAAGCTGACTTCCTGCCATAAAGATCGAAAAGATAAGTGTTTGGATTACGTTAATGATTTTAGAACCATATAGTGATTAAAATGGACATGACCAAAGAGAAATTAGACTTACCTGCTAATTGTTGTTCCTTGAGGAACTCCAGTTCAGTCCCTCACCGCTGGGTTGTGTACCTCCTCCTGCAGCATGGAGACTGGATCTTTCAGAATTGTGACATCACTGGAAGCATTCCGCTGGTCTCTCCCATCAGCCCCCAGTGTTTTATTGACAAAGTAGACTCAAAGGAGCAACAAATAAGTAGCTATAGCAATAACATGCAACAATTAACTCTTTTTTTTTTAACTGAATTAAAATAACTCCCTCTGAACTGAGGAAACTCCTTCTTTCTACTCTTATAAAAAATATAACATAGAAAAAAAAGATAACTAAAAGAATACAACATCTAATAAAACTTTGGGATGTCTTACCCAAAATGTGAACGCCACCCCCCCCACCCCAAATCATAGATACCTACTTAACTAACAAATCCCCGGGTGCGTATCGGGACTGAACTGGAGTTCCTCAAGGAAAGAGTAGCTACTCACCTGTAACAGGTGTTCTCCAGGAGCAGCAGGAATCAGTCCTCACTTATGGGTGACGTCGGCGCCGATGGAGCCCTCGCGGAGCAATTTCCCCAGCTTTCGAAGAAAGCCTTTGGGATTGCAGCGCGCATGCGCGGTCCTCTTCCCGCCCAAGGATGCCATCTTGCTCAGTCGAATGACATAGCGGAAGACAGTAACCAGAAAAAAGACTGCAACTCCAAGGGGAGGAGGGAGGGTAGTGAGGACTGATTCCTGCTGCTCCTGGAGAACACCTGTTACAGGTGAGTAACTACTCTTTCTCCAGGACCAAGCAGGAAGTCAGTCCTCACTTATGGGACTCCCTAGCTTAAGGCTACCGGAGACCTCAAGCTGGAACAAGAGCTCCCTCCAGCTCAACAGCACTGAAGGAAGGCATCTTCTCTGAATACGAATCCGGCCGGTAGCCAACACCGGGGCCGGAGGGTAGGAGTTGCCTAAACCTCAAAGAGATTGTGGAGGACTGCCTGTCCGAAAGCACTATCCCTGCGGGACTCCCTCTCCAGGCAGTAATGAGCCGCAAAAGTCTGGCTGGACGACCAAGTAGCGGCCCGGCAGATGTCTGCCAACAGAACAGAGCGGAGGTGTGCTACAGACGCCGCCTTCGCCCTGACACGGTGCGCCGTGACTCGACTCTCCAAAGAGAGGCCGGCTGCCCCATACGCCCAGGCTATACAGTCAGCTACCCAGATGGACAGAGTACGATTCGATACAGATAACCCCAACCGATTGGGGTCAAAGGAAACGAAAAGCTGGGCAACTTTCTTATGCTCACGCATACGGTCAAAGTAGAAGGACAAGGCCCTTCGACAGTCCAGGGTATGCAGAATAGTCTCAGCTCTGCTGGTATGTGGCCTGGGAAAGAAGGTCAGAAGAACCACCTCTTGATTGATGTGGAAAGAGGAAACCACCTTAGGAAGAAACTTAGGGTGAGTCCGCAAGACAACCCTATTCCTGTTGAACCTAGTGTAAGGGGGCTCCGACACTAGGGCCTGTAGTTCACTAACGCGCCTAGCAGAGGTAAGAGCTACCAAGAAGAGAGTTTTCCATGAGAGGAAACGGAGGGGGCAGGTAGCCATGGGTTCAAAAGGCGGGCAAGTAAGCCTTTGTAAAACCACATTGAGGTCCCAGTCAGGAGCCGGAGGGCGCAACGGGGGCTTAAGCAGAAGCAGGCCCCTGAGGAAACGCGCCACCAAGGAGTGCGAGGAAAGGGGCTGGCCCTCCACCGGCGAATGATGTGCAGAGAGAGCACTGAGGTGGACTCTGACAGAGTTGGACTTGAGGCCTAGATCGGGGAGGTGCAGCAAGTATTGCAGTACCACCGACACTAGGCAGGCGAAGGGGTCCTCCGAACGCTGAGAACACCAGACGGAGAAGCGACGCCATTTGAGTGCGTAAGATTTCCGGGTGGAAGGTCGCCGAGACGCCAGGACGACAGCTTCCACCTCCGGAGGGAGCGAGCGCGGGGCCAGGACTACCCTCTCAGCAGCCAGGCCATCAGGTGAAGGGCCCGGAGGTTGGGGTGCAGGAGAGTACCCTGATCTTGGGTCAGAAGATCGGGCTGAAACCCCAGAGGAAGAGGGGTGTCCACCGCTAACTGCAGGAGCAGAGGAAACCAGGGTTGCCTCGGCCATCGGGGCGCTATCAGGATCACGTAGGCCCCGTCCCGGACAACCTTGAATAGTGTCCGGGACACCAGCGGCGTGGGAGGAAAGGCATAAAGTAGGCCTGTGGACCACGAAATGAGGAAAGCATCCGGGGCCACTCTGAGGGGATGCGGATGCCGAGAGCAGAACCGGGGGAGCTGCCGGTTCAGGGGACTGGCGAAGAGGTCCACGGTGGGGGATCCCCACCGGCGGAAGATTTGCTGGGCAACGCCGGGGTTCAACCTCCACTCGTGGGGCTGCAAGACCCGGCTCAGCCTGTCGGCCAGGCAATTCTCCTGCCCTGGCAGGTAAACAGCCCTGAGGAGGATGTTGTGGTCGACTGCCCAGGAGCACAGTCTCCGGGCCTCCTGACAGAGCAGGAGGGAGCCCGTGCCCCCCTGTTTGTTCACGTAGAACATGGCCACCTGATTGTCTGTCTGCACCAATACGGACTGACGAGAGGTGAGGTGAGAGAAGGTCCGCAGAGCTAGGCGGATCACCCGCAGCTCCAGGAAGTTGATCTGTTGAGCCGCCTCCCAAGGAGTCCAAAGGCCTTGAGTGTGTGCTCCCTGGCAATGTGCTCCCCATCCCAAGAGAGAGGCATTGGTCGTCAGCACCTGAGAAGGTGCGGGAGACTGAAAGGGCATGCCCCGTACCAGGTTGGGCAGGTGGAGCCACCACTGCAGAGAGGAGACCAGACGGTCGGAGATCTGTAGAAGGTCCGCCAGACCTCCTGTGGCCTGATGCCATTGAGTGCGAAGACACCACTGAACAGGCCTCATATGCAGCCGGGCGTTCGGCGTGACATGGACCGTGGATGCCATATGACCGAGCAGCTGCAGGAACCTTCTGGCTGGGACCGGAGACGCAATGTGGAACCTGCCGGCCAGAGCCATGAGCCTGTCGGCTCGCTCCCGAGGAAAGAAGGCACGAGCACGCAGAGTGTCGAGCCGTGCTCCTATGAACTCGAGATCCTGAGAGGGGCGCAACGTGGACTTCCCGAAGTTTATGACGAAGCCCAAGTGCTGAAGCAGAGCCACCGTGCGCTGCGTAGCCTGAGTGACCTCCGGGGCCGACTGCGCCCGGACGAGCCAGTCGTCCAGGTAAGGAAAAACGAACAGTCCCTGACGTCTCAGAAAGGCCGCCACCACCGCCAGGCATTTTGTGAACACCCTGGGGGCGGAGCACAAGCCGAAGGGCAGCACGCGGTACTGATAATGTTTCCCGGCCACTACAAATCTGAGATATTGTTGGTGGTCCGGATGAATAAGGATGTGAGTATAGGCATCCTTTAGATCCAAGGAGCATAGCCAATCTCCCTGCTGGAGGTAGAGCAGCAAGATTCCAAGGGTAAGCATCCTGAACTTTTCCCGCTGCAGGAACATGTTGAGGTTGCATAAGTCCAGAATGGGTCGGAGGCCTCCTGTCCTCTTTGGGACCAGAAAGTACCTGGAGTAGAACCCCTGATCCCACTGAGGTTGGGGCACTGGCTCCACAGCCTGCTCCCACAGCAGACCCTGCAGCTCCTGAAGGAGTAAGTCTCTGTGCCGAGGGGGCCTCGGAGGCTCCCCCGGGAAGTAGGGGGGGGGGCACCTGGTGAAAATGTAGGAGGTAGCCCCTTTGAACCACCTGCAGCACCCAGGAATCGGATGTTATGACTGACCACCTGTGGGCAAAGTGGATCAACCTGCCCCCCGTGCTGAGCGACGGGCGCGGGGGGGAGAGGCTATGCTGGCAAAGTCAAACCTCCCCCCCCTGCAGGGCAGGGGGCTGTGTAGCGGGCTTGGGGGCCCGCGGACTACGGGGGCCATTCCCCTGACCCTTAGCCTGTGGGCCCTGAGTGGAAGCCGCCGATGCTTGGTATTGAAGGTGGGGTTGCTTATAGGCAAGCACCTTCCTCGGGTAAAAGGGCTTCTTCCCCGGACCCTTCCGCTTCTGCGGGGGAGCGGAGGTCTTTCGGGACAGGCGAGTCCGAGTGAGAGTCTCGGACTCGAGTTCCGCAGCCTTATCGGACATGGGCTTGCCGAAAAGGTTTTCACCTCTGCAGGGGACATCGACTAACTTGTCCTGTACCCATGGCTCGAGGTCGGATGACTGGAGCCAGGCCTGTCGGCGGGCACCGATGCCGGCTCCGGCTACTCGGGCCGACGCCTCGAAGCCATCGTAGGCCGCCCGAGAAAGGAACTTCGAGCACTCTCGAATACTATCAGACAAGGCCTGGAACCTCTGCAACAGTTTGTCGGAAAGACCAGCCGAGAACCCGGCGAGCTCTTTCGCCAGGTCTCGGAGGAACATGCCCATATACAGCTGGTACGTCTGGACTCGGCAGGCAAGCATGGAACCCTGGAAGCACTTCCTCCCGAGGGCATCCAGGCTTCGGGCCTCCTTGCCCGGGGGCACCGAGGAGTGCATCTTTTGACTCTTAAGCCGATGCATTGCCGATTCCACAACCATGGAGTGGTGCGGGAATTGCGCCTTCTGGAACCCGGGACTCTTGCGGACTTGATACATCGAATCGATCCGTTTGCTCAACACCGGCGTCGAGGCCGGACTTTCCCACATGCGGAAGAGCAGCCGCTCCAGCATCGGAGGGACCGGCACAGTAAAAGCCTCCTTCGGGGGAGAGTCGTACTGGAGTGCCTCGAGCTCTTCCGCGCGAGGCTCCTCCTCGGGATCCGCGGGGAAAGCCAAAGCCTTGGCCATATCCCGCACAAAATCCGAGAAGCGCGTATCCTCCGGAAGGGATCGCCTTCGAGGCTCCGACTCGGGCGAGTCGGAGGGGTCGCACCGGGTCTGAAAGGAGCCAGGCGACTCGTCCCCTTACGTGTCCCAGCCCGACGCCTCCGTGGAGGAATCGAGGGGCTCCGTGCGGGCGAGGGTTCGACCCGACGCTGGCGTCGACGACCTCGGTCCCGAACGGGAGGCCGAGGGAGACCTCGACTGAGGATCGACTCGAGCATTCATCGACTCGAGGATCGACTCGGCCGCCGGGGTCGACTTGGGCGTCGACGTCCCGGTGGTCTGGGCGGATGCACTGGCGATGCGGGTCATCCAAACCCGCTGCTGGTCCAAGAAGGCAGTGATACTGCGCTCCAAGGTCGTCAATCTGAGGTCAAACCCAGAAGACCCGGCAGCCACCGACTCGGGCCCCGACAGCGTCGGGCCCGACGTCGGTTCCGTAGGGGAGTCCAGGAGGACAATAGTACTCACGTGTCCAGGTGGCTCCACCTCGAGTCAAGGAAGTTTAGAAGGTCTCTCCGCCTCCGAGGACTCGGGGCGGCTGGAGGGGCTATGCGACCTGGCCCTCGAGGGACCAGGTGCGTCCTCCGACGCCGCCCGCGCGAGTTTCCTCTGCCGACGATGCTCCCGACCAGGGGACCCCCGTTCAGAGGAACTCCGACGGTGCTCGTGGCCGGAGTCACGGGGACTCGGGGTCAGAGAAGATTCGGTCCTTTTGCGATTGCCGACTCCTCAGCGACTTGGAGGACATCTTGCCGCACGGACCACAACTCGCAGAGTCATGGTTGGGTCCGAGGCAACGGAGGCAGAAGTTATGCGTGTCTGTAAGAGACATTAATTTAGAACAATGATCACATTTTTTAAACCCGCTGGCAGCCATCGGGGGAAAAAGGGCCCCCGCGAGGTCGAAAGACCATGCCGCCAGGGGTGGAAAAATAAGTGGCGGGAACGCCAGTTAGAAGAATCGAAAACAAAAAAAGAAATGTGAACGGACTCGATAAGGGAAAAATCGAGGCCGGGCAGGAAAAGGACACGCGAACCGAGAAAACAACAAAAAATTAAATCAACTTTTTCAGCGGTGGTAACAAACTACGTCTGTAGGGCTCCGCCGAAAAAATAAGACTGAGCAAGATGGCATCCTTGGGCAGGAAGAGGACCGTGCATGCGCGCTGCAATCCCAAAGGCTTTCTTTGAAAGCTGGGGAAATTGCTCCGCGAGGGCTCCGTCGGCGCCGACGTCACCCATAAATGAGGACTGACTTCCTGCTTGGTCCTGGAGAACAACAATTAGCAAGTTAAGTCTAATTTCTCTTTCCTTATCGTCCCTCCAGTTCAGTCCCTCATCGCTGGGATGTAACAGAGCAGTAATTATTGGGAGGGACCTGTCCACCCGGATCGCAATACCGCAGACCCAAAACAGGCATCCTTTGCCGCCTGAACATCTAGGCGATAATGTTTACTGAAAGTACGGAGAGAAGACCAAGTGGCTGCTCTGCAAATTTCCACTGGCGGAACCAAACTATGTTCCGCCCAAGAAGTCGCTTGTGCCCTAGTAGAATGAGCCCGTAACCCCATGGGCACCTCACGACCTTGCAAAATATAAGCCTATGCTATTGCCTCTCGTATCCATCTTGCAATTGAAGCTTTGGCTGCCACTTCTCCTTTAGGCGGACCCCCAAAAAGCACAAACAAGCGTTCCGATTTGTGGAAGGACTCCGAGTCCTTCAAGTATCGACGGACCCTCTCTACAATCAGCCGCCACAAACTACGATCCGAAGCATCCTCCTCCGCAACACCCAACACTGGCAAGGAAACCACCTGATTCACATGAAAAGGTGAAACCACCTTAGGCAGAAAAGATGGAACCGGTCTCAATAAAACCTTTTCCCTAGAGAAAGATAGAAACGGTTCCCGAGAGGAAGACGCCTGCAACTCCGAAATTCGATGAGCCAAACAAATGGCCACCAAAAACACTGCCTTTAAATGGAAATTACACTTACCTGGTAATTGATGTTCCTTGAGGGAGTACAGTTCAGTCCTCCACCACTGGGTAGTGCACCTCCTCCTGCAACATGGAGACTGGACAAGTCAAACTTGTGACATCACCGGGTATATCCTGCTGGTCTTCTCCCATGATCCCCCAGTGACCTACTGTCAAAGCAGACTCAAAGGAGCAAACAAACAACCAGTTAAAGTACTAAATACAAAGCTATGCTCAAAACTTCAACTTTAAAATCACAGGGCCCCAAAAAGAAAGGCCGAAAACACCCTCCTCCGTGCACCTGTCCCCCTGCGCACCAAACAGCGGAAGACAGAGAGCTAGAAGGAAGGAGAACTAAGGAAGAGTATAGGCAGAAAAGGTTGCTCTCGCGATTACCTGCCAATCAGAGCCCGTTGCCGACTCTAGGATCCGAAAGCATACTCGGAACTGACGCCTCGCGTCTGAAACATCCATCCCCGGGCGGGAATGAGGACTGAACTGTACTCCCTCAAGGAACATCAATTACCAGGTAAGTGTAATTTCCATTTCCTTATCGGTCCTACAGTTCAGTCCTCCACCACTGGGATGTACCAGAGCAGTAATCATTTGGAGGGACCTATCCAGTCGGCTCGGCCCCTAAACGAACAGAGCAGGCACCGACCCCAGCCCGCTCCTCACGTCAACAGGCGGTAAGCCAACCAGGAAGACACGACAGAGAGCCCACTTGGATCCTCTTCACTGGTGAAAACAGCACAGAACTCTGCCCCAAGCAGCGCTAGTGCTTCAGAAAGACAAACTCGCCATCGCAAACACACTGAACGCCCTAGAAACAGACCTACTGAGAAGGCTACCGGAGCTCCGCCTGAAAAATCCGCTTGAGCTCCCCCTTGGCTCTCGACCCCACCAGGGTGTCAAGTGTTAGCAACCGCTGCTCTCCCGCAGAACCCGCCTCCATGGAGGGACAGGCAGCGAAGAGACCTCCCAGAAAGCGACAGAACCTCACCTAAGGTCCAAGGAACGCAGGTTACAAGCAAAGTGTTCTTGCGTAAGTCCCAAACCGACAACTAAACAGGCACAGCCGGATTCCACGAGGGAGAACGGAACCGAGGTCCATCCAGACAGAGGTGGGAAGCAAAATGAGGGAAATGGAAAAACCACCAGCGTCAAACACCCTATTTGTCACACCTCTTAAGGGCTTTATTCTTTGCAACACAAAGTAGCTCTACAGCTATGTCCTGGACCAGTTGGAGTCTTTTTAATTGAGAATGTGGAATGCAGCTAAGCAATGAGTTGCAATAAACCAAGCGTGATCCACCAAGGGCATATAAGAGGGTGTCAAGTGCCCCAGAGTCCAGCGTTGTTTCAGAAGATGTGGAGTCTTACATGGTGTGACAAAAAAGAAAGGAGACTCTGGTAGCCACGCCCACGACGCAATGCCAGTAGGCCAACTGCTTACATCACCTGGATATGCCCTCCGGAATTGGAGGAACAATGCAGAAGTAGCAATCGCCGACGTGATCCATGGGCCCTCTCCAGATCATTGGAACCGCAAAAGACTTTGATGGTCTTTTCCCATCCATCCACAGCCTGAGATCTGCTACACATGTATTGCAGCATATATGTGTCGCCTAGCTTTTATCCTGATCTTTTATTCTGCAGCCAAAATATAAATTGTAGGCTTTCTGAACCGCCACAGTCATATGCCATTTTTGTGATGTAAAAGTCACATCACCACAACTAGAGCAGAAATTATCTGCATGATTAACACCAGGATGAGGAATCGCCAAATATGCTGTGAGTGACCTATCGGTATAAAATAAATATGTCTTTTTTTTTTTTTTTTTTTTTACTGTCAAGCGAGGCAAATTCAAGTAGTGACTGCATCAACTGGTTTTGGACAGTTATTTCGATTGGTTGCAAGTAAAGATTATGCAAGCTCACGCAAATGTTGCAGAATACACTGGTAATGGTCCCCACTGACTAATGAAGAGCACATATCTTAGCAACCAGACCCAGTCGGCCATTTTCACTATGACCTCTGAAAGGCAAAGAATGGACCGGGCCACGGCCCCGTACCAATGCGTCGACGCTATCCAGTAGCCTCATATGTCCTCTGCTAAACATCGACCCGTCGCCGCAGACTGACAGGTCGCCATGAGGTCCAATATGGGCTGACCGCATCTGAGCACACGCGGCGCGCACACCACCTGATGCAATCTCACTCCTCCGGCAAACACTCGGACCCCACTAAGGACATTCGCCACCAGTGTCCCCACCGAAACGCAGGCCGCCAAGGCTTCAACCGCGCACGCTGTCCCTTCGCTCGGGCCACCCTGACCACCCGACCGACTCCACCCTGCCGATCGAAATAGGCCACCATCCCGGAGATCTCAGACAGCACCTACAGCGCTCGATCCGCTACCGTGTCCGTGAATGCCTGCCACGGCTGACGTACCGCGTACCGTTCCAGTCAGACGATGGAACACTGGGCGTGCTGCGTACACTAAAACGCCTTGTACATAAAGGATCCCCAAAATGTAGCTGAGTCTAACCACGCTCCGGCCAAGCTCCCGGAAGAAAGGGACAGAACCTTATAAAAAAGAAGTGGGGACAATTAGGAAGGCTTTCCTGTTTGATTATTCTTTTTTTGTTTTGTTTTTGTTTTTCCTTTTTACAACTCCATAAGGGCCACAAGGCACACAACCGAACAGGGCATTGTCCAGAGAACACAAGGCCCCTCCTCCAGGCTTACTCCACAGCCTAAACCGGCAGTCACCTTGACTGATGCCGAGCAGCGCGGAAGCCAACTTGTAAGCCCAGCATATGAAGTATGCCTACTAGTACAGCATTCCACAATGGAGGGACATGTAACCGGACGACTTTGAATATGAACCTACAGATATCCCGCGCTTGCTCCAAGACAAGCACTGTGCAGCCTACTGGTCTACTTGGAGCACCGCCACGACGCGAAGACCTAAACCGGCCAGCAAAAGATGACGTACGCTGGGCCCGAAGGAACCTGGTTGAACGGATCCCAGCACTCCCTGTATCGTTAGGATCGGAGCCTCCCCCCAAGGACTCAGCCCTGGCTGGAACCGGCTGAGCATAACTCCAGGCCCTGCGGCAAGCCCCCACGAAGAAGTGGGACGCAACGATGTCTTGAGGAAAGGGAAAGCCCAATGGGTGAAGCAAGTTGCTAGCTAACCAAGGGAGTAAACCCCACACGCGCACCTCAACGGAAGGTCGGAAAAACCGAGGATTCTGGTCCCACAGGTGCGCCTGCTAGCCTTTAACAACATACACCTCCGCAGGTACAAAAAACGTAAATTGTGAGCACCTTCAGGGGTAAGGGGAATAGACGACAGCCTCCGACTGTTGACCACCTTGTCTTGCACAACAGACAGCAGCACCCCACCAAACAAATGATTGGGAATATATGACCTCAGAACCCCAAGACAGAGGTAAAACAGTAGAACGTGCAGTGAACGTGAATTTCCAGATCTGCCAGCCCCCCTGCCCACATTGAGAAGAGGCAGAGAAGAACTGGACCGGCGGATCTGGAGGGGTGCCTCCTGGACAGCCGGGCCACCGAAGGGAAAGCTGATGACTGAGGCCCAAACTCCTCAGGATGGCCCCGTCTTGCATTGGCAACCCCATGCAACACCATGACAACCCCGCTCACGATATCCCAAGCGATCTCTGTCATTGCTGCAACAATCACCTGAGCATGAGATCACAGACGGAACACGGACATGCAGACGCACTCAAGGAGAGTGCACCTAAGAAGTATGAGCCTATCCAACATCCAGCACCACATGTCCAGGTGTCCCACTCCTGTCACCCAAAACACAGGACGCTTGAACCTAGGTGACCATCATAGCAAAGACAAGGAGGCCTGACTGCCGCTATCAACCCTTCCAGGACCCTGGAACACTAAGCCCCGGATTGTGCCATCCAGCAACACTTCTCACGATCCCCAGCAGGGGCCTTTCCCCAGATGGCCCAGATGGGCAGTGTTCCCGCCAAATGGGCAAGCTGCGCTCTGATAACATAGTGCAGAAAACCAAATCAAAGTGTCTTAACCTAGCTAATTTTTGTCTAATAGTGATCATTCATAATATCAGCCAGGCTCAATCATAACATTAGTATTAATGATCTCTAAAGATTGAAGAGTTACTAATGTAACACTAATTGGGGTTTGTTTGTTTTTTTAAAGAGCTTCAAAGGCGATCTTGGAAACTACAGACCAATGAATCTGAGTTCAGTGCCAGTTAAATGATACAACTTGTTCTGAAAAGCAGCACCAAGCTGTCTTTTCAAAGGGTTAATAAACATGTGAGTAAGCCAAATGATATGTATCTGGATGTTTTAGAAGGTACTTGACAAAGCCCCTTATGAACTTCTCCTGAGGAAGGAGATGATGTGCTATTATAGAATGGGAAATGGATCAAAAACAGGAACACAATAGGACTAAATGGCCAGTTTTCTCACAGGAGACCCGTAAATAGTGGAATGTCTCGGGATCTGCACTGGAACTGGCATCTGGTAACATCTACTGCACTGAAATGATCTGGAAAAGAGATCAGTAAGCATGGCGATCAAATTTGCAGATGGCATAACGACATTTAGAGGCTGTCTGCACAATTTCCAAGCGTATAAACATGAAAATAGCATCCTTATGTAAATGACAATTTCAGAAAGGGCTCAATTTGTAGGTGGTTGTGCCGCCGATGACCCTGAATGGCCAAATCCTAGCACGGAAACCTGCTGCTGACAGACGTCGCTAACTGCCAGAAAGCAGACAAAGGTAAAGGCACCCCCCAAGAAGTAAAACCCAAACCAATCACATTGCATTCAAAGAACTATAAACTATCATGAAATTAAAAGGAAATTAAAATTAGAATTAAAATTAAAAGTAACAGCAAAAGGAAGTCCTTATCTGGGTGTAGCCGCGTGGAACAGCGTCGTCTGCTCAAACGCGGGGCTGCTCCGCTCTCCGCCACGAGGCCTCAGCCCTGCCGAGAAAATGGCGCCAATCTGAAGCAGGCCCGTTTGGCGCCAAACACCACAGAGGCGGCAAGAGCTCAGAGCCCCTCCATGCGGACTCGAGAGACTCCCTTGTGGCGTCGGGATGCAGCAGTTACCCCGCTGTAGCTGCGGGGTGAAGAGCTGTCCAGACACGCTGCTGCCTCGCGCCACCAGAAGTAGCAGACGCTGCGAGCCCCGGCCCACCGGCTAAAGAACCTCGAACGGCCTGAGGCTCCCGCCGCGATGGGAATCTGCCGCATGGACACTGCCAAAATGCAGGTGTTCCACAGAGCTCTCCCCCGTACAGTCCTGGGGGAGAGATCATCACCGGGCACAGAGACCGAAGAATCCCAAGCAGAGAGGCTAGCTGGCAGCGTGAACTTTGAAAAGGGACAGAACCCCCCTTTACACTAAGGCAGACTAGGTGAAAATAAATAAAGTAAAAGTAAATGAAATTAAATGAAAATGAATTCAATTTACAGGATTACACCTAAAGAAGGGCAAAAGAAATGCAAGGTAAATCAAATCCTGACTAACTGCTCCTAAACTGCTTCTCAAGTGAGCCCAGCACCTAGGCTCACTACGTCCTCATGCTGCATGGAGACTGGACACACTGGGGGATCATGGGAGAAGACCAGCAGGATATACCCGGTGATGTCACAAGTTTGACTTGTCCAGTCTCCATGTTGCAGGAGGAGGTGCACTACCCAGTGGTGGAGGACTGAACTGTAGGACCGATAAGGAAAGTTAAATTTTTGACAGAAGCCAGATGCAAAGGCTCAAAGGGCTCCCTGGTCAAAACCCCTAGAACCAAGTTGAGATCCCACGGAGGAGAAACCAACCTGCAAGAAAGTCGTAAACAGGATACTGCTTTCAAAAAAATGAATCACATCGACATGTGACCCCCAAGGCCACTCCTTGGACCTTACCTCGATAACAAGAAATAGCTGCCAGCTGAACCCTTAATGAACTGACCACCAAACCCTTATCGAAACCATCTTGCAAAAAGCTTAATACCATAGGCACAGAGACCTTGGATGATCGAAGTTGACGCTGAGCGCACCAATCCTCAAAAATACGCCACACTCAAACATAGGCTAGGGAAGTGGACCTTTTTCTAGCCATCAATAAGGTAGCAATTACCTCCCCAGAATAACCTTTTTTCTTTAACCGAGCCCTTTCAATGGCCAAGCCGTAAGCAAGAACCGATCCACCTGAGGCATTTGCAGAGGACCTTGAACCATAAGATCCGCTGTTGCAGGTATTCGCCAAGGCACTCCGTCAAGAAGACGTACCAGATCCGCATACCACGGATGTCACGGCCAATCCGGTGCTACTAACACCACTCTCCCCTGGTGAGCTTCGATACGCTGTACTACTCGACCTATGAGCGCCCAAGGGGGAAAAACATAGAGAAGACCCTGCTTGGGCCATTGTTGCATCAAAGCATCAATGCCTTCCGACATTCTTTCGCGTCTTCAACTGAAAAACCGACTTGCCTTGGCCGATCGGAAGGTTGCCATGAGATCCATAACCAGAGGCCCCCACCTGATGACTATCTGAGCAAAGACTTCCGGATGAAGCTCCCATTCTCTGGCATCCACTCGAACTCTGCTTAGAAAATCCGCCGTCACATTTTCCGTTCCTGCAATGTGTGCTGCTGACAAAGCCTGAAGTTGAGGCTCTTCCCAGATGAACAACATCTCTGCTTCCTCCTCCACAGCCACGCTTCCCATGCTGCCTTGCCGATTGAGATAAGCCACTGTCGCGGCATTGTCTGACAGTACACACACTGCTCGGCCCCGCACCGAGTTTTCGAATGCTCGAAGAGCTAACGCTACCATCCGCAACTCCAACTGGTTGATCGATCATTTGGCCTCCTGTTCATTCCAATGTCCTTGTGCAAACAGATCTCCGCAATGAGCTCCCCAGCCTGCAAGACTTGCATCTGCTAATAACGGAATTCTGCTGCTCCAGTGGCATGCCCGCGGCCAGATTCTTCGGGCAAAGCCACCATTGAAGAGACCTCTTGACCAGCAATGGACAAGGAAGTTGTTTGCACATGGAATCATTCTGATGTGACCAATGCCTGAGCAACAACCTCTGCAACGGGCGCATGTGCACTCTGGCCCAAGGCAGTATGTCTATTGTCACTGCTATCGTCCTTAGAACTTGAAGGTAACTCCAGGTTGAGGGCGCTGGAGTCCTTAAAAACTTGCAAACCCGACGTTGAACTGTCTGAACACGCAGATCTGGCAGAAAAACTGCCCCCAAATGGGTGTCGAACCGTACTCCTAAGTACTCCAGAACTTGAGATGGACTTAAATGACTCTTGGATGCATTGACTACCCAACCGAGAGTCTGAAGAAACTGTACCACTCTGCTTGTTACTCGAACACTCTCTGACTTGGATTTCACCCGTATCAGCCAATCGTTAAGATAAGGGTGCACTAATATACCTTCTTTTCGCAGAGCTGCCGCTACCACCACCATTAACTTGGTGAAGGTATGCGGAGCTGTCGCTAGACCGAAAGGCAATGCTTGAAACTGAAAATGCCCGCACGGAAGCACGAACCGTAGGAACCTCTGATGCCCTGGCCTGATAGGAATGTATAAGTACGCCTCGGTCAGATCGAGTGACATCAAAAAACTCTCCCTTTCGAACTGCCACTATTACCAATCGTAATGTTTCCATTCGAAAATGAGGTACTCGCAGAGAGTGATTCACACCTTTGAGGTCTAGAATAGGACGGAATGACCCGTCCTTTTTTGGAACCACGAAATAAATAGAGTATCGACCGAAGCCGTAAAACTCTTGTGGAACCGGAACCACTATTCCCAATTGAAGAAAATGCTCCAACGTCTGCCGTACCACAATCGCTCTTTCCTGCCCTCTGCAAGGAGAGAGAACAAAAGAGTCCACTCTATCGGATGAGCAAATTTGAGAGCATAGCCTTTGCGAATGACCTCTAACACCCACTGATCGGATGTTATCTGGACCCAGGCTGGAAAAAACCTTTGAAGCTGATACCCAACCGGCTGAATACCTGCCCGGACCCGCCTTGCTTCACTGTGACTTTCTAAGCGCTGCGGCAGAGGAAATAGCAAATCCTCTGCCCACCCCTCAAAAGCCCCGAAAACCTTGACCTCGTGAAGAAAATCTTCCTCTTTGAAAACCTCTAAATCGTGAGGTACGAAACCGCCTGAAGTCCCGAAACTGACCTTGCACAGCTGGTTGAGAACGACCTTGCTTTGGCCTATCCTCTGGCAAATGTCCGCCTTTTGATTCCCCCAAATCCTTGACCAATTTGTCAAGATCCTCTCCAAACAACAACTTCCCTTTAAAAGGAAGTTTACTAAGACGAGACTTGGAGGAACCATCCGCCGCCCAATTTCTTAACCAAAGATAACGACGTGCGGCAACCAATGAAGCCATACTATTTGCTAAAGCTCTGATTAAATCATAGTGAACTCTCGCTAAGTAAGCCAACCCCAACTTGAGCCATGCCACATCAGCTAAACGCTCCTGTGTCTGCAGTGTCGGCTGCTGTAAGCACTGCGACCACCTTAGACAGGCTCTTGCTACCCAAGCCCCGCAAATAGAAGCTTGCAGCGACAGAGCATTAGCCTCAAAAGCTTGCTTCAACAAACCGTCCACCTTCCTATCCTGCGCATCTTTCAAAGCCGCGCTGCCTTCTACCGGAATGGTCGTCTTCCTTGTGACCGCGGAAACCACTGCATCTATACGCGGAGAATGAAACATCTCCCTTTCTTGATCAGCCAAGGGGTAAAGCCGATTCATAGACCTAACGCCACGCAAACCAGCCTTTGGCAAATCCCATTCACCTTGGATCATTTGTTTAACTACTCGAAGCACCGGGAACACAGCTTGAGTTTGACGCACTGCTTGGATAAGAGGATCCTCCAATCCCTCCTCCTCCGTTGGTTGGAACGAAGAAAGATTGAGAGCCTGAAGGGACTCCGTAATAAGCGCTGTCAACTCCTCTCTCCGAAAAACTCTTATAATCCTTGCCTGATCTTCAGGCTCCTGAATCTCACCTTCCTCAATATCCTCCATTCCTAAATCTGGATCTAACTCAATATCATCTGCATCTGGCCAATCTGAGACCAAATGCTGATCCTCAAAAGACCGTGTCCTTTTAAGAGGTTTCACTAACCCACTTACCAGCTTATCTGAAACTGATTGTGCCAGCGGTGATGGATCCTGCTGTCGCAAGCAATAAGCCTGATGCAATATCAATAAGAAATCTGGTGAAAATCTTCCTAGGGCCAACGCCTGGCCTGCCGGAACACAAGCACTAGTTGACCCTGTAGGATTCTCCATAAGAGGCACAGACGAAGCCTCCAGAAGAGATTCTTCCTCCACTGCTCTAGGTGGAATCTGAGTCCTCTCCTGAATCTCCTGCTCCATATTGTTTGATTCAGCAGCGCAGCCCCGACAGACCCCCGAGTCCAAAACTGCGCCACTACGCGACCCACACACGAGACACTGTGGGCACGATGGCATTAGCCACTAACAAATAAAGCTCAGTGCAGAAAGTAAAAATAAACCTGCCTTTTCTTTTTTTTTTTTAATATACAGGGTGGCCCAAAAAAAGTGAGAACATCTCGTACATTAAAAGCTTAAATAGTTTACTTATTTACCTTTTTTAGCTATATAACGTCTTCATTTCGACAATTTCCAGTTGCCATCTTTTTTTTTTTAATCTGTCAATCGTTTTCATCTGCCTTTTTCAATTTTTAAATAACTTATATGGTATGAGATGTTCTCACTTTTTTTGGGCCACCCTGTATATGTACTTTTAAAATAAATGAAAAACTGAAAAAAATAAATGAGACCATAATTCTTTTTGAATAAATTTAAACTTAAAAATATATATGCTAAAGGCGAAATTTAACAGCCTCTACCAAAAGAAACAACTGTATACACTCTAAAACCCTTGAAAAACAAATTAACAAACTGCTTCAAGGCCCGGAGGAAGAAAAAAAGGCTCGCAAAACCGCCGAGCACAAAAAAAAATGCAAAAACAACTGGATACACACTAAAAATGCCTAACAGCCTCCCCGATCGCTGACGGCTCACTCACCTCCGCTCTGAATCTGAAAAATACCTCCAGTTTAATTTCGCCATTAAAAAATGGCAGCCCAGCCAGCCGCGGCGCTGCTAAGAGAAGGCCCAAAGCAGCTGCCACCGCAAAGACGCTTAGAATTCTGCTCCTGCTGAAATGAAACCGCCGCTGCCTTGCAAATCCTAAAGGCAACTGTTTACTTTACCTGCACAACTCCCCTCCGTCCACACTAGACGGGGAGAGCAGACCAAATATCAAAATCAAACCGAGGAGAGCAGACCAAATATCAAAATCAAACCGAGGAGAGAGAAGGAAATCCTGGTTCGAGCCCTCTCCCGACTTACCTTTTTTTTTTTTTTTAATAAATGTAAAAGAAACATCTCCCCTATCCGTTCCTCTAGTGAGCCCAGCACCTAGGCTCACTCCATCCTCCTGCTGCATGGAGACTGGACACACTGGGGGCTGATGGGAGAGACCAGCGGAATGCTTCCAGTGATGTCACGATTTTGAAAGATCCAGTCTCCATGCTACAGGAGGTACACAACCCAGCGGTGAGGGATGTCAGCATACATTTCATGCAGCTATGGACTCTGTTTAATTCAGTCTAAACTCTGACCCCTGGGTGACGTCAGTCTCTAGGACCTGGCTGCAGCCCCTCCTTGCTAAATCAAGAAGGGCAGACCTTAAAGGGAGTGGCCAAAGACAATAGCAGACCTCAAGGGGAACTGCTGGAGAGGCACTATAAAGGACAGACACACTTCCTGTCTCTCTCTCTCTCCCTCCTTCATCGGACAGGTTTGGACACTACCATGAGGCTCTGATACTCAACTCCCTTCACCCCTCCCCCTCTCTCTCTCTACCCACATGTTCTGGCCTACCATGCGGCCCTGACCCACAGGTTCTGGCCTCTATCTCTCTCACACTTCACACATGCACACACACAGATTCAGTGATGCACACTGAAACAGCTCTGTAACAATCACTATATACCTCTGTTCAATACCTATGTATTAAGCCTATTTTTACATAAAAACCTTTCTCCAAGCCACACCTGTTTGCTTGTCTTATTACAATACCCTCCTGCGTCTGTGAAGTGAAATGAACCCAGGACCAAGCGGAGACTAGACCAGAGATTACATATTCAGAAGATTACATATTGGGGCTCGTCTCTCGGATTTCACAGCAGACCTCCAGTTGGGTAAGTAATAATTTTGTATAATACATTAAGTAGATTTCAGACAGAGTGAGACAGGAAAATCAATAGCCCTTGTGACCATTTACAATTTTGTTTTGTGGGTTAGACAAGGTGAGACTTTTAGTGTCAAAAGGCTCTGTAAGAATCTAGAATTTTAAGGACATGACACAGAGTGGCTTGCAATTGTCTTATTTTTATGTATAGGCTTGCTACAGATTTTATATAGTATTTGAGCTGCTAAGAAAATACAGAGTTACACAGTTAAATATTCCTCATAGAGTACAATATACATCTTTCCTGGTAACATTAATTTAACTCTTGTCTGTTTGACTTTTCTTTCTCTCTCCTGTCAGTATATATCTACTATTCTGTTAATCTCCTGTCCCTTTTTACTTTTATTTCTCTGTCTCCTGTCAGTAACTATCTTACTGAGAGCAGGCTTGCAGCTGGCTGCAACTGATACAATTCTGTTAATCTACTCCACCCTGTTAAATAGGTGTGAAATACCTTTTAAGTTAGCATTCCTCCTTCTAAGGTTACACATTTTAGATAGTCCAACTACAGCCTTTCTGCAGTATCTAATATGGAAGCATTTGATTTTAAAGAACTTACAGAAATTCTAATTTCATATTGTAAGAGAAAAGGAGGTCCATATGAAGGGGAATTCCCTGACTCATGGTATAATATTCAAAAACGAATGTTAAGCCATGATCATGAATTCAAAAAGAAAACAAATAAAAGAAAATGCCTCTTCATCCAGGGCATGTACAGGGGACTAATTAGCATGAAAAAAGAAAACTCTGAACTGACTTCTCAGTGTAGCCAATTGATCAAAGAACTGGAGGAGGCACAAAGTTGTATTTCTATTCAGAGAACTCAAGTGATTCAAGCCACAAATTCTTTTATAACTGTTAGTGAACAATTAGAAGCACTTAAACTTGAATTGAGGCACATTAAAGATCAAGTGGCCTCTGCAAGAAAGTCAACACCTACCCCTCCCTCAGCACCATATGCCTATGAGCCATGCATACCAGCTAGAGAGAAACAAAAGAACAAAGATACACCCATTCCCTATGCCTATGACACACCTTATCAGCAACAAAAGAATACTAAAGTATGCATAGTTGGACTGAGGAATGGCAAAAACACAGATGAATCACAGCAGGAAAATTCAGATAGTTTATCTCAGCCAGAACCCAGCAATCTCTGTCAGGAGAATAATTCAGATGACTTAGACATGGCAGCCAGTACAGAACTCAAAGCACCAGTTAAATTAATGTTCCAGGAAAATTTAAAAGATAGAGATATTGAAAAAATAGTTGAGAAAATTGGCACTATGCCTCTTAATGTAAATCAGTGGGTTAAATGGGCGATTGATATTCTGATTCACTGGGGTCTAGGGAAATACAGAAGAAAACAATCAGACTTTGATAGACTTATGCATCTGGCTCTAGGGCCACACTATTACAGGGTTGGCTCTCTCACTCACCCATACCAGTTGGTTAAAAGGGGTACTGAGAAACTATTTCACTGTTCCCCAATGCAAGTATTTAAAATTATTTCACCTTTACCAGATGATACACTGGAACAGTTTGCATATAGAGCCTGGATTTTAAAAGCAGTTCTTAATGAGCAGGAGTCCTGGCCCAAAGCAGAAGATTATGGGGAGAGCATGCATAAGGAATTTTTATTAGAATTGCTATCCCCTGAGATTACAAAACACCTTCTGTTATTTTCTGAAGACCCTGAAGCAACCCCTTTTGATACTCTAATGCTCAGAATTGGGTCTGTTTGGAAGACCCAGCCCTCGCAGGTCATTACAGTATCAGAGGCACGGAAGTGGCAGGCCAATGAATCCTCTCAGTACATAAGAAACACAGACAGAGGACACACCCCTAAGTGGCAAGCTGAAGGATCCTCTCAGTACACAAGAAACACCGACAGAGGCCACGCCCCTTGGAGAGCACACGGCAGAGGTACTTTTAGAAACTCCTCAGGTTACATCCCCTTTCAAGAGCTCAAAGCACAGAGAGATGGGCTAGAAAAGGAAAAAACTAAATGGGAACAAGATAAACATACACTGCAGATAGAAATAGATAAATTAAAACAGGATTTACAAGCAGCTCAGGACAAACACAAGGCTAGGGCATAGGAATGTCCTGACCTCTTCAGTTCAGATATCAAAATGTCTCAAGCCTTCATAGCCCAGCCTGCCTCCTTTATCTCAGCAGAGGACTCAATTCCAGAGCCTCTGGATGATGAAATGGACACAGGCCCAGGACACAATTTAAGGCTTGTAACACCCTTGATACTGGACTCTTGTGCACGCCCCAATGTTATCAGTAGAGTAGGGGGTCAGGATAAATTAGCTTTGATTGACACAGGGGCTGGAATTAGTTTTACAAACAGAGCTTCTCCCACTGCACATCAGAAAAATATGGAAATTTATGAAATTCAAGGAATTAATGACACAGCTTCCAAATGTGTGGCTATCCCAGTTAAATGGGGTATCCCTGTGCACAGTGAACAAAATAAGGAAATGTTAGAAACCACTGCCTCCACTATAGTGAACACACCAAAAGAAATAATTGGAACTGATGTTCCCAACCAGTTAACTTTGGTGGGGGATATGGCTAATCTTAAATTGTGGCAGTATTCAGGAACTTCAAGTGCTTCTAAAACTTTAGTGCATGAAGTCATCCCCATGCAGTTAGCAACTCAGTGCACTAAGGCAGCTCAGCAGTATGATCTGTGTGTAATTCCTTCAGAGGTGGCTGATATTCCAGTCTGGCCTCAAGACAAGTTAGATTGTGGGAAAATGCACACAGAAATACTGTTGGAAGGTGAGGATCCTCCACCACAGAAGCAATACCCAGTACCTCATCAGGCTATAGAACCAGTGACTAAAATTGTGAAGATACTGGAGGAGAGGGATCTGATTAGACCTATTTCTTCCACATGCAATTCACCAGCCAGGCAGAAACAGTGTGCATGGACTGTGCCTCCACAGGGATTTAAGGATTCACCATCAATATTTCATGATTACATGAAGGAAGCCCTGTCACTAGTGTCTTGCAGAGATGAGACCTAGACCAAACCTCCCCTTTGGAACTGCACAGTGGGAGGGACCATACTTAGTTACTGATACCTTAGGCCCAAGCCTATCCTAATGCACGATAACCAGCAGTACTGGAAACACATCACCCAGTTAAAACCATATGGGTAATATGTGTTTTATCAGTCTTTGTTTTCAGCTACCACCTGAAGACAGCACGGACAGCTGCTTTATGAAGACAGCACGGACAGCTGCTTTCTGAACAAAAGTCGCTTGAGGACGGTAACTATTTACTCCTGCTGTATAGTTGACATGTGTTTAATAGTTATGTAAATAAGTAGTTAGTTATGTAAATAAGTAGTAAAAATTATTATTATTATTTTTTTCTTTGTTTTGTTTTGTTGTGACATAGTATAAGTGGGGAGCATTAGTTTACTCCCTAGTAGAATGAAACTAGTTAGTTTTATTATGTCTCGGTTTGCTGTTGTTCTTGTATCTGCTCTCTTCTACTCAAGTCTCATTACAGGAACTATCATCCGAATATGCACGATTGGCTGGGCTAACTCCACAAGTGGGGTATATCGTTATCAAGAAATACCCCCACCGTTCCCGGAAGGAAAGGATCTGGTCATCCTGAGTTTCTGTTCGGTACAGGACAAGCCAGTGTTCTATTCATTAAACATCACTCAAGTACAGTGGGAGCCACCAGTTTCCACTTCTCTAGAAAGGACACAAGAATTGAGGGCATGCCCAGAACGTTACTTTCTAGGTCCTCCTGCTTTGATTTTGTACAATATTTCCTGGGCTCTTGCCTGTGATCAAGTACAGATCGAGCTTATTACTATACTAAAGGAAATTCTGATCACTGCTAAGTTAGGACACTGGCCACCATCTCTCATCCATATGGCTAGTACCAAAATACCTGAATTTGCTATAGCTCACCTTGATTGGTGGACAGTTAGTGTTCCCATTTGTTCACCACAAGGCTGCTCTATCTGTACTTTGATCCCATGGTCAGGACAACACACAGTTATTTATCCTGTTGTTAATATTGGGGTGCAGTTTGATAATATGCTTATGTATCCTGAGGACCATCTCACATGGGTGCAGCCACTGGACGACACCTGGACTTCATTCAAGCCGATGGACCCCAGTTTGTGTGAGCAGACTACATTTCAGTTCAAGTGTCAACCTCACCAGTTTAAAGAGGCTGACACCTCCTGCTGGAACAATTCTTCTTCTTGCTCCCTGACTGTTAAACTCTCATATTCCCTGACTACCTCACACAGTTTATATTACCTTGGAGCTGGACACTTTTGTTTTCATCTGTTCTTTCCCCAGAATGTTTCTTTTTCAATTGCTCCCAGAATGCATGACATTCGCCTTCCCAAGAACACTTTGTTGTACAGTTCAAACTATTTACCAAACAATACCTGGTGCAGTCATACACCACTGGTCTCCCTCACCATTAATGGGACAACTTATTCCACACCGCTGGTTACCAATGACTCTATGGACATTCCAGACTTTATCTCATATGCTGTGCATCCATTACCACTTGGCATGGGAGAAGAGACACTACATAAACTGCTCAACTTTACAGAACTCCATGCCTATATTGATCACCTTAAAACAACATCCACTGAAGTGAATCACACCATCGCCTATGAGAATGGACACATTCAACAAATTGTTGGACACTTGCTACAAGATGCTCATGTGTCTGTGTGGGAATTGTTATTTGGTTACTCACCTACTGCTGATCATGTCTTTAATGTTTTTATTCACCCTATTATTATTTTAACTGCTGTACAAATATTGCTATGCATTATTGTAATTTTCTTGTGCTGTAAGATGAAAAAAATGTACATTTCCTTGCAGCGCATGTCATACAGAACAACAACATTTTAAGGTAGTTACACTGAACCTCTCCAGCATCCACCCCTACATCCAGGCTAATTTGGCCTGCTAATTTGGCTAATTCGGTATTTCCTATTACACTGAATACCAGAGTCAGCTGCAGTCTAGTATTGCTTCCTATCCTCACTCATAGCATCCTGGTACCGTTTGGTTTTAGCCTCCTTAAAAATTCCTGCAGACCTTATGCACTGTTCACTCTCTCTAAGACGGGTATGTAAGTGGCATATTGGGTTCCCCCCCCAGTAGTGGCTGCTCAACCTAAGACACGAGGTTTGGACTCATAAGGAGACTTGTTTATCTCTAGAACACTAGAGACAGTACTAGAGACAGTACTGTGCAGGACAGGGGACCTGCTAGACATAGCAAGGTATTTAATACAGGAGGTATTCGACGAGCTGCCTACTATCAGGTAATGGCAGCTGGGACAGGTACCACAGGTTTGCTTCCACCATTTCCAGGCACAAATAATAAATAAAAATAAAAAAGGTGTGGGAGATGTCAGCATACATTTCATGCAGCTATGGACTCTGTTTAATTCAGTCTAAACTCTGACCCCTGGGTGACGTCAGTCTCTAGGACCTGGCTGCAGCCCCTCCTTGCTAAATCAAGAAGGGCAGACCTTAAAGGGAGTGGCCAAAGACAATAGCAGACCTCAAGGGGAACTGCTGGAGAGGCACTATAAAGGACAGACACACTTCCTGTCTCTCTCTCTCTCCCTCCTTCATCGGACAGGTTTGGACACTACCATGAGGCTCTGATACTCAACTCCCTTCACCCCTCCCCCCCTCTCTCTCTCTACCCACATGTTCTGGCCTACCATGCGGCCCTGACCCACAGGTTCTGGCCTCTATCTCTCTCACACTTCACACATGCACACACACAGATTCAGTGATGCACACTGAAACAGCTCTGTAACAATCACTATATACCTCTGTTCAATACCTATGTATTAAGCCTATTTTTACATAAAAACCTTTCTCCAAGCCACACCTGTTTGCTTGTCTTATTACAATACCCTCCTGCGTCTGTGAAGTGAAATGAACCCAGGACCAAGCGGAGACTAGACCAGAGATTACATATTCAGAAGATTACAAGGGACGATAAGGAACATTCGAGAGTGAGCAACACTCTTCTCCTGATGGCGTGTCCGACAAATAAATAGTTTTGGGGTATTCTGCATTATTCAAGGTGATTTTTGGACTTTTGCTGTTTCTTTTTTTGGCTGGCATTTGAGTGAACAGAACTGCTCCCTTCAGTACTTCTTCCACCATTGTCAAAGAGGTCTGTTTTGGACAGGCTGTCTGGAACTACTTCCTATGGTACTTTTGCCACCACTCTCCAGAGTCATCTCCTATGTATGGGCTGGCAGGATGTGCTTCTTTCTGTACGTTTGCCACCACTGCCAGGGGAAACCTGCTATGCACAGGCTAGCAGAGACTGTTTTTCATATTTCTGCCCTCAGTGCCAGAGAGGTTGTAGGTGGCAAGAGCTGTGTATTTTTGTACTTCTGCCCCCACCTCTGAAGAGGTCTACTTTGGACGGTGGCAAGAAAGTGTAGTTACTCACCTGTAACAGGTGTTCTCCAGGGACGGCAGGAACCAGTCCTCACATATGGGTGACATCGGTGCCAATGGAGCCCGTGTGAAGCATTTCCCCAGCTTTCAAAGAAAGTCTTTGGGACATGCTACCATGCATGCGTGGTCCCCTTCCTAACCAAGAGTGCCATCTTGCTCAATCAGATGACATAGCTAGAGCAGACAAAGAAGATGGCCAAAAATTGTAGAGCAACTCCAAGGGGAGAAGGGAGGGTTGTGAGGAACGATTCCTGCTGTCCCTGGAGAACCATGGTTCCGGAGCCTGAACAAGAAGAGTCAGGGGGCAGGAGTTGCCTAAACTCCAAACAGATTACGGAGTATGGCCTGGCCGAAGTCACTGTCCCATCGGGATTCCCTCTCCAGCACTGTTCCCTCTAAGCTGTGCGCGTGTGTGTGCGCACGCACCTTGCCGAGCGAGCGCACATACTTTACAATACAGCGCACAAACATTACGGTTCTGATTCTGATAGAAAACAACACAGACGTCTTAAAATGTAAATGTTGTTGTGTATTTACGGTTTTCACAAGTTCTACAATATTTTCTAGTGCAATCAATGTGGTGTACATACTGTATTCTGACGTGTAGTCAAATTTTAAAGTATATAACTCAGAGTGTCATTATGTGGCGCACAAAAATTTAACCTTCCTTCAAAAGCCGCACAGCTGATATTTTATGCGCACACAGCCTACAGAAAATTAGAGGGAACATTGCTCTCCAGGTAGTAGTGAGCTGCAAAAGTATGAAGAAAAGACCAGGTGGCAGTCTGGCAGATGTCCGCCAAGGGGACGGAGCATAGGCTTGCAACAGAAGTTGCCATAGTTCTGACATTGTGTGCTGTGACTCAGCATTCCAACGGTAGCCCAGCCCAGTCATGGGTGAAGGCAATGCAGTCCGCTACTTAAACGGACAGGGGTGCGTTTAGTGACAGCGTGGGTTAAGTGACAGCCTCCCCCAGATGACTGGGGTTATAAGAAATGAAAAGCTGTGAGGCTTTACAGTTGCCCTGAGTACGTTGTAAGTAGAAGGACAGGGCCCTTTTGCAGTCCAGGGTACGCAGGACAGCTGCTGCCTTGCCGGCATGGGGCCGTAGAAAGAAGGTGGGGAGTACCACCTCTTGGTTGAGGTGGAAGGCAGACACCACCTTCAGAAGGAATTTAGGGTGAGTGCGAAGCATAACCCTATTCTTCTAGAACCTGGTGTAGGGTGGCTTGGCCACTAAGGCTTGGAGCTTGCTGACTCTGCGGGCAGAGGTGAGCACCACCAAAAAGATAACCTTCCAAGATAGATACCACAGGTGGCAGTTAGCTAAGGGTTTGAAAGGCGGCCTCGTAAGCTGCGTCAGAACCACATTGAGGTCTCATTCCGCCAGGGGCAGTAAGATGGGAGGCTTAGAGAGCAGCAAGCCCCGCAATAAGCAGGTGATGAGGGGCTGGCCAGAAAAAGGCTTGCCCTCTATGGAGTGATGATGTGCAGAGAGCACGCTCAGGTGTACTATAACGGAGTTGGACTTAAGTCCGGTCTGTGAGAGGTGAAGCAAGTATTGCAGCATCGTGTGCACCTGGCAGGAGAATGGGTCAAGCCATTGCTCCACACACAGACCGAAAACCTGCGCCACTTGAAGGCATAAGCTCATCTTGTAGAGTCTTTACGAGAAGCAGGGAGGACTTCCTCCGCTGATATGGGGAGGTTGAAGGGCACCAAGGTGACCCATTCAGGTGCCATGTTTTGAGCAATAGGGATCCCAGGGTGGGCTGGAGAATCAAACACTCCTCCTGAGTCAGCAGTCCTGGGGAACTCCACAGAGGAACCAGGAGCTCCATCGAAAGGTGGAGTAACAGAGGGAACCAGGGTGTTTGGGCCACCAGGATCATAGAAGCCCTGTCTCATTGGACCTTGAAGAGGATCCGTCTGATGAGCGGTGTGGCAGGCAAGGTGTACACCAGGACCTCTGACCACAAGACAAGAAAGGTGTCCGCCGCTACCCAGACCGGATGCGGTTGAGGGAAGTAGAAGCGGGGTAGCTGAACGTTGGCCGGGCTGGCAAAGAGGTCCAGACTTGGGGTTCCCCATAGCCGGAACAACCGCTGTGCCACCTTGCGGTCTAGGTGCCACTCGTGTGGCTGGAGGACCACTGCTCAGCCTGTCCGTGAGGACATTGTTCTGACCTGGAAGGTAGACTCCTCTGATGAGCATCCCTTGCCTAATTGCATACGGGCAGAGGTGTTGAGACCCTGTGCTCCCTTGTTTGTTCAAATAGAACATTGCAACCTGGTTGTCCATCTGGACTAGCACCAACTAGTGCTGAAGGTGGTGTTGGAAAGCACCGAGCGCCAGGAAGATAGCTCTTGGTTCCAGTAGAGAGATCTGCTGCTGGCTTTCCTGGAAAGACCAGACGCCCTGCATGCACAGCTCCTCGCAATGGGCACCCCAGCCATGCAGGGAGGTGTCTGTCGTGAGGATTCTCTGGGGGGTTTGGCTGTTGAAATGGCATAACCCTCTGCAAATGGTATGTGCTCTTCCATCAATTGAGCGACTCCGCTAGATGATAGGACACCGAGACCCTGTCCTAGAGCTTGCCCATGGCTTGAGTCCACTGAGAGCAGAGGCACCACTGAGCTGCCCACATGTGGAGGCAGGCATTAGGAACCACATGGATTGGGGAGGCTATGTGGCCGAGCAGGCGTAGCATGGACCGCACTGAAAGGGTGCGATGGTGCTTTGCCTCGGTTGCCAGGGTCCTGAGACAGTCCAACCTTTCCTAGGGGAGGAAGGCCTTGGCTTGGAGGGTGTCCAGGCAAGCCTCTATGAACTCCAAGTCCTGCGCTGGAGTTAGGTGAGATTTGGAGTGGTTTATCATGAACCCCAGGTTTGTAGCACCTGAATGGTGTGGGCTGTGGCCTGCTGTACCTCTGAAGCAGTGTCTCCTTTTATGAGCCAGTCATTCAGGTATGGAAATACCCTGTACTGGTAGTGGTCGCCCCCGACCATGAACCTTAGGTATTGTCTGTGACTGGGATGGATAAGTATGTGGGTATAGGCATCCTTTAGGTCCAAGCAGCATAGCCAATCTCCCTACTGGAGGTAGGATAGCAAAGTTCCAAGGCAGAGCATGTTGAACTTTTCCCACACTAGGAATTTGTTCAGGTTTCTCAGGTCCAGGATAGGCTTTAGACCTCCTGTTCTTTTTGGGACCAAGAAGTACCTGGTGTAGAATCCCTTCCCCCTTGAGAGGGGAGGTACAGGGTCTATAGCACTGTCCCTGAGAAGGCCTGTGAATTACTGCAGGAGCAGGGCCTAGTGCAGGGAAGTCCGAGGGGGCTCTCTTGAGAAAGGAGGAGGCTTTTGGTCTAGGTGATGGAGGTAACCCTCCCTGATCACCTGCAGTGCCCAGGAGTCAGTGGTTATGGTAGTTCACCGGTGGGAAAAAAGGAACAGGCACCCTCCTATTGGTAGCTAAACCCCCACGGATAGAAAGTCTATGCCTTGGCAGTCTGAGCTGGGGCCTCTGTTTGGGGAATGGGGCCCTTGGGCTTACGTGGGCCCTGGCCTGCTCCCTTGCCCTGTTGACCCTTTGGAGAGATCTGGGTGGCTGGGTAAGGGGGGGGGGGGTAGCCCTGGTAGTGCTGGCCCTTTCTGTGGAAGGGAGGCCTCTTCCCGTGTGTTTTCTTTTTGGGAAGAGCAGAGGTCTCATTCGAGAGCCGAGTTTTGGTGACATACTCTGTCTTGATTTCAGCCGCTTTGTCCTCCATCAGCTTGTGAAGAGGTTTTTCCCGAGGCAAAGGACATCGAGGAATTTCTCCTGGACCCACTGCTCGAGGTACATTGCCTGGAGCCAGGCCTGACATTGGGCGCCGATGCCCATGGTGGCCACCCTCGCGCAGGACTCGAAGCCGTCGTAAGCCACTCGAGACAGGTACTTCGAGCAGTCACTGACAGACCTCACAATGGTCTAAAAAAGCTGGAGGTGCTCCCCATCTAGGCCTACCATGAAGCCTCAGAGTTCCTTGGCGAGGTCTCAGAGGAACATGCCCATATACAGTTGGTATGTCTGTATGCAGCATGCTAGCATCAAGCCCTGGTAAGATTTCCATCAGAGGGTGTTGAGGGCACGGGACTCCCTGCCTGGGGGCACCGATGAATGGGTCTTCGGGCTCTTTTGTCGGCACATGGCCGACTCGACTACCATGGAGGCGTGAGGGAGTTGGCACCTTCCGGAATCTCAGGCCTCGCTGGATCCGGTACATGGTATCCAGGCATCAGCTGACAATCGGCAACAATGCTGGTGCTCCCACATCCGGAGGAGTCATTGACCGAGGATAGGGGGAACAGGGACTTCGAGAGCCTCCTTGGGTGGGGGTTTCATACTGGAGGATTTGCTCCGTATGAGGGTCCTCCTCTGACACTGTTGTGAGGGAGAGCGCCTTCGCCATGTCCTGAACAAATTCGAGGCATGAAGTGTCCTCGGGTGGGGATCGGTGCCTCGAGGCCCGTGGAGATGGGTCTGAGGGGAGATCCCAGTGGGCCCATGTGACCGGGAAAGTCTCGACGTCGAACTCCCAGCTGGAGTAGTCCGTTGACGACTTGAGACATGGCAGCTCTCGCGGTGCTGGAAGGTCCAGTCTTTGATGCCTCGGGGCCAGTGCCTGGCCTGAGCCAGATGCACTCGCTTGCTCCAAGTTTTTTTTCAAATTCTCTCTTTGCCTGCCTTATCAATGCCTTGCATCTAAGTTGCCAGTGCCTATGTTGTTTCCAGTTTTCATCATTTGGCTCCTTTTACAATTTCCCGAGAGATGCTTTTTTTTGGCTACAACAGCCTCTTTGACCTCACTTTTAAACCATGCTGGCAGGTTTTTGGCCTTCCTTCCATTTTTCTTAAAGCGTGGAATACAGGTGGTCTGGACTTCCAAGATAGTATTTTTAAACAACACCCATGCTTGATATAAATCTTTAACCTTTGCAGCTGCTCCTTTGAGTTTTTATCATAGTCTCCCTTTTGAAAATTAAAAGATATTACTGTGGATTTTCTTGTTGTCTTTCCTCCATTTATTATATCAAATGTGATCATGCTATGATCACTATTGCCAAGTGGCCCCGACATCCTTTTCTCTTGCACCAGATCCTATGCTCCACTAATGACTAAGTCCAAAATAGCTTCCCCTGTTGTCAGTTCATGAACTAGTTGCTCCAAGAAGCAGTCATTTATTTCATCTAGAAACTTTATCTCCCTAGCATGTCCTGCCATGACAATGACCCTGTCGATACTGGAGTATTTGAAATCATCCATTATTATTACTGTGTTGTAATTTTTGTTAGCTTCCCTGATTTCTTTTAGAATTTCATCATCCATTTGTTCATTCTTCTTTTTACATGGAATTTTTATCCATAGCGATTCTACAGTGTATTTTGTTTCTTGCAAAACTTTAATCCTGTGTGACTCAAAGCCCTCTCTAACACAGAGTGCAGCCCCTTCACCAATTTTATCTACCCTATCATTGCGATATAGTTTGTACCCTGGTATTGCAATGTCCCATTGGTTGTCCTTTGAACACCAGGTCTCTGAGATACCAAACATATTGAACCTCTCATTTAGTGCTATATATTTTAACTCTCCCATGTTATTTTTTAGACTTCTAGTATTTGCATAGAGGCATTTTAGAGGTTGTATTTTATTCATATTAATCTGGTTATCAGTAGACAGGGGTAATTTGGAATCTTTCAGCTCTGTCTGCTCTGTACTTACGGACATCTGGGTTACCTTTATCTTTATTGGAACCTCTCTGTTGGGATGCCCTAACTTCCCTCTTTTGCTAGTATCCTTCAAGAATACATCTTTCCAAACTATGCGCTCTTGGGCGACTGTCGGCTTTCCCCCTATTATCTAGTTTAAAAGCTGCTCTATCTCATTTTTAAAGGTTAATGCCAGCATCCTGGTTCCATCCTGGTTAAGGTGGAGCCCATCCCTTTGGAAAAGCCCCTCCTTTCCCCAGAATGTTCCACAGTTATTAACAAACCCAAAACCCTCTTCCTTGCACCATCATCTCATCCAAGCATTGAGACTCCAGAGCTCTACCTGCCTTTTGGGCCCTTCACATGGAATAGGAAGCTTTTCAGAGAATGCTACCCTGGAGTTTTGGGCTTTCGACTTCCTACCTAAAAGCCTAAATTTGGCCTCCAGAACCTCCCTACCAAGCTTTCCTATGTCATTGGTACCAACATGTACCAAGACAGCACACTCCTCCCCAGCACTATCTAAAATCTTGTCTAGGTGGCGCGTGATGTCTGCTACCTTCGCACCAGGTAGGGATGTTACCAGGTGATCTTCATGTCCACCCACCCAGCTATCTACATGCCTAATGATTGAATTACCAACTATAATTGCTGTCCTAACCATTCCCTCATGGGCATATGGTTCTGGAGAAGCCTTCTCGGTGCAAGAGGGTTTTACATCACTCGGAGAACAGGTCCTAGCTATAGGATCACTTCCTGCCATACCAGAATGATGCTCTCCTGTCACGTGACCTCTCTCCTCCATGGCAACAGGGAGGCTGCCAGACTGGAGGTGGGATTTCAGTACTACATCCCTGTAGGTCTCACCTATATATCTCTCTGTCTTCCTTACGTCCTCCAAGTCTGCTATTCTAGCCTCCAGAAATTGGACTCGTTCCTTGAGAGCAGAGTTCCTTGTACCTAGTGCACACATAAGACCCCTCACCAACTGGGAGCAAAATCAGACATGTGACACTCAATGCAAAAGACTGGATAGCCCCCATATTGCTGCTGGACTTCTGTCTGCATCTTAATTTTAAGGTTTTATTTAGCTATTTAAGTTTTCAGTTACTTAAGTTTACTGGGGGATTCTTGTACTAATACATTATACTTAATACATTTAATGGATCTTGTTCACCTCAACGTTAATTAATTTCATGTCCTTAATTAATCTATTCCTGATGAGGATAGCTAGCTGAACCTGAAAGTGAAGTTGACCACCTTCTTCCCTTTAATAGGTTTAAGAGTCTATAAAGCTAAGATTATGCCGGGGGTGGGTCGGAGTCGAGGTGGGTGGGAGGGAAAGACGACAATAAAAGCTGGCTTGCTACAGTTGACTGACCTGTGCTTCTAAGGTAATGTCTTAATTTCCTGAGTGATTCACACAGCTCTTGGTTTGATAGAGGGGGTCTTTCAAATTGCCCCTTTGATCTGTCACTTGGCTTTAACACTTATTTAAGACAATTTCATAGATATTTTGCCTCTTAACTGGAAGGCCTCTTTGTAAAGGTCTCTAGAAACACATTTCTTTCTTTCTACTCAAAGACTATTTACTCTATTTTACTTTCTATGCTAACCTATACTCTGATTTGATTTAAATAAAAAGCTCTCTGGTGGTACTAAGACCTGAATGACTCAACAAAAACATTGAATTCTAAAATACACAGATTTATCAGCTTTAATCCAAAGAATTACTTTTTCCCCAAGATTTAGAGTATTTCTCAAAAGACAAATACTTTAAAGTGCAGATCTTCTCCCAGCTGCAGCAGCCCCTTTTGGTAGTCCTTTCGCAGTAAAAAGCAGATCAAGCTTTTTGTATCGACAAGAGGATGGGTGCCTAGCACAGCGGCTAATGCATGGAGTACCAGGCCAGTACAGAGTACTGTAGTTACTGTGACTGACCTAGGGGTCACTGGGCAGAGACAAGGTGAGTGCAGCCACCCTGACAGCATAAATTAATGTCTTCAAAGGGGGGATGGATCTGCTGTGGCAAGAGCCCTAGTGCTATGCAGTGTCCCTCCGGTGAAAGGGGTGCAGCAGATTCCAGTGTGCAAGTGGCCCCCACATTCAATGGGAGAGGAGCAACTACAGCCGTGCACTTGAGACACTGTGTGATCATCGTCCCCTTTTGAGGCATGTCCCCAATGGCCGATCCACTGCGGGCGTGGGCTTGTTCCATGGAGTAGCAGAGCCAGAGGGGCCATAAGGAGTTATGTGCCCCAGTCTCTTAAACTAGCAACCATCTGCCCAGTCCCCAAAACTGCCTCCCCTATCAAAGGTGACCCTTTAGCATACCGTCCAATTTCAAGCCTCCCATTGCTCGCAAAGGAACTTGAGAAGACAGTCTACTATCAGCTTCAGGAATACATTGATCTTCATATGCCCCTCTTGACCCCTACCAATTTGGGTTCCGCTGCAACCACAGTGTGGAATCACTGTTAATTGTACTGCTCGACAATCTGGTAAGAGGGATTGATGATCTGAAAATGGGCTTCCTCCTTATCTATCTTAATGTATCTGCAGCCTTTGACACTGTTTCCCATAGCATCCTCCTGCGAAGACTCAGTCACATTGGACTGAAAAACTTGACTCTGAGATGTCTTAACTCATACCTTACAAATAGGCAGCAACTAGTCAGAGCTGGTACAGTCACCTCATCTAACTTCACCTCCACACAAGGAGTACCACAAGGTTCGTGTCTATCTGCTCTGCTCTTCAACCTCTACATTTGCCCCATCTGTGATACAATCAAAAAAATACAACATCCTATATGCTATGCATGCAGATGACATCATGATTTACACTTCAATCAATTTGGAAAAGATTGACTACACAACAATAGTTACCTGCCTACAAGAAATGACTAGCTGGCTCTCTCACAATAACCTATCAATTACAATAAAACTGAAGCCCTTATTATCACACCTTTTAACTCCCCTCAGTCAATCACCATGCCAAATTGTTGTATACTCATAAAGAAAGAGATAAAATACATTGGCATTACTTTGGACTACAGGACTACAAAAGGGGACTGTTACTTCTGGAGAGAGATCTGCAATTGTGAGTATATACTTCTGGGAATTTTCTGTAAGGAATTCTTTGTATTAAAGCTAATTAATCTGTGAACCCACTATTTTTTGTTAAATCAGTCAGGGCCTAGTAGCAGCAGTTTAAGTTTACATTTAAAACACAGAAGAGAACTTTCTGGTTACATATCATACCCAGCAGAGAGCTTGTAGTTTAAATTAATAATCACTCAGGGCCTAGTATCAGCAAAGTACTTTTAGTTTAAATTTAAAACACAGAAGAGAGCTTTCTGGTTTAATTTGGAACCCAGCAGAGAGCTTGTAGTTTAAATTTCATAATAAATTAGAGCCTAGCAGCAGCAAAAAGCTATATTTTAAAATTTAAAATCAAATAAGAATATAGCTTACTTCAGCAGCACAGGACAGGGTACTGTGTAGCAGCCCTCTTTTAATAAGTGTCACCTTTGATTTAATTAGTGGAGGAGGGATAGTAAGGAAATCCACAGTACTACCTTTTAACTTTCAAAAGGGAGGCTATGATAAAATGAGGAAAATAGTTAAGAAAAAACTAAAAGGAGCAGTTGCAAAGGTTAAAGGCTTACATCAAGCTTGGGTGGTGTTGAAAAATACTATCTTGGAAGCCCAGACCAGCTGTATTCCACGCTTTAAGAAAAGTGGAAGGAAGTCCAAAAAACTGCCAGCATGGTTTAAAGGGGAGGTCAGAGAGGCTGTTGTTGCCAAAAAAGCATCTTTCAGGAAATGGAAAAAAGAGCCAAACGACGAAACCTGGAAACAGCATAAGCACTGGCAAGTCAAATGCAAGGCATTGATAAAGCAGGCAAAGGGAGAATTTGAGAAGAAGCTTGCTGCGGAAGCAAAAACGCGAAATAAAGATTTTTTCAAGTACATTCGTAGCAAAAAACCTGTGAGAGAGTCAGTTGGTCCATTAGATGATAGAGGAGTTAAAGGGGCACTAAGAGGCGACAAGTCGATAGCGAAGAGACTGAATGAATTCTTTGCTTCGGTCTTTACTGAGGAAGATGTAGGGATTTTACCCATGACTGAAGTGGTATTTAAAGGTGCGGAAGAATTGAAGGAAATATCGATACATCGGGAAGATGTATTACAACTATTAGATAAACTGAAGAGTAGCAAATCACCTGGGCCGGATGGTATACATCCAAGGGTGTTGAAAGAACTGAAATATGAGATTGCAGACCTGCTATTAGTAATCTGTGAATTTTCATTAAAATCATCTGTAATACCTGAAGATTGGAGGATCGCCAATGTAACGCCAATTTTTAAAAAGGGTTCCAGGGGTGATCCGGGAAACTACAGACCGGTGAGCCTCACGTCAGTCCCGGGAAAAATGGTAGAAACCATCATAAAGAATAAAATTACTCAGCATGTAGATAGTCATGGCCTAATGGGAGACAGCCAACATGGTTTTAGACAAGGAAGATCTTGTCTTATTAATCTATTATGTTTTTTTGAAAGTGTGAATAAACAGGTGGACAAAGGTGAGTCGGCTGATATAGTGTATCTGGACTTTCAGAAAGCCTTTGACAAGGTCCCTCATCAGAGACTTTTGGCAAAACTAAAGAGTCATGGGATAGGAGGCAGTGTACTACTGTGGATTAAGAACTGGTTAAAAGATAGAAAGCAGAGGGTCGGGCTAAATGGCCAATTTTCCCAATGGAGAAAAGTGAATAGTGGTATACCCCAGGGATCTGTGCTGGGTCCGCTGCTTTTTGACATATTCATAAATGACCTGGAAAGTGGAATAACGAGTGAGGTTATCAAATTTGCAGATGACACAAAACTATTTAAAGTTGTTAAAACCCAAGAGGATTTTGGAAAATTGCAAGAGGATCTTGATAAACTGGAAGACTGGGCATCAAAATGGCAGATGAAATTTAATGTGGACAAGTGCAAGGTTATGCACCTAGGGAAGACCAACCCAAACTATGGTTACACGATGCAAGGTTCCACATTAGGAACCACCACCCAGGAAAAAGATTTAGGCGTCATTATGGATAGCATGTTAAAACCCTCGGCCCAGTGTGCAGCAGCAGCCAAGAGAGCAAACAGAATGCTAGGTATCATAAGGAAAGGAATGGAAAATAAAACAAAAGATATTATAATGCCTCTATATCGTTCCATGGTGAGACCGCACCTTGAATATTGTGTGCAATTCTGGTTGCCGTATCTTAAAAAGGATATAGCGTTATTAGAAAAGGTTCAGAGAAGAGCCACCAAAATGGTAAAGGGGATGGAAGAATACTCCTATGAAGAAAGGCTAAAAAGGTTAGGGCTCTTTAACCTGGAAAGGAGACGGCTGAGGGGAGATATGTTAGAAGTCTATAAATTAATGAACGGAGTGGAACGGGTAAACGTAGATCGATTGTTTACGTTATCAGAATATAGAAAGACTAGGGGACATGCAATGAAGCTACAGGGTAAACTATTTAAAACTAATAAAAGAAAATATTTCTTCACTCAATGTGTAATCAAACTCTGGAATTTGTTACCGGAGGATGTAGTAAAGGCTGTTAGTGTAGCTGGGTTTAAAAAAGGTTTGGACAAGTTCCTGGATAAAAGGTCCATAAACCATTATTAAGAAGGGACCCAGGATATCAATGCTTGACCCAGTACAAGCATTGCGGAACCTGTGTCTTTTGGGGAAACTGCTAGGTACGTATGACCTAGATTGGCCACTGTTGGAAACAGGATACTGGGCTTGATGGACCTTGGTCTGACCCAGTATGGCATATTTTATGTTCTTATGGAATCCAGTCTTAACCTCCAATCCCACATCAGCAAAACTGTCAGAAATACATTCCACAAAATAGGTATAATACGGAGACTCAAACCCCTGGCTCAGCCATGAACACTTTTGAACAGTCTGTCAGGCTATCATAACTCCTTCGTTGGATTACTGTAATTTCATATACCTTGGCCTTCCTAAGCATACTATCCGACATCTGCAGATTACACAAAATATGGTGGCTTGCATCATTCTAGGCGCCTCTAAGCATGAACATGTAACTCCTCTTCTCTTCCAACTCCATTGGCTTCCAATCATCTCGCATTCTCTTCAAAATAATGATCATATTTAAAATTAAACATAACTTATCTGCAGAAAGTCTGAAAAAATTCATCATTATTAACTCTAGCACTCGACCTAATAGAGACAGTGCAATTGATACTATATTGACACCCTCATCATATACTAAAACTATGCTACATCTGCAAGATTTCTCTCCCTAGCAGCACCAATCTTTTGGAACAGCCTACCAGATGCCTTGGGAGCTATAACAGACAACAATGAATTTCAGAAGCATTTTAAAACACTACTTTTCAGAGTTCACTTTGAAACACCCACCTAGGGCATCCTACCAGCCTCAAACTATATAATTTTACCTGCTGTACATTCTGTATATACCTTTTAATGGAATGTTGCACCCCAACTCAAGAGACCCTCACTCGATCCTACCTGTCTAACTATCGACCCATCTCTCTCCTTCCCTTTATCTCTAAACTACTTGAGCATGCTGTCCACCTTTGCTATCTCGATTTCCTTTCGTCTCATGCCCTTCTTGATCCTTTACAGTCCGGCTTCCGTCCCTTGCACTCCACTGAAACAGCTCTCACTAAAGTATCAAATGACTTGTTCCTAGCAAAATCCAAAGGTCTTTATTCTGTTCTCATCCTTCTTGATCTTTCTGCTGCTTTTGACACGGCTGACCACAACCTTCTTCTTATCACCCTACCATCACTCGGCTTTAGAGGCTCTGTACTGTCTTGGTTCTCCTCTAATCTTTCCCATTGCTTTTTTAGTGTGTGTTCTGGTGGCTCCTCCTCCTCTGCAACCCCGTACCCAGTTGGTGTTCCCCAGGGTTCTGTCCTGGGACCATTCCTCTTCTCTCTCTATACCCAATCTCTTGGTGGTCTTATCTCTTCCCATGGCTTTCATTACCATCTCTATGCTGATGACTCTCAAATCTACCTCTCTTTGCCTGATATCTCTCCAGCAATCCATGACAAGATCACTGTTTGCCTTTCAGACATTGCTACTTGGATGTCTCACCGCCGCTTGAAATTAAATATGGCTAAGACTGAACTCCTTATCTTTCCCCCCAATGCCTCCCCTCCTCCACCCCCTTTCTCAGTCTCTGTGGATAACTCTTTACTCCTTCCTGTCCTTCGGCCCGTAACCTGAGTGTTATCTTTGACTCCTCTCTCTCTTTCTCCACTCATATCCAGCTTGTAGCTAAGACTTGCCGTTTCTTCCTTTATAACATTAACAAAATTCGCCCCTTCCTTTCTTTTTTTTTTTTTTTTATTACATCTTTTTATAACTTTACATCAACAACAGTCATAGTATAACCAATACACTATAACCGAAACCATAAACACACACCAACATCCCAAAAGACCATTAAACCACCCACCCCGTACCTTGCAAACCTCTCTAATTGCACGAAGTTAACTGGCTGCAGCGTCTGCAAAACGGTCCAAAGCGACCCATTTATTGGGAATAACTCTGCTCCCTCTTAAGATAAGAGCTTTATCCTGATTCTTTTCGTATCTGCTGAAAAGACAGACTTGGTTCCACCAAAGAAGCCAAGTTAACTTAGAGGCGTCTTTCCAGCAAAATAATATCGTTTTGATGGCGATGACTATCATAAAGTTCAGGATAAAGAAATGTTCTTTATCTAATTGAGGGATGTCTGCCAACGATCTTAACACAACAATGCGCCACGTTAACGGAGCAGAGTAACCCAGTACCTTCTGAATCCTGTCCCATACTGATATCCAGAATCCCTGAACTAAAGTGCAGTCAAAAAACATGTGCCTCATGGTGCCCTCAGTTTGCTGACAAGACCAGCACAGGGAGGATTTAGTTGGAGACCACTTAGCCAGCTTCACAGGAGTGATGAATGCCCTATGGGCAAAGAAAAACATCGATTGGGTAAGCGCCGCCGATCTTGAGGCGCGCATAACCGGCCCCCAGAACAAACTCCAGGACTTTGGCGTCCAAGGTAAGTCTACTTCTTCTTCCCAGAGTTTGCTTAGACCCTGTAGGTGGTTCCGTCCCTGCGCACGAAAGAGCGCATAAATAGAGGTAACTCCACCTTTCTTAGAGGACAAGTCCAGCATAATCTTCTCTAGTCCCCAACTAGGGGCACATTCTCCAGGCTGTATACCCGACTGCATGAAACAATGCCTTAGCTGAAGCCACTGGAAATAGCACTTGGAAGGCAGTCCAAATTCTGTGTGTAAAGCTGCAAACTCTTTCCATTGTCCACCATCTAGCAATTGCCCCACTGTCCAAATGCCACAGCTCTGCCATGTAGACCATGCAAAAGGGGACGATTGAATCTTGAGACCCGGATTGTACCAGATAGGCAGAGGGAGAGAAGGTGGATTCTCTGCTGCAATGACCGGAAGAAAGGATTGAAATGCACTTTGCGTTGATACAACTACACTCCCCCTTTTACAAGACTCTGGAAATTTCATTCCCATAACGAGCCGCATCGGATATGGGCAGCAGAGCCGCTCTTCTAATTCTAGCCAAGTAGGCTTATAAGCAAGCGATTCAGCCGACGCCCAAAGGCTGCCTTGCTTAAGTATCGCCGCCAAATGATACCAACGGAAATCAGGGAAGTGGACCCCTCCCTTCTCTTTTCCCGCTTTCAGTTTCCTTAGAGCTATTCTAGGAGTCTTCCCGTTCCAAAGAAAGGCACTTAAAGTACGTTCGATTTCCTTGTAGACGGAGACCGGGAGCATCATAGGTATCATACCCAAAATGTAGTTGATCTTTGGCATAAGCACCATCTTGATGGATTCCAGCCGTCCCCACCACGTTAAGTGGAGTGGGGACCATTGTAATGTAAAAGCTCGAGCTATCTCTTTTACGCGATCCACATTAATTCGCACAGTTTCCTCCAATGGAGCAACGTAGTGAGCTCCTAAATATTTTATAGGTCCTGCTGCCCATTGAAAGGAAAACTCCTGCACGATGCTGCTATGAGCCCGGGTGTTGAGAGGGAAAGCCACTGACTTCGACCAGTTCACCTTATATCCGGAATGTTGCGCATATTTGTCAATCAGCTTAAGTAAGGGAGATATGGAGAGTGGTTGCAGAAAGAACAATAAGTCATCGGCATAGGCTGAGAGCTTTATGTGGAGGTCAGCAACCTTGATGCCTCTAATTTCGCTGGATTGTCGCACCAGCAGCGCCAAAAGTTCTAATGCCAGGTTAAATAAAAGGGGCGACATTGGACATCCTTGACGTGTACCTCTACACAGGCTGAAAGACCTGGACAACTCCTGATTAGCTAGGATTCTAGCAGAAGGGTGAGCGTACAGCACCTGTATCATATTGATATATTTCTTGGGTAATCCAAACCATTCCAATACGCGGTAAAGAAAAGGCCATTCCAGTCTGTCAAATGCCTTTTCAGCGTCCAGCGACAGGCCTATGAAAGGCGAGTCACTGTGTTCTGCCACATCCAGGAGGGAGCATAGGAGCCTTGAATTGTCCGCTGTAGATCTTCCCGCCACAAAACCACATTGATCCGGATGGACAAGCGTGTGGAGCACTCTGTTAAGACGTCTAGCCAGTATGGTCGAGTAAAGCTTATAATCAGCGTTCAATAAAGAAATGGGCCGGTAGTTACCCACTAGAGTCGAATCCCTTCCAGGCTTTGCAAGTACCACTATCGTGGCCTCCGCAAATGCTCCTATATCCGGGGCTTGTTCTTGTAGCAATTGAAAATATGTCATTAAACGGAGAGACAGTTCGGAAGGAAATGTTCGATAAAACTCACACGGGATCCCATCGGGGCCCGCAGCCTTACCGCTTTTCATTTCAGTCATTGCTTCCTGAAGTTCCTCTTGGTTCTATATCTCTACCAAGCAAGGCAGCCTGAGCCTCATCCACTGTTGGATGCGATATCCCTTCCAAAAGATATTCAACATCTGAGAAATCCCCACCGCCTTCAGAAGAGTACAGTTTCAAGTAAAACTGCCTGAAAATTTCCATAATCTGGAGATTACCTTCCTGGGAATTTCCATGATCATCTTGTAGAGATACTATATGCGATTTCTCTTTACGGGGCTTCAAATGAGCGGCCAATAGCTTGCCGGCCTTGTTCATTTCAGTGTGATATCTCGCATTCTGCTCAAAAATCTTCTGTTCCACCTCATTACTTAGTAACATATTATATCGATATCGCAAGCGCTGAAGCCGTGTGAGGGCCTCAGAACAGTATTGGCGTTGTAACAGCCTCTCACCTGCCCTGATCTGAGAATCCAAATCCGCAAGCTCTCTTTTCGTCTTCCGTTTATGTGCTATGACATAACTGGAGATTCTGGCTCTAATGGACGCCTTAAAAGCCTCCCACCACGCCCAGATGGAAGTATCCTCAGGTGAATTTATGACGAAGTACTCTTCAATGGCTTGTTTGACATATTGACGGAAAGGTTCCTCGGCCAGCAGCGACCTAGGGAAAAACCAGCCACCACTTTTGACTGACTCCACTGGCGGCCCCAGTTCCAGCATTATTGCAGCGTGATCTGAAATATGTGTACTTAAGATCTCTGCACACTTTATATCAGTAGCCACCGACCGTGACACCAGGAAAAAATCAATCCGCGAGTGCGATCCATGCGGAGTCGAGTAAAAAGTATAATCTCTTTCCTGGGGGTGACAAATCCGCCAGATATCAATCATCCCCATGTCCTCCATCATAGAAAGAAGGACCTCAGCTGCTTTACTTCGTCGGGAGACTCGGCAAGGCTGACAATCCAGTAGAGGATCCAGGACTAAATTGAAATCGCCTCCAAAAATAGCAGGAAGAGAAGAGAACTCCATCAACGCCTCTGCCAGATTTGAAAAGAAACTAGGGTTGTCACAATTAGGTGCATATACATTAACTATTAACATTTGACGGTTATCAAGTTTGATTTGTACACAAGACCATCTTCCCTCTGGATCAGCTCTGGCCGATAACATCTGAATTGCACTGGAGCGTTTGACAAGTATCGCCACCCCATTTTTCTTCCCCAAAGCAGCAGCATATGATAAGAGAGAGTAATGCTTCCCTGTCAATTTCAAAGACTCTTTGTTGGTAAGATGCGTTTACTGAAGAAGCACCAATTCGGCCCCCTGCTTTTGACAATAAGTTAGAATCTTTGTTCTCTTAATAGGATTCTTAATGCCCTTTACGTTAAGGGATAATATTTTAATTGAGGACATAATGGATTAGGCTGGGAAAATACTCACGTCCGCCTGAGGACCACTCCAGCATCGCTGCAACGTCCTCGTGCCACATCCAATTATTGAGAGGTTTGCAAGGTCCCAACATCCCCCCCTCACTACAGGGGTAAACCCTGGGTGAGCCAGTAGAGTACCAAGAAAACCACCCGTTGCCCCCCTTGATAGAGATCATTAACCCACTATAACTAGCAATGATTTATCGCAGTTACCACCTTATACCTTTCTTTACATTCCGTCGCACTCCCTCATCTTCTGTAATACTATTAAGATATTAAACAAAGTATTAAAACAAAGTATTAAACAGAGCCCCAAAGAGCTTAATCATCAGCCCAGAGCCACCATTCATAAAAATGCATTCAGGGAAAATAAAGGGAGAGAAAAATAAGAAAGCAGAAAAATTATGACACCCACATCTTTACCATCCACTGCAAGAGTAGGGTCGATCCCACTCCCCTCCCCCTATGCCACCACCCATACAACAATGTGCCCATAGTTATAGAAACAATGAAACAAGAAGCCATAGTACTTATCAAAACCCACTCAGCCTTCTACACCCCAAAAACCCATCAGCCTCAACAACCCACAGTCCTTCATCTTTCAGAGGATCCTCCTTAGCAGCAGGTACCGGATTATTGCATCCTGAGGCCTTCTTGTTCTTCCAAAAATTGTAAAACCTCCCTTGGGTCATCGTAGGTCTTGGTAACGTTGTGGTAGGTGACTCGGAGCCGTGCAGGGTACAGAAGGCCATAGCGGGCTTGAAGCTGTTGTAATCGTGGCCTCAGCGCCAAAAATCGCCGCCGCTTATCCACCGTGGTCTTGCACAGGTCCGGAAAGAAAGATATGGGCTTTCCCTCATAAGACACAGAGTCCTGAGCCTTAGCCGCTGCAAGTATCTGCATGGCCTGCTGATGCTTTAACAAACAGAAGATCACCGGCCGAGGGCCCTTCGCGTGGAGGCTGATTTGCGCCGGGACTCTATGCGCCCTCTCAAACTCGAGCGCCCCCGAAAAATTAAAGTTCAGCGCCGAGGGGATCAGTTTGCCAAGAAACGTTAAGAGATCCGTCCCTTCAGCGCCCTCCGGTAGGCCTACTAACCGCACGTTGTTTCTCCTGCCCCGGTTATTCAGGTCCTCCAGCTGTTGCTCTAAGCTCTCCACTTTCTTGGCAGTTTTATGAAGGCAGGCCAGTTGAGCGGAGTGCGTAGTTACTTCTGCGTCTACTTTATCAATGCGTTCAGAGAGCTCCCGGATCTGCGCTCTCATTTCGGACACCTCAGCTTGCACCCTCGCAATGGCGTCTCCGTTTGCAACTACTAATCCCTTTACCGCCCTAATTTCTCCGAGCACTTCTTTCAGTGAGTCCTCCGATTCACGAGGAGAGGCCATCTTGTGGGGCGAGAGAGGGTCTGATTTCGGCCTTTTGGATCCGGAGTTTGTGGGAGTAGTAAAATCCAGTTTCGCAGGTTTAATATTCGACATCTTATCCCCGCTGATTAAGGATAGACCCGCAGTAGATAATGGCCAAAATTGGGTTAGCGATACAACGGTATTTGCAGGAATCTCGACCGGGGGCCTCGGAGCAAAGCTTTTATGCGGCCATCTTGAATCTCAGCTGGCTCCGCCTCCTCTCGCCCCTTCCTTTCTGATGACACTACTAAAATGATTGTCCACTCCTTGATCACCTCCCGTCTCGATTACTGCAATATTCTCCTTGCTGGCCTTCCTACAAACCATCTCTTTCCCCTTCAATCTATTCAACATTCTGCTGCTCGACTAATTTTCCGTCAGCATCGCTTTTCCCATGTCACTCCTCTTCTCAAGTCCCTTCATTGGCTTCCCATCCGCTTCTGGATCCAATTCAAACTCCTCCTCCTGACGTATAGAGTAGTTACTCACCTGTAACAGGTGTTCTCCAGGAGCAGCAGGAATCAGTCCTCACTTATGGGTGTCATCGACGCCGATGAAGCCCCAGCGGAGCATTTCCCCAGCTTTCCATGAAAGCCTTTGGGAATGCTGGCACGCATGCGCAGTTCCCTTCCCGCCTAAAGGTGCCATCTTACCTCAGTCAAATGACATAGCTAAGAACAGCACACAAAAATGTAAAAATTAAACTATGTACAACTGCAACTCCAAGGGGAGGAGGGAGGGTAGTGAGGACTGATTCCTGTTGCTCCTGGAGAACACCTGTTACAGGTGAGTAACTACTCTTTCTCCAGGACCAAGCAGGAAGTCAGTCCTCACTTATGGGTGACTCCCCAGCTCTGGGCTACCAGGAACCCAGGCTGAACAAGAGAACTCCCTCTAGTCTCAGCAACACAGGAAAGGCTTTGCAAGGACACACCCTCCACAGGTAGCCCAACCAGAGGGCAGGAGTTGCCTAGACCTCAAAGAGATTCCGGAGTACTGCTTGGCCAAAAGCACTGTCCCTACGGGACTCCCTCTCCAGACAGTAGTGGGCTGCAAATGTCTGGCTTGAAGACCAAGTAGCAGCCCTGCAGATGTCTTGCAATGGGACAGAGCGGAGGTGAGCCACTGATGCAGCCATTGCCCTCACACGGTGGGCCGTGACCCTACCCTGCAAAGGAAGTTCAGCTGCCTTGTAAGCCCAGGTGATACAGTCAGCCACCCAGATGGACAAGGTACGCTTAGACACAGGCCTCCCCAAGTTATTGGGATCAAAAGAAAGGAAGAGCTGAGAAGCTTTCCTGTGACCTTGCGTACGTTCAAGGTAGAAGGATAAGGCCCTCCTACAGTCCAAGGTATGGAGAACTGTTTCAGCCTGACTTGCATGAGGCCTAGGGAAGAAAGTAGGAAGAACCACATCCTGGTTGAGGTGGAAAGAGGAGACAACCTTAGGAAGGAACTTAGGGTGAGTCCGAGGACCCCCCTGTTCTTACAGAACCTGGTGTAAGATCTATCACAGACCAAGGCCTGAAGCTCACTCACTCTCCTAGCCGAAGTAAGGGCTATCAGAAAGAGAGTCTTCCAAGAAAGGAAGCGTAGAGGGCAAGTAGCCATAGGCTCAAAAGGTGGGCGAGTCAGCTGCTGCAAGACCACATTCAGCTCCCACTCAGGAGCAGGAGGACGTATGGGAGGTTTGAGCAGAAGCAGGCCTCTGAGAAACCTAGACACCAAAGGGTGCACAGACAAGGAATGGCCCTCAACTAGGGAGTGGTGAGCCGCCAAAGCAGAGAGGTGGACCCGAACAGAGTTGGACTTCAGACCTTGATTGGAAAAGTGCAGCAGGTACTGAAGCACTACTGACACAGCACAGGAGAAAGGATCCTCAGCACGTAGCTGACACCACACAGAGAACCTTTTCCACTTGAGAGCATAGGTCTTCCTAGTGGATTGTTTCCTGGAGGTTAGGAGAACTTCCTCAATCTCGGGAGGCAGGCCCCAGGGAGCTAACTCTACCCTTGCAGCCTCCATGCCATCAGATTGAGAGCTTTGAGATTGGGATGCAGTAAGGAGCCCTGATCCTGAGAGAGAAGGTCGGGTTGCAATCCCAGAGGCAGAGGCAGATCCACCGCCAATTGAAGTAGGAGGGGGAACCAAGACTGCCTTGGCCACCTGGGAGCTACCAGGAGGACAGAGGCCCTGTCTTGGAGAATCTTGAACAGTGTTCGGGCCACCAGAGGAGTGGGAGGAAACGCATAGAGTAGGCCCCGAGTCCAGGGAATCAGAAAAGCATCTGCTGCTACACTTAGAGGATGCGGTTGCCTGGAGCAGAACCTTGGCAGCTGGTTGTTCAGTGGACTGGCAAACAGGTCTATGGAGGGAATCCCCCATCTCAAGAAAATCTTCTGAACCACTAAAGGATGGAGCTGCCACTCGTGTGGTTGCAGAATCCTGCTCAATCTGTCGGCCAGGGAATTATCCTGGCCTGGAAGATAGACTGCTTTGAGGAGCATGTTGTGTTTCAGGGCAAAGGAATAGAGGTCCTGGGCCTCCTGGCAAAGGGGCTGGGAACCAGTTCCGCCCTGTTTGTTTACATAGAACATGGCTACCTGGTTGTCTGTCTGGATCAAGACAGACTGTTGTGCCAGGGAAGCAGTAAAGGCCTTGATCTGCTGGGACGCCTCCCAAGGAGACCACAGGCCCTGGGTGCACTTGTCTAGGCAATGTGCTCCCCAACCCTGCAGAGAGGCAGCGGTGGTCAGTACCACTGTATGAGGTGGGATCTGAAAGGGCACCCCCACCAGCAGATTGGGGGTGTGTAACCACCAGGTGAGGGAGGCCAGGAAACGGTGGGACACTCTGATCCTGTCTCCGAGACTGCCTGAGGCTTGTGACCACTGAGTCCGAAGGCACCACTGGGCAGGTCTCATATTGAGCCTGGCATTGGGGGTCACCTGAACTGTCGAAGCCATGTGGCCCAGAAGCCTGAGACAGAGTCTGGCGGAGACTAGGGACCTGTGCAGAAACTTGCTGGCGAGGTCCATGAGCCTTTGTGCCCGGTCCACTGGTAAGAATGCTCTTGCCAGCTGAGAATCCAACCTTGCTCCTATCAACTCCAAGTTCTGGGAGGGGAGCAAAGTGGACTTTGCGAAGTTGATGACAAAGCCCACCTTTTGGAGCAGTGCTATGGTCCTGCTGGTGGCCTGTTGAACTTCTAGAGAAGTCTGGCCTCTGATGAGCCAGTCGTCTACGTAAGGAAACACAAAGATGCCCTGAATTCTCAGGTAGGCTGCCACCACTGCCAGGCACTTGGTAAAGACCCTGGGAGCGGAGGTCAGCCCAAAAGGCAGCACTCTGTACTGATAATGGTTTCCTCCCACAATGAACCTGAGGTACTTTCTGTGGTCTGGATGAATAAGGATGTGAGTGTAAGCATCCTTTAGATCTAAAGAGCATAGCCAATCTCCCTGCTGTAGGTAGGGCAGAAGAGTTCCAAGAGTAAGCATCTTGAACTTTTCCTTTACTAGAAACTTGTTTAGGTTTCTGAGATCCAAAATGGGTTGAAGACCACCGGTTCTTTTTGGCACCAGGAAATACCTGGAGTAAAATCAGTGACCTTGGAAGTTGGGAGGCACAGGCTCCACCGCCTTGTCCAGCAACAGTCCTTTTAGCTCCTGGAGGAGAAGGGCTGTGTGCAGGGGAGGCCGGAAAGGTTCCCCTGGGAAGTGTGGCGGAGGTAGTTTCGTGAAAATGCAGGGCATAGCCTCGACGGACTATGTCCAGAACCCAACTGTCCTGAGTTATTAAGGGCCACTGGTGGGCGAACAAGGCCAGGCGGCCTCCTGTGCAGGGCTGGGTCTGCAAGGGAGCAATGGCTATACTCAAGGAGTCAAAAAAACCCACCCTGCGGAGTGGGAGCAGGGGCCTGAGGCTTGGGGGCCCTCTGCCTACGGGGCCCATTACCCTGGCCCTTGGCTTGCTGACCCTGGGGGGCAGCTTGGGCAGCCTGATACTGAGGGTACTGTTTGTAGGCAGTGCCCTTCCTCGGGTAAAAGGACTTCTTACCCGAGCCCTTCTTCTTATGAGAAGGGGCAGAGGTCTTCCTCGACAGCCTAGTCCTCGTGAGGTGCTCTGTCTCGAGCTGGGCGGCCTTCTCGGCCACAGGCTTGCAAAAAAGGTTTTCACCTCGGCAAGGGACATTGACCAACTTGTCCTGAACCCATGGCTCGAGGTCCAATGACTGCAGCCATGCCTGGCGTCGAGCTGCGATGCCAGCTGCCGCTACTCGAAGCCATCGTAGGCGGCGCGGGACATGAACTTAGAGCATTCCCGGATCCTCGAAGACAAGGACTTAAAACTCTGCAAGGGTTCCCCGGAGAGACCAGCAGAGAATCCGGCCAACTCCTTGGCCAGGTCTCGTAAATACATGCCCATGTACAGCTGGTAAGTCTGGACATGGCAAGCAAGCATCGAGCCCTGAAAACACTTTCTACCGAAGCCATCAAGGCTTCGGGCCTCCCTACCAGGAGGCACCGCGGAGTGCATCATCTGACTCTTCAGACGATGCAAGTCCGATTCCACAACCAAGGAATGGTGTGGTAGCTGTGCTTTCTGGAAGCCAGGACTCTTCCGGAGCCGATAGATGGAATCGACTCGCTTGCTCAAAACCGGCGCCGAGGCCGGTGCCTCCCACATTCAGAAAAGGAGCCGTTCCAGCATCGGAGGAACCGGGACAGTAAAGGCCTCCTTCGGAGGAGAGTCATACTGCAGAGCATCGAGCTCTTCGGCTCGAGGCTCTTCCTCGTGCCAGGCGAGATAGATAAGGCAGCGGCCATATCCCGGACAAACTCCGAGAAACTAGTATCCTCCGGAGGGGATCTACTCCGGGGCTCAGACTCGGGTGAGTCCAAAGGAACACACCGAGTCTTAAAGGTGTCAGGAGACTCCTCGTCTTCGGTCTCCCAAGTAGACTCGTCCGATGTCGAGTCGAGGTCCGACCCCGCGGGGCCTCTAGGTACCTGCCCCGACGCCGGTAGCACCGGCGTCGAGACCCTCAGTCCCGAACGGGAGGTCGAGGGAGACCTCGACCGAGGATGACCTCGAGCCGCAAGGGACTCGAGTATCGGCTTGGTCTCCGGGGTCGACTTCGAAGTCGATGTCCCGGTGGTCGGGGCAGATGCGCCAGACAGGCTGGCCATCAGTGCCTGCTGCTGATCCATGAAGGCAGACATTCTGCTCTCCAAGGCTATCAACCTGAGACTCAGCTCGGGTGACGCAGCAGCCCCCGACTCGGGCCCCGGCGGCGCCGGGCCTGACGTCGGTACTCGAGGAGGCGAGTCCACGAGGACAACAGGACTTACGTGTCCAGCAGGCTCCGGCTCCATGCGAGGAACTTTGGTTGGCTTCTCCTGGTCCATGGGCCCGGGACGACGGTCGGGGGTCTTAGACCTGGCCCTCGAGGGCTCAGGGACCTCCTCCGACTCCGCCCTCGCGAGTCGCTTCTTCCTCTTACTTTCCCAGTCGGGGGATCCCCTGTCCGAGGAGCTCCGATGCTTCTCGGGATCGGAATCCCGAGATGTCGAAGCCTCAGACGAGGTCCGGGCCCGAGCAGAGGCCGAGTCCGAGAAAAGCCTTTCACTTTGTTGCTGACGACTTCGGAGGACCTTGGAAGACATCTTTCCACATGGCCCGCACATTTTAGAATCGTGATCCGGGCCAAGGCACCGAAGGCAGCAGTCGTGTGTGTCGGTGAGAGACATTATCTTCTTACACCGATCACACTTTTTGAAACCACTGGAAGACATCGGGGAGAAAAGGGTCCCCGCGAGGTCAAAGGACTGGCCTTCCAGGGAAAAAGAAAAAGATTTGGCGCGAGCGCCTAGCCACTAAGGGCAAAAACCGAGAAGGAAAAAAGGGGGATTCGATACTGGTGTACCGAACCCGGCGGGAGGGGAACCGACGTCGAATCCGAGGAAAAAAGCGAATAAACGCCAAGAAAAAAACCTTCTCTTTTCCGTGAAAAAAAGGACACACGTCCGATGAGCTTCACGGAAAAAAAGAGACTGAGGTAAGATGGCACCTTTAGGCGGGAAGGGAACCGCGCATGCGTGCCAGCATTCCCAAAGGCTTTCATGGAAAGCTGGGGAAATGCTCCGCTGGGGCTTCATCGGCGTCGATGACACCCATAAGTGAGGACTGACTTCCTGCTTGGTCCTGGAGAAAAATGCATTCACTCTTCAGCCCCCCACTACCTATCATCTCTTATCTTTCCTTACATCCCCTCTCGCGTTCTTCGCTCTTCGAACAGCCTTCATCTATCTATGCCCTCCACTCGTACTGCTAATTCTAGACTTCGCTCCTTTCACCTGGCTGCACCCTTTGCCTGGAACAATCTACCTCTGTCTGTGCGCAATGCGCCCTCTCTGGACCTCTTCAAGTCCAGATTGAAAACCCATCTCTTCTCTATTGTTTTCTGTTCTTGATTCTTGTTTTTGCTCTTCTTGTTTATTGCATACTTTGTCTTACTTGATTGTATTTGTATTTTGTGATCTTCTTGACTAGATTGTGAGCTCTGATGAGCAGGGACTGTCTTTTCTTCATGTATGTACAGTGCTTCGTACGTTTGAAGCGCTTTATAAATGTTAAATAGATAAAGTGTTTCTTGCATGCCCCGCCACCTTTTTTCTATTTGCTATGTAACTCCTGTTTAGTTTTGATGTAAATCACATTGATTTAAAGAAAAGGCAGCATATAAAACCTGTTAAATAAATAAATGACTGTCCTGAGAGAAAACCAAAGGCATGGCAGCACAGAGACTTCCTAATTGCTATCATCGCCAGAAAAGAATCTGTTCCGGTTGCACTACAGAGGTAGATAGGAAGTCTGGTAAAGAAACAGCAACAGGGTACTAGAAGCTGTAACATACTACAAGGTATTTCTACATCTCACTGATGGTAGGACATGGGAACTGCACCACAGACGCGACTGAGGCAACATTACCTGTGATCATTTAATTTAATATTTTTTCTGCTTTTTAAAATCATGCCAAAAATAAGAAACAATAAATCCACAAATTCTAGAAATGACCATACAGATCCTTAAAATAATAAAAAGACAAATAAATCAAGAAATTATTCCAAACTGTATGATTCACAAATGAATAAATAAAAAAACAATGGTGGATGAGCTATACATAAGAAAAAGTCAGAAACAAAGGAAAACTTTCACATTCTTGATCATTTAAAGGTGGTACAGAGCATTGGCTCAGGTCAGGGAACTATAGCTCATTTAGGAGTCGCAACAGAAAATATCAGCACGACTTAGGTGTCAGCTGCACTGAGAGACCTCTTTCTTCACTTAAGTGCAGAGCGTCTGGCTCAGGTCTGGGGGACACAGCTTGTAAGAGGGTTGCTGCTTCTGAAGGAGTCTGCTTCAGATACTGCAGCCAAGATAGGCAAGCAGAACACTTTTTTAAAAATTGAGAGGCAGAGACAAGAACTCCTCTAGACCAAGTCTGATGTGATAATTAAAAAGTTGTTTCTTTTTGGCTCTGTTGAAATAGATGAAGGGAGAGATACAATCCCTGAGAGAAATGGTGAAATTTTACTTACAATTAATTTCCTCTCCTGCACCACACCAGATGCATGACCACCATCTGCTGGAGACAGAGAAAAACTGCAGGGTGCCCCTACCTGCATCAGACTTAATAAACCAGTGATATCGTCACTGGAGTTTTGTTTTTTCTCTCTGTCTCCATCATCTGCTGGCAGGGAAGCATAACCCACTTGTCTGGACTGGTCTAGGAAGATGCTCTGGAATAACAGGATTAGAATGGATAGATGAAAAGGAATAGCAAATGAAAAGAAATAGGAAGATCATCATCCACATGGCAGCCTGGATGAAGACAACCGAGGAGCTACAATAATGCAGATGGAATCAATCGTATATGCCTAAAGAGTTTTCTAGACTCTTCTGGACTCTGGGAGAGCAAGTCCAGTTTGGTGTCATCAGGGCTGACATCTGTGTGGCTGATTATATTCTGCTTGTCCATAGAGAAGAGTATGGAACATGTGGTTATGCTCTAAACATTTCTAGAAATTGATCTAAGAATATAAGAAAGCCATACTAAATGAGGCCAAGTTCAATCAAGCCCTACATCCCAAAAAAGCCATCTCTTTCTCATAGCTCATTTCCAGAGACAAGCAATAGCTCTCCTAAGCCTCTCTAGTGCTATCATTTTTATGGACTTTTTTCTCTAATAACCTAGTCAAACCTCTTTTGAACCCCACTTTGTTTGTCAACTTGACCACATCTTCTGTCAAAAGATTCCAAAGCTTAATTATGTTCTGTAGGGAAAAAAAACCTGTCACCCAATTCCAAGGACTTGCAATCCTGCTTGCTCTCAAAACAAAACAAAACAGTTTTTGCGAGGAAATGGATTATTTGAAAGTTGTCCAGCTCTGTGTGTGGGTCAAAGTATGTATGTTGAGGGACAACACATGCTTTTACCCACATTAAGCAAAGATGCTCTTGGGGGCAAGTTAGGGTGTTTTAGCTGAATAAATTAGTGCTAAATTGAGAAAATGGTTGGTCTATTTTCAGAGCAGAGACAAACCATAGCTACACCAATGATTTATTCAACCAACCATTTTATTAAAAGCCCCAACTTGGCCAGGTTTCGGCACTCAGGCCTTCATCAGGGGTCTAAAAGCATAAAGCACAGTTACTTACCTGTAACAGGTGATCTCTGGGAACAGCAGGAATAAGTCTTCACATATGGGTACGTTGGTACCGATGGAGTCTGCGCGGGAACGCTTCCCAGAGTCCAATCAAAAAGCTTTTGGAAGCATCCCACCACGCCTGCGTGCTGCCTTCCCGCCTTTCCCAACTGCCTCTCCTCAGTTAAGTTTTAAAGCTGAGACAAAGAGAGAGAGAGACAGAGAAGGGAAAGATAGAGATATAGAGATGCAACTCCTAGGGGAGGTGGGTGGGTTGTGAAGACTTAAATTCCTGCTGTTCCCAGAGATCACCTGTTACAGGTAAGTAACTGTGCTATCTCCAGGAACAAGCAGGAATGAGTCTTCACATATGGGGACTCCCAAGCTAAGATGCCTGGAGTCTCAGCATGTTAGAGACTGGAACATGCTACACGTCATATCGCCAGGCATCCTGAGGATCGAGGGTAGGAGTTGAAAACAGAAGGGTGCTGTAAGAGACAGCTAACCTAACATAGGACTGCAGAGGAGGCGTCCTTGTGTGGATGACAATTATCATCAAATATATTGAAAATGAAATATTGCAATATGGACCTCCCCTAACAGGATTGTACAAAAGTATGGAGGTTCATGAGATCTACTGGGGATCCAGTAGAGGAACCTCAAGGAGGACCTCACTGCGAAAGTAGAGGTAATAAACCTGTAGGAAAACACAATGGAGGTCAGAAATTCTGAAAGGTAAGAGGTAACCCCAGGGATAAACTGGGGTAGTATAAAAACTGTAAGCCGTCAGCGGAAGGCTTTATGAAAAAAGCCCAAACTCTTTTGGCTACAGAGTGGCTCACTCATAGGAGCAAAAAGAGGAAAAGGGTGATTGATTTGGACAAACAGGCCTAGTCCTTGTGGGAAGAAGGGGTATGGAAAACCCTTATATCCCAAAAGAAAGGACAGATGCCCGAGGCGTTAGCCTCAGAATAACTGAAGATCTGCAATGTCTTTCCTAACTGATGTCAGGTAGGAAAGATACTGGAACATGGAGAGCTTCAGAGGTACCTAACCTGAAGGTTATGGTAAAAAGGTTGCTAACTACCACAGGAAGTGGTGGTGTGTGTAGAGCCCTAAACATGCTGGAACAGCATGGGTATGGGTATGGGTAGAGCCCAACTGTCAGAATCATATAGAGATATATATAGCTATATGAGCATAGACAGTCAGATAGATAAGTGTGCAGATACATATCTACCTATAATAAAATATCTCAACGATACATATATATATAGATATATATAGATAGATAGATAGATAGAGAGACATATGAAAATATATCTATAGTGAGATATAGAAGGGCATAAGATACACACAAAGAGCATAGGTATAGATCTATAGAGATGTATACAGATATATATATAGGAATATATAGGCCTATATAAGGGTGTCTGCAATTAAGCAGACAGAGATATGCCCATATAAGTATAGCCATATAGGAGATGTGGAGAGATTCATCTAACAACAAGAAGGTGGAACCTACTTGGGAAGATATATAGAGAATCTATTCTCCCTGGTTATGAAGGAGGGAGTCAGGGGAAAACTCTCCCTGACAAGAAACAGACTAGACTGCTGCAAGAGTGCTAGCCAGTGAAAATAACCAGGATTGTTACGTGAAAAGCAGAGGATAATATGCGTCTGCAGGCAGCAAGTCCCGAGTCTTCCAGAACTCTAGCATGGTAAGTGGACAGAAGACGCATAGGAATGAGATACCATGTTGACCTACTTGAGGTGCAAAAAGGGTATCATGCGTTCTTTAGCTGAATATGCACTGTCCATGAAGGATTAGAAATACCATGAGGACGAGCTGCAGTGAAAAAGAGCATATTCCCTGTGGGAAATCTTGTGGACCAACCCAGAGAATTGTCAACTCTTTAAGCTTTCACGTAAGAGAAGGCCCATGTCCTTTACTTTAAAAAGGAGATAGTAAGGTAGGAAGAGCCCTTCCAGTCATGAAGGGCATGACTGAGGGAGCCTTTTCCAACCATCTAGGATAGCTGTTGGAGAAAATCCTAATGCTCTCTAGCAAGGGCCCATAGTGCAGAGCTTCTCTGTAAAATTGCAGAGAGCAAGATGCAGGAGGAGTAGGAGATAGAACTGGCTGCTGGAAAGGCCAGTACCTACGTCAACTATGCTGCCAAACCCAGTGGAGATGGCAAGAATAGAAGATCATTCAAGAAGCCTGTAGTGATAGCCCAAGAAAGATGATTCCACTGTCTTGGAGGCACTACTAAGGCCAGGAGAATGCGAGTGGAGGACAACTCTGGTTACTTGTGGAAAAAAAACCAGTGGTCCAATCACTAGGGTTCCTGCATAGGCAGCTGCTAGCAAGACAGCAGAAAGAATCTTTCTGTTTAAAAACAGAAAGAACAGACAGAACAGGAGGCAGAAAACTCTGGACATGTCTGATAAACTGCCTCAAAGCAAGATTGACAAAGAGGAGTTGACTCAGAAAGGAAAACTCCGCACTGAAAAGTAACAAAAACTAGAGAGGCTAAAGAAAATACATGCTGGTACAGGAAACTATCGTTTGATAGTTGTTAGACCTCTTTCCTTAGCAGGAAGAAGAGGAGAAATCTGTGACCTATAGGCATGAACAGCTGGCATAACATAGAAATGGATGTCTTGTGGAAAGAGATCCATGTCTAGAGTTTAGAATAAAAGCAGTAGGAGGCCTCTATTGGAAAGAAGCAAACTGCAAGTTGCAAACCCCAAGAGGCACAAAAAATGTGATACTGATTAATCAGAAACCCTACGGTTGCTGGGTTTGCTGAGCCTGGTTAGAATTTGGATTCTTCAGACCAGGATGATGTTTCCCCTGCTTGGGAACATCTGTATGATGGGCAGGTGATGAATAAAACCTTCTCCCCCTATGGGAAGAAAGTTTGGTAGGACATTTCCTACCTACTGGGAAAGAAGAAGGCGTAGAACGGCCCCTAGAAACAGGTAAATCAGTGGATAACTGAGCAACCTGACGTAAAGACTCCTTGTTGAAGAGATTTTCTCCAGTGCAAGGAGTATTTCCCAGTCTGTGCTGTGCCCATTATTCCAAACCTGAAGCTTGGAGCCAGGCCCTACGTCGTGCCCCTATAGCCACAGCAGAAGTCCTGCTAACAGACTCAAAGGAGTCTAGGGAAGCACGAGTAAGAAACCAAGAGATATTTTGAATATGACTAAGCGGTGAGGAATAGTCTGCACTCTTGGGTTCTGGAAGAGAAGGAGTCAAAAGATGCAATTTCTTTGTGACCTCCTCAAGAGATAGACTCATATAAAAAATATATGAGAGAATTCTTGCTGAAAGCATAGATGTCTGGAAGGTTTGACGTCCAAAGGCATCTAGTGTTTTAGACTCACGACCTGGCAGACAAGAAGAGTGCTTCTTCTCACTCTTCACCCGCCTCAGTGCTGATTCCACTACAAGGGAATGATGGGGAAGTTGAGTCTTTTGAAACCCTGGAGAAGGGGGCACCTGATATAGGAGATCAGTTGCTCTGGAAGGTGGGGGTATCCTTAAAGGTGCTTCCCACATTCCTAGAAGGAGATCCTGCAAAGAATGATGCAAAGGAAACATTATGTTGTTCCTTGCTTCGGTAGGATTATGCCTAGGAATGGGAATGGTAAGAGATCTTGCCATATCCAGGAGGAAACTCTGAAAAGAAGGATCCCCAAAGGGAACCTCCCTTGGACAGGTTAGACTTGCAGAACTAGCCTGGGCACCGAAGGATCTATCCAAGTATATAGGAATAGAAGATCCTGCACGGTGCAGTGTGGAATCCTTAAAGGATGGCCGCCGGTACTGGAGGTCAGGACCAGTGACAGTTAGTACCACATCGTCCATGCCAGGTATCGACTCCAAACTTGGTATAGAAGGGAGCGATCCTGTTGAAAGAAGCATGGAAGGAGCTGGCCACGATGCTACAGTGGATACCGGTACCGATGCCGATACCGATACCGGTACCGATGTCGGAACCAAACCAGACACAGACATCGGAACAGCCATCGGTGACAGCTCAATCGGTACCGAGGTAACCGAAAACATTTGGCAGTCACCCTCGTCACCGAGCCTCCGGTATCGACAGGTCGCGGTACCAAGGCATATCGGTACCCAGTCTTCTAGACTAGAGATCAATTCCAAACTCGGCATCGAGGGTAATGTAGACATCGGTACCGACTTCGGTACCGTGTCTGATACCGATGGATGAAACCCAGCTGGTGGCAACTCAAACGGCATCGGAGGAACCGAGAGTTGTGGATCCGAACCATTGGAACCGAGCCTTCGGTACCGACGGGAGCCGGTACCAAGGCGAGTCGGTACCCAGTCCTCCAGATTGGAGATCGATTCCAAAACTCAGCATCGAAGGAAGCGAGTCTATCGATGCATGTCTGGAGGGTACCGACGTCGGAGGTAGTATCGGTGCCGGTACCGATACTGGAAAGTCAGTCTGGAACGTATCCGTCGGATCCGTAGGTACCGAGGACGCCAGACGACGATCCCTGGTGAGGAGGGTTTCATCCAACACCAGTGCCGATGCCGGGGTATCGGTACCGCTCGAAGCGGATGCCACCACCGGACACGGCTCAGGTATGTTCTGTGGGGGGTGAACCCCAGGAACAACCTGAAACCCCACATACGCTTTGGAGGCCGAAGACTCCCGCCGGGGTTCTGGAGCCAGTGGATTCTCACGGGCAAGGCCATAGGCATCTCTATGCTGTGCATGAGATCTACCGCTCGAGGACTGGCTAGTCTTAACAGACTGTTTGTGGGTTACCTGATCCTGTGTAGAAGAAGGAACGGTCGGTGCCCTGAAGTTGGAAGGGAACCGGGTATCGAGGGAAACTCGATGTTGAAAACCTTCTCTCAAAATACTGTTGCCGAAGGGCGGAGGAAAAAGGTCAGGACCCAAACAGGTCAGACACCGACTTTGAGGGTCTAAGAATAAAGTTGTACCGCCACAGTATGAACATTTCTTGGAGAAAGTGGCTGGCGGTTCCATGAAGGAAAAAGGAAAGGACTAAAAGGCCTGAGAAACTGTGAGACACTATGAAGAAAAAATATTCCTTGAAAAAGAAAATTTCACAAGAAAAGAAAAAGAAAACACCAGCGGTACCGGTGGCGTTGGGGAAGACAGCTGCGACCACAAGAAAACTAAAGAAATAAAAGAAAAATTTTCTGCGGTGACAGGAGGACGTCCTGCCGGCTCCGCGGAAAACGAAAACTGAGGAGAGGCAGTTGGGAAAGGCGGGAAGGCAGCACGCAGGTGTGGTGGGATGCTTCCAAAAGCTTTTTGATTGGATGCTGGGAAGCGTTCCCGCACAGACTCCGTCAGTACCGACGTACCCATATGTGAAGACTCATTCCTGCTTGTTCCTGGAGATAAGCAAATACACATGCATAAACATACTAAAAAAATCCCAAAAGGATAATATGGATAAATGGAAAAGTTACAAAGAAGTATAAATGGGGTAAATTTAAATAAATTACCAGTACATTGGACAAGAACGTCTGGCAAAAAGAGGGGCAGTGCTGACAAACAGGCAAATTGCAAATGCAACTTACAAAGCAAATCATAAGAACAAATATTAAAAGATGTACCAACAAATGATTCTATTATTAATTACCTTAAAAAACAATGAAGTTGCACATAAGATAAACCATACATAAATAAAAACATTTTAAACCTTATAAAAAGCCCAAAACTATGGCTTTTTTAAACTTTTAAAATGTTTTTATTTATGTATGGTTTATCTTATGTGCAACTTCATTGTTTTAAGATAATTAGTAATAGAGGCATTTGAAATTGGACAGACCACCAATACAGAAGGTTTTCAGATGGTAATGAATCTGTCATTACTAATCTAAATCTGTACTACAACCAGTTACTTAGAGATGAAAAGCTTTTTCACTGGGACAATTCTATGAATTGTTTGATGTCCCAAGGAAGAGCAAAATATAAGTTCTAAGCTAAATGACAAGGTAACAGAAATTTGCCATAAGGAAAAAAAAATCTCCTAAGGGTAATACACTGTGTAGCAACAACCATACAGTGAAGAATCTCAGAAGCGAGCCTATTGTGACGGGTCATCATATATTAATAAAGTTAAAGTATTTGCATCTACAACTTTGTCAGCATGTACATTAGCAACAGAAATTACCTTCTGTAGCATAGAAAGCTGCTCCTGACTTGCCTCCACGAGCTTGCCAAGGTACACAGTGCGCAAGGGAACGAATGAAGTCCTCCTCACTGCTACCCAGAATCACCTCCCGCATCCGGTGGAACTCCCCCGCATAATAAATCCGGCAATAAAATTTAGCATTGGCGTCAGAAAACTCTGCAGGGAAATATCAAGGTGAACAGAAACCCTTGGTGTTTAGGACGCATGGATTCAAAGTGCACGTCTGGGACAAACTGTGTGTGAAAACTTTCAGAGCCCTGAACAAGTGATACTAATTGAGGATGTCCTTACCAACATAGCAAAAGTACTAAAATTCCATTAAATCATTGTGAATGGAAGGCAGAAAAGCAAGAGAGTGGAAGAAAGCCAGGGACAGGTGATGGAGCCAGGGATAGATACGTTTAAGAAAGTTCAAATAACGCCTGTATAATCCTCCAAAAGGCCAATCAATTTCTTAAGACATTGCTTACACCTCATAAATATATTTAGTTCATTTACTTTGCCAGCAGTCTACAGGCTTCCTGTCCAGACGTGCTCAATATTCAAGTGTAATGACAGCTGGCCTTTAAGGTCACACAACACTCAATGGAAATGGGATTGGAACTTGAATCTTCAGATATCAGAAGTCTGTGCTTTCAATTAAAATTCTGCACTATTAAATCAGAAAATAATATAGAAATTCTAACTCTCAAATAAGGTGAAATTAGACTTACCTGCTAATTGTAGTTCCTGGAGGAACTCCAGTCTAGTCCCGGAATCTCTGGGTTGTGCTCATCCTCCAGCAGCTTTGGAGACTGAGAAACGTCATCTTTTGATGACCCTGGTATAAATACAGAGGGACCGCCTCTTCACTCCAGTAACCTATTGACAAAGCAGACTCACCGGAGCAACAATTAAGTAACAACTCATATTTAAACAAGTATAGACTAACTGAACTAGCAAACATTAAGGGAGAATCCCTTACTGTCCGGATCCCCCTTACCCCATTCTAACTCTGGGTAAAAACTTCTGAGGCCCGCTCCCTCCCCTCGCGGAGCAAAGCAAGCTCCTTATCACTGTTCTGATTCGACACTCCCCTTTGTGCTCAGAACCCATATAGGCTTACTTTTAGTTTACCTGTGATAAACTGTTTGCTTCAGGCTCTAGTCCAAATCGAATACCCGGGCGGGATACGGGACTAGACTGGAGTTCCTCCAGGAACTACAATTAGCAGGTAAGTCTAATTTCACCTTCCTGATCTGCCCTCCAGTCTAGTCCCGGAATCTCTCGGTATGTAAAAGAGCAGTAGAATAAATCAACGGGAGGGACCTGCTATCCCCGCCTGAAGCACTGCTGTGCCAAAACAGGTATCCCTTTCCGCCTGCACGTCTAGATGGTAGTGCCTTGCAAATGTACTTAAGAACGACCAGGTCGCCACCTTACAAATTTCAACCGCCGGGACCAATTGTACTCTGCCCAGGACGCCGTTTGGGCCCTAGTCGAATGAGCTTTCAGCCCTTCTGGTACTCGTTTGCCTTTCAACAGATACACCGACACTATCGCCTCTTTAATCCATCTGGCAATGGAAGCCTTTGAAGCCGCTTCCCCTTTCTTTGAACCAACAAAGAGAACAAAAAGCCTATCCGACTTTCTGAAATCCGCCGTCCGCTTCAGATATTTCTTTAAAGACCAGCGAACATTGAGCTGATGCGAACGCTCCGCCGACGAAGACTCGGGATCTCCCCCGAACAATGGCAAAGAAACTACCTGATTCATATGAAAAGGTGATACCACTTTTGGTAAAAAGGACGAACCAGCCTCAATACCACCTTCGAATCGGAAAAGAAGTGAAAAGGCTTTCGGCAAGACAAAGCCTGCAATTCTGAAATTCTCCTGGCTGAACAAATCGCTACCAAAAAGACCACCTTAAGAGTTAGATCCTTCATAGAAGACCTTGCCAAGGGCTCAAAGGGTTCTCGCCCTAACGCCTCCAAAACTAAGGAAAGATCCCATGTCAGAACTACCTGACGACCCGGTGGTCTCATCAGCAACACTGCACGCAGAAAACGCTTCACATCCGGGTGTGCTCCTATGGCCATCCCTTTAATCTTACCTCTATAACAGGCCAGTGCAGCCAGCTGTACTTTCAAAGATGAAGCTGCTAAACTTTTCTGAAATCCGTCCTGCAAGAATGCGAAAATCTGCAGAATTGAAGTCTTTAGTGAATCCACTTCTCTTTCTGCACACCAAGCTTCAAATACTCGCCATACTCGCACATACGCCAATGAAGTAGACTTTCTTCGTGCCCTCAGCAATGTCGAAACCACTGCTGCGGAATATCCCCTCGCTCTCAGCCTTGCCCTTTCAAGAGCCATGCCGTAAGCGAGAATCGATCCACCTGGGGCATGTAGAGTGGTCCCTGAGACAACAGGTCTCTCCTGACTGGTAGACGCCAAGGGCGCTCCACCAACAGTCTCCTGAGATCCGCATACCAAGGCCTCCTTGGCCAATCTGGCGCTATCAAGATCACCAATCCTTTGTGTAGTTCGATGCGTTGAACCACGCGGCCTATCAATACCCAAGGCGGAAACATGTACAAGAGTTGCTCCTCTGGCCAATCCTGAATTTTATTTTATTTTATTTTATCTATTTGGCATAAATTTATACACTGCTCCTTCCAGCGATCAGAAGCGGTCATTAGGTGGACAAGACAAGGGAAATATGTACAGCATAAATTTAGGAATACATTCTGATTAAGGTAGGGGGAGGCTAACAACCACAAGATCACAGTTATACATTTGATTATTCAATAAATTACAGAATGAGCAATATTTGATTATTCAATAAATTACAGATTGAGCAACCAGTGAGGTTATAATTGTACATAGAGATCGCAAAAATACACGCAATTAGCAGAGCAATATATACATATAGACTTGTTGGTTTTTTTGTTTTTTTTTAAATGAGTCCAAAGTTTTTTTTAAACCAGTCCAAAGTTGCATCCCCCTTTTTTTTTATGCGATATTTTCACTTTGTTTTAAAGGTAGTCAAATTCTTTTAGATATTTTTGGTTTTCATATAAAGTTTTTTGTTTTTTTGTTTATAAGTTAGAGGAATTAGCATTCCTCTAGACTGATAATTTTGGATGTTTCAAAGACATTTGTTTTCTGTTAAACATTGCAGTTATGACATACTCCTGGTTTTCTTATCCATTATTTACTTTTTATTTTTTAATATTTAGCATTCATTTAGTCGGTTTCATAGAAAGATAAGTGTTCTTTTCCCCTTAATGCTAGTGTTTCCTATGTCACTGGCTCACTCCTGCTCTCCCTTTTCTACCTTAATAATATGCTTTTAAATAATATGCTTTTTTGTTCCTTTTATTTTCCACTGGTTATCTATTTTGTATGAATTATTACTGTATGAATTATGATTATTGTTAACTTATTTATATCTTTTTTTAGAACCCACAGATTTATAGTAGTTTGAAACAATACGTGTACAAGACCTTTTTGTTTCAATGGTCCTTTATAGAGGTTTTTATGATTTTATATGTTACATATAATTTTTAATCTTTTAATTCCCCATTTTTTAGGTACACTCGTTTGTTTTCTCTGTATTATTTATTTTTACATGATGTTTAATTTTGAATTTTCATTAATTATTTGTTATTTCATTGTTGTTGATTATTAGCTTTTTTGTATATATATTTTTAATTTATTTATGGTACATGTTTGCAATCGGTTTGTTCCTTTATGTTTTTATGTTTTTAAGTATTTATATGTTTATTTATTATTTTTTCAGTACATGCCAAATAGACCCCTGACGAAGTATGATGAAACAAGGCCTGTGTCGGGTTGGCATTTGTTTAATAAAGGCTCCATTTTTCCACTATACCACGCCTTTGGACTGGTTTCTGCATTTTGCGTGGTATCTGCTCTTGTAGTGTTGTACCCCAATCCTGAATGAGAGCATCCAGGCCCTCCGACATTCTTTCTCGTCTTCAGCTGAAGAACGGATTTACCTTTGCCGAGTGAAAGGTTGCCATGAGATCCATTACTGGCGACCCCCATCGACGTACCACCATTTCGTATACTTCCGGATGAAGAATCCACTCCCCCGGATCTACCTTCACCCGACTCAAGAAATCGGAATCGACATTATCTACTCCTGCCACATGCGCTGCCGATAGAGCCCCGAGGTTCCGCTCGACCCACTCGAACAACTGCCCTGCCTTGGCTTCCAGTGCCACACTGGCTTGTGCCTCCTTGCCGATTGATGTAGGCCACTGCGGTCACGTTGTCGGAGAATACCCAAATCGCTTTCCCGTGCACATAAGGATGAAACACCGGCAAGGCTAACGCTACCGCTCTGAGTTCCAGCCTGTTGATTGCCCAATGCTTCTCCTGATCCGACCATTGCCCTTGCGCAATTCTTCCCTGGAAGTGAGCTCCCCAGCCCAACAGGCTGGCATCCGTTGGCAGGGCTTTCCAATCGGGCGTCTCCAAGGACATCCCCTTCTCCAGATTCCCTGGACACAACCACCACCGCAGTGCTTTCCAAGTCTCCTTCAGACAGGGCAATCCGCAAGACAGATCGTCGCTCTGGTGAGACCACTGCCTGAGCAGCGCCTTCTGTAACGGTCTCATATGGGCCCTTGCCCATGGCACCAGCTCTAGCGTTGCTGCCATCGTCCCCAGCAACTGTAGATAATGCCACGCCGTGGGAAGCGGCCTTTTCAGAAACTCGCGAACCAACTTTCTGAGCCCTCTCGCTCGCCGGTGAGGAAGAAACACTCTGCCAACTGCCGTATCGAACCTTGCTCCCAGGTATTCCAGGTTCTGCGACGGAGTCGTTGTACTCTTTGCCCCATTGACCACCCATCCTAGGCTTTAGAGACACGCTACAACCCGGGCCGTGGCCCTCTCGCTTTCTTCTCTTGACTTTGTCCGGATTAGCCAATCATCCAGATAGGGGGGTACTAGGATGCCGTCCTTTCTCAGCGCTGTGGCTACCACTACCATCACTTTGATGAACGTCCTTGGTGCCGTAGCCAGTCCAAAAGAACTGAAAATGTCCCATTAGCACTGCAAACCGGTACGCCTCCAACAAGTCTAGGGATGTAAGGAACTCCCCTTTCCTTACGGCCACTATGACCGACCTCAACATTTCCATGTGAAAATGAGACACTCAGAGACAACGATTTACTCTTTTTAGATCCAGAATTGGGCAATAAGTGTCCTCTTTCTTTGGCACCACAAAATAAATGGAGTACCCTCTTTCTTTGGCACCACAAATTAAATGGAGTACCGACCGGAACCGCATTCGTCCTTGGGAACCGGCACTATTGCCTTGAGGACTACTAGTCTCTCTACTGTCTGTTTGATGGCGTCGAATTTGAGATAAGCTATGCAGGGGGACTGAATGAACGAGTTGGTTACCGGCCGTAGCAATTCCAGAGCATAGCCTTCTTGGATAACCTCCAGCACCCACTGGTCAGACGTTATCTGGACCCAGGCAGGGTAAAATTCTCGCAACCGACCCCCTACTGGTACTACTCCTACTTGGATCCCCCTCGCTTCATTGTGTCTTCCTAAGATTTGAGGAGGAGGCCGCAAACCCTCTGCCTGCTCCTCGAAACCCCCAAAAGCCCTGGTTTCAATAGGGAAAACGCCCCCTCTGGCTTTGGTTGAATCTAGGGGAACGAAAAACGGCGAAACTCCCACTGCGAAGTCTTAGGAGGTACACTTGGACGCCCCTGCTTCTGCTTATCTTCCAGAAGCCGCCCCCTTTGGATTAGCCTAGGTCCTTCACCAGCTTATCCAGATTTTCCCCGAAAAGAAGTTAACCCCTGAACGGCAGCTTACTCAGCCTAGCCTTAGACGAACTATCTGCTGCCCAGTTGTGCAGCCACAAATTCCACCACACCACCACCACTGAAACCATACTGTTAGATAACCCACGGATAAGATCTTAATGGATATCTGCCAAATAGGCCGTCCCCGACTCTAGCCTGGCCGCCTCCATGGCTGCTCTCCCCATTTGTTCTCCTTGAATCCGCTGCGACCAACGCAAACAAGCTCTAGCCACCCATGCTCCACAAATAGAGGCTTGTACCGATAGCACGCTTACGTCAAATACCTGCTTCAGCAAGGTATCCAACTTCCTATCCTGAGCTTCCTTAAGAGCCGTGCTACCCTCTACCGGAATGGTAGTTTTCTTGGTAAAAGCTGCGACAGCCGCATCCACCCTCGGGGACTGAAACAACTCCTTATCTTGCTCTACCAGCAGGTAAAGACGGCCCATAACTCTGGATCCCTTGAGAGCCGCCTCCAGCAAATCCCATTCTCCTTGAATCATTTCCTTGACAGCCTTGTGAATCGGAAACACCCTCTGTGTCTTCCAAAAGGTCTGCAACAAGGGATCTTCCAAAGTCTCATCCTCTGCCGACACCCCCGCCGGCATATTAAGCACCTTGAGCATTTCTGAAATGAGAGCTGGTAACTCCTCTCTGCGGAAAATCCGGACCACCCTAGCCTGGTCTTCCTGTTCCGCGATTTCTCCTTCTTCTAACTCCTCCTCGAACTCTAGGTCCTGATCTCCCTCTTCTGAGAGAACCACCTCGGACACCACTGACTGATCTGTGTCCCTGTCCTTCTTAGCTGGAACCCTTGCTGATCCCATAGCAACCGATGTACCTGGCCCCTTCTCCTCAGTCTGTGCCTCTGAAGATGAAGATGGGAAGGCTCTCTTAACTCCCTCAAATGCCTACTGTATTAGTGTAACGAAAGCTGGGGAAAAAATTGCCTCCAGACCCGCTGGCAGCGGCGCCGGGGCAGGGGGGAAATCTGGAGCAGAGGAAGGCCCCGCTATGGGCTCCACCGGCTGCTTGGCTGGAGACCCTGGTTCCTGTAAAGGTTCTACCACCCCCTTAGGACCCTCTGAGACCGTCTCTAAGGCTTGTTCCATCGAGGTCGCCTCCAGCATACAGCTTCTGCACACACCTGTGTCCGAGACAGCCCCCCCTCCTAGCACCACAGAGCACACACTGTGGTCTAGAGTGCATCTCTGTAAAAAGGGGATAAAAGGAATGGACATCAGCGGGGGCTGATGGGAACTTCCCATCAGCCCCCGCGGGCTTAACAGAGCCACGAGGGAGAAACTCTCCCTTTGCGCTCTGAAAGCCGCATGTGTGACTGCAGCTGCAAAGAGGGAGCTGATGCAGGGCAGGGCAGGCTCTGCCGGGCAGGGGGGGCCCCGCGGCACACTCGATTCTGCCGCGGCCCTGGCCCCGGCAGCGGTAGCAGACAGTTTTTTTTTTAATTTTAAATTTTACTTTTAGATCAGAATGTTTTTTGCGCGGGGCCCCCTGAAACGCGGAGCCCTGTGCAAAAAACATTCTCGCTCAATGGACGGGCCGGCCCTGCACTCGGATACACCCTCTCTGAGGAAACGGCAGCAGGAAGTATTACAGATACATCAGCTCACCCCAGTACCTTGTGCTTAGAGAACGAGCAATATTGCCAACTGCTCTGACACTAAACTTCCACAACAGGAGCCACCAGCACTTCAAAAGCAAGAGAGGCTACTGGAGGCATGACTAGGTTTAAAACAGATTACACTGGTCAACATTGACATCGTTACTGACTTTAAAAGGCCCTAATCTGTAGTATCTTAGTGAGCTGAACATGAATATAACATTAAAATTTTTTATTGGCTCTCATTTTGAAGATATTGCATGTAGATCATTTTTGACGTTTCACCGTGTAAATGTATCCAGTAGGGCAGCAACAACATCCCAAATAAGCCTTGAATGATGTAATATTGCATCACATTACATAATACCAGCATGCACACATCATTCAGAGATGATTGCATCATTTTCTGATGCAATGCAATACTACTGCCAAACGGCATCTGACGTCAGCAGTGTACTATACGCAGTCGGAAAGGTTGAGGATTTAAAATATTTCAGACTGTGTGCGAGACAGTTTAAGCTACTGTTACATGTAACTTTTATTAATCATATAATTTTGGCCATTTAGGTACAATACAGAACAGTAATGCCGTGAAAGTGCACTAACACTGTTGACAATTTCTGCTACATTTGTGGGGAAGTGACATTTGCCAACCAGAACAAAAGCATCACTTCTCAACTGAAGAAGGCATATCATCTTTACTTCGGATGCAAGATTGGTAATCAAGACAAGCCTTGGGCCCCGCATATATGCTGCACTACATGTACAACACAGCTTTCATAGAGGTTGAATTGCAAAAGACCATCAATGCCGTTTGCAGTCCCCATGGTGTGGAGAGAGTCAAGCAACCACATAAATGACTGTTACTTCTGCTTGGTTCCTCCTCTTTCCAGCGGAATAACGAAGCAAAAGAAGTCAAGCATAGTCTACCCAAACATTCCGTCTGCATTGAGACCAGTTCCACATGGTGAGGGACTTCCTATTCCAGAACCTCCATCAGAATATTCTCTTGATTCATCTGATGAGGACAAGGGTGAGCCAACCTGTTCTTCTCCTGGTCAGTCAGCATGCAGTGACCCAGATTTTCACTGGGATGCATTATCAACTCCACACAGAATAACACAGGAAGAACTAAATGACCTGGTTCGTGATTTGGACTTATCCAAGAACAAGGCAGAATTGCTAGGATCAAGACTCCAACAATGGAATCTTCTAAAAGAAGACGTCAACATTACTTCATATCGAAAGCGCCACCAGCAGTTGGAGCCTTTCTTCAGAAAGGAAAGTAATCTGGTATTCTGTTCCGATACTGAAAGTCTCATGAATGCCTTAAAAATCACTCATGACCCACAAAGACTGGAGACTATTTATAGACTCTTCGAAACTGAGTCTGAAGGCTGTGCTTTTGAACAATGGAAACCGTCTTCCATCTATTCCAGTAGCGCATGCCATCCACATGAAAAAGACATACGATAACTTAAAGCATCTACTGACTTCCATTAACTATAAGAAGTACAGCTGGCACCTCTGTGGTGACTTGAAGGTAGTTGCCCTTTTAATGGGACTGCAACAGGGATATATAAAATACATGTGTTTCTTATGTGAGTGGGATAGCCGAGCAAGGGATTGGCACTACTTGCGGAAGGAATGGAATCGCAGACAAAATGTAACAGTTGGAGAGAAGACTATTCTGCACCCAGCTCTAGTTGAGGCTCACAAAATCCTGCTACCACCCCTTCACATCAAACTATGTTTGATGAAAAACTTTGTGAAAGCCATGGACCGTACTTCGCCAGCTTTCCGATACCTGCATGAAAAATTCCCTCGACTCAGCGAAGCAAAGATTAAAGAGGGAATTTTTGTGGGTCCTCAAATTCGAGAGCTCTTCAAAGATGACTGGTTCAACAACTTGCTGCAGGGTGATGCGAAACAAGCATGGAATGCTTTTCGCCTAGTGTCATCAAACTTTCTCGGGAATGTTAGAGCAGAAAACTACAAGGAACTAGTAGAAAACATGCTGATGCAGTATCAGAAACTTGGCTGCAATATGTCTCTAAAGATCCATTTCCTTGATTCCCATCTCGATTTCTTTCCTGACAACTGTGTTATGGTTAGTGATGAACAGGGCGAACGTTTTCACCAGGATATCGCAACGATGGAGCAAAGATACCAGGGAAAATGGTCCACTACAATGCTAGCTGACTACTGCTGGACACTCCCCAGAGAAGCTCCCGAACAGCTGTACAAGAGACAGGTGAAAAAATCTAAGAAGTAGTCTATGACTTGGTTTTTTACAGGTATTAACCGAAGGCCTATTATATTTACTACTGACATGCATTTCCTGATGTAAACATTAATTCCTGTAGATTACAAAAACACTAGAGCCAACTTTGAAATTTCACTGTCATATTCGTGTTCAGCATATAAAAATTGATAAGAAATGACTATTTATTTCAGTAACATGACTTTTGTAAAAATCTGTTGACCAGTGGCATGTCAGGTATTGTCATTTGTCTACAACAAATGCAGGCCTTTAACTCAGAATGAGGCCTTTTAACATCAATAGAATATGCTACAATGGTTAGGATATTTTACATGCAAAACCTACAATACAAAAATGCAGGGATGAGGGATACATCTATAGAGACTGCTGGATAACATCATCATTATCATCATATATATTAACTCAAGGTAAACACACAAAGAATAAGGAACAATATCCCTATGAGATAAGACCCCAACTGTAAAATAAACACAGAATTATAATTAAAACAACATAAACAAAATAAAAAACAAATGTTCTCTCCTACTCACGAAGTTCCACATGGGGGTTAGCCAGCTGTTTCTTCTGCTTATCTCCTCCATCTGCATCATCTATATGGATAACATAAAACACAAGATGTGCCATAATGGGTCAGACCAAAGGTCCATCGAGCCTAGCATCCTGTCTCTGATTGGCCAATTCAAGTTAAAAATTCCCCAGTAAGATCCTAAAAAGACAATCCACTCTTTGTTATTCACTAGCAGGGATAAGCAGCAGCTTTCCCAAGTCTATATTTATTTATTTAGTTACATTTTTATACCGCTTCTTCCAGTGATCAGTAGCGGTTTACATTATAACTTTTAACACAGCAAAAGCAACAGTTACATTTAACAGGTTTTAAACTATATACATACATATAACCGTTTCATAACTATATACATAGCGAAAGGTTGCCGTAGGAGCAACCTTGATCTATTTACAGTACAATACGGGTCAATTTCGGTAAACTATATGGCTAATATTGGACAAGATGAACTTAATCTCCAGGAACTTAGTTAAACCTGTTTTAAATTCAGGTATGCTAACTGCCATAACATCTTCTGGCAACAAATTCCACTGTTTAATTTTGAAGTGATGAAAAAATATTGGTTTCATGGAGCATGCCCTAATTTTAGTACTCTCTGACCTGCCCAAAGCACCATACAAACAGATCAGAAACAATGAATAGAATTGTTTAATATAAAACACATAGGAGATGATTTTAGAGGAGCAAGGTGCAAGTTATACATATAAAAAGCTAATTTATACATGTAAAGGGCGTGTTTACTAAGCAGCAGTAAAGCGTAGATACTCACCTGTAACAGGTGTTCTCCAGGGACAGCAGGAATCAGTCCTCACATATGGGCGACGTCGGCACCAACTGAGCCCTCGTGCAAAGCAAATCCCCAGCTTTCAAAGAAAGCCTTTGGGATTGCATCACGCATGCGCGGTCCCCTTCCCGCCCAAGGGTGCCATCTTGCTCAGTCAAATGACATAGCTAAAAAGACAGGAAAATGAACAAAAAATAGTAATAGGACTGCTACTCCAGGGGAGGAGGAGGGAGGGTCATGAGGACTGATTCCTGCTGTCCCTGGAGAACACCTGTTACAGGTGAGAAACTACACTTTCTCCAGGAACAAGCAGGAAGTCAGTCCTCACATATGGGACTCCCTAGCTATAGGCTACCGAGAACCCATAGCTGAAAAATGGCTCCCTCTAGAAGAGCCGCAGCAGCTGTAATAGGAATTCAGCCGAGAATGCAACACCCCCTGGTAGCCTGACACCAAAGGGTCGGAGGGTAGGAGTTGCCTAAACCTCAAATAGGTTACGGAGTACCGCCTGGCCAAAAACACTGTCCTGTCGAGACTCCCTATCCAAGCAGTAATGGGCTGCAAAAGTCTGGCCCGAAAACCAGATGGCGGCCCGGCAGATGTCTGCCAGCGGAACAGAGCAATAGTGAGCCACTGATGTGGCCTTAGCCCTGACCCGGTGGGCCGTGACTTGACCCTGCAATGGGAGGTCGGCCGCCCTATACACCCAGGTGATGCAGTCTGCCACCGAGGTGGACAACGTGCACTTGGAGACAGGCAGACCCAGCTTACTGGGGTCATAAGAGACGAAGAGCCGAGTAGCCTTTCGATGTCCCCACGTATGCTCCAGGTAGAAGGCCAACGCCCTTTTACAAACCAGGTTATGCAGGACCGCCTCTGCCCGGCTGGCATGTGGCTTGGGAAAGAAGGTTGGAAGAACCACCTCTTGATTGAGGTGGAAGAAGAGACCACTTTCGGAAGGAACTTGGGGTGGGTGCGAAGGACCATCCTGTTCCTATAAAACCATGTGTATGGTCTATCAGAAACGAGAGCTTGCAGCTCACTCACACATCTGGCAGATGTGAGTGCCACCAGGAAGAGCACTTTCCAGGAGAGGAAACGCAGATGGCAAGTGGACATCGGCTCAAAAGGTGGGCGAGTAAGCTGCTCCCAGACCACATTCTACTCCCACTCAGTTGCCGGAGGACGAACCGGGGGTTTTAGTAGAAGTAGACCTCTGAGGAATCTGGACACCAAGGGGTGAGCCGAAAGAGGTTGTCCTTCCACTGGAGAGTGGTGTGCTGACAAAGCACTCAGGTGGACCCTGACAGAGTTAGACTTGACACCTAATTCTGAGAGGTGAAACAAGTACTGCAATACCTCTGGTACATGGCAAGAGAAAGGGTTTTCGTTGTGCTGGGTACACACCTCAAACCTACGCCACTTGAAGGCATAGGATTTTCTAGTGGACTGCCTCCTTGAGGCCAGTAACACTTCTTCTACATTCCTAGGTAGGAGGAGAGGAGCCAGCACTACCCTTTCAGTAGCCATGCCATCAGGTTGAGGGACCTGAGGTTGGGGTGCAAGAGAGAGCCCTGCTCCTGAGACAGGAGGTCAGGCTGCGTCCCCAGAGGGAGTGGGGCTTCCACTGCCAGTTGAAGGAGAAGCGGAAACCAAAGCTGCCTCGGCCATCTGGGGGCTACCAGAATGACCAATGCCTTGTCCCGAAGGATTTTGAACAGAGTTCGGGCCATCAGAGGTGTGGGAGGAAATGCATACAGGAGGCCCACTGACCAAGAGATCAGAAAAGAATCTGCATCCACCCTCAGAGGATGTGGATGTCTGGAGCAAAACTTGGGCAACTGGTGATTCTGTGGACTGGCAAAGAGATATATGGATGGATGTAGCCAGCAGTGGAAAACCTGCTGGGCCACTTCCGGATTCAGTTGCCATTCGTGAGGTTGGAGAATCTTGCTTAGCTTGTCTACTAGGAAGTTCTCCTGACCAGGCAGGTAAACTGCTTTGAGAGACATACCCTGCCTGATTGCAAATGAGCAGAGGGGTCCAGTGTCTCTCCTGACATAGGATACGAGACCCTATGCCTCCCTGCTTGTTCACGTAGAACATTGCTACCTGGTTGTCTGTCTGCACCAATACAGACTGATGTGAAAGAACATGACCGAAGGTTTGAAGACCGAGGCGACTCGCCCGCAGCTCTAAGAGGTTGATTTGATGTGCAGTCTCCTGAGGAGACCACAGTCCCTGAGTGCATAATCCCTGACAATGGGCTCCCTAGCCCAGCAAGGAGGCATCTGTCGTTAGCACTCTTGTGTGTGAGGGAGTCTGAAAAGGCACTCCCCTCGAGCAGGTTGGGTGGCTGAAGCCACCACTGCAACAACTTCACCAGTCGTTTGGACAATGTTATCCTGTCCCGGAGGCTGCCAGTGGCTTGTGTCCATTGATCTGAAGCACCACTGAGCTGTTCTCATGTGGAGACGGGCATTTGGGGTCACATTTACCGTGGAGGCCACGTGGCCCAGGAAGCGTAGGAAGTGTCTCGCTGAGACCTGAGACTTGTGTCTGACCTGGTGTACCAGCGCCAGCAGACTCTGTGCCCTGTCTTTCAGCAGGTAAGCCCTCGTCTGAAGGGTGTCTAGTCTTGCTCCTATGAATTCTAAGTTCTGAGTGGGGAGCAAAGTAGACTTTGCGTGGTTTATGACAAAGCCTAGACGATGTAGCATGTTGATGGTGCGAGAAGTGGCCTGTTGAGCCTCCTGAGGCGACTGGCCCCTGATGAGCCAGTCGTCCAGGTAAGGGAAGACAAAAATCTCTTGGCTTCTGAGGAAGGCCGCCACCACAGCCAGGCATTTGGTAAACACTCTGGGAGCAGAGGCTAGGCCAAAGGGGAGTACTCTGTACTGAAAATGGTTTCCTCCCACTACAAATCTCAGATATTGTCTGTGGTCTGGATGTATGAGGATGTGCATACGGCATCCTTCAGATCTAAGGAGCATAGCCAATCTCCATGGTGGACGTAAGGTAGCAATATTCCAAGGGAAAGCATCTTGAACTTTTCCCTCACCCAGAACTTGTTTAAGTTTTGCAGGTCAAGGATAGGCCTTAGGCCTCCAGTTCTCTTTGGTATCAGAAAATACCCGGAGTAGAAGCCCTTCCCCTGCAGGTGGTGGGACACCGGTTCCACCACCTGATCCTCTAGAAGACCTGCTAACTCCTGCAAGAGGAGGTCCCTGTGAAGAGGGGGTCTGAGAGGCTCTCCTGGAAAGGAGGGGGGACGTACCTGCTGAAGTGAAGCAAATAGCCCCTTTGGACTATTTGCAGGACCCAGGTATCCGTGGTGATAGCTGGCCACCTGTGGGTTTACAGGGTCAGCCTTCCTCCTGTGCAAGGCCTCACCACTGGTGGGAGAGAGACTATGCTTTGGGAGTCAAAAACCCCCTCCCGGCTGGGTCGGAGCCAGGGCCTGGGGGTCTTCTGCTTACGTGGGCCATGCCCCTGTCCCTTGGCCTGCTGCCCCCATTGGGGAGCTGGGGTGGGCTGGTAAGTGGGGTAGTTGCGGTAAGCAGCACCCTTCCTCGGGAAAAAGACTATTTATCTGAGCCCTTCTTCTTAGAAGGGGCAGAAGTCTTCTTGGAGAGCCTTGTCCGGGTCAAGTACTCGATCTCAGCAGCCTTCTCAGTCATGGGTTTGCCAAAGAGGTTGTCACCTTGGCAAGGGACATCGACCAACTTGTCATGAACCCATGGCTCCAGATCCGACGACATTAGCCAGGCCTGGCGGCGTGCACCGATGCCGGCCATAGCTACCCAGGCCGAAGCCTCAAAGCCGTCATAGGCTGCTCGAGACATAAACTTCGAGCACTCCCGAATCCTGGTGGACAAGGCCTTGAAGCGCTGCAAAGGTGCCTTGGAGAGGCCAGCTCAGAACCCGGCAATCTCCTTTGCCAAGTCCCTCAAGTAAATCCCCATGTACAGCTGGCAAGTCTAGACCCGGCATGACAGCATCGAGCCCTGGAAGCACTCTCTGTCAAGGGCGTCCCGGTTCCGGGTCTCCCGGCCAGGAGGCAATGAGGAGTGCGTCTTTTGGCTCTTGAGCCTGTGCATGGCCGATTCCACAACCATGGAGTTGTGCGGCAGTTGTGCTTTTTGGAACCCAGGGCTTTTGCGGACTCGATAGATGGAATCGACCCGCATGCTGAGAACCGGCATCGAGGTCAGCGACTCCCACATGCGGAGCATCAGCCGTTCCAGCATCGGGTGAACCAGAACAGTAAGGGCTTCCCGAGGGGGAAAGTCATACTGGAGGGCTTTGAGCTCCTCGGCTCGAGGCTCCTCCTCAGTGTCCGCCAAGAATGCCAAAGCCTTGGCCATGTCCCTGATGAAGTCTGAGAACCGGGTATCCTCCGGAGGGGACCTTCTCCGAGGCTCGGAACCCGGTGAGTCTGATGGGACATACCGGGTCCAATGGGTGTCCGAGGACTCCTCATCTTCCGTCTCCCATGCCGACTCCTCTGAGAACAAGCGGCTCCGGCCACGAGGGCTTCGGTCCCGACTGCCCCGACGCCGAGGGCACCAGCATCGATGACCTCGGTCCCGAACGGGAGGTCGAGGGAGACCTCGGCCGAGGACTGACTCGAGTCCGAAGAGTCTCGAGGATCGGCTCGGCCTCCGGGGTCGACTTGGACGTCGAGGTCCCGGTGGTCGGGGTGGATGGACCGGTGAGACCGGCCATCAGCGCCCACTGCTGCTCCATGAAGGCAGACATGCTGCGTTCCAGGGCCGCCATCCTGAGACCGAGCTCAGAAGGCTCCGCAGCCTCCGGCTCGGGTCCCGACACCGGTTCTCCTGGAGGAGAGTCTACGAGGACAACAGCAGTTACCTTCCTCGGCATCTCCGGTTCCGTGCGAGGCAGCTTTGCAGGCTGCTGCGACTCCGAGGATCCGGGGTGGCGGTCAGGACTCTGCGACCTGGTCCTCGAGGGCCCAGGTCGATCAGAGGCATCCAATGATGCTGCCTTCATGAGTTTCTTCTTCCTCCGGTGTTCCCGTGAGGGAGACCCCCGCTCAGAAGACCCCCGACGCTCGGGTTCAGACAGCTCCTGAGATGTCGATGCTTCCGGACCCGGGGGGATGCGGACTCGGAGAAAATCCTTTCACGCTGCTGCTGCCTACTCCTAAGTGCCTTGGAGGACATCTTCCAACACGGGCCACAGACCTTCGGGTCATGGTCGGGCCCGAGGCAGCAGAGACAGCAGTCATGTATGTCGGTGAGTGACATTAACTTCTTACACCCGCTGGCAGCCATCGGGGGAAAAAAGGCCCCTGCAAGTTCGAACGACCGGGCTGCCAGTGAAAAGAAAAAGAGTGCGAACGCTAGTCACTAAGGACAAAAAAACAAAAAAAAACCTGACTGGACTTGATACCGGTGTACTGAGCCAAGGCAGGAAGGGGAACCGGCTTCGAACCGGGTCAAAGAAGATCTTCAGCAGTTTTGACGCACTTTTTCCGCAAGGGAACTTGGACAACGTCCGTTGGGCTCCGCGGAAAAAGGGAGACCGAGCAAGATGGCACCCTTGGGCGAGAAGGGGACCGCACATGCGTGATGCAATCCCAAAGGCTTTCTTTGAAAGCTGGGGATTTGCTCCGCATGAGGGCTCCCGTCGGCGCCAACGCCACCCATATGTGAGGATTGACTTTCTGCTTGTTCCTGGAGAATAGCTTTTGCACCTATTGTGAGGCATGTGTCAAAATGGAGTGCGATAGGTGTAAATCCTGTCCGGTAATCGCAGGGGGAGTGCCCAGTATCTGCCCTGCAGTTTCTGCACAGGGCTTACAATTACCGCACAGGCTCGTGCTACCTGTCGATGCAAGGGATGTGGGATGGAGCAGGGAAAAGACAAATGATAGTAGCCGCTATGTAATTTCCCTCAGCAGAGGCTCCCCATCTCCCCCCTCCATGTAAGCACAAATCTCCCCCCTTCTATTCCCAAAAAATTAGCATCCCCTCCTAAGACAGCACCCAATATCATGGACAGCTTGTGCATACATCTGGGAAGAACCAGCACCACAGCCGCTGTAACAAGTGGTAGCCACGATGCAGTTATGCCAATAGCTTGGCTACACATAATGTCACCGCAGGAGGTGGCGGTATCTGCAACCATGTTATTAGCAAGCCTAACAGCTAGCATGCGACAATTGCTTTTGCGCTGGCTGTCATCTGCCACTATGCCTCCTTTCCGTCCTGATCCCACCTGTGTCTTTATAAAATGCTAGGGACAAAGAGGCAGAAAATGTATCTAAATGGAAGCTGCAGGCATAAATATTTGTGCCCATTTTATAAACAATGCATGTATATCGTGACTCTGCTGATGTTCTGGCCGAACTCTATCCCTGAACATGCCTACATGCAGATCGTGTAGAAGTATGTTCCTTCTTGTCATCACACATACTTTTTGCTCCTGTAATCTATAAGGTAATTTTATAATGGATCTTCATGCATGAAATTACCCTCTTGGGTGGCAGGTGTGCTTGCTGCAATTCTCTTGGCAGCACTATCAAAATCAAAAGCCCTAAGAGCAGGAGCAGAAGCCAGGAAAGAACGTCAGGTTTCCTCCACAGCACTACTGAACACCAACCATTGGGCTACGGTGCTGGCTCCATAAATCATTTCGATTTTAGTACTGTTATCTCCCAAATAGCAAGATGTACATGCATTTTACCTTCATGCCTACATGTTCTGCTACAGATGCTCACACGTCAAAGCAGAAAACCAGCTAAAACTTACAGCCTTATAAAACATGCAAATGGAAGAATAAACAACGGACAGAAGCAAAATACATGAGATGTCAGTGACATTGGGAGAGGGGTAAAATTGCTGTGAGGTACACCTTGAGGCTCTGCGCCTTGGTTCTCTGCCCCTTCTTTGCCCATCTGACCAACTTGATAGTAGGCACTATCTGCACCACGTAGAGTTTCTTTCCTATGGGCAGACAAGTCAGGGCTCTTCCCTCCAGTGCCACGAAAGAAGGACAAGACACCAGAAGTCTTTCTTGCTAAAACAAAAAAAGTTACGCATAAGCAACTAAAGAGGACAGTAATACTGTACATGATGGCAGAAAAATACCAGTAAGACAACTATAGACTGTCCTGCATCAATTCATTCACTTTGGGCCCGATTCTGAGCCACGAATAGCAGGGATGGACATCCCTGCCCCCAACTAACTTCCCTGCCGGTTGTGCGGGGAAGAGGTGGCCCGGGGGCGGAGAGTGGGCGGTTGCTGCCGGCCAGCAAAACGGCCGGGGAAGTTTTTTTCTGTGCACTCCGTGGTGCGGAAGGAGTTGGGGGGCCAGGGTTTGTTCCCTGCAGCTCGACCCTGGCCTTAGGAGGCCGGATCAGGGGTCGGGCTGTGGGGAATAAACCTTAATTTCTGGCAGCTGGCATCGTGGCTTTTAAATGGAGCCACGGTGCCATGGCAACATGACACCATGGTGCTGCGGCTTCATTTAAAAGCCTGACTGAGCTATCCGTGCAGTGCTTGTACGTGCAGGCCTGATCGTGTTTCTGATCCCGCGGGGCTAGATGTTCTCCACTGGATCAGAATCGTGATCCCCTTTACAAAGGGGATGTATATGCGGGACAAAATCAGGCCATTTGCATACACACAAATTCATATAAGGAATCTGATACCCACTACCCCTTCCTCTGTTTCTCTCACCAACCTTTCAGAAATAGTACCACTGTCTTTTATAGCCTGCAGCATTACCTGGAGCGACAGCTTTCCTGAAGTCTTAATGGAATCATGTCATTGCTGTTTTGGGCTGTTATCACAATCCATGCATTTTACCCCAAGGCTTCATTTCCAACTTCTTGCTATCAGGGATTCTCTAAAAGCTTCAGCTGCTGTACATTTACTAATTATATACAAGCAAAATAGGACTATAAACCTTTGACAGACGATTTAAAAAAAACATCAGTCCAGTGACTAGTGTACTGTGTATAAAAAAGCCTTCTATCTCTTCAATAAGATAGGTCTTTTACAAAACTGTAGTCATATTTTTCAGTCATCTCTTGCCAGGAGTCATTCATTATTCGCTTCCATAATGGTGTTATGTCATATGGCTGGCAGTCCCACATCCCTGCAAAATAGAGGTCATCTACTGCTGTGACCTTCTGTGCCACTTCAAAGCAAATTCAAGTTCTATTCTCTGCCTGCCCAGCAGGTGTTATTGTACATGTGAAAACTCTTTGCGATCCTTCACCCTTTCATACTTGACCTAGCACTTTAACTGCATCTGCAGGGTAAGCGACACCACCACCTGGCCCAAGCAGCTAGAGCCTATACACGAAATCAAAACCGAATCTGCTGCCTGACAACACAAAATGCTAACCAGTGAGCCTTGAAGCTGATCTAACCCGTTCTTTTCTATGAATATGTGTTATGTGCATCAACAGCAGTAGCAAATGTACTATTTATAGTCTTCATTTATGTAAGCTTTTTCACGAATGAGCTTAAGTTTTGTTGGCTGCATTACAATGTATGTATTACCTGTGTAATATGCCTGTGGCTGGCATCTTAATTTTGTTTTTACTGGTAGACGAACTTTGTTATAATTAATGATGATAGTCACCACATTGTGCCAAAGAGGTCCAGTTCTCCACCACCCTCCCCCTGCCTGACTGCATCTCTTGTTGGGCTCATCAGCACTGGATAGTACCCAATAGAACAGCCCCCAACAGTAACAATGCAGGACTCATGTGACTTCATATGAAGCCCACCAATGGTTACATCTCTAGCATGCCTAATAATCAAACTAATTGATCTCTACCATGTCCCTTGAAAGTGTCCAATGTTGTACTTCATGCTGTTTGAGCTGGGCTGGATTTGAACACATGAACAAGAAAAATGCCAGGCAAGGATTTCTGGAGGAAATGACTGCTATGGAGGGAACCTTACTTTGCAGCTCTCCTTCTGAGGTACGACTAGTCGGCACAGGGCTGATCTCTTGTACCCGCACTGGACTGCTGGTTTTCGGTCTGTTGTCCATGAGACTGAAATTGGAAATAAACGAAAAACAAAACAAAACAAAAAAACAATTGTAAATGGGGGATAAATGGGCATTAAGTACATTGAACATTACACACATTTGGAAAGGCATTCAGTCTGCTTTCAGTTACAGCAACCTTTCCTCCACTGTCATGAACAGAAGCAGGAGAAAGTAACAAGTGGAAAAGGAGGCCACTATAGTTATCAAAAGAAGTAGCTGAAAAGGTGAAGAAAATGAGGGAGGCCTTTATAAAACACAAGAGAACACAGAAAAAGGAAGACAAGCATCAATATTTGCAAGAGAGAAGCTAGGAAAGTAGTAGGAAAGTAAAAATACAAATAGAAGAAAAAATGGCCAATGTAATAAAATGGGGGAAGAAGACATTTTTCAGATATGTTAGTGAGAGGAGGAAGTGCAAAAGTGGTATTGTCAGACTCATAAGGTGAAGGGGCAAAATATGTAGAAGCTGATGAGGATAGAGCAGAATTGTTTAAGAAATATTTTTGTTCTGTGTTCATAGATGAAGGGTCAGGAGCAGGACCTCAGAAAACATCCACAAACAGGAACAGCAGTGAAGGGGATCTTGAACAATTTTCAGAAGACTGTTCTTGACTAACTAGCTAAACTACAAGTAGACAAATCAATGAGATTGGCTGAAATACATCAAAGAATACTGAAGGAACTTGGGGAAGTTCTAGCGGCTCCACTGTCTAAATTTTCAATGCTTCTTTAGAGTCGGGAGTGGCCCACAGAAATAAAGAAAGGCGCATGTGGTTCCTTTACACAAAAGCGGAAGCAAGGATGAGGTTGAGAACTACAGGCCGGTTAGTTTGACCTCTGTGATGAGTAAATTAATGGAAACACTGCTAAAAAAAAAATAAGAAAAGAGCATAATGAGATTTCTGGAGTCAAATGGATTTCAGGAACTGAGGCAGCATGGTTTTTACTAGGGGCAGGTCTTGTCAGACAAATCTTATTAATTTCTTTGACTGGATGACCAGCGGGTTGGGCAGAGGGAGAGCCCTAGATGTGATGCACTTAGATTTCAGTAAAGCCTTTGACGCCATTCTGCACAGACAACTTATAAATAAATTGAGCATCATAGGAATAGACCCTAAAGTGACTGACTGGGTTAGAAATTGGTTGAGTGGGAGGTGACAAAGCGTACAGGTAAATGGAGCTTACTAGGAATTGGTCCAATTCTTTTTAACATTTTTTGTTAGTGATATTGTTGAACGGCTGACTGGTAAGGTTTAGAATTATCAAGAAACTGCTAAGATTTAACACTAAAAAATGCAGGGTTTGGGCTGAAAAAATCCAAGGGAGTGTTACAGTATAGGGGGTAATGTACTTCTGCCCACAAAAAAAAGAGTGGGACCTGGAGGTGATTTTTTCTGATGATCTTAAGATGGCTAAACAGGTAGAAAAGGTGATGGCAAAAGCCAGAAGGATGCTTGGATGCACAGGGAGAGGAATGGCCAGCAAGGAGAGGTGGTGATAGGGCCTCTGTATAAGTCTTTGGTGAGACCTCATTTGGTGCATTGTGTGCATTTCTGGAGGCCACACCTTCAAATGGATATACACGGGATGGAGTCTGTGCAGAGGGAGGCTACCAAAATGGTCAGCGGACTTCATCATAAGGCATATAGAGACAAACTTAAAGATCTCAATATTTGATGAAAGGCAGGAGAGAGGAGATGATATAGAGACATTTAAATATGTCTGTGGCATAAATGCACAGGAGGAGAGCCTCTTAATTGAAAGAAAGCTCTGCAACGAGGGGGCATAGGATGAAGGTGAAAGGGGATAGACTCAGAAGTAATATGCAGAAAAATTTCTTTATGAAAACAGTGGTAGATGCATGGAACAGTCTCCTAGTGGAGGTAGCAGAGACCAGGACAGTATCTGAATTCAAGAAAGTATGGGACCAACACAGGAGATTTCTAAAGGTAAAAAAAGGGACTATAGTAGCTGGTATGGAAGGGAAGATTGGATAGGTCATAAGGTCTTTTTTCTGCAGTCATGTTTCTATGTTTAACCAAATGCAGATAATAAATCTGGAAAATTTAACAATGAACAGGGCAAGCATCGCAAATCAGAAACTTAAGGTGAAAATTAATCTTATCTATTAATTCCCTTTCCTTGAGTCCTAGTAGACATGTCCAGATGAGGAAGTTATACTCTCCTGCCAGCAGATGGAGATCAAGAAATAAAGAACTCTGCCAACATCAATAATGCTACAGTAGTGGTTCCCAAACTCGGGGTCAGGACCCCAAATGGGGTCAGATCATCAGTGGATGGTGTCACAGAAACATGGCTATTTCCCCTTCTCTCTGGGCTTTCACTGTGACCTATGCCAAGTAATGGCTGTCACCAGTCAGCATTTGGCCTTTGTGCCAGTGAACATTCATGATAGAAGTCTATAAATGAATGAATGGAGTGGAACGGGTAAACGTAGATCGATTGTTTATGTTATCAGAATATAGAAAGACTAGGGGACATGCAATGAAGCTACAAGGTAAACTATTTAAGACTAATAAAAGAAAATATATATATTTTTTTTTTATTTGAAATTTCAACAAACTTACAAAGCAAGCATAAAGAAACCATGAATGTTTCCTAAAGGCAAAATAATACAGATAATTACCGAAATACACAATTAGTGGCAATACATCATCATAGCCCACAATCTGGGGAGATACTTAAAAGAAAATAAATCAGCACAAAACAAATAGAGCCAACTCTAATTTATCAGGCAGCTTACTAACTTAACCCACCCACCTCCAGTTACTAATTACCCAGTCGTTCCTTGTCAGCAAGAAATACCTCAAGCTGAGAAGGATCAAGAAAAACAAACTTTGAACCTTGATACAAAACCAAACATTTACAAGGGTATCTAAGAAAAAAAGTAGCAGAGATAGCAAGCAGTCTAGGTTTAAGAGCCAAAAAGGCCTGTCTCCTAGTCTGAGTCACTCTACTAATATCTGGAAACATTTGAACCCTAGCACCGCAAAACAGAGCAGACATATTTTTAAAATAACTACGAAAAACCATCATTCTATCCTGGTCTGAAAGAAAGGAAACCACCAAAGTGGCTCTTGAGGAAATATTATCTCTTGAGTCCTCTAGGAATTTGGTAAGGTCCAGGGCCTCCATGCCCTTAACCTCATCAAACCCCACCAGAGAACCCGTAACTAACCTCTTACCAGTAAGGTAATATAACTTAGAGAGGGCAATGGAGTCAGCCGAAGCCAACCCCAAGACCTCTTTGAAATACTTTCTCAACAAGATTTCAGCAGAAAGCAAATGAGAAAAGGGAAAATTCAACAATCTAACATTTTTTGCTCGAAACATATTGTCATATTGCTCCATCTTGTTGTGCACATACAAACTTTCCTTTATATGGGAAGAATTAACAGCTGCAAGGGTCAGACCCTTGCAGCTGTTAATTCTTCCCATATAAAAGAAAATATTTTTTTACTCAACGTGTAATCAAACTCTGGACTTTGTTACAGGAGGATGTAGTAAAGGCTGTTAGTGTAGCTGGGTTTAAAAAAGGTTTGGACAAGTTCCTGGATAAAAGGTCCATAAACCATTATTAAGAAGGGACCCAGGATATCAATGCTTGACCCAGTACAAGCATTGTGGAACCTGTGTCTTTTGGGGAAACTGCTAGGTACGTATGACCTAGATTGGCCACTTTTGGAAACAGGATACTGGGCTTGATGGACCTTGGTCTGACCCAGTATGGCATATCTTATATTCTTATGTTCTTTCATAACCAATGGTTCCTGATCATAAGGTATAGGTTGAAATGGCTGATGGTCCACTTGAGCTTTATGCCATGTCTCTATATATTCTTTTCACCTTTTCTTGATCTTCTCAGCATTATTCAACATGGATCCTTGAGCATCTTATAGCATTCCAATTCAAGGTTGGAATTTTCTCTTTAACTCTTGTAGCTTTAAGGAAGCCGTTCTTGTTCTTCCTCTAATAGTTTCTGAATCTACTTCCGTGCATGCATCATTGTAGTACTTCTTGTCTTATCTTGCTGAACTTTAGAAATCTCTGTTGAGTTCTGTGATTGCCTCTTATCTCTGGCTTTAGCTTCTCTGCATTTCTTCAGTCATCCATTTTGGCCATCTCTGCTTTTTCACCTTTTGTCACTTTCTTCGAGCACAACTTTCTTGATGTCATCCCATAACTTTTCTGGTGCTCTGTCATTTGTATCCAAAGCAGCAAATCGATTTCACAGGCAGTCTTAAAATTTCGGTGGTATATTCTCAAAATCATATTTTGCTACATTCATGAGGATTTGCTCTTTTCTGCTTTAGCTTGGGTTTGCATACTAGTAGTTGGTGATCTGTACCGCAGTCTGCTCCAGATTTTGCCTTTGCTAATGTTATTGTGCTTTTCTATCGTTGACTTCCACATATGTAGTCAATTTGATTTTTGTACAATCCATTGGGTGAAGTCCATGTGTACAGTCACTGCTTGTGTTGCTGGAAGAAGATGTTTGACATGAAAAGATCGTTGGTCTTGCAGAATTATATCAGTCTTTCTCCAGCTACATTTTTGCTGCCAAGTTCGTATTTTCCAATTATTTTGCCGCCTTCTTTTTTGCCATCTTCAGTGTCCCAGTCCCCCATGACTATCAGGATATCCTGTTTGAATTTTCTGTCAAATTCAGCTTGTACTTATTCATAGAACCGATCAACTTCTTCCTTTTCTGCAGCTTTTGGTGGGGCATATACCTGAATAGTTGTGTTGATGGGCATTCCTTGTTGACAAATAGAAATTAAGTGTTCACTGATTGCACTGTATTTCATTACAGCTCTTGTAAGTTTCTTCTTAATTATAAATACAACATCATTTCTTCTTTGTCTTTCATTTCCAGCATAGTAGACCATGTGTTCATCAAATGCAAAGTGCCTTCTGCCAGTCCATTTCAGTTCGCTGACACACAGCAGATCGAGTGAGAGAGATTTGGGAAACATGATATGTGGAGGGAACTAGAGGAGGGAAGAGATAAAATGAAGGCAAACCTGGGGGTGGGGGAGCAGAGAAAGACTGGAGTGAATATTTTTTTTTTGGGGGGGGGGAGGGGGGAGACCTGACCTGACTGGTCGCCATATCTTAAAAAGGATATAGCAGAAAAGGTACAGAGAAGAGCCACCAAAATAGTAAAGGGGATGGAAGGATACCTCTATGAGGAAAGGCTTAAAAGGTTAGGGCTCTTCACCTTGGAAAAGAGATAGCTGATGGGAGATATGATAGAGGTCTATAAATAAATGAATGGAATGGAACGGGTAAACCTAGATCAGTTGTTTACACCATCAAAAAGTACTAGAAAGACTAGGGGACATGCAATGAAGCTATAGCGTAATCCATTTAAGAATAATAAGAGAAAATATTTTTTCACTCAATGTGTAATCAAACTCTGGAATTCGTTACTGGAGGATGTAGTAAAGGCTGTTATCGTAGCTGGGTTTAAAAAGGGTTTGGACTAGTTCCTGTAGGAAAGGCCATAAACTATTATTAAAGAAGACCCGGGAAATCCACTTCTTGCCCCGGGACAAGCACTGCGGAACCTGTGTACCTTTGTGGGTACCTGACAGGTACTTGTGACCTGGATTGGCCACTGTTGGAAAACAGGACTCTGGGCTTGATGAACCTTGGTCTGACTCAGTACGGCATTTCTTATGTTCTTATGAGTTATACATGTTACATTTCATTCTTGACCACTTCCAACTTCCATTGGTTCAGGCTTCGTACATTCCATGTCTCAATATGTAAGATATCTTTGCAGCTTCTAACTCATTTCATGAGCAGTTTGATCCTCAGATGTCTCAAGGGCTTTGATCCAGCCACATCATAAATGCTGGCTTTACTTTGAAAAGTCTTCAGCTCATCCCCAGTAGTCAGCTGAATGCCTTCTGACCTGGAAGTTTTATCTTCCAGCACTATAGTGCAATTTGTTTTGTTGTGGCTATCCAGTGGATTTTCATGGCAAGATACGGAAGTAGATTCCCAGGTCTTTCTTCCACACAGGTAATGCTAGTGTTGTTGCCATTGTCATAAAAATGTGATCCTCTGCCACCAACACAGTCCCATTCCGCTGCTTTCCAGATGGGTGGTTTGTCTTAATCTGACACCTCAGCTGAGACCTGTCTATCTTGGAAGACCCTGCTAGTAGTTGAGCTACTGATAGCTTAGTTCTCAGCATCGCTGATGCCCACAAGCCCTCACAGCATGAGCTGCAAACCAAGTGCCTATTTAATAAAGGATAGAGGCACTAGGGCAAACTTCTGAAATAACACAAAGAAGTGGAGTGTGCACTAAAGATGACCAGATGAAAAAGGCAAGTTTATTAAAAAATATAAAACCTGATATGACCATGTTTCGACTCTCATCTGCATCAGGGGTTAAAAATGAAAAAAATAAATATAGCTTTTAAAATACAAAGGAGCCAATATTCAGCAGTGGCGGCCATCACCGTTTTAATTAAGGACCAGATATTCAATACAGTGTCATATCTAGCCACTGGCACTGAATATCCAGGTTAGCCAGACAGTACTGCAGTTAACCAGGTAGTAGCGATATTCAGCTGCTACCCAGTTAGCTAAAGGAGCCAAAGTTAGCACATCCTTTATTCTTCCTAACCATAGCCCTTTAAAATGACTAGGCAGTGGTTGAATTTTGCCGCTACCCAGTTATGTTTAGCTCTGTCCCCAGGGTATGTAGAGGTATTAGAGGGGGATATTCAGAGGTACAAAACAGTTATGTGCTGTTGAATATTCTGCTCAACACAATTAATGCTAACCATGTTAATCGCTTTGAATATGCCCCCAAAATATAAAAAGGTTGGAGTGCAAACTGAAGTACTTACAACAAAAGCATGCACAACATTAGAAAAATGTTTCTGTCATTGATCATTGAGACAAAGCCCCAGAAGAAACTTAAAGATTGCATTTTTTTAAAACTACATACATACCAGTTTTTCACAGGTATCAATCACATTATTAGTTGGGTATGCCACAGTTACTGAAAAATTCTGATTCTTAATAACAATTTAAACAAATTTCTATAAAAACAACTAAAGAAAACAACATATACAGAATTCACATTTTGAAGAAAAATTATTATTCAAATATAGGCTTGTTAACCTTTTATTAGAATTATTGTATTAATTAAGCATATTTTATTTGCTAAAACAGTACAATTAGAGTTGCCATAAAGACAGTTAATAAGCATATGTGTTGCATGTTGAAGAGTGTATATAACAATTTCCAGTTATTTATTTATTTATTTAATCGGTTTTGGTATGCCGTCTTTCTACCAGTCAAAACAGTACTACTATACACATACTTAAACTGAATTCTTTTATCTTTACTGATAGTCTATTTCTAATAGGCAGTAGAAATATATTTAGATTTAGAAACTTGGGGCATTTTTTAAAATAAATTATGCTAAGCAGGTAGCTTGGCCTTAGCGCATACTAGCTATTAGCATAAGCCCAGAGTAACCGCTATTAGCATAAGCCCAGAGTAACGACTATGGTATTAAAAATCACATACTAACTGCTTAGCCTGTTAAACAGTGGGAATTGAGCAGGTAATGGGCAGAGACAGGGCTGGAAGTTAATGCATCGTAAGATACTGTGCACCATGCACTGCTGCAGATAACGTACTCTAAAGGAGTGGTTAAATACAGCAGGCTATTGGCAGCAGTTAAAACAGCCAACATTAAATAAAATAAAAACCTGATCCCCCTTAACTGCATCCTGATCCTTTCCTACCCTCCCAATCTGCCTCAGCATCACCAATCACCCACTGTTCCCCTCCCCCCCCAAGTGTTAGCATCACTCCCCCATCCTCTGGGTCCCACCCTAAATGTCAGCTTCATTCTCTCCCTCACCCTGAAAATACATACCCCCACACACACTTACCAAGGATTTAAATGGCTGTATAGTAGCAGGGCAGAAACAATCCCTGGATGCTCCTTCCCTGCTGCCTCTGTGTTCAAAATGATGGCTCTGACCCCCAGCCGTAATCTTATGGTACTATCCTACAGAATCAAGCTAACAAATCCTTATTTGGCAACTTGATCCCCTAGTGGTAATGCTGCAAGACTACTGTTAGGTGTCAGAGCCACCATTTAGAACTCAAGAGGCAAGAGCGCCTTGGGATCACTCCTGCCCTGCTACTACAGCCACATGGAAACCAGCAGTAAGCACTGGGGAGGAGGGTGCTTCAGGGAGATGGCCTGCTACCAATTTAGAGGACGGTGGCGGGGATGATGCTGACACTTTGGGGTGGGAATCAGAGGATGGGGGGATTGGTGTCATTTACCACATAGGGCTGCAAGTTAATGCATCAACAGGTAGCATAGGTGCACTCACTGCGTTTACTGTAGATATATTTACTGTATACTGACTGTTTAACAGATAGTGTGGATGCAATTCTATCTGTAATAGACTTGCTGTGTGGTAAGTGTCTGCCTTGTATGTTAAGTGAAAAGCATATGTTGACCATGCTCCCAATATTTACCACGCAGGCTTTGCACTTACTGCATTGTTAATTTTTGCACCTAACGCATTTCACTAAACAGGTGCCATAGCCAAGATTAAAATCTGAGGCTTTGTTTGCAATGTAACAGTCAATATAAAGTGACCATCCCTACCATTTACCACTCAAATCAGGAAAAAGGATTGTGCCAATAACATATTTAACTAAGAAACCAAAAATCAACACTAAACCTTTTTAAAAATTGCATCAAAGGATGCTGTCAAATTTGCAGTAACATAGTGCTCAAGCAAAAAAATGTTCTTTTGCTTAGTTTCCTGTGTTGTTTGCAAATTTGCTTTGTTTTGTTTTGATACATTTTTGTTTTCTGTCATTTTCTTTTAGAAATGTTCATTTCAGGGCAATTTTGTTAATTAAAGAGGTGGCTGTGACTACTGCCCAAAAGTATAGTTACTCACCTGCAACAGGTGTTCTCTGGGGACAGCAAGAATCAGTCCTCACATATGGGCGACGTCGGCGCAGATGGAGCCCAGGCAGTAGCTTCATCCCAGCTTTCAAAGAAAGCCTTTGGGAGATGCACCATGCATGCATGGTCCCCTTCCCATCCAAGGGTGCCATCTTGCCTCAGTATAATGGCATAGCTCAAAAGGCAAAAAATGACAAAAAATACCCAAATCCACGAGGAGGAGGGAGGATTGTGAGGACTGATTTCTGCTGCCCCCAGAGAACACCTGTTACAGGTGAGCAACTATGCTTTCTCTGGGAAAAAAACAGGAAGTCAGTCCTCACATATGGGCCTCCCTAGCTACAGGCTACCGGACAACCTGTAAGAGAAAAAGCCATGAATGACCAGAAAAGGGAGAGCCATGGGCAGCAGTCATTGTGTCCTAGGGTAACAGACTTCTGAGCGACCGCTGTGTCCAGTGGGATATCAACACTCTGGTAGCCTAAACCTATCAAGGGCCGGAGGGCAGGAGTTGCCTACACCCTGAACAAATGACAGAGTACTGCCTGGCCAAAGGCACTATCCCTACGGGACTCCCTCTCCAGGAAGTAATGAGCAGGGAAGGAATGGACTGAGGATCAGGTGGCGGCTTGGCAGATTTCCAAGAGAGGAACAGAATGCAGGCTTGCCACAGATGCCACCATGGCCCTCACATTGTGCGCTGTGACCCAGCGCTCCAGTAAGAGCCCCGCCTGCTCATAGTTGAGGGTAATGCAGTCTGCCACCCAAGTGGACAGAGTGCGCTTGGTCACCGCTTCCCCCAGCCGACTGGGGTCGTAGGAGACAAAAAGCTGTGAGGCTTTGCGGTGGCCCTCGGTATGTTGGAGACAGAAGGACAGGGCCTTCTTCCAATCAAGTGTGTGAAGGACGGTCTCTGTCCTACTGGCATGAGGCCACGGAAAGGAGGGGGGAGCACCACCTCCTGATTGAGGTGGAATGGGGACACCACCTTTGGAAGGAACTTGGGGTGTGTGCGAAGCACGACCCTGTTCTTGTAGAACCTAGTGTACAGTGGGTCCGCCACCAATACTTGGATCTCGCTCACTCTGCAAGCTGATGTAAGTACCACCAGGAACACCACCCCCTCCAGGAAAGGTATCGCAGGTGGCATGTAGCCAGCGGCTCAAACGGTGGGGCAGTGAGCTGTGACAGCACCACACTGAGGTCCCACTCTGCCGCCAGCAGGCAGTCAGGAGGCTTAGGCAACAAGAGATCCTATAAGAAGCGGGTCACGAGGGGTTGGACGGAGAGGGACCTGCCCTCAATGGGGTAATGGTGTGCCGCAAATGCACTAAGGTGGACCCTGATGGAGATGGATTTTAGTCCCGCTTGGGACAGGTGCAGTAAGTACTGCAGCACAAGCTGCATGGAGCAAAAGAATGGGTTGACTGCGCACCACAACGAGAATCTGCGCTATTTGAATGCGTAAGCCCATCTGGTGGAGGTCTTAGAGGAGGCCAGGAGGACCTCCTCCACCTCCCCTGAAAGATGGAAAGAGGCCAGGGCTACCTTTCAGCAGCCATGCTGTCAGCATCAGCGACCCCAAGTTGGTGTGGAGGAGAGCACACCTCCTCCTGCAACAGTAGACCCGGGGCACACCCCAGGGGGACTGGCAGCAACATGGAGTGGCGAAGGAGCAGAGAGAACCATGGCTACCTGGCCCACCAAAAGGCTATCAGTATCAGCGAGGCCCTTTCGTGCTGTACCTTGAACAAGGTTTTGGCTATCAGCAGAGTGGGCGGGAAGGCATTGAGAAGGCCCTCCGTCCATGGGATAAGGAATGTATTCCCTGCCACCTAGGATGGGTGTGACCTCCGGGAGCAGAAGCAGGGCAACTGAGTGTTTTCCGGGCTGGCATAGACGTCCATCAGTGGGACTCCCCAGAGCCAGAAGAGTCAGCCAGCCACTCTGGGGTCCAGTCACCACTCATGTGGCTGGACAAGCTTGCTTGTCCTGGCCTGGAAAGTAAACTGCCTGCAAGAGCATCCCGTGGCAGAATGAGTATGAGCAGAGGGCCACTGCCACTTGACAGAGGGGATACGACCCTGTGCCTCCCTGCTTGTTGATGCAGTACATCGCCACCTGGTTGTCCGTCTGACCAGAACTGACTGGGACTGGTGTTGCAGGTGGTGACAGGTTTCTGAGGGCTAAAAATATGGCCCAAAGCTCCAGGAGGTTGATCTGCAGCAGGCTGTCCAGGTGTGATCAACTGCCCTGAGTGCAGAGGACACTGCAGTGGGCTCCCCAGTCCAGGAGGGAGGCATCCATAGTGAAAACCCTCTGGAGGGCAGGGGCCTGGAAGGGCATCCCAGCCTGAAGATGCTGAGGGGCTTGCCACCAGCTGATGGAATCAGCCAGTTGGTGGGTCACCACAACTCTGTCCCGCAGTCGGCCTGTGGCCTGTGTCCAGTGTCCACTGGGAACAGAGGATCCATTGGGCGTCTGGGGTAACATGAACCATGGACGCCATATGACCCAGCAGGTGGAGCCATAGGCAGGCAGTCACAGAGCACGGTGTCCAGCCATGCCCCTATAAACTCCAGACACCGTTGGGAGGAGGTGGGACTTGGGGTGGTTTATCACGAACCCCAAGTGTTGTACGATGAACATGGTGCATGCAGTCGCTTGCTGCACCCTCTTATGAGCCAGTTGTCCAGGTAGGGGAAGACGGAGGACCCCAGTAGTCAAAGGTAAGCTGCAACTACGGTCAGGCACTTAGTGAATACCCCTGAGTTGGAGGCCACTATGAAGGGTAGGACCTTCTACTGATAGTGGCAGCCTTCTACCACGAATCTGAGATATTGTCTAATGCTGGGATGGATGAGGATGTGCGTGCATGCATCCTTTAGGTCTAAGGAGCATAGCCAATCTCCCCACTAGAGGTATGGCAGCAGTGTCCCAAGGGAGAGCATTTTGAACTTTTCCTTCACCAGGAACCTGTTTAGGTACCACTAGCCTCTAGTCCTCTGGGGACAAGGATGTAGCGGGAGTAGAACCCTTTGCCCCTGAGATATGCAGGCACCGGTTCCACTGCCCTGTCCTCAAGAAGGCCTTGAGCTCTTGCAGAAGCAATGTCTGGTGAAAAGGAATCCTGGCGGGCTCTCCCAGAAAGAATGGATGGGGGTGTCTGCATCAGGTGGAAGAGGTAACCCTCCCTTACTACCTGTAGTGCCCAAGAGTGCATAAAGAACCAGACGCCCCCTTGTGGACAGCTGGGCTGGACCTCCCAGGGGCGGGTAGAGGTTATGCTCAAGGAGTCAAAAATTCCCTCCAGCCTGGGCCGGGGCCGCTGCCTGGTGCTTGAGAGTCTTAAGCTTATGAGGGCCATGCCCTTATCTCTTGGCCTGCTGATCCTGTTGGGGAGCTGGAAAGGCTGGTATTGAGGGTTGTTTCTGTAAGCCTTCCTCTTCTTTGGGTAGAAGAACTTTTTACCAAAGACTTCTGTCGGGAAGGGACAGTGGTCTTCTTGGAGAACCTTGTCCTTGGTCAGGAACTCAGACGCCAACTTTGAAGCCTTATCAGTCATAGGTTTGCCTAAGAGATTATCTCCACGGCAAGGGACATTGACCAGTTTGTCCTGAACCCATTGCTCCAGGTCGGAGGACTGTAGCCAAACTACTACTACTGAGCATTTGTATAGCGCTACAAGTTGTACGCAGTGCTTCACAGACATGTAAAAGACAGTCCCTGCTTATCAGAGCTTACAATCTAGTCAAGACAGACAACACAGAAGGTGCAGGCAGGGATAAAACAAGGGGGAAAGAAAAAGAAAAAGGAGGTCAGGTGAGTCAAGATCCCAAAGGAGCAGTGAAGAGGTGAGTTTTCAGCCTGGATTTGAAGAGGGTTACAGAAGCTGCCTGGCGTAAAGACAGAGGTAGTTTGCTCCAGGCATAAGGTGCAGCAAGGTGAAAGGAGCAAAGTCTGGAGTTAGCAATAGAAGAGAAGGGCACAGATAGAAGCAGTCTGCTAGAAGAGCGGAGTTCCCAAGGGGGGTTATAAGGAGAGATAAGAGAAGACAGGTAGTGAGGAGCCGCAGAGTGAATGCATTTATAGGTCAGCAGGAGAAGTTTGAACTGGATGTGGAAATGGATAGGGAGCCAATGAAGTGACTTGAGAAGAGGAGTAATATGGGTATGATGAGGTTGGCAGAAGATTAGCCACGCAGCAGAGTGTTGAACAGAATGAAGGGTGAGAGATGATTCAAAGGGAGACCAGCAAGGAGTAGGTTACAGTAGTCAAGACGGGAGGTGATTAAGGAGTGGATAAGCGTCTTAGTAGTGTGTTCAGAAAGGAAAGGGCGGATTTTGCTGATGTTATAGAGAAAGAAACGGCAGGTCTTAGCTATCAGATGGATATATGTGGAGAAAGAGAGAGAGGAGTCAAAGACTACCCCAAGACTGCGGGCCGAGGAAACAGACATCAGACACCAATGCTCACAGCACCTACTCTAGTCGCTGACTCGAAGCCATCATAGGCTGCCCGAGTCATGAATTTGGAGCACTCTCTTACAGCTGAGGCCAGGGTCCAGAACCACTAGAGGGGTTCCTCAGAGAAACCAGTGGAGAACCCGTTGAGTTCCTTCACCAGGCATGCCTATGTAGAGCTGGTAGGCCTGGATATGGCCAATCAGCATAAAATCCTGGAAGCACTTCCTGCCCAGGGCATCTATGGCACAGGCCTCCCTACCCAGGGACACAGAGGAGAGCGTCTTCTGGCTCTTGAGTCGAAGCATGGCTGACACTACCACCATGGAATTGTGAGGCAGTTGGGCTTTCTGTAAGCTAAGGCTCTGGCGGACCCGGTACATCGAGTCCAGCCGCCTGCTCGTTATCGGCACCGATGCGGGGGTCTCCCACATCTGGAGGAGTAGCCGTTCCAGGATCGGGGGGAAAGGGCACTGTGAGTGTCTCCTTATGGGGAGCCTCATACTGGAAGATCTCAAGGTTCCCAGTCCGGGAATGCTCCTCTGACTCAGGGTCAAAGGCAAGTGCCTTGGCCCTGTCCTGTACAAAATCAAGAAAAGTCATGTCCTTGGGTAGGGACTGGTGCTGCAGCTCCGGGGAAGATGGGTCCCAGGGAACATCCCGGTGGCAGCGGGTGTCCGGGGACTCATTGTCCTCGGTCTCCTTGTCCGACTTGAAGTCGGTACAGGTGTCGAGGGTGGCCCATGCTCCGGGATCAGGCCCCGAACCTGATGGTCCCAGCGCCCCTATGGTCAGAACCGCGGCTCAGCAGGGAGGACCTCAAGTCCTGATGATCGGGACCGGGACCAATGTAGAGGTACCTCTTGAGGACGATGTCACTCAAGGATTGGCTCAATGTCCGGGGAGTTCCTCGAGGTTGAGGGCCCAGTAGTTAGGAGTGACGATCCGCTGCTGGGCCATGAAGGCAGACAAACTGTGCTCCAAGGCTGCCATTCTGGTCTCAAGGCTAGATGGCTCTGCAGCCTTCGGCACGGGCACAGAGGATCTCGGGCCCGGTGCTGGCTCTATCGAAGGAGAATCCTCGACCAGGATGACCACAGGGTCTGAGGCTGATCTTCAGATGCTAACTGCTCCCATCAGGGCATCTTGGTTGGCCGCTCCCGACTAACACCCTCGGAGTCGTGCTGGGGGCTCTGGGCCCATGGTACTTCCCTACTTTCCCGGACTCATTAGCTGATGCAGTCTTCAAGGGTTTCCGGTTCTTCTTTAGCTCCTTCTCCAGGGTGCTCCTGGTTGAGGAGCCGTGGCCCCGGGATTCCAAGGTGGCATGGTCACCTGGAGGTTCCAGAGTAGCGAAGGGGACTCTGGAGCACGGCGTCACTAGAGACTCAGCTGCTGAGTCCATCTTATGAAAGGATGACTCCCCGCTGTTGCTGGCGACTCTTGAGGGCCTTGGAAGTCCTCTTATGGCAGAGGCCGCAATCCAAGGGGTCATGGTCTGGGCCGAGACAAAGAAGGCAGCAGTCGTGCGAGTCCATGTGAAACATATTATGGGTGCATCGAATGCATTGCTTAAAACCACTGATCAAAAACCCTAGGCCTGGTAGGGAAAAAGTCACGGCCGAGATACCTTGGAGAAAAGAACCAAGAACCCGAGAAGCAATGCCGAGGCAAACGAACTCGGGAGTGGGAAAGGGAACCTGTATGTGACTGGAGAAAGAAAAATTTATGAGAAAAAAATGATACTTTTTCTGGGGCAAACAGACACGCATCCAATGGGCTCTACGGAAAAAAGGAGACTGAGGCAAGATGGCATCCTTGGGCGGGAAGGGGACCACGCATATGTGGTGCATCTCCCAAAGGCTTTCTTTGAAAGCTGGGGAGAAGCTACCACGCAGGTTCAGTCAGCACCGACGTCACCCATATGTGAGGACTGACTTCCTGTTTGTTCCCAGAGAACAAAAATCATACTGTAGCTGAAAAGTTATTAGAGAATTTTGGCAAATAAAAAGCCTAAATGGCTTTATTTCTCAGTCAGTGGCTGGCTACAAATTAGGAATCTTGCAGAGCATCATGTATCCATGGAGGCCGACTAACCAGCCTGCTCTTAACTGTATCTTGTACTGCGCTAGTGATCTTCATTCCTGTTTCCTGATTTTCCTAAAATTTGTCTGGTCTGCAGCTCTGTGCAAAACTCTTCCTGGATTTTTTTGCCATCTCAATCTATTTACTTGGGTTCGAGAGATTTGCTCCAAAGACTTTACTTTTGTCATGGTCTTGTGCCAGACATTTTGTGAAACCATATCTAAGTATACTATCAGATACATTTACCAAGGCTAATCCAGATACTAGTTTTTCAGTTAGTAATGATCACTAATTGGACAACCAGAAACTGACTCAGTGGAGCTACTAACTGAAGGTCATTAGCATACAAAGAAGGCAAAGAAGCCAAAGGATCTAATAATGCTATCCAAACGCTGCATAAAGATAATAAAAAGCAATGCTGACAAAGAAGAGCCCTATGGGACTTCACATTCTATTTTCCTCACTGATGACATTTGCTGATCACTCAACTTTTAATTTTCTTCCAGAACGAAATGAACTCATACATTCTAGGCCATTACTCACTAGCCCTGACTAGAAACATCTTCCCAATATGATGTCATGGTCTATTAAATCAAAAGCACATAAAAGATCTAACATGACAAGCAAAACAGATTCATTTCAATCCAAATTTACATAAACAGTAGCTATTACTGTCGCTAATACTGTTCCTGTTCCTGAACCCATCTTAAAGCAAGCTTGACTAATACTCAGTCCATTGATGTCCAAGACAATCCCCCTCACTAGGAAGTCAGCTTCTTATCAATAAGCTTAGTTAACAAACAGGCCGATGCAAAAAGATTAGTGCGCCCTTTGCGTACAGATAATGCAACTTATATGCACAAATTTCACCAAGCAAAATGCAGAAGAGAACTTGACGCGTGCGTAAAGAGGAAGTAAAAGTATGTGCACACAACAACGCAAAGCGTATTTAAATTATATGCAATATGAGCTTCACATATTAAAATGAGATGGTAATAAGGCCTGCGCCTAATGCAGAGAAATGCGCAGAGGATTACATAACCAGCAAGAACACCAATATCTCTACGCCTTGTCTGAGGTGATTTACATCTTGCGCATGTAGGGAAAGACTTTCAGGGTATGTACCAGTAAACTATTACCTTCGATGTGAAAATTTTATGTGTGTATCTTTCAGCGTATAAGTAAAAGTTCAGCATTCGGAGGGGAGCCAAGATGGCGTTGGTGGTGTTGAGCTGATCGGCATGGCGTTTTGCTTATGGGAAGTAAGCGGAAAGCTAGGGGGGCAAAACAGCCTACTGCCCCTCTAGCTTCAACGCCATTACCTGCGGAGGTGGCTGGGCCTCTTGATTCTTATTTTTCGCCGGTGCCACGGCAGTCGGCTTCGGGGGAGAGTAACCAGGCTAGGCGGCGTTTGGAGGAGGTGTCCTCATCCTCTGCTTCTGGGGTTGATCTCCTATCCCCTGGCTCAACTCGAGCATTGAAGGTGCCTCGACAATCCAGCGGCGGACCAGGAAGTCAGTGCAAGAGTGTTGAGTCGGCAGACTCCGCTAGCGGACGGAGCCTGGGAGTAGAGTGTGACTTGGGCTCCGCGGCTACTGGTGAACAGCAACAGAGGGCTGAGGCTCTGATTGGAATGGCAGCGGTAGGCGCTGGTTTGGTGTCGAGTTTGTACGCCCCCTCTTCTTCGATGCCAGGCGTTGGAGTTTCGGCTCCTTCGGTGGAGATCTCCTTGCCTGCATCTATGGATCCTCCGGAGGTGGTGACTTTGGAGGTGATTTGGGCTGCTATTATGAAATTACGAGAGGAGTTGGTTCCACAAATGGCTGCCTTGGATGTACAGGTTTCTATTAATTCTGAGGGCTTGAAGGAAGTCATAACCACAGTTGATACTGTACAGGCTGGTGGTTCTCAAAATCAGACTAAAGTTTTGGCCCTTGAAAATGAAGTTGACTCTTTAAAGAAAGTTTTTTACCTATTCTGTCAAAATTGGAAACGTTGGAAAATGCAGTGCATATGCTGAATATCCGTTTAGTTAATTTCCCTAGAGTGTCATTAATATCAGCATGAGATATGTTTCGTAATTATTTAATTGAAATTTTAGGTATTCCTCCTGAATCTCATCCCCCATTAGTTAAAATTTATTATTTGCCTTCTAGTAAAAAAGAAGTGGGGCATGCTAGTGTTAATGGTTTACCTCAGATGGATGTATTAAATATTACTGACATATTGGAGACTTCTAAAGAGGAAAAGGTTACATCGTCTACTTTACTGATTACCTTAGCATTAATATCAGATAAGGAATGGCTTATGAAATTATTCTTTAAAAAAGGTTATACTTTGTTTAAGGGTCTGGCGGTTCGGATGTTTCCGGATTTATCTAGGGAGACCCAGAGGAGGAGACGCGAATTTCTTTTGTTGCGTTCTGGGATACAGCAGTTGGGGGGGGGGGGTATTTTTCCTCAAGTTTCCGTGGAAATGTTTGATTAAATATCATTCTAATTCATATATATTTTATGAACCTTCCCAATTGATTTGTTTCATTAATGCTAGGGTCTCTGAAGGGGGGGGGGGGGGAGACACCCTGCCTGTTCCTGTTGAGTGAATTATATATGCCACTGTTTAGCTCACCCTATTTCTTCTCTGTATAATGTATTGCTATATTATTGAATTATTGTCTCACCTTTCTTTGAGGGCTAGAGCGAGGGGGACCATGAGTATAATTCCCTTTTGGGGACAAATGTGTTTTGTTGTACATATTGTTTCTTTCTTGGAATATTGAGTGTTTTCGTGGTATCCATCTCTATTTCCGTTTCAAGATGTATTCTTGAATTGTTTGTTTAAATTCAATAAAAAAAAAAAAAAGTTCAGCATTCATGAACAAATATCTTTTCCTTCTTATCCTTCTGTGTTTTTTGGGTTCACTTATATCTTTCTCCATTTACTGTTAGGTCTTTTTTGTAATTTCATAAAAATATGTTTTTGGGCGAAATAATGCTGATTATTATGGATTGCATGTCGTGTGCGCATAATGTGAATGCTTGACATCTACGTGAACATGCCCACTGCCAATTGTAGCACATCCGTTGTTTGCGTATGCGTCGGCTCCCTACCTTTCAACTTTATGCTGAAGTTTTGCGCACAGCTTATTTGTATACACACCCCTTGCTGCATATCAGCGCTGAATTTCACACTATCAGCATGCTACAAAAACGCATACACAGCTAATAGCACCGGCTTTCTGCACTGCCTGGAAAGGGAGATGGGAAATGGGACAAAAACATGCACAGTAAGTTCTATCAGTGGCATCTGTTTTGCAAATAGGTATTACAACCAATTCCTTCAATCTAACTGGCATAAATCTTTGCACAAGGAAATGAAGCCACACTAAAACTAACTCAGGGCCTCTTTTACTAAGAAAGATGGAACTGGATCTAATAGGCAATATTTAGGTTTAACAGACCTCAAAACCTGTGATGACCTAAATACTGTAATCTACATAGTAACATAGTAAATGACGGCAGATAAAGACCAGTATGGTCCATCTAGTCTGCCCAGTAAGATGGCAAGAGAAGGTGCATCTGCCGCTCCGCGCAGACCACCCCTCCCCATGTCTTTGTTTTAGGGGTGAACCCACTGCTCCGTGTAGGACACCCCTGTTTGTTAAGAAATTAGATAGTTCAGTTTATTTAGATTTTATCCTGTTGCTGTAAAGGGATCCATGTGTCTGTACCATGGCATTTTGAATTCTGTCACTGTATTTGCCCCCACCACTTCCATCAGGAGGGCATTCCAAGCATCCACCACCCTTTCAGTGAAAAAGTATTTTCTGACATTGCCTTTCAATTTACCCCCTTGCAGCTTCATGTTATGCCCTCTACTTTTACAGCTTCCCCATCTTTGGAAAAGGTTTGTTTGTTCATTATTTCTCTTTAAGTATTTAAAGTTTTGAATCATATCTCCCTATCCCTCCTCTCCTCCAGAGTGTACATATTTAGGTCTTCAAATCTCTTCTCATAAGGCTTCTGATGCAGGCATCAAATAATTTTGGTTGTCTTCCTCTGAACAGTTTCCAGTCTTTTCACATCCTTTGCAAGATATGGTCTCCAAAACTGAACACAGTATTCCAAGTGAGGCCTCACCAGTGACTTATACAGTGGCATCAGTACCTCTTCCTTTCTGCTGGTAATTCCTCTTTGTATGCAACCCAACATCCTCCTGGCTTTTGCCATTGCCTTGTCACACTGTTTTGCCACCTTGAGATCCTCAGAAATAATCACACCAAGGTCCTTCTCCTGGTCCGTACACACCAACCTCTTGCCCCCTATTGCATACATTTCCCTTGGATTTCTGCTTCCCAAGTGCATGACACTGCACTTCTTCGCATTAAATTTAACTGCCAAGCATTAGACCATTCTTCCAGCTTTTGTAGATCTTTCCTCATATTATCCACTCCCTCAGGGGAGTCCACTCTTTTGCAAATTTTCGTGTCATCTGCAAAAAGACAGACTTTTCCATTCAGTCCTTCAGCAATTTCACTCACAAATACATTGAACAGTGCCGGGCCCAGGACCGAACCCTGGGGCACTCCGCTAATCACCCTCCTTTCATCTGAGTGAGCTCCATTTACCATCACCTTCTGTCATCTGTTAGTCAACCAATTTCTGATCCAGTTCACCACCTTGGGACCCATCCCCAAACTACTGAGTTTATTGATAAGCCTCCTATGAGGAACAGTATCAAAGGCTTTGCTGAAATCCAGGTAGATGACATCCATCGCATGCCCCTGATCTAGTTCTCTGGTCACCCAGTCAAAGAACTCAATTAGATTTGTTGGCAAGATCATACTTTGGTAAAACCATGTTGCCTCAGATCATGCAATCTGTTGGTTTTTGAGAAAGTCCACTATTCGCTCTTTCAGGAGTGCCTCCATTACTTTTCCTGCCACCGAGGTAAGGCTCACGGGCCTGTAGTTTGTCACTTCTTCCCTGCCACCACTTTTGTGAAGAGGTACCACATCAATCCTTCTCCAAAGAATGCAAAAAAATCAATATGCTGAATTATTCTACTAGCTCTGTTATTCTTCTCCTCCTTTACACTGTATAAGCAACCCAGAGTTGTTATTAGATCACAAATGTAGCACCTAGTCTACAAATCCTGAAAACATCTCCACATCAGGATCCTTACTCTCTGAATCTTCCCTAACTTAGTAAACCCTAAAAAATGTCGTACCACCTCTCTCTGGTTTTATAGACTGTACCATCTATACAGGCCGAAAAATAAGGGTTTGTTTTTTAGTTCTTTGAATGTTACTTAGATATACATTAACCTCCAAACTCTTCTTTCATTAAGTCAGCTGTCCTCCAATATCTTTCTACCTCCTTCAATTTTCTTTTTTTGCAATTTTAAGGGGGATATCACCCATATGTGAGTACTTACTTCCTGCTTGTCCACGGAGAAAAAGCCAATCACTACTAATCTTCCTTCTAACAACCTTCCAAGCTACCTGCTTATTGATCTTATTTCCCATTACACAATTTAAAATGAAAGGGAACAAAAAATGATCTGATAAGAAAACCAGAATACTATCTTAAATTTTAAATTCCTCCCATTCAAAACAGAATAATTGTTCCAAAAATAAGGAGTTAATCAAATAAGACCCAAAAGACTGAAGAGTTGAGAAGAATGAGCTTTCCTTCAAGTCCTTGCAATGTGCCATTGGGTCAATGCTGACTCCTGGCAAACCAGCCCCTCTGTATTCTTAGCAAGCTGTGACCAAAAGTACATTACACCAGGCCTTTCTTCCATGCAGTGAGTTTATAGCCCCTGGTATTCCAAGTTGGTCACCCATCCAAGTACTAGCCAGGCCCAACCCTGCAGAGCTTCAGAGATCAGCCAAGAGCAGGTTCATTCAGGATAGCTGAAGACTCCTTATCTATGTGTAAACTAAAATCTCATAAAATACATTAAAATCCAGCACTATTACTATATTCAGTTCCATGAAAAGCTCACAGATATCCCTCCTTATTACTGAGAGGCAAAAAAGATCAACACAACACCAATCACTCAGTTCTCTAATTTTAGACAATAAATAGTGACATTCCTTAGGAGTATCAAGGGGAATCTATTCCACCCATTACTACCCTACCACTTCTCAGCTTTTCAATCTTTGCGCATTATAACCACCTGGTCACCCAAATGAGGCAGTTGAGAAATTTGGAATTATTATAATGTGCACAAATGCTGAAGCAACCAACGTGAATAGCTAATCTGGAGGCTAGACATATACAAAGCAGCATGTGCTTCCCAGAGTTTAGCACTAGATTAAGTTTCCAAACATTTCCCAAGAGGATCACTAGCATAAAATTCTCCAACTTTAATTAATCTCTGAGTACAAAGCATATTACTCACCTGTAACAGGTGTTCTCCAGGGACAGCAGGAATCAGTCTTCACATATGGGTGACGTCGGCACCGATGGAGCCTGCGCGGAGCATTTCCTCAGCTTTCAAAGAAAGCCTTTGGGAATGCTAAAACGCATGCATGGTCCCCTTCTCGCCCCAGGGTGCCATCTTACTCAGTCAGGTGCCATAGCTAAAGCCCCACCAAGAAGATGGCAAAAATGAACAGCAACTCCAAGGGGAGGAGGGAGGATTGTGAGGACTAATTCCTGCTGTCCCTGGAGAACACCTGCTACAGGTAAGTAACTATGCATTCTCCAGGAACATGCAGGAAGTCAGTGCTCACATATGGGACTCCTAGCTACAGGCTACCGAGGACCTGTAGGAAAAAGCATGGCAGAGCCGTGAGCAGTCACCAGTGAAACTGAAGACAGCCTGAGGACCTTGAGTCCCTGGATGGCCATGCGCCCTGTAGCTGGTAAAAGAAGGGTCGGAGGGCAGGAGTTGCTTAAACCCTGAACAGATTACGGAGAATGGCCTGGCCAAAGGCACTGTCCCAACGAGACTCCCTCTCCAGACACTAATGCACTATGAAGGTGTGAGCGGAGGACCAGGTAGTGGCCCAGCAGATATCTAACCACGGCACCGAGCGCAGACTAGTGACTGACATCACCAGTGCTCGGACATTGTGCGCCATGACTTGGCGGTCCAGGGGAAGCCCGGCCCGGGCCTGGGCAAAGGCAATACAGTCCACCACCCAGATGGACAAGGTTTGCTTGGTGACCGCCAGCCCCCGGCAGCTGGGGTCAAAGGAGACGAAGAGTTGCCTGGACCTGCAGCGGTTCCAAGTCAGCTGCAGGCAGAAGGAGAGAGCCCTCTTACAGTCCAGTGTATGGAGAATCGCTGACGCCCGGTCAGCATGGGGCTTTGGGAAGAAGGTGGGCAGTACTGTCTCCTGGTTGAGATGAAAATCCGAGAAAACCTTCGGGAGGAACTTGGGGTGAGTACACAGGACCACCCTGTTCCTGCAGAACCTCATATACGGTGCCTCGGTCATCAGCGCCTGGAGTTCACTGATTCTGCGGGCAGAGGTGAGAGCCACCAGGAAGGTCACCTTCCATGACAGGTGCCGCAGCGAGCAGGTAGCCATGGGTTCAAAGGGTGGCTTGGTAAGTTGTGTGAGGACCGCATTGAGGTCCCATTCTGCAGGCGGAGGGTGGGTCGGGGGCTTGGAGAGAAGCAGGCCCTGCATGAAGGGGGAGACAGAGTTCAACTTTAGCCCAGCTGCGAAAGGTGAAGGAGGTACTGCAGGACCAAGCGGGTAGGGCAGGAAAATGGGTCCACTCGGATCTGCGAGCACCACACTGAGAACTGGCACTATTTGAAGGTGTACGCCCGCCTAGTCTTTTCTTGTAGTCAAAAGAATGTCCTCGATCTCCATGGGGAGATGAGGGATAGCGACCTCAAATTGGAATGAAGTAGCAGACCCTCCTCCTGCATCAGCAGTTCTAGTGAGTTCCCTAGAGGAACCGGGGGCTCCGTCGAGAGACGGAGCAGCAGAGGAAACCACAATTGCTTGGGCCACGAGGATCACCGAGGCCCTGTCCTGCTGGACCTTGAGAAGGGTCCAAGCAATGAGCAATGTGGGGAGTAAGGCATACAGCAGGCTGGTGGTCCATGACAGGATGAAGGCATCCGGAGCCACCCTGCCTGGGTGAGGGAGGGGGCCACAGAACCGGGGGAGCTGTGAGTTCACAGGACTGGCGAAGAGGTCCAGGTCTGGAGTCCCCCAACACTGGAAAAGCCACTGTGTCGTCCGAGGACAGAGGCGCCACTCCTGCAGCTGGAGGACCCTGCTTAGCCAGTCCACCAAGGCGTTGTCCTGGCCTGGGAGATAGGTGACTCGGAGGGTGATGCCCTGGCTCAATGCAAAAAAGCACAGGGCCATCGCCTCCAGGCAGAGGCTGTAAGAGCCAGTGTCCCCTTGCTTGTTCACATAGGATATCGTGACCTTTTTGTCCATCTGGACAAGCACCGCTTGGTGATGTACACAGTGCCGGAAGGCCTTGAGCACGAGGAGGATGGCCCGGAGCTCCAGCAGATCATCTGCTGCCAAGTCTCCTCAGAAGACCAAGTCCCTTGTGTGCACATAGTTCCTTACAATGAGCCCCCCCCCCAGTCCAACAGTGAGACATCCGTCATCACAACCACCTGGAAGGGCATGCCTTGGAGCAGGTTCCGTGCATCCTGCCACCAGGTCATGGACTCCGTCAGGCCTGGTGTGACAGAGATGGGATCGCGAAGTTGGCCTGTCACTTGGGTCCACTGTGCGCGGAGGCACCACTGCGCTGCCCGCATATTGAGGCAGATGTTGGGTATGACATGGATCATGGATGACATGTGGCCAAGAAGGCGAAGCATCGGCTGAGCCAAGACTGTGCTGCGGCATTGCATGCCGGACACCAGGGACATGAGGCAGTCTGCTCTGTCCTGGGGGATGGAAGGCCATGGCCAGCAGAGTGCCCAAGTGGGCACGATGAATTCCAGGGATTGTACCGGAGTGAGGTTGGATTTTGGGCAGCTGACCACAAATCCCTGGTGTTCCAGAATGTGAATGGTGCGGCCCATGGCCCGCCAAGCCTCAGAGACCGTAACCCCTGTCATGAGCTAGTTGTCCAGATATAGATAGACGAAGGTGCCCTGCAACCGGAGGTGGTCTGCTGCCATGGCTAGGCATTTTGTGAAGACCCACGGGGCAGACGCGAGGCCAAAAGGGAGCACTCGGTTCCCCTGTACCATGAAGTGGAGGTTCCTTCTGTGCCTGGGGTGGACAAGGATGTGAGTATAGGTGTCCTTTAGGTCCAAGGAGCATAGCCAATCGCCCTGCTGGAGGTAGGGCAGCAGTGTTCCAAGGGAGAGCATCCTGAACTTCTCCCACATCAGGAACTTGTTTAGGTTCCGCAAGTCGAGGATGGGCCGGAGATCCCCTGTTCTGTTCGGGACAAGGAAGTATTGGGAGTAAAACCCCCATCCTCTGAGATGCGATGGAAATTGTTCCACCGCCCCATCCTCAAGGAGGCCTGTGTACTCCTGAGTCAGGAGGGTCTGGTGCAGGGGAAGCTGCTTCGGCTCCCCAGTGAAGTAAGGAGGGGGGAGGGGGCTGGTTCAGATTGAAGAGATAGCACTCCCGCACAACCTGGAAAACCCAGGCGTCGGTGATGATGGATTCCCACTCAAGGGTGAAGTGGACCAGACGCCCCCGACTGGCAGGTGATCTGCCAGCGAATGAAGGCTATGCCAGTGGCATCAAAACCCCGAGGTTGGCTTAGCCAGTGCCGGAGTTTGTGTCTTGGGACTCTTTGGCTTGCGAGGGCCCTGGGCCGAGCCTTTTCCCTGGTCGCCCTGGGCTGGGGTCGACGTCGGCGAGTAGGGCGGGTAGCCCCTATATGTGAGCCCCTTCCTGTGGAAAAAAGGCTTCTTGCCCTACTGCTTCCTGGGGAGGGAAGTATTTCAAGAGAGGTGAGTACAGGTCAAATACTCAGTCTCAATTTCCGCTGCTTTGTCCTCCATGAGCTTGCCAAACAGTTGCTCCCCGAGACAAGGGGCATCAAGCAGTTTCTTCTGGACTCATTGCTCCAGGTCTGAGGATTGGAGCCAGGCCTGCCGGCGAGCTCTGATACCAGCAGCTGCCACCCAGGCGAAGGACTCGAAGCCATCATAAGCTGCCCACGAGAGGTACTTGGAACACTCTCCGACAGACTTCAAGAGGGCCTGGAAATGGCAGAAGTGGTCTCCATCCAGGCCCGCCGCAAAGCCTCCGAGCTCTTTAGCAAGGTCACAGAGGAATATCTCAATGTACAATTAATAAACCTGAATGTAGCATGCCAGCATGGAGCCCTGGTATACCTTTCGCCCACAGGCATCGAGGGTACGAAATTCTCTGCCCGGCGGGACCGAAGAATGAGTCTTCAGGCTTTTTTGCTTCTGCATGGCCAATCTGACTACCATAGCGGTATGGGGAAGCTGGGCCTTCGAAATCCCGGGTCCTCGCTGGACCTTATAGATAGCGTCTAGGCGCTTGCTAACAACAGGGATGGAAGCTGGGGTCTCCCCACATGCAGAGTAGCAGCCGGTTGAGGATGGAGGAAACCGGGATCGTGAGGGTTTCCTTCAGAGGAGCCTCATATTGAAGGATATCAAGCTCCTCCACACGGGGCTCTTCCTCCGACTTGGTGGCTTGTGTCATATCCCGGACAAACTCCAAAAAGGAGGTGTCCTCAGAAGGGGACTGCCACCTCTGAGTCGGCAGAGAGGGATCCAAGTGGAGGTCCCAGTGGGACCGGGTCTCTGGGGAGGTTTCCCCATCGGATTCCAGCCTGAGTAGTCCATGGAGGACTCGGGGTCGGGCAGTTCGAGAAGGGTCGGTGACCTGCGCCGGGCCTCCAAGGCTGAAGCCTGCCCAGAGCCCAAGGTGCTCTCCTGCAAAGATTTTGCGCCCGAGGATTGGGACTGAGATCAAGACCCTCACCGAGGACCCTCACGAGGCCTCCGACTCTCAGGGGTCACTTCAGCAGCCTGGGGAGTCCTTGAGGTCAAGGTACTGCGGTCTCGAGGCGCATGCTGGCAGGGCCTGGCACCAGTGTCTGCTGAGCAGCGAGGAATGCAGAAACGCTGCATTCCAAGGCCAGCATTTGGGCCTCCCACTCAGGAATTGAGTCCTGCGACACAGACGCCGGGGTGACCAGGTCGGGTGTCGAGGAGGAGAGGAGTTCCTCACTGGGACGACCTTCTGGAGACCGGGCACCATCGCTGGAGGCCTAAGTATCAGTTTGAGATACCTTTCTGGGCCGCTCCCTCTCCGACTCTTGGATCTGCCGAGGGGGGCTGAGAGACCGAGCGGGTGACCGCTCACGCTTGTCTGGCACCCCTGACAGTGTCCTTGTGGCCTTCTTCTTCCCCTCGTGCTCAGGTGACCCTTGGTTGGAGTGCTGCCGGGCCCGGGGAGGAGCCTTATGGGACTCCAAGGGTTGCAGGACAGCAGAATGGAAGGCTACCAGGGATACTGGGGCTGCCTTGCAGAAGAGATCATCCAGCTTCTGCTTACGACTCTGAATGGCCTTGGAGGACATCTTCTTGCAGAGCGAGCATTGCTCCAGGTCATGGTCAGCTCCCAGGCACCTGAAACAACAGTCACGGGCGTCCATGAGCGATGTGTTCTTAGAACACCTATCACCTTTTTTGAAACCGGAAGCCATTGGGGCAAAAAGGACCCCTGCGTGGTTGAACATCCTTGACGCGGCCAGTGGTTAAAAACGGCGTGAAAGCATGGGGAGAAAAAAAGAAGGGCAAAAAGGAATACCGAGACCAAGAGCCTAAACAGAGGTGCATGAGATAGCAGGAAAGGCAAAAACAGAGTTAGAAACCAAAAAACCTTTTGCAGGGACGAAACGCACGTCCGAAGGGCTCCGTGGAAAAAGGGAGACTGAGTAAGATGGCACCCTTGGGCGGGAAGGGGACCATGCATGCGTGGTAGCATTCCCAAAGGCTTTCTTTGAAAGCTGGGGAAATGCTCCACACAGTTTCCGTCGGTGCCGACGTCACCCATATGCGAGGACTGACTTCTTGCTTGTCCTGGAGAAATATTGAATTCATCTTACCTGTTGCTTAATTTTTATGAACTGCTGCCTGAAAAAGATAGTTATTCACTTGTAGCAGGTCTTCTCTGTGGACAACAGGAAAAAGCCCTCACGTATGGGTGATGTTACACTGGTCAACATTGAAATCGTTACTGACTTTAAAAGGCTCTAATATGTAGTATCTTGGTGAGCTGAACACGAATATAACATTAAAAAAAAATTATTGGCTCTCGTTTTGAAGATATTGCACGTAATTCATTTTTTACGTTTCACCGTGTAAATGTATCCAGTAGGACATCAACAACATCCCAAATAAGCCTTGAATGATGTAATATTGCATCACATTGCATAATGCCAGCATGCACACATCATCCAGAGTTGATTCTGTCAATTTCTGAAGCAATGCAATACTACTGCCAGACGGCTGCTGAAGCCATCTGACGTCAGCAGTGTACTATACGCAGTCAGAAAGGTTGAGCATTTAAAATATTTCAGACTGTGTGAGAGACAGTTTAAGCTACTGTTACATGTAACTTTTATTAATCATATAATTTTAGCCATTTAGGTACAATACAGAACAGTAATGCCGCGAAAGTGCGTTAATACCGTTGACAATTTCTGCTACATTTGTGGGGAAGTGACATTTGCCAACCAGAAGAAAAGTATCACTTCTCAACTGAAGAAGGCATATCATCTTTACTTCGGATGCAAGATTGGTGATCAAGACAAGCCGTGGGCCCCGCATATATGCTGCGCTACATGTACAACACAGCTTTCACAGTGGTTGAATTGCAAAAGACCATCAATGCTGTTTGCAGTCCCCATGGTGTGGAGAGAGCCAAGCAACCACATAAATAACTGTTACTTCTGCTTGGTTCCTCCTCTTTCCAGCGGAATAATGAAGCAAAAGAAGTCGAGCATAGTCTCCCCAAACATTCCGTCTGCATTGAGACCAGTTCCACATGGTGAGGGACTTCGTATTCTAGAACCTCCATCAGAATATTCTCTTGATTCATCTGATGAGGACAAGGGTGAGCCGACTTGTTCTTCTCCTGGTCCGTCAGCATGCAGTGACCCAGATTTTCACTGGGATGCATTATCAACTCCACACAGAATAACACAGGAAGAACTAAATGACCTGGTTCGTGATTTGGACTTATCCAAGAACAAGGCAGAATTGCTAGGATCAAGACTCCAACAATGGAATCTTCTAGAAGAAGATGTCAACATTACTCCATATTGAAAGCGCCACCAGCAGTTGAAGCCTTTCTTCAGAAAGGAAAGTAATCTGGTATTCTGTTCAAATATTGAAAGCCTCATGAATGCCTTAAAAATCACTCATGACCCACAAGACTGGAGACTATTTATAGACTCTTCGAAACTGAGTCTGAAGGCTGTGCTTTTGAACAATGGAAACCGTCTTCCATCTATTCCAGTAGCGCATGCCGTCCACATGAAAGAGACATACGATAACTTAAAGCATCTACTGACTTCCATTAACTGTAATAAGTACAGCTGGCACCTCTGTGGTGACTTGAAAGTAGTTGCCCTTTAAAATGGGACTGTAGCAGGGATATGTAAAATACATGTGTTTCTTATGTGAGTGGGATAGCCGAGCAAGGGATTGGCACTACTTGCGGAAGGAATGGAATCGCAGACAAAATGTAACAGTTGAAGAGAAGAATATCCAGCACCCAGCTCTGGTTGAGGCTCACAAAATCCTGCTACCACCCCTTCACATCAAACTAGGTTTGATGAAAAACTTTGTGAAAGCCATGGACCGCACTTCGCCAGCTTTCCGATACCTGCATGAAAAATTCCCTCGACTCAGCGAAGCAAAGATTAAAGAGGGGAGTTTTTGTGGGTCCTCAGATTCGAGAGCTCTTCAAAGATGACCGGTTCAACAACTTGCTGCAGGGTGATGCGAAACAAGTATGGAATGCTTTTCGCCTAGTGTCAACAAACTTTCTCGGGAATATTAGGGCAGAAAACTACAAGGAACTAGTAGAAGACATGCTGATGCAGTATCAGAAACTTGGCTGCAATATGTCTCTAAAGATCCATTTCCTTGATTCCCATCTCGATTTCTTTCCTAACAACTGTGGTATGGTTAGTGATAAACAGGGCGAACGTTTTCACCAGGATATCGCAACGATGGAGGAAAGATACCAGGGAAAATGGTCCACTACAATGCTGGCTGACTACTGCTGGACACTCCCCAGAGAAGCTCCCGAACAGCTATACAAGAGACAGGCGAAAAAATCTAAGAAGTAGTCTATGACTTGTTTTTTTACAGGTATTAACCGAAGGCCTATTATATTTACTATTGACATGCATTTTGTTATGTAAACTTTAATTCTTGTAGATTACAAAAAAACTAGAGCCAACTTTGCAGTTTCACTGTCATATTCGTGTTCAGCATATAAAAATTGATAAGAAATGACTATTTTTATTTCAGTAACATGACTTTTGTAAAAATTTGTTGACCAGTGTTATCTGACGAAGCCTGCATGGGAATGCTTCCCAGCTACTAATCAAAGCTTTTGGGAACTTCCTCTGTGCATCTTTCCGCCTGCCACAGCAGCACCATTTTAGATCAGTCTGATACTATAGTTATAGTAAGAGTAGTTACTCACTTGTAACAGGTGTTCTCCAGGAGCAGCAGGAATCAGTCCTCACATATGGGTGACATCGACGTCGATGGAGCCCTTGTGGAGCATTTCCCCAGCTTTCTATGAAAGCCTTTGGGAATGCAGGCACGCATGCGCGGTCCCCTTTCCGCCTAAAGGTGCCATCTTGCTCAGTCAAATGACATAGCTAAAAACAGCACACAAAAAATGCAAAAATAAACTATGTACAACTGCAACTCCCAGGGGAGGAGGGAGGGTTGTGAGGACTGATTCCTGCTGCTCCTGGAGAACATCTGTTACAGGTGAGTAACTACTCTTTCTCCAGGACCAAGCAGGAAGTCAGTTCTCACATATGGGTGACTCCCTAGCTCTGGGCTACCAGGAACCCAGGCTGAACAAGAGAACTCCCTCTAATCCCAGCATCAAAGAAAGGCTTTTCACTGAAAGGACCTCCACCAGTAGCCCAACGGTGGGCTGGAGGGCAGGAGTTGCCTAAACCTCAAAGAGATTGTGGAGTACTGCCTGGCCAAAAGCACTGTCCCTACGGGACTCCCTCTCCAGACAGTAATGGGCCGCAAAAGTCTGGCTTGAGGACCAAGTTGCAGCCCTGCAGATGTCTACCAACGGTACAGAGCGGAGGTGAGCCACTGAGGCAGTCATTGCCCTGACACGATGGGCCGTGACCCGACCCTGCAAAGGAAGGTCAGCCACCCTGTAAGCCCAGGTGATACAGTCAGCCACCCAGATGGACAAGGTACGCTTGGACACAGCTAAGCCCAAATTATTAGGGTCAAAAGATATGAAGAGCTGAGTAGCCCTTCTATGCCCATGCATACGGTCAAGGTAGAAGGATAAGGCACTCCTACAGTCCAGGGTATGCAGAACTGCTTCAGCCTGGCTTGCATGAGGCCTAGGGAAGAAGGTCGGAAAAACCACCTCCTGGTTGAGGTGGAAAGAGGAAACAACCTTTGGGAGGAACTTTGGATGAGTCCTAAGGACTACTCTGTTCCCATAGAAGCGGGTGTAAGGCCTGTCACAGACTAGGGCCTGAAGCTCACTCACCCGCCTGGCCGAGGTTAAGGCTACCAAGAAGAGTGTCTTCCAAAAAAGGAAGCGGAGAGGACAAGTAGCCATCGGCTCAAAAGGTGGGCGAGTCAGTTGCTGCAAGACCACATTCAACTCCCACTCAGGGGATGGATGACGGATAGGAGGCTTGAGCAAGAGCAAACCTCTGAGGAACCTGGACACCAAGGGGTGAACCGACAGAGAATGTCCCTCTACCAGTGAGTGGAGCTGCTAGAGCTGAGAGGTGGACCCGAACAGAATTGGACTTAAGTCCATGATTAGATAAGTGCAGCAGGTACTGAAGCACTACTGGTACAACACAGGAGAAAGGATCCTCTGTACGTAGCTGACACCACACAGAAAACCTTTTCCATTTCAGGGCATAGGTTTTTCTAGTGGACTGCTTCCTAGAGGCTAGGACAACCTCCTCAACTTCCTGAGGTAGGCCCCAGGGAGCCAAAACTACCCTTGCAGCCTCCATGCCATCAAATTGAGAGCTCTGAGATTTGGGTGCAGAAGGGAACCCTGATCCTGAGAGAGAAGGTCGGGTTGCAACCCCAGAGGCAGTGGAGGATCCACTGCCAGCTGAAGCAGAAGTGGAAACCAAGGCTGTCTCGGCCATCTGGGAGCTACCAGCAGGACCGAGGCCTTGTCCTGACGAATTTTGAACAGGGTTCGGTCCACGAGGGGAGTGGGAGGAAACGCATACAGGAGGCCCTGGGACCAGGAAATCAGAAAAGTATCTGCTGCCAGCCGCAGAGGATGCGGTTGCCTGGAGCAGAACCTTGTCAGTTGTTTGTTCGATGGACTGGCAAACAGATCTATGGTTGGAAGTCCCCATTTCAGGAAAATCTTCTGAACCAATAAGGGATGGAGCTGCCATTCGTGGGGCTGCAGAATCCTGCTCAACATGTCTGCCAGGTAGCTGTCCTGGCCAGGTAGATACACTGCCTTGAGGAGCATGTTGTGCCTGAGAGCAAACAAGCCAAGGTCCTATGCCTCCTGACAAAGGAGCCTGGACCCAGTTCCGCCCTGCTTGTTCACATAAAATATGGCTACTTGGTTGTCTGTTTGAACTAGGACAGACTGATGAGCCAGTGTCTGAGAGAAAGTCTTGAGGGCTAAACGAATAGCCCTGAGTTCCAGCAGATTGATCTGCTGCTTAGCACCCAACTGTCTCCAGTGATGAGTGGCCACCTGTGGGCAAACAGGGTAAGGCGACCTCCTGTGCAGGGTTGGGAGAGCAGGGACGGAGAGGCTATGCCTAAGGAGTCAAAAAACCCCACCCTGCTGAGTGGGAGCAGGGGCCGTAGGCTTGGGGGTCCTCTGCCTACGGGGCCCATTACCCTGCCCCTTGGCCTGCTGACCCTGTGGGGGAGCCTGAGAGGCCTGGTACTGTAGGTACTGTTTGTAGGCAGTGCCCTTCCTTGGGTAAAAGGGCTTTTTACCCGAGCCCTTCTTTTTGTGAGAAGGGGCAGAAGTCTTTCTAGACAGCCTTGTCCTCATGAGGTGCTCGGTTTCGAGCTGTGCGGCCTTCTCGGTCATGGGCTTCCCAAAAAGGTTCTCACCTCGGCAAGGGACATCGACCAACTTGTCCTGAACCCACGGCTCGAGGTCCGATGACTGCAACCACGCCTGGCGTCGAGCCGCCATGCCGGCTGCCGAAACACGGGCCGAAGCCTCGAAGCCATCGTAGGCAGCGCGGGACATAAACTTGGAGCATTCCCGTATCCCCGAGAACAAGGACTTGAACCTCTGCAAGGGTTCCCCGGAGAGACCAGCAGAGAACTCGGTCAGCTCCTTGGCCAGGTCCCGCAAGTACATGCCCATGTACAGCTGGTAAGCCTGGACACGGCAAGCAAGCATCGAGCCCTGGAAGCATTTTCTACCAAAACCATCCAGGTTCCGGGCCTCCCTGCCAAGGGGCACCGCGGAGTGCATCTTCTGACTTTTCAGGCGATGCATGGTCGATTCCACCACCATGGAATGGTGTGGTAGCTGCGCTTTCTGAAACCCAGGGCTCTTTCGGAGTCGATAGATGGAATCGACCCGCTTGCTTAGAACCGGCGCCAAGGCCGGTGCCTCCCACATCCGGAAGAGGAGCCGTTCCAGCATCGGAGGAACTGGAACAGTAAAGGCCTCCTTCGGAGGAGAGTCATACTGTAGGGCCTCGAGCTCCTCGGCTCCTCCTCGGGGTCCGCAGGGATAGCCAACGCAGTGGCCATATCCCGGACGAACTCCGAGAACCGGGTATCCTCCAGAGGGGATCTACTCCGGGGCTCAGACTGCGGTGAGTCCGACGGGACGCACCGAGTCCGGAAGGTGTCGGGGGACTCCTGGTCCTCCGTCTCCCAGGCGGACTCGTCTGATGAGGAATCGGGGTCCGACCGCGTGGGGCCTGTCAGCACCCGCCCCAACGCCGAAGGCACCGGCGTCGACACCCTCGGTCCCGAACGGGAGGTCGAGGGAGACCGCGACCGAGATTGACCTCGAACTTTCATGGTCTCGAGTATCGGCTCGGTCTCCGGGGTCGACTTCGATGTCGATGTCCCGGTGGTCGGGGCAGATGCGTCAGACAGGCTGGCCATCAGCGCCTGCTGCTGTTCCATGAAGGCAGACAATCTGCACTCCAAGGCTGTCAGCCTGAGACCCAGCTCAGGAGACTCATAAACCACCGACTCGGGCCCCGGTGGCGCCGGGCCCGACGTCGGCTCTCTGGGAGGAGAGTCCATGAGGACTACAGGACTTACGTGTCCAGCAGACTCCGGCTCCACACGAGGTACTTTTGGAGGCTTCTCCTGTTCCACGGGCCCGGGGCGGCGGTCGGGGGTCTGAGACCTAGCTCTCGAGGAGCCAGGGACCTCCTCCTACGACGCCCTCGTGAGCCGCTTCTTCCTCTTTCATTCCCGGTTGGGGGACCCCCTGTCCGAGGAGCCCCGACGGTGCTCAGGATCAGATTCCCGAGATGTCGAGGCCTCAGACGAGGTCCGGGCCCGGCCGGAGGCCGAGTCGGAGAAAAACCTTTCCTTTTGGTGCTGACTACTTCGACGCGTCTTGGAGGACATCTTCCACATGGTCCACAGATCTTAGGATCGTGGTCAGGACCCAGGCAAAGAAGGCAGCAGTCGTGTGTACAAAATCTGCAAGAGGATATCTGTGTCTTGGTCTCGGAAAACAGTAGACAGCCGCTGTCCCTCAAATGTCTTGGAGGATGAGCTCTCCTCTCTGGGGCAACTTAAAAAGATGCTCTCATGGACACTCATCGCTCTCAACACTATGCCTCATGGGACTTTGACGTCAATGCACTGGTGCCAATGAAGACGAAGCCAAATTCTTCCTCACCCTTGGGCAGACATGGATCGATGGCTGATGCTCTGGGGCACTAAGGGTGCTTAGCTCCAAGTAGGCTTGAGAACGCCTTGATGTCGACGCATTGCTAGTGTCCGATGCAGCCTTTGCTGCCATAAACCCGGTGATGCCGATGGATCGGATTTATGAGCTCCAAAAAGTGATTTGCACTGCTTCTCTCGATCTTTGAGTCCTCTTTTTGTCACCTGTAAACATAATTACAACAGGGCTGATGATCGGGTCCCAGACACTGAAAGGACCAGTCATAAGCATCCATGGTAGATATGGTTCTTAAGCACCTAGAACACTTTAAACCTGCTGGTAAGTTTTTGGAACATATCTGCCCCAAAAACAGCTGCAGCAAAATCAAATGATTTAATTGTGAAAAATGAAGGTACCCGGGACAGAAGCACTGGTGCCTAAAAGAGCAAAAGTGCTGCAAAAAAGAAAGGAAACGCGAAACTGCCAAAAAAACTAACTAAAGTGAGTGGAAAAAATCCCCAAAGAAACGCAGTGTGGAGGCAGGAAAATGTTCCAGATACTGCCAGATGTGGCAAATCCCTGGGAAGGGGCAGAAAAGTACCAACTGGTGACAGCCGGAAAATAATATGCATCCGTGGGGCTCTGCGGAGAGACGAAAACTAATCTAAAATGGTGCTGTGGCAGTAGATGGGAAGATGAGAGCATGTGCAGAGCAATGTGCCCGCAAAGCTGCGCTGAGTCCTCCGCCACCATTCCTGGCGGCGGGGGGGCAGGTGCAAAGCGATAATTTTTCCCGTGTGGGCTCCATCAGATAACATCACCCATACATGGGGACTTATTTCTTGCCTGTCCGCGGAGAAATGCACATTACCACAAGACAGAAAGGATTAAAAAGCTCATGTCATCATTAATTACTGCATGCTGGAACCAGTCACCTGTTTTGGAGAGGTCCTTCTTCTGTATTGTTCTTCAGAGTGGCTTTTGACAATTCATCTAAGGCATTTCTGTATTCTTTGCAACTGAAAGAAAACACAAGGAGAAATGCATGATATTTCAGTGTTTAATTTATGCTTTACTTTCAAAAGCTTAATTGCAATCTGCAGACAGCATACCTAGAGACCAAGTGATGCTTTAAGGCACTGTTCAATAAGCAGCAGTTAGGACAACAGTCTGTTGCTTGCTTGCTGGCCCAAGACCACTAGTGAGTCTCAGTCACCCTGGCTTTTTAAACCTACCACTTTAAAAATATACAAACTCACAACTCTGCATGTTTATTAAAAACAAAACTAAATCCCTGAATGACTTAAGATAGGATATTTTTTAAAATAAGCAAGCAAACCAACCAACTGAGCTCAGTGGTAGACTGTGTGATTTTGATACTAGACTTTGGTTCCTGATCTTCATGTTAACCAAGGTAGGAGATACCGTAGAGCACTGGTTCCCAGCCTGTGGTATGCAGACATCTGAGGGTCCATAGGGCACAGAGAAGAGAAAAAAGTATTTTCATGCTGCTATTCATACTATGCTGCCATTTTAAATATTTCTTTTTTCAGAATTAAGGGAATAGCACCAGTCTACATGTCTCACCTCATCCAAAATTACAATCAACCCAGAGAATTACGATCTTCTGAGGCTTGCAAATTCACAGTACCACACCCCCAAATAATTTTGACTTATGGATATCTGGAAAAAGACTCTCTCACCAACAGCCCTAAAGATTTGGAATAATCTTCCAAATGAGATAAAACTTATGACCTCTCATGTTTCTTTCAGAAAATCCCTGAAGCATGACTGTTTAACCCAATGTTTGCACCATCTCCACCTGTACTCTTTTGCCTCTCCTAAAGTTCCTCACACTTCCCTATTCTACCTAACTTTATTTTATCACACATTTCACAAGCCACTTTTAATAGACCAAGAAACTCAGTCTCAGCATTATGTTTCTCTCTTCTCTTCCTTCTCCTTTTCCCTTACTTCAATTGTTCTAAGGCTTTATTTGGAATCCGCTCTGATCTCTACTCTTAGTAGGGTTGAAGCAAATATAAGGAACTACTGTAAATTAAATTAAATTATATTCCATGTGAACAAAATGCAGTGGCTGCTGTAGAGGCAGGATCAGCAGTGGCTTCAAAGATGATGGTAGCCACAGGAATAGAAGAATCCGCAACTATAGGATTGGGATTGGAGGCAGCTGTACAGACCAGAAGTAGAAGTGACCATGAGCATTGGCAATATGATCCGAAGCAGCTAGTAAAGCTGGAAGCAGCAGCACACAACATCAGTCTTTAGGGTCGGAGGACAACAGTGCAGCATCAATAGATTAAGAGAAGTAATGATACTAATGATGAGGATCTAACTGGAGGGAAAGGAGACTGACTGACTGGTGGAGACTTGCTTGGAGGGTGGTAAGAGAGAGAGAAAAGCTGTGAGGACTGACTGGGGAGAAGAGAAAGAGATTGGCGGGACATGGCAAGGGAGAGAGAGAGAGAATGAAATTAACAGAGACGGGCTGAAAAGAAAGAATTAAGAGACTGGTTTGGGGAAGCAAGAGAGAAACTGGTGGGGACTAAGGGCGGGCAAGAGAGAGAAAGACCAGTGAAGACAAGATAGGAAGAGAAATAAAGAGGGCTATAGATGGTAAAGAAAGGGACAAGTCGCTGGGTAGTTGCAAAATAAAGGTTTAAAGGCCCAATTTAAATAGGTCATTGAAAGGGGAACTGAAATGTCCAGATCTGGACAAGCTCAATTCCCCCCCCATATTTTACAAAAGGCTCTGCTGAACATGGAGCCTTTGTAAAATACCTAAAAGGCTATTGGAAATACATAGGAACTTGCTGGCACATTCAGCAAGAAGATTTAAAATAAAAATAAGGCAAAAACCTTCATATCCTAAACTCTTAATTAGCATTGCTGCAGCCAGGAATATTGTGGGTTCTTGGCTGTAGTAACACAGATAGTCGGTCCCTAGTCAGGCCCACTATCAGTTCTAGAAGCTGTAAATGGGATAACGTTACTCCCCCAATACCATGGACCTCTTCCAACATCCATGGCCCCCCAGAACCCCCTGATTAGCTCTTACCAAGGATCATTCTGGTGTCTAGTAGGGGACAGAAGTAATCTCCTGATACTCCTGCCCCATTGGAATCCAGGTGCAAAATGGCACTGACCCCTTAGTGGTAGCCTCACAGTATAACCACTAGGAATTAATCAGCTCAATAAAAGGTGCATGCCCAAAGTTGGTAGTTTTGACCCCTAGCAATTGTACTGCAAAACCACCAGTAGGGAGTCAGAGGTACCATTTTGCACCCAGGTGCCGATGGGGCAGGGGTACCTGGAAATCACTCCTTCCCCTCCACTAGAGAAAGCCCCGGTAAGAGCCAGGGGCATATATGGATGATGTTAGGGGAGGAGAGGGGCCATGGATGACAACAGAGGAAGGTTAAGTGGACTGCTTTAGTTTTGTACCTGGGATTTGAGACAGATTGTAAAGCTGGCATGTTTTTTTTTCAAATACACATATATTCACACTGTAAAATGGGAAGTACACATTTATTTTTGTGGCACACACAAACCATGCCCAACCCCCACTCCTGCCATGTTCACTTTAAATTTTTGCATCCTAGAGGATGTGTGTGTGTGTAAATAGTGAATTTCTAAAATCACTATTTGAATGTGTATGTGATCTAAGAGTGAAAATATTGCTATTTGTATGCCTAGATGCTTCTAAAATGATCTCCTTAACATCATAGCCTCAGTTCAATGTATTTGTGAGTGATATTGCGAAAGGATTGAATGGAAAATTCTGCCTTTTGGCAGATGACACAAACGTTTGCAACAGAGTGGACGTTTCTGAGGGAATGGACAACATGAGGAAAGATCTAAAAACACTGAAAGAATGGTCTAATGCTTGGCAGTTATGATTTAATGTGAAGAAGTGCAGAGTCATGCACTTGCAATGCAGAAATCCAATGGAATTGTATGCAATAGGGGGAGGGATTTCAGAGTGCTGATATCCGAGGATCTCAAGATGGCAAAACAATGCAAAAAAGCGGTAGCCAAAGTCAAAAGAATGCTGGGTTGCATACAGAGAGGAATAACCAGAATAAAGGAGGAGGTATTACTGCCCCTGTACAAGTCATTGGTGAGGTCTCACTTGGAGTATTTGTGTTCAGTTTTGGAGACCATATCTCATGAAGGACATAAAAAGACTTGAAATGGTTCAGAGGAAGGTGACCAAAATGATTTGGAGCCTGCGCCAGAAGACGTATATTTGAAGACCTAAATATGTATACTCTAGAGGAGAGGAGGGACAGAGTAGTTACTCACCTGTAACAGTTGTTCTCCAGGAGCAGCAGGAATCAGTCCTCACATATGGGTGTCATCGGCGCCGATGAAGCCCCAGCGGAGCATTTCCCCAGCTTTCTATGAAAGCCTTTGGGAATGCAGGCACGCATGCGCGGTTCCCTTACCGCCTAAAGGTGCCATCTTACCTCAGTCAAATGACATAGCTAAGAACAGCACACAAAAATGAAAAATAAACTATGTACAACTGCAACTCCAAGGGGAGGAGGGAGGGTTGTGAGGACTGATTCCTGCTGCTCCTGGAGAACACCTGTTACAGGTGAGTAACTACTCTTTCTCCAGGACCAAGCAGGAAGTCAGTCTTCACATATGGGTGACTCCCCAGCTCTGGGCTACCGAGGAACCCAGGCTGAACAAGAGAACTCCCTCTAGTCTCAGCAGCAAAGAAAGGCTTTTCAAGGACACAACCTCCACCGGTAGCCCAACAGAGGGCAGGAGGGCAGGAGTTGCCTAAACCTCAAAGAGATTCCGGAGTACTGCTTGGCCAAAAGCACTGTCCCTACGGGACTCCCTCTCCAGGCAGTAATGGGCCTCAAAAGTCTGGCTTGAAGACCAAGTTGCAGCCCTGCAGATGTCTACCAAGGGCACAGAGCGGAGATGAGCCACCGAGGCAGCCACTGCCCTAACTCGGTGGGCCGTAACCCTACCCTGCAAAGGAAGGTCAGCCGCCTTGTAAGCCCAGGTGATGCAGTCAGCCACCCAGATGGACAAGGTACGCTTGGACACAGCCAACCCCAACTTATTGGGGTCAAAGGAGACGAAGAGCTGGGTAGCCCTTCTATGCCCCTGCATACGGTCAAGGTAGAAGGATAAGGCCCTCCTACAGTCCAGGGTATGCAGGACTGCTTCAGCCTGGCTTGCATGAGGCCTAGGGAAGAATGTTGGAAGAACCACCTCCTGGTTGAGGTGGAAAGAGGAGACAACCTTAGGGAGGAACTTTGGATGAGTCCTAAGGACTACCCTGTTCCTATAAATCCTGGTGTAAGGCCTATCACAAACCAGGGTCTGAAGCTTACTTACTCGCCTAGCCGAGGTAAGAGCTATCAGGAAGAGCGTCTTCCAAGAGAGGAAGCGTAGTGGACAAGTAGCCATCGGCTCAAAAGTTGGGCGAGTCAGTTGCTGCAAGACCACATTCAGCTCCCACTCAGGGGCAGGATGACGGATAGGAGGCTTGAGCAAAAGCAAGCCCCTAAGAAAGCGAGACACCAAGGGGTGACCAGCCAGAGAATGTCCCTCCACCAGAGAGTGGTGAGCTGCTAGAGCTGACAGGTGGACCCGAATAGAGTTGGATTTAAGACCTTGATTTGACAAGTGCAGTAAGTACTGAAGGACTACTGGCATAGTACAGGAGAAAGGATCTTCTGTACGTAGCTGACATCACACAGAAAACCTCTTCCATTTGAGAGCATAGGTTTTCCTAGTGGACTGTTTCCTAAAGGCTAGGACAACCTCCTCAACCTCCTGAGGCAGGCCCCAGGGAGCCAAGACTACCCTTGCAGCCTCCAGGCCATCAAATTGAGAGCTTTGAGATTGGGGTGCAGAAGGGAACCCTGCTCCTGTGAGAGAAGGTCGGGTTGCAACCCCAGAGGTAGTGGAGGATCCATCGCCAGTTGAAGCAGAAGAGGAAACCAAGGCTGTCTCGGCCACCTGGGAGCCACCAGCAGGACCAAGGCCTTGTCCTGAAGAATCTTGAAGAGAATTCGGGCCACCAAGGGCGTGGGAGGAAACGCATAGAGGAGGCCCTGAGACCAGGATATCAGAAAAGCATCCGCTGCTATCCGCAGAGGATGTGGTTGCCTGGAGCAGAACTTTGGCAGTTGCTTGTTCATTGGGCTGGCAAAGAGATCTATCAAAGGGAGACCCCATTTCAGGAAGATCTTCTGAAACACTAAAGGACGTAGCTGCCACTCGTGGGGCTGCAGTATTCTGCTTAATCTGTCTGCCAGGTAGTTGTCCTGGCCTGGAAGGTACACAGCCTTGAGGAGCATGTTGTGCTTGAGGGCAAAAGAGCAAAGGTCCTGAGCCTCCCGACAAAGGAGCCTGGACCCAGTTCTGCCCTGTTTGTTCACATAAAACATGGCAACTTGGTTGTCTGTCTGAATCAGGACAGACTGGTGAGCCAGGGAAGGCGTGAAAGCTTTGAGTGCCAATCGAATAGCTCTGAGTTTGAGGAGATTGATCTGCTGTGCAGCTTCCCAGGGAGACCAGGGTCCCTGGGTGCACTTGCCCAGACAATGAGCTCCCCAGCCTTGCAGGGAGGCATCTGTAGTCATCACTACTGTGTACCCTGGAATCTGAAAAGGCACCCCTTTCAGTAGATTGGGTGGGTGCAGCCACCATTTGAGGGAGTGCAGAAATGGTCTGGACACCCTTATCCTGTCTCTGAGGCTGCTTGTGGCCTGTGACCACTGAGCCCGAAGGCACCACTGTGCAGGCCTCATATGGAGCCTGGCATTGGGGGTTACATGTACTGTCGAAGCCATGTGGCCTAGAAGCCTCAGGCAGAGTCTGGCGGAGACCAGGGACCTGCTGAGAAACTGATATGCCAAGGCCATCAACCTTTGGGCCCTGTCTGCTGGCAAGAAAGCCTTTGCCAGCAGAGAGTCCAGCCTTGTTCCTATGAACTCTAAGTTCTGGGAGGGGAGCAAAGTGGACTTTGCGAAGTTTATGACAAATCTCAGGCGTTGTAGAAGAGCAATAGTCCTGAGAGTGGCTTGATTGGCCTCCTGACATGTCTGACCCCTGATGAGCCAGTCGTCCAGATAGGGGAAGACAAAGATTCCCCGATTTCTCAGGTAGGCCGCCACCACTGCTAGGCACTTTGTGAAGACTCTGGGGGCGGAGGTGAGGCCGAAAGGCAGCACTCTGTACTGATAATGGTTTCCTCCCACAATGAACCTGAGGTACTTGCTGTGGTCTGGATGAATGAGGATGTGAGTGTACGCATCCTTTAGATCTAAGGAGCATAGCCAATATCCCTGCCGGATGTAGGGCAGAAGGGTTCCAAGAGTAAGCATCTTGAACTTTTCCTTCACTAGGAACTTGTTGAGGATCCTGAGGTCCAGAATGGGTCGAAGGCCACCGGTTCTTTTGGGCACCAGGAAATACCTGGAGTAGAATCCGGGACCTTGCAAGTGGGGAGGCACAGTCTCCACCACCCTGTCCACCAACAGACCCTGAAGCTCCTGAAGGAGAAGGCCTGTGTGCAGGGGAGGCCTGGGAGGCTCCCCTGGGAAGTATGGAGGAGGCAGTTGGTGAAAATGGAGGGCATAGCCCTTGTGGACTATCTCCAGCACCCAACTGTCCCCGGTGACAAGGGGCCACTGGTGGGCAAAGAGGGCGAGACGACCTCCTATGCAGGGTTGGGAGAGCAGTGGAGGAGAGGCTACGCTCAAGGAGTCAAAAGCCCCCACCCTGCTGAGTGGTAGCAGGGGCCTGTGGCTTGGGGGTTCTCTGCCTATGGGGCCCATTACCCTGGCCCTTGGCTTGCTGACCCTGGGGGGCAGCTTGGGCAGCCTGATATTGTGGGTACTGTTTGTAGGCAGTACCCTTCCTCGGGTAAAAGGGCTTTTTACCCGAGCCCTTCTTTTTATGAGAAGGGGCAGAGGTCTTCCTCGACAGCCTTGTCCATGTGAGGTGCTCGGTCTCAAGCTAAGCGGCCTTCTCGGCCATGGGCTTGCCAAAAAGGTTTTCTCCTCGGCAAGGGACATCGACCAACTTGTCCTGAACCCATGGCTCGAGGTCCGATGACTGCAGCCATGCCTGGCGTCGAGCCGCGATGCCGGCTGCCGTGACTCGGGCCGAAGCCTTGAAGCCATCGTAGGCGGCGCGGGGCATGAATTTCGAGCAGTCCCGAATCCCCGAGGACAAGGACTTAAATCTCTGCAAGGGTTCCCCGGAGAGACCAGCAGAGAACCCGGCCAACTCCTTCGCCAGATCCCGCAAGTACATGCCCATGTACAGCTGGTAGGACTGGACACGGCAAGCTAGCATCGAGCCCTGGAAGCACTTTCTACCGACGCCATCGAGGTTTCGGGCCTCCCTGCCAGAAGGCACCGCGGAGTGCATCTTCTGGTTCTTCAGACGATGCATGGCCGATTCCACAACCATGGAATGGTGTGGTAGCTGTGCCTTCTGAAAACCAGGGCTCTTCCGGAGTCGACAGATCGAATCGACTTGCTTGCTAAGAACCGACGCCGAGGCCGGTGCCTCCCACATACGGAAGAGGAGCTGTTCCAGCATCGGAGGAACCGGGACAGTAAAGGCCTCCTTCGGAGGAGAGTCATACTGTAGCGCCTCGAGCTCTTCAGCTCGAGGCTCTTCCTCGGGGTCCGCAGGAATAGCCAAGGCAGTGGCCATATCCCGGATGAACTCCGAGAACCGGGTGTCTCCGGGGGGGACCTACTCCGGGGCTCAGACTGCCTTGAGTCCGAAGGGACGCACCGAGTCTTAAAGGTATCAGGAGACTCCTCGTCCTCCGTCTCCCAAGCCGACTCGTCCGAGGAAGAGTCGGGGTCTAATGTGGACAAGTGCAAAGTCATGCACCTAGGAAAGAACAACCCACACTATAGTTACTCGATGCAAGGCTCCACATTAGAAGCCACCACCCAGGAAAAAGATTTAGGAGTCATCGTGGATAACATGTTAAAACCCTCCACCCAGTGTGCAGCGGCGGCCAAGAAAGCAAACAGAATGCTAGGTATCATAAGGAAAGGGATGGAGAATAAAACAAAGGATATTATAATGCCTCTGTATCGCTCCATGGTACGACCGCACCTTGAATATTGTGTGCAATTCTGGTCACCGTATCTTAAAAAGGACATAGCGTTATTAGAAAAAGTACAGAGAAGAGCCACCAAATTGGTGAAGGGGATGGAAGGCTACTCCTATGAAGAGAGGCTAAAAAGGTTAGGGCTCTTTAGCCTGGAAAAGAGACGGCTGAGGGGAGATATGATAGAGGTCTATAAATTAATGAATGGAGTGGAACAGATAAACGTGGATCAATTGTTTACGCTATCAGAATATAGAAAGACTAGGGGACATGTAATGAAGCTACAGGGTAAACTATTTAAGACAAATAAGAGAAATATTTTTTCACTCAACGTGTAATCAAACTCTGGAATCTGTTACCGGAGGATGTGGTAAGGGCTGTTAGTATAGCTGGGTTTAAAAAAGTTTGGACAAGTTCCTGGAGGAAAGGTCCATAAACCACTATTAAAAAGGGACCCAGGATATCAATGCTTGACCCAGTACAAGCATTGTGGAACTTGTGTCTTTTGGGGAAACTGCTAGGTACGTATGACCTAGATTGGCCACTGTTGGAAACAGGATACTGGGCTTGATGGACCTCGGTCTGACCCAGTATGGCATGTCTTATGTTCTTATGACCCTGCGAGGCCCTGGAGCACCCGCCCCGACGCCGGAAGCACTGGCGTCGATGCCCTCGGTCCCGAACGGGAGGTCGAGGGAGACCGCGACCGAGGTCGACTCCGAGCCACGATGGACTCGAGTATCGGCTCGGTCTACGGGGTCGACTTCGACGTCGATGTCCTGGTGGTCGGGGCAGAAGCACCAGACAGGCTGGCCATCAGTGCCCGCTGCTGCTCCATGAAGGCAGACAATCTGCTCTCCAAGGCTGTCATCCGGAGACCCAGCTTGGGAGACGCAGCAGCCACCGACTGACGGCTCCCTGGGAGAAGAGTCCACGAGGACTACGGGGCTTACGTGTCCAGCAGACTCTGGCTCCACATGAGCAACTTTGGCAGGCTTCTCCGGTTCCACGGGCCCGGGGCGATGGTCGGGGGTCTTAGACCTGGCCCTCGAGGAGCCAGGGACCTCTTCCTCCGACGCCCTCGTGAGCCGTTTCTTCCTCTTGCGTTCCCGGTCAGGGGACCCCCTGTCCTAGGAGCTTCGACGGCACTTGGGATCGGAATCCCGAGATGTCGAGGCCTCAGACGAGGTCCGGGCCCGGCCGGAGGCTGAGTCCGAGAAAAGCCTTTCCTTTTGCTGCTGGCGACTTCGTAGTGCCTTGGAAGACATCTTTCCACAGGCCCCGCACGACTTAGGATTGTGGTCGGGGCCGAGGCACCGAAGGCAGCAGTCGTGTGTGTCGGTGAGAGACATTAGTTTCTTACACCGATCACACTTCTTAAAACCGCTGGAAGCCATCGGGGACAAAAAGAGTCCCCGCGAGGTCAAAGGACCGGCCTTCCAGGGAAAAAAGGGCGCGAACGCCAGCCATGAAGGGCAAAAAACGAAAAAGAAGAGTCGGGCTCGATACCGGTGTACCGAACCCGGCGGGAGGGGAACCGGCGTCAAACTGGGAAAAAAAATAGCAAAAATCGCTGAAAAATCTAATTTTAACCGGGAAAACTGGACACACATCCGGTGGGCTTCACGGAAAAAAAGAGACTGAGGTAAGATGGCACCTTTAGGCGGGAAGGGAACCGCGCATGCGTGCCTGCATTCCCAAAGGCTTTCATAGAAAGCTGGGGAAATGCTCCGCTGGGGCTTCATCGGCGCCGATGACACCCATATGTGAGGACTGACTTCCTGCTTGGTCCTGGAGAAAGGGGAGATATGATACAGACTTTTAAATACTTAAAGGATATCAATGAACAAACCTTTTTCAAAGAAGGGAAACTGTAAAACTAGAGCCATACAATGAAGCTGCAAGGCGGTAAACTTAAAGGCAACATCAAGAAATTCTTTTTCATTGAAAGGGTGGTGGATGCATGGAATGCCCTCCCGATTTTATTTATTTATTTATTTACAGTCTCTTATATACCGCATTATTCAGCATCAGCGCGGTTTACATGGAACAAAAATGCTCAGTACAGTTAACACGTATGAGTTTACAGATAACAGGGCAAAAAACTTGGATAACAGGGGTAAACTATTTACAAAGCTTGCTACATAGAGTCATATGAACAGGAGAGTTTCAAAGAAACATATGCACCACTAAGGGTTAGAGTATCGGTCTTGGCGTGTTGTTTAGATTCCAAATATTTGCTTAGCGAATTGTATCGTTGGACTCTATGGGGTGTCATCGGGCTCTATGAGGTACTTGTTGAAAAGGTGGAATTTGAGGGCTTTCCTAAACTGCGTTAGGCTCTTAATAGCGCGGATATCTGGGGGTAATGCATTCCAGCATCTTGGCGCACTGAGACTAAAGGCCCTATTGGCTGTAGATGTAGTGCAATCTGTTAGTGCTTTCGGGACTTTTAGAGAGTTTATAGCCGTGGATCTTCTTGTTCTATTTGGAGATGTGGTATGGATGAGGGCAGTTAAGGATGCAGAGGAGAGCTTGTTAACAGCTTTAAAAGTGAGTAACAAGGTCTTGAAAACGATTCTAGCCTGGATGGGTAGCCAATGTAACTGTATCAGCAGAGGCGTCACGTGGTCACTCCTGGAGGCTCCATGGAGGACCCTTGTTGCCGCGTTCATGGCAAGCTGCAGCGGGTTCAAGGTGGATTGGGGAAGACCTTGTAGGATGGCATTGGCATAGTCAAAATGAGGTATGATCAACGCCTGGTAGATTGTCCTGAAATCATTTGGTTCCAGCATGGATCGTAAATGCCTAAGTGAGCGGATCTTGTAGTATATTGCTCTGAATGTGTTTCCTATGTGGGCCTTCATGTCTAGGCGTTGATCCAAAGTGACGCCCAGGTAACGTATTGAAGGTTTAGATTGTAACTCAGCTTCTTTTACTTTAAGATATTGTGGTGGGGTGAAGTTAGGGTTCCTCGTAATGAAGAGTACTTCCGTTTTCTTATGTTGTATTCGGAGGTTTTGGGAGAGAAGCCAGTCAGATATTGCATTGAAACAGCTCGTCAGTGGGGAGAGGTCCAAATGTTCAGTAGAGAAGGGTATGTAAAGCAGGACATCGTCAGCGTATAACATGCAATCAACATTGAAGGACCGGATGATCTTACAAATTGGCTGCATATAAATGTTGAACAATAGGGCAGAAAGGGAGGATCCTTGTGGGACTCCCTGGCTTTGGTGGAAGGGTTCTGAAGTTGTCCCTCCAGAACGAACATGCTGCCATCTTCCGGACAGGTAAGATCTGCACCTTCAAGCGCTCTTCCATTAATGCCTTTCTCAATTAGTCGTCCTAAGAGAAGCTCATGACTTACTGAATCAAAAGCTGCAGCGATGTCCAGAAAGATGAGAGCAAATCCTTGATGGATGTCGTCAATGCCGGTGATTATCTTGCAGAAGAGAGTGGTAAGAAGAGTTTCCATTCCATGGAATTCCCTGAAACTATGTTGGCAGGGGTCTAACGGTGCAGTGGTGTCGATGTGATCCTGTAATTGTCGTTGAACCTCTTTTTCAATGATCTTCGCGAGTAGTGGTATGCTGGATATAGGTCTGTATGATTTCTACCTTTTGGGGATCGAGCTTGCAGTTTTTTAGCAGAGGTCTGATAGAGGTATGCTTAAGGGCTGAAGGGAATGAGCCAGTTGAGAAGGAGAGGTTCATTATTTTGGATAGTACTGGGCTGAAGTGACTGCGGAGCTCCTTAATCCAGAAGGCTGGGCATGGATCGGACTGGGATGTGGTGGTGTTAAGGGCCATAATAGTGTCAATTCCTTTCTTGGTAGGGGTAGAGAATACGGTTAGGGCTGTTGGGCAATCTTGCTCTGGGGTGGTGGTTGTTGTAGAGGTTTTGTTGGTCTGGCATATCTTGGATTGTACGTAGGTTGCAAAATCTTGTGGGTGTATCTCAAATTGAGGCCCAGAGGTTGGTTCCTTTGATAGAGTCTTGACCAGGTCAAAAAGGTCGTGTGGTTTATTAAGTGATCTCTTTAAGGTATCCGAGTAGTACTGTTTCATTGTTTCAGTGATTCCCTTGCGGTGCACAGCCAAATGACAGTTGTATGCTGTCTGGTCACTTAAAGAATGAGATCGGCGCCAGCGTTTCTCGAGTTTCCGTAATTGGGTAAGAGATACTCTAAGATCAGCTGTGTACCATGGAGCGCTCGCTCTTTTCCCTGGGGGCTTGTTGGTTGGTGTGCGTAGGGCGATTGCGCTGAGGCAATTGTTCCAGTGAGAGATTAGGTCCTCAAGGTTCAGGGTGATTTCATTGATGGGTTGTTGAGTTTCCGCAAGGATAAGATCTCTGTTGTATGGCTTGAAACATCGAAATGGCGGTCTTGCGGTGTTGCTTGGAATCTTGTTGCTCTTTGAATGGGCTTTGTGTGAAGGGATCTGGAGGATGATCAGTTTGTGATCTGACCAAGGAACAGAAGTTATGGACGTTATGGGATCCTGAGATGAGTTGAGAGATATCTGTGGGGCGAATACTAAGTCCAGAATATTTCCCTTAATATGAGTAGGTTCCCTAACTAATTGCTTGAAGCCGAGATTTGCAAGGGCATCGAGGAAGGATGACGCTTGATTATCTTGTAGCGTAGGCAGGTTAAAGTCGCCTAGGATCCAATTTGGGATGCTTGGATTATGAGTGTTGGAGGCGAGATCAATGATAGCAGCGAGATCATCCGGAGAAGCTGAGGGTGCTCTGTAAAGCAAGTTGATTGAGCAGCATTTGTTGGAAATGGTGACGGTCTCCAGGTGATTTGTACTGGTGGAGTCCACCGTCTGGAAATGGAGATCTGTCCTGGTGAGGATGAGCACACCTCCCTCCTCTTCTTTTGTCTTGTCTATGACTTGTATGTACTGTGAAATTCAGGGGGAGGAGCTGGTTGAGTATGACGTTATCTTCGGCGGATAGCCACGTCTCTGTGACCATGAGTATATCAAGGTCGTGGAGGGAAATTATGTCAGTGACAACTGGCCACTTCTTCCGGATTGAACGGGCATTGATGAGAGCACATTTTAGGCTATGAGGGTGGGGGTTTTCAACCTGTTTGGAATTCATAGAGTGCTGAAGTGCAATGTGTAACAGGTGGGGGTGGTGTGAGCGGGTGTCCCAATTTATGTTGTTACGGGATGCACCAGTCCATCTCCTTCCATGGCTCTGTAATATTGGGATCTGGTTGGAGAATGGGGTTAAGGTAAGAGAGCTGGGAAACCAACTTGAAAGGATGATATAACATCCGACTATGGTGGTAATGGGGGAACCCATCTTGGTAGGGCGCTAAGTAATTGTGAACCGATGGAGGTGATGGGGGCAAATATAGTGATGGATTTTAAAATGGCATGGGACAGACACAGTGGCTCTCTTTATACCAAGAGGATGAAATCAAAGCAAACTTAAATATTTTTTAATAGAAGGGGGCTGACCTGCAGGGAGAGCACAGTTACTTACCTGTAACAGGTGATCTCTGGGAACAGCAGGAATTAGTCTTCACATATGGGTACGTCAGTACCGACGGAGCCTGCACGGGAACGCTGCCCAGCTTCAAATCAGAAAGCTTTTGGCAGCATCCCTCGCGCCTGCGCGCTGACTTCCCGCCTTCTCCAGAGCCTCTCTTCAGTTGAGTTTCAAAGCTGAGACAAAGGCGAGGAGAGAAAAGGAAGAAGAAGATAAAGAGATGCAACTCCTAGGGGAGGTGGGAGGGTTGTGAAGACTAATTCCTGCTGTTCCCAGAGATCACCTGTTACAGGTAAGTAACTGTGCTATCTCCAGGAACAAGCAGGAATGAGTCTTCACATATGGGGACTCCCTAGCTGGAGATGCCAGGGGGAGATCCCATAAAAATGCAGGAGCCTGGACCAGGGGTGCATTTTGTCTCCAGGAATCCCCGGCATCCAATGTGGGATGGAGGGTAGGAGTTGACAATAAGGAGCTGTGAGGAAAGAAACAGCATAGCCAAGGACTAGAGGGTCCTACAGACTACAGGAGTCGTTGGTATATATGATGAATAGCATTAAAGCACATTTAATGTACACTTAAAATATGCAGCTTAGCTACTGTATTGTAGGAAGTAGAAAGCATGATAGAGTCTACTGGATAAGCAGTGGTGGAATCTTCAAGGTGACCTCCCAGCAGTGAGGATGAAGGTCCAGACCTGGAGGTAGTAGACGGTCCAGGTATCAACTGGGTAGGATTAGACGTCAGGTCTTCAATGGAAAGCTTTATGGGAAAAAGCTGAAAACTCCTTTAGGCATAAGGTCATTAACATTGAGGACTAAAGGAAGAAGACTGACGGAGTTGGAGAACTAGCCCAGTCCTGGCGGGAAGAGGGGGGACTGGAAAAAGCCCTATTCCCAAGGAAAACAGCTGTGTACTCAAAGATAAAGATGTACACTGTTTTTCCTAGCTGGCGAGAGATAGGAAAAATATTGAAGCTTGATGCTTCAAGGACTTAAAGAAAAAATGGAAGAGGTTAGCACCACAGTGGTTAGTGGTGTCTAACAGTTTCTGCATCGTAATATGGTATGCGAAGCAGGGCGATAGACTGTCTAAAACCTCTAGGAGGTAAAACATTTAGTATAGACAGTAAGGGTGACAGTGTGTAAGACATATCAACCCTTAAGAAGCCCCCCAACAGACACATATATATACAGATATATATATGTGGATGGAATATATATATATAGATATATACATATGTCCAGATGTGTATATTAGGATATGGGTGGAGAAATGTATCAATATATATACATATATATAGATATGATATACCTAAATATATATACATTTGTGGGGCATGGTTTTGCACCACCAGAGTAATGATATAGGTATGTAGACATATATGGAGATGCTACATACAAGACAACAGGTTGACGATACATGTCTACCACCCAGCCCCATAATTGTACATGGGGAATATAAAAGAAAAAGATTCTTCGCTCTACAAGAGGGTGAACCCACTTGGGATATGTATAGAGAATCTATTTCCGTGGATTGAGGGATGCAGGAAGGCAATCCAACAAGATAACCATGATGTTTGCATGAGAACAGATGATCATATGAATCTGTAAGGAACAAGGCGGGAGTTCCACAGAACACTGACATGGCAGATGTGCAGAAACGCAGAAGAAGATACCAGAGGGACCTACTGGAGGGACCCAGAGGTAGCATGCGTAAACATCAGCCTTGGATTTTCACGCAGAAGAAGGTATATCTCGTGTTAACACCCCAGGCTAGAGGGTGTGGAGAACCCTCACAGGCATGGGAAGGGATTATAAGCTTTTCCCTACTAATAGAGAAGCTTCAGAGACAAGGTCAATGCTCTATAGCAAGGCCCTCATAGTAGAAAGCTTCTCTGAAGATTGTAGAGAGCATTGTGCAGGAGAGATATGAGATAAACTGACTGAAGTCAGGTGTGTTGCCATATCCTAGGAGAGGAGATGGATAGAATAATGTGAGAAAGCCTAAACGAGTAGGAGGATTCAAGATAGCTGACGAATAGCTTGGAATCACTACTGAGGCTAGACAAACTTTTGAACAAGGGACTGGAACTTGGAAAAAGTACCAGTAATACAATCACTGTAACTCCTGCAGGCACAGCTGCTGACGGAAACAGCAGAGAGATTGTCCTGTGCCCAATAAAGAAAAACAGACAAGAAAGGAGAGGAGATATCCCTTCTCCCTGTCTGAAGAATGAGTTTGCTAGAGAAGCTTTTCAGTATGGTACCCCTCAGTCAGGGAAAAAGCCCATTTGAGAGGGTAGAGCAAGTAATTGGAGGGTGACGTACCCATAGGGTAAGTCAACTGAAGGAAAAAATGTTCAGTTGGGACAGAACTATCAGGGGATAGTTGCAACTGTCTTCTAGAGAGTAAGAAGAGGAGAAGTCTGTAGTCCCTGAACAAAAATTTTCCGACAGCTTAGTACACTGAAAAAGAAAAGCACAGTGAATAAACTTCTAATGGATAGAAGTGAACTGTAGAGTATAATTCCCAGCCCCTATGGTTGCTGGGAATGCAGAGACTGGCCAGAGCTGGAGGACTTCAGACTAGGCTGAGGTGTCCCTTGTTTAGGTACAGCCGAATGATGGGCAGGAGATGAATGAAACTTTCTTTTCGTAGGGAAAGAAGGTTTGGTAGGACATTTCCTACCCCTTGAAGAAGGAGGTGGCTTAGAACGGTCCTTAGTAGAAGGAGAGTCAGTGGAACATTGAGCAACCTGACGTAAAGCCTCCTTATTGAAAAGACCTTCTCCTGTACAAGGAGAATGGGCTAGTACAGTTTGTGCCCATCTGCTCAAGTCTGAAGCTTCAAGCCAGGCTCTGCGACGTGCTGCAATGGCAATAGCAGAGGATCTGCTAACGGACTCAAAAGAGTCTATAGAAGCACGAGACAGGAACCAGGATATATTCCGGCTGTGATTGATGAGCAAGGAATAATCAGTAGCCTTGGGCTCTGGCAAAAAAGGGGTCAAAAGAGACAATTTCTCTGTGACCTCCTGGAGTGTTAGACTCATGTGAAAAATATATGAAAGAATTCTGGAGGCCAGCATAGATGTTTGGAAGGTCTGACGACCAAAAGCATCGAGTGTTCTTGAAGAGCGACCTGGCGGATAAGAAGAATGCTTCTTCTTGCTCTTAACTTTCCTTAGTGCTGATTCCACTACAAGGGAACGATGAGAAAGTTGAGGCGTTTGAAACCCTGGAGAGGGTGGCACCCGGTACCGAACCTCAGTGGTTGTAGAAACTAGAGGAAGCCGTAAGGGTGATTTCCAGACCCTCAGAAGGAGATCCTGCAGAGCAGGATGTAAAGGAAGCATCATGGTTTCCATTTGTGCCGGTGAGCGATGAGTGGCATCACAACCAGGGATAGAGATATTAAGAAAGGTTGCCATATCCAGGAGAAAAGCCTGAAAAGACAGATCTCCCATGGGAACCATCCCTGGTAGGGCTAAAGGAAGAGGCTGAGCACCAGAGGATGTACAGTGGTGTGAAGAAAGAAACCCAGGAGATGGACAGGGATACTGGCATGTTAACTTAGAGCCAGTTGGTACTGCATCATCAATGCCAGGTATGGGTTCTAAACTAGACATCGGTGGAATCGGTGCAAGGAGAGACATCGACATTGATATTGATGTACCAGCAGTTGAAATCTGGAAACGACAGGAGTCGGTTCCAGGACGCGTCGGTACCCAGTCCTCGAGACTAGATATCGATTCAAGACTCGGCATCGAAGGAAGCGAGTCTATCGATGCATGTCTCGAGGGTACCGATGCCGATGGTAGTATCGACGATGCCGATACCGGTAAGGTAGTCTGGGTTACATCGAGCGGTCTCGAAGGTACCGAGGATACCCCATGACAAGGTCTTGCTAGGAGTACGTTACTCCACACCGGTGTCGATGCCGGGGAATCGGAACCGATCAAAGCCGGTACCGTGTCAGAGCATGGCTGAGATATGGAAATGTCCATCTGTATTGCATCGACCGGTCCCAAAGGTGCCGAGGATGCTAGAGGACGATTCCAGGTGAAGAGTGGAACACTCGGCACCGAAGCCGATGCCTGGGTATCGGTACCTCTCGAAGCGGAGACCCGCACCGTACATGGCTGGGATCGAGGGAAGTCCATCGGTAGCATATGGAGCGGTCCCGAAGGTACCGAGGATGCCCGATGACAATCCCTGGTGAAGAGTGGAACACTCGACACCAGTGCCGATGCCGGAGGCACGGTACCGCTCGAAGCGGATACCACCCCCGAGCATGGCTCAGGTATGTTCTGTGAGGGGTGAGCCCCAGGAACAACCTGAAACCCCTTTAACGCTTTGGAGCCCGAAGACTCCCGCAGGGGTAATGCCAATGGATTCTTGAGGGTAAGGCCAGAGCCGTCACCATGCTGGGCATGGGATATACCACTCAAGCATTGACTAGTCTTAACAGACTGTTTGTGGGTTACCTGATCATGTGAAGTGGAGAAACCGGGTACCCTCACTGCCGAGGAAAAAACGGTATCGAGGGAAACTTTAAAAACTGAAGGTTTCCTCACAAAAGTATCCCCTGACAAGTCCGGGGAAAAAGGGTCAGGACCCACACAGTTGAGACACCAACTATTGGTGTCTAAAAAGAAACAGGTGTTTCCACATCGAATGCACTTCTTAGGAAAAGAAGGCTCCATAATGAAGAGGCCTGGTAGGCCTAACAAGTTAAGGCAAAAAACTGAAGAAAACGTTTCTCAGAATTTAGTCAAAAATCCACCGGCGATACCGGTGGCAGCAGGAAATACAGCCGCGAGCACAAGAAAACAAAAACTAAAGTAATTAAAGTAAGTAAAAAGAAAAGTTTCTGCGGTGACAGGAGGACATCCTGCCGGCTCCGCGGAAAAACGAAAACTGAAGAGAGGCTCTGGAGAAGGCGGGAAGTCAGCGCGCAGGCGCGAGGGATGCTGCCAAAAGCTTTCTGATTGGAAGCTGGGCAGCGTTCCCGTGCAGGCTCCGTCGGTACCAACGTACCCATATGTGAAGACTCATTCCTGCTTGTTCCTGGAGATCAGCAAGTACAACCCTTACAACCCTTAACACAGGCATGGGGGGGCGGGGGGAGGTGACCTGCAGGAAGCTGCAGTTACAACCACTCTAAACACCTTACTGGGCTATATCTGCCATCATATACTATTACTATGGTTAAGGCAGACTCCAATTGCACTGGCGCCCAAAGGAACAGCAGGATTCTACCAGGAAGGGCTGGCCTGTCCATTAGGTGGGATGGATGGCAGATCTCTATGGGTGTCACAGCATGGGGCCTGTGGCAGGCCATGTGCTTCGGCACACATGGCCTGCCGCTTCCAACCTCCTTCTGACAGGAAGTTGTGTTGGAGGGGGTCAAACGCGGCAGGCCATGTGTGCCAAAGCACATAGCCTGCCGCAGGGCCCTGCGACAAGCTAAGTCTTCCCCTCTTCACTGGTCCTGACAAAATCAGTGTGGGGGGGGGGGGAGGGGTGTGGTGGGGCATGGCTAGGGCTTCTGCCTGGGGCAGCAGAAACCCTTGGGCCGGCTCTGCTACCAAGCAATCACCACTGATGATTTTCTACCAAGTAACACCAAGTTGCTAGTCGAGAACTGTTTTGAATTTGTTTTCTTTTTCTCAATGAAGCTGAAGTGGAAGCTAGAGCTCATCACTGGCCCAAAGCGAGTACTTTTCTTAATTTCCTTCTTTCTGTGCTTTTTTTTTTAATATAAAGAAAATTACCTCTGGTAATCACATAATAAAGTCAGAGACTTAAATTCTGTTATTAAATGTGGAGTCATTGCAGAAGATATGCTAGTTATCAGATTTTTTCGGGAGGGTTATATATTCTATACTTCGTTGAAAATTAATCCATTTTAATTGATTTACATTAAGGTCATTTGCTATTGATCATATGTCATGGGATAAAATCTGTTGCTTTTCTTCTTTGGAGACACCCAATTGGAGAACATTTTCAATAAACCAAGTTCCAAATCTCACAGTCAGAGCTACAATTTTCAACAGGCTTTCCAGATAGTTGGGGAGATACCTTGTGAATTTACTGGTTGAAAAGAAATTATATGCAGATGACATACTGCTGATGATTAGGCTTCTCAACCCAGTCCTCCGGACTGATAAGCACAATAAATATGCATGAAAGAGATTTGTATGTACTACCCTTCACTGTATACAAGCGACATTCAAAAGAATATCCCCTTGGCCAGTTTTAACACTTGAGACATCTGGAAAAACATGAATTTGTGCAACAATCTAAACAAGTAAGGAAGAGGTTTGTTCAGAAGAATTATCCTGTAAAAGTTGTTATTCGGGCTTATAAAAGGGCAAAAATATGTCAATTGTGATTTATTATTACATTCTATTTTGCTGTATTCGTCTCAAGTGTTTCGAGTTAAACAAAGAGCATACTTACTCCCCTGTAGCAGGTGTTCTCTGTGGACAGCAGGAATAAGTCCTCACATATGGGGTGACATCACTGAAGACGCCCCAGGTGGGAATGCACCCCAGCTTCTATTGGAAGCTTTTGGGAGGCTCCACAGTGCCTACGTGCTTCTCTTCCCACCTGCCATAGTGCCATCTTCCCCAATATGATAACCTAACTGTAGCAGAAAAAGAACTACTTGGGGAAGTGGGAGGGTTGTGAGGACTTATTCCTGGCTGTCCACTGAGAACACCTGCTACAGGTGAGTAACTACACTTTCTCCGAGGCCAAGCAGGAATGAAGTCCTCATGTATGTGACTCCCAAGCTGCAGGGTACCAAAACTCGAGGCGGTCAAAAGCCCAACAGAGGCAACAAAATAAGAACTGCAGAGTCAACAAGTAGTAGCAGAGGTAGTCCCCCAGGGGAACATAACTGACTCAAATCTTTATCATACAGCTCCACACATCAGTGTTAATGCTTTATAAAGAGTTTCTTTTTGGTGGATGGACAGAAGGGTCTTGATGGGGAGGAGTTGGAACCTAGTCCCCAAAGATATGACGGAGTAGGGACTGGCCAAAGTTGCTGCCGTGTTGGGAATCCCCCTTCAGACAATAATGTGATGTGAATGTGTGGATTGAAGACCACGTTGCAGCCCTGCAGATCTTCTCCATGGAGACAGAGCACAAGTTGGTCACCAATGCCACCATGGCTCTGACATTGTGAGCCATGACACAACCATCAAGGCTCAGGCCAGCTTGTGTATAAGCGAATGAAATGCAGTCTGCCAGACAGATGGAAAGGGTGCGTTTGGAAACAGCTTGTTGAGTGGACCTTTGGTGGATCTTTGTCTGCTCAAGGTAGAAGGCCGAGGCTTGCCTGTAGACCAGAGTGCAGCACCGCCTTCTCTTTATGGGCATGCAGCCTGGGAAAAAAGGTGGACAGTACAACTGACTGGTTAAGATGGAAAGCGGAAACCATCTTCAGAAGGAAACGTGTTATGAGTGTGTAAGACCACTCTGTTATGGTGGAACCTGGTATATGGAGGGTGAGTCACCAGGGCCTGGAGCTAGCTGACAGGGCATGCCAATGTAATCGCCACCAGAAACAAGAACTTCCAGGTCAGGAGCGTCAGAGGATAGGAAGCGAGCAGCTCAAAGGGCACCGACATGAGCTGTGCCAAAACCACATTGAGGTCCCATGCTACCGCTATAGCCCGGAAAGGAGGCTTGGAAAGGAGAAGTCCCACATAAAGCAAACCACCTGAGTGTGAGCCTAATGGACTTCCCCTCTGAGCCATGATAGTAGGCCCTGATCACACTCAAGCCTGTGGTACCTTTAGCAAGAGGGATTGGAAGTCTTCCTTGAGAGCCTGGGGAGGGTAATATGTTGCTTCTCTATCACCAGCTTTAGCTTTCATCTGCTCCCTAAAGAGCTTCTCTGCTCTGCATGGCACATCTGCCAGTTTATTCTGCACCGATTGCTCAAAGTCCGAAGATTGGAACCAGGCAAGCCAGCGGGCCCCGCCACCACCCTGCAGACAGACTCAAAGGTATCATAAGGCACCCGGACTATGTACTTTTAACAGTCCTTTCAATGGCCCAAGCAGGGTACAATAAGAGTCCAGTTGCTCTGGGGGAATAAACGAGCTCAGCTCAGCAAGATCCCACATGATGTCCTTCAGGAACATACTCATATGCAGCTGGTACGACAGGACTCTGGCCACTAGCACTGAGCTCCGGAAGCATCACTAGCCATAGGAATCCAGAATCTGTGCTTCCAGGAGTGTGGAGGAGTTAGTCATATTGCTCTTGATCCTCTTCAGGACAGACTCCACCACCAGAGAGTGCTGTGGGAGCTGAGGAGTCTCAAACTCTGGAGCCTTTTGGACTCCATACATCAAGTCCAGCCTCCGGCTGACAGCAGGTATCATGAGAGGGTTCTCCTGCATCCGCATTTGTAGTCTCTGCAAGATCCAGTGCCCAGGCACCATTAATGCCTTCTTAGGGGCCAATGGATACTGGAGGATCTCCAGCTCCTTTACCCTGGGCTCATCATCCACCTCCAGTGAGAACAGGATGGCCTTGACCATATCCTTCATAAAGTCCTGGAAGGGCATGTCCTTCGGAAGAGACTTTCAGCATTCGTGCGGAGGAGAAGGGTCTGATGGAAGTTCAGGAGACCTGCTGTCTGACAGGGTCTCCAAATTCACATTGGTCACCCAGTCGTCTGAGAGAAAGTCAAAGTATTGTTGGGACTCCTCCTGGCTTTCCCTCAGACTATGCAGAAAGGGAGTGTGCTGACGGGATCGGTGTGACATCGAGTGTTTCCTGGGTTTCACCAGGACATTGAACCCCTACACACTCGAGAGGGAGATAGCCATGGGCACCGGTGTTTAGTGAACCGACGCTGCTGCAGCGCATTGGTCTCTAGTATCAGTTTCACAGTGCATGGTGACAATGCCATGTGCATCAAAGGAACAGTTTGCTGCTGTGCCAGCACCATCATCGAGGAGACAGAGAGGTGTTCCTTGAGGGTTACCACTTCCAGAGGCTTTGGGGCCAGAACAGCTTCGGTCGCAGTCTCCAGTGTCCCCTTGGGGACATCGAAGCCCCAGATATCGAGGGAGGAATGGCGTTCCTATGGCACTCAGAGTCTATTGCTCCCACCGGGACATCTTGGTGGGCCGTTCTCGGACACCGCTACCGGCGTCGGATCAGAAAGGAATCCGGTGCCGATGCACATGAGCTTTGACCTGTTGCTCAGACAGGTCCTCCTTCGATGGAGGATATCCCGAATAATACCTTTGCTTTTGTGGTCAGAATGCCTTCTTCCCAGCTGATTTCTTCTATGCAGGGTCTGCAGTCTTTCTGAAGAGGTGGTTCTTTGTAAGTTGCTCCTTTTCAATCTCTCCCGCCTTGTCCTCCATAGGCTTGCCGAACAAATTGTCACCCAGAAAGGGTACATCAGTGAGTTTGTCCTGCACCTATTGTTCAAGGTTGGACAACTGCAGTCAGGCCAGACAGTGGGCCCCAATGCCTAATGCAGCTACCCTACTAATGGATTGAAAGGCGTCATACACTGCCTTGCTCAGATACTTGAAGCAGTCTTTTCCTCTATTCACCAGGCTTATCCAGGTGGTCTGGGGGCAACAGGTCAGAAAGGTAGTTACTCTCCTGTAATAGGTGATCTCCAGGAACAGCAGGAATTTAGTCTTCACATATGGGTGACATTGGGTACCAACGGAGCCTGCGTAGGAAGCTCCCCAGCTACCAATAGGAAAGCCTTTAGGAGCAGTCCACTGCGCTCGCGCCACTGTCTTTCCACTCTCCCAAATCCTCAATTGAGTTTGTAGCTGAAGAAAAGGAGTGAAAAAATAGAACAAAACTACCCTACAATTCCAAGTGGAGGAGGGTGGGTTGTGAAGACTAAATTCTTGCAGTTCCTGGAGATCACCTGTTACAGGTGAGTAACTACACTATCTCCAGGAACAAGCAGGAATATAGTCTTCACATATGGGACTCCCTAGCTCCTAGATCTCTAAAGAGTTGTACTGGGTCAGAAAGTCTGACAAGGTCATTTGAACCTAGGCTTCCCTGCCAAGGAGATTTTTCAAGAAGTGGGCAGGGAATAGGAGTTGTTTCTATGTTCCAAAGAGATGTTGAAGGACTGCCGGGCCAAAGGCAGCATCCTGGCAGGAGTCCTTGTGCAAGCAGTAATGGGCTGCAAAAGTATGGATAGAGGACCATGTAGCAGCTCGGCAAATCTCATCAATGGCTACTGAACGTAGGTTGGCCACAGACGTTGCCACTGCTCTGACATTATGAGCAGTAACATGACTCGTGAGGGAAAGTCATCACCCCCATACTGGACTACGGAAATTCACTATATCAGGAATTACCCAAACACTCAGTACACACACTTCAATTGGTTCAGAACACTGCAGCACGCATAATCACAGGCACGTCCAAATACGAACACATAACACCAGTACTCCGACAGCTGCACTGGCTACCCATAATGGCACGGGCAAAATTCAAGGCAGCACTAATCATCTTCAAGACCATACACCACTGTTCAGCAGAAATTCTGCAGACCACAATAACCAAAGACACAAGCAGCAGACCCAGGTGAACCCAAGGCACCAACAGACTCCTCACCCCGGCCGGATACCACAAAACGAAGCAATCACTTCCAGAAGAGCCTTTTCACTCTTGGCGCCGGACCTATGGAACTCACTCTCTGAGGAACTAAGAGCACAAAAGGACCTCAAGGACTTCCGAAAATCCCTCAAAACCCACCTGTTCATGGCCTTATATGAACAAGAAACTTAACCACCAATCCACGCAGCCTTGCCAATACAGCCACTATACACCAATATTACAGACCTGGGACTCAACCCCCAGGAATATATGTTCGTCTTGTCACCTATGTTTAATGCAGACACCTCGTTATATCCCTAACCACTTTGATTGCAGGATAAGGTGGTATACAAAACTGACTAAATAAATAAATATATATAATCTGCTATCCATCTGGATAGTGTTTGTTTAGTTACTGGAATGCCCAGGTGAGTAGGATCGAAAGAGACAAAGAGCTGGGATGATTTCCTAATGACATCTGTTCTTTGAAGATAGAAGGCTAGAGCCCTTTTACAGTCAAAGGTATGTAGGGTTGTTTATACATGAGAAGAATGAGGTCTTGGGGAAAAGAATCACTGATTGATATGGAAAGGTGCCACCATTTTCAGCAGAAAGTGGGGACGTGTCCGAAGGACGACTTTGTCATAATGAAAGCAAGTATATGAAACATGAGCCACTAGGGCCTGCAATTTACTGATGTATCTGGCCAAGGTCTGGGCAATGAGAAATAGAACTTTCCAAGATAAGTATCGTAGATGTGTGGTTGCTAGGGGCTCAAATGGAAATTCGAGGAGTTGAGTCAATACCATGCTACTGGAGGTGGTCGAAGGGGTGGCTTGGTGAGGAGGCCCCTCATGAAACATGCCATACGAGGATCTGTGGAGACAGGCCTACTATCTACAGGTTTATGAAAAGCTGAAATAGCACTGAAGTGCACCCGTACTGAATTTGTTTTGAGTCCTAGAGAGGACAAATGCAGAAGATATTGAAGAAGCGTGGGTACAGATGCTTCAAAAGTCGAAGGGGATGTCCTGGCACTGATCCAAGACTTGGGACTCGTTCTTGGTCACCCAACCTTTGAACTTGGAGTCCGTCAGAAAATCAAATAATCTCTGTGCCTCCTCCCTGGCGCTTGGGAGGAGGCACAGAGATGAAAGCTCAGCACCAATTACCGAAACCTCACAAATCTCCTCTGTCTGAAACCATAAGAACACATGACCAGCCTGTAAATTGTATATATTGTTATTGTATATAGTTACCCTGTTAGCCAAGTTGATTCTCCTGTTCATATGTAAACACAAAGTACTATTGGAAATGTGTATGTTCGTTGTTTATTGTAAACCGCACTGATGCTGAATAGCGCGGTATAAAAGAGACTTTAAATAAATAAATAAATAAAATAAAATAAATGGTGGAGTTTGAGGCGCCCAATGCCGATGTAGCGGGCCCTCGGAACTGGAGGGAGGGAGATGGCCACCGGCACAGACAAGGAATTGGATTGCCTACCCAAGCACCTGACTGGGAAGGGAATGGGTCTCCAAAATTGGCTGGACCTCCATCAGTGGGGCCCCTAAAGGCATCAGGGCCCTCATGAACTGTGTCACTAAGAATGCCGCCAGGCTCCTCTCCAGGGCCTGCATATGGAGAGGAGGAGTGGCCTAGTGGTTGGGGCAAGGTACTTCAGGCCGGAAGGTCGGGGGTTCAAATCCCACTAGAGGACAGCAACCTTGGGCCGGAAGGACTGGGGTTTCTAGTCCCACAGGTGCTCCTTGTGGTCTTGGGCAAGCCACTTAACCCTCCATAGCCCATGTTCCCTGTAAAATAGTTATCTCCAAGTTATAATGCCCTGTTCAATGTAATTTCAGTTTGATCAATGTAAACCGCACTGATGCAGAATAGCGCGGTATATAAGAGAATATAAATAAATAAATAAATAAATATGCTCGGCCAGCAGCGCCTTTTCAGATGCCACTGGGGCCAGGGCAGCTGCCTCAGCTTCCAACTCTGGCACCCATGTCGAGGATTCCACAATGGTTACAGCATCAAGAGACCACTGACGGCAACTCTTCCTGCCAGGGCAGCTTGGGAGGTCATTCCCAGCTTTCTCCCTTGGAGCTGTATTGAAGGGGACTTCGATACCGGTGCCCATGGGTTTCCCCTGGCTCTTGGCATCAGCCCTCAATGGTGATGGGGCAGAAGGCCAGTCCTTCTGGGGGTCTGTTCCACCATCCAGAGACAGCCACTGGTCCATGGCACTGAGGTCCCTCGACTCCAAATAAGTCCAAGCGCTGTGTGATGCCAAAGCCTCAGTGGAGCCCCTCGAGGGTGTTGACACAGATGTCTATGCTGGCACTGAGGACACCGACTCAGATGGTCCGAAAAGAGACTTGTGCTGTTTCTCGCGGTTCTTTAAGCACTTCCTTGTCATCTGCAAACACAGAATACAAGAAGAGGGCTCATGGTCAGGCCTAAGGCACTGTATACACCAATTATGGCGGTCCATCACCAAGGTGGTGCGGCCGCAGCGGGTGCATGTCTTAAATTCACTAGCTGGTTTGGACATATAGAGTAGTTACTCACCTGTAACAGGTGTTCTCCAGGAGCAGCAGGAATCAGTCCTCACTTATGGGTGACGTCAGCCGACGGAGCCCTCGCGGAGCAATTTTCCCCAGCTTTCGCAGAAAGCCTTTGGGAATTGCAGCGCTCATGCGCGGTCCCCTTCCCGCCCAGGGATGCCGTCTTGCTCAGTCTGATGACATAGCAGAAAGACAGCAAATATGCAATAAGGATGACTGCAACTCCAGGGGAGGAGGGAGGGTAGTGAGGACTGATTCCTGCTGCTCCTGGAGAACACCTGTTACAGGTGAGTAACTACTCTTTCTCCAGGACCAAGCAGGAAGTCAGTCCTCACTTATGGGACTCCCAAGCTTAAGGCTACCGGAGACCTCAAGTCTAAAAGAGCTCCCCCAAGCTCAACAGTACAGAGGGAAAGAGTCTTCTCTGAATACTAATCCGGCCGGTAGCCCAACACTAGGGCCGGAGGGAGGAGTTGCCCAAACCTCAAAGAGATTGTGGAGAACTGCCTGGCCAAAAGCGCTGTCCCTGCGGGACTCCCTTTCAAGGCAGTAATGAGCCGCAAAGGTCTGGCCTGAAGACCAAGTAGCGGCCCGGCAGATGTCTACCAATGGAACAGAGCGGAGATGAGCCACCGACGCGGCCTTCGCCCTGACCCGGTGAGCCGTGACACGACTCTCCAAGGAGAGACCGGCTACCCCGTAAGACCAGGCGATACAGTCGGCTATCCAGGAGGACAGAGTACGCTTAGAGACAGGTACCCCCAACCGATTGGGGTCAAAAGATACGAAAAGCTGGACGGCTTTCCGATGCTCTCGCATACGGTCAAGGTAGAAGGATAAGGCTCTTCTACAGTCCAGGGTGTGCAGCACAGTTTCCGCTCGGCTGGCGTGCGGCCTGGGAGAAAAGGTCGGAAGAACCACCTCCTGGTTGATGTGGAAGTGGGAGACCACCTTCGGAAGGAACTTAGGGTGAGTCCGCAGTACAACCCTATTCTTGTAGAACCTAGTGTACGGAGGCTCCGACACTAGGGCTTGTAGCTCACTCACGCGCCTCGCGGAAGTGAGGGCCACCAAGAAGAGAGTTTTCCAGGAGAGAAAATGGGGAGGGCAGGTAGCCATGGGCTCAAAAGGCGGACAGGTAAGCCTTTGCAGAACCACGTTGAGGTTCCAGTCGGGGGCTGGGGGGCGCAACGGAGGCTTAAGCAGAAGGAGGCCTCTGAGAAAGCGCGCCACCAAAGGGTGCGAGGAGAGAGGCCTGCCCTCAACCGGTGAATGATGCGCAGAGAGAGCACTGAGGTGGACTCTGACAGAGTTGGATTTGAGACCTAGGTCGGAGAGGTGAAGCAAGTATTGCAGCACCACTGATACTAAACAGGCGAAGGGGTCCTCAGACCGCTGAGAACACCAGACCGAGAAGCGAAGCCATTTGAGGGCGTACGACTTCCGGGTGGAAGGACGCCGAGAAGCTAGGACGACGGCTTCCACCTCCGGGGCTAGCCGTAGCGGAGCTAGGATTACTCTTTCAGCAGCCAGGCCGTCAGGTGTAGGGCCCAGAGATTGGGGTGCAGAAGAGTGCCCCGATCCTGGGTTAGGAGGTCGGGGTGGAACCCCAGAGGAAGAGGGGTGTCCACCGCTAGATGTAGCAGTAGGGGGAACCACGGCTGTCTCGGCCACCGAGGCGCCACCAGGATCACGGAGGCCCTGTCCTGGACAACTTTGAACAATGTCCGGGCCACCAGTGGCGTAGGAGGGAATGCATACAGCAGACCCGTGGACCACGGGATGAGGAAAGCATCCGGCGCCTCCCGAGAAGGATGGGGGTGCCGGGAGCAGAATCTGGGGAGCTGCCTGTTCAGGGGACTGGCAAAAAGATCCACAGTGGGAGAGCCCCACCGGCGGAAGATCTGCTGGACCACCTCGGGGTTCAGTTTCCACTCGTGCGGTAGCAACATCCGGCTCAGCTTGTCCGCCAGGCAGTTGTCCTGCCCTGGCAGGTAAACCGCTTTGAGGAGGATGTCGTGATCGACAGCCCAAGAGCACAGCCTCCGGGCTTCCCGACATAGAAGGAGGGAGCCCGTGCCCCCCTGTTTGTTCACGTAGAACATTGCAACCTGATTGTCCGTCTGCACCAGTACAGACTGGCCGAACGTCAGGTGAGCGAAGGCCCGCAGAGCTAGGCGGATCGCCCGGAGCTCCAGGAAGTTTATCTGCTGGGCAGCCTCCCAAGGCGTCCAAAGGCCCTGAGTGCATGTCCCTTGACAATGCGCCCAACATCCCAGGAGAGAGGCATCTGTCGTGAGCACCCGGGACGGTGGGTGAGACTGAAATGGCATGCCGAGCACCAGGTTGGGCAGGTGAAGCCACCATTGCAGGGAGGAGACCAGGCGGTCGGAAACTTGAATCAGGTCCGACAGCCTCCCCGTGGCCTGACGCCACTGAGTGCGAAGGCTCCATTGCGCAGGCCGCATATGTAGACGGGCGTTCGGAGTGACATGGACCGTGGAGGCCATGTGTCCGAGTAGCTGCAGGAACTGTCTGGCCGAGGCCAGCGACCTGCTGCTGAACCTGCCGGCTAGAGCCGTGAGCCAGTTGGCCCTTTCCGGAGGCAAGAAGGCACGCTCCTGCCGAGTGTCCAGCTGCACCCCTATGAACTCGAGGTCCTGAGAGGGGAGCAAAGCGGACTTTTCGAAGTTTATGACGAAGCCCAAGTGCTGAAGCAGGGCCACCGTACGTTGGGTGGCCTGGGCGACCTCCGGAGCAGACGATGCCCGGATGAGCCAGTCGTCCAGGTACGGGAAGACGAAGAGGCCTTGAAGCCTTAGGAAGGCGGCCACCACTGCCAGGCACTTCGTGAACACCCTGGGGGCGGAGGACAGGCCAAAGGGCAGTACTTGGTACTGATAATGCTTCCCCGCCACCACAAACCTTAGGTACTGCCGGTGGTTCGGATGAATAAGGATGTGGGTATAAGCATCCTTTAGGTCCAAGGAGCATAGCCAATCTCCCCGCTGGAGGTAAGGCAGCAGGGTTCCAAGGGTAAGCATCTTGAACCTTTCCCGCTGCAGGAACTTGTTGAGGTTGCGTAGGTCCAGAATGGGCCTGAGGCCTCCTGTTCTCTTTGGAACCAGGAAGTACCTCGAGTAAAACCCGTGACCTCAGCAGTGTTGGGGCACGGGCTCCACCGCCCGTTCTTGAAGCAGACTTCGCAGCTCCCGAAGGAGCAAGTCCCTGTGCAGAGGGGGTCTGGGAGGCTCCCCTGGGAAGTAGGGGGGAGGCACCTGGTGAAAATGGAGGAGGTAGCCTTCTTGAACCACCCGCAATACCCAGGCCTCGGATGTTATGGCGGACCACCTGTGAGCGAAGTGGGTCAGCTGACCCCCCGTGCCGGCCAGAAGCCCCTGAGGGGGAGGGGCTATGCTGGCATAGTCAAAAAACCCCGCCCTGCTGGGCCGGGGCCTGCGTGACGGGTTTGGGGGCTTTCTGCTTCCGGGATCCGTTACCCTGTCCCCTAGGCCGCTGCCCTTGAAGGGGGGTTGTGGCCGGGTATTGTGTTTGGTGATGCGTATAAGCAAACACTTTCCTCGGGTAAAAAGGCCTTTTCCCCGAGCCCTTCTTCTTCTGTGAAGGGGCAGAGGATTTTCTAGAAAAGCGAGTCCTGGTGAGAGTCTCCGACTCAAGCTCCGCCGCCTTTTCGGCCATGGGTTTGCCGAAGAGGTTTTCCCCTCTGCAAGGGACATCGACCAACTTGTCCTGCACCCAGGGCTCGAGGTCGGATGACTGAAGCCAAGCCTGGCGGCGAGCCCTGATGCCGGCTCCAGCTACTCGGGCCGAGGCCTCGAAGCCATCATAGGCCGCTCGAGAAATGAACTTCGAACACTCTCGAATCCCGGAGGACAAGGCTTGGAACCGCTGCAAGGGTTCCTCGGAGAGACCGGCCGAGAAAACCTGAAGTTCTTTCGCCAGGTCTCGGAGGTACATACCCATGTACAGCTGATATGTCTGGACCCGACAAGCAAGCATAGAGCCTTGGAAGCACTTCCTACCGAGGGCATCCAGGCTCTGGGCCTCCTTCCCCGGGGGCACCGAGGAGTGCATCTTTTGACTCTTAAGTCGATGCATGGCCGACTCCACCACCATAGAGTGGTGCGGAAGTTGCGCCTTCTGGAACCCAGGGCTCTTGCGGACTCGATATATGGAATCGATCCGCTTGCTCAACACTGGCGTCGAGGCGGGGCTCTCCCACATGCGGAAGAGAAGCCGCTCCAGCATTGGGGGAACCGGTACAGTGAAGGCCTCCCTCGGGGGGGGGGGGGGGAGTCGTATTGAAGGGCCTCGAGCTCTTCGGCTCGGGGTTCCTCCTCCGGATCCGCGGGGAAGGCCAACGCTTCGGCCATATCCCTCACGAAATCGGAGAACCGGGTATCCTCTGGAGGGGACCGCCTCCGAGGCTCCGACTCGGGCGAATCGGAGGGGACGCACCGAGTCAGAAAAGAATCTGGTAACTCGTCCTCCTCCGTGTCCCAGCCCGACTCCTCCGAGGAGGAATCGAGAGGTTCCGCGGGGGCAGGACCCGGGGACCTCCACCCCGACGCCGAGGCCGGCGTCGAGGACCTCGGTCCCGAACGGGAAGCCGAGGGAGACCTAGGCCGAGGATCGAATCGAGCACGTATGGACTCGAGGATCGGCATGGACTCGAGGATCGGCTCGGCCTCCGGGGTCGACTTGAGCGTCGACGTCCCGGTGGTCGGGGCAGATGCACTGGCGAGGCCGGTGATCCATGCCCGCTGCTGGTCCATGAAGGCAGATATACTGCGCTCCAAGGTCGTCAATCTGAGATCAAGCTCAGAAGACCCAGCAGCCGTCGACTCGGGCCCCGACGTCGGCTCATCCGTGGGGGAGTCCAGGAGGACTATATCACTCACGTGCCTAGGCGACTCCACTTCGAGACGAGGGATCTTCGAAGGCTTATCCTCCTTTGAGGGCCCGGGGAGCTGGACCGGGCTAAGCGACCTGGCCCTCAAAGGACCAGTTTCGCCGCCCGAATCCACCCTTGCGGGCCGCTTCTCCCGCCGGCGTTCCCGGCCAGGGGAGCCCCGTTCAGAAGAACTCCTACAATGCTCCGAACCGGAGCCGCGAGGCGTAGAGGCCTCTGACGAGGTCCGCGTGGAGTCAGAGAAGATCTGGTCCCTCTGCGACTGCCGACTCCTCAGCGCCTTCGAGGACATCTTGCTGCACGGGCCGCAGCTTATAGGGTCATGCTCGGCCCCAAGGCAGCGGAGGCAGCAGCAGTCATGCGTGTCAGTAAGAGACATGAGCCTGACACAGCGATCACACTTTTTAAAACCGCTGGCAGCCATCGGGGGAAAAAGGGCCCATGCAAGGTCGAACGACCGCGCTGCCAGGGATGAAGAGAAAAGTGGTGGGACCGCCAGTTGGAAAAAAATTAAAACGTAAACGGGCCCGATAGGGGATATCGAGACCCGGCGGGAAGAGGAACACACGAACTGAGAAAATGGTTTTTTTTTGTTTTTTTTTTTTTTAACGAAAGAAATCAAAGAAATCAACTTTTCAGCGGTGTTAACAGACACGTCTGTAGGGCTCTGCGGAAAAAAGAAGACTGAGCAAGATGGCATCCCTGGGCAGGAAGGGGACCGCGCATACGCGCTGCAATTCCCAAAGGCTTTCTGCGAAAGCTGGGGAAAATTGCTCCGCGAGGGCTCCGTCAGCTGACGTCACCCATAAGTGAGGACTGACTTCCTGCTTTGGTCCTGGAGAATGGGGGGGAAGATGGCTTCCACCAAATTGAAGGACTCCAACATCCCAGCCAACCAGAAAACATGCGGGGAAAAAGAACACTGCACTGAAAAAATAAGTAAAAAGAAAAAAAAGGGATTAAAAACTCCAAAATACAACGAAAAGGGTATCGACACACCTGACAATGGGCAGGAAGGCACAGGAATGAACACTATCACTCAAAAGAAAAGAGACCCAGAATGGGGCAAAAAGAAGCATGCTTTTCCAAGGACAAGACACATTTCTGGTGGGCTCCAAGGAAAAGAGAAGACTGAGGAGAAGATAGCTCCGGTGGGCATGCAGGCAGGCATGCATGCATGTGCAAAGGAGCTCCCAAAAGCTTCCTATGGAAGCTGGGGAGCGTTCCCATGCAGGCTCCATCGGTGATGTCACCCATATGTGAGGGCTTCATGCCTGCTTGTTCCTGGAGTAAAACCTTTATAAAATTATCCCATAAGGTGGAATTAGGTCCTACCCACTAATTAATGTTCCTTGAGAAACTCCAGTCCAGTCCCAGCACCTGTGGGTTGTCTCCTCCCTCCAACAGTTTGGAGACTGAGCATGTCACATTTCAGTCACATCACCCTGGATAAGCAGCTGGCACCCCCCTCCTGACTCTAGCATCCTATTAACATAGCAGACTCACAGGAGTAAGAACTATTCCATTATAAATAACAACCATGTAACAAAAACTATATACACCTAATAGAATGTCTTGCTCACCTGTTAGCCGGGGAATACCACCTGCCACTCTGCGAGTCACGCACCTACCAATACATGATGGTGCTGAATTTCCTGTTAGTTCTTTTAATTTCTTCTATTTCTTCTGAAGGAGTCTTCACACTCCCATCTCTACTCCCCATATTTCAGTTAATGCCACCTGATAAGCTATTTCGCCTCCTTCAGGACTGGGAATGACCCCTTGGCAGTCTGCCACCGCTCGGGACGATTCCTGGGATTGGACTGGAGTTCCTCAAGGAACATCTATTAGCAGGTAGGACCTAATTTCACCTTCCTCATCATCCCTCCAGTCCAGTCCCAGCACTTGTAGGATGTACCATAGCAGTCCTAATGTCGGGAGGGACCCGCAAGCTCTGCCAAACCAAAATGGGCATCCCCTGCTGCCTGCAAATCTAGATGGTAATGCCTGACAAAGGAATGCAATGAAGGCCACATTGCTGCTTTACAGATATCTATGGGTGGTACTAAACTGACCTCTGCCCAGGATGATGCCTGCACTCTGGTCGAATGAGCTCGCAAACCCTGAGGGAGGGATCGCCTCTGCAGTAGATAAGCAGAAGCAATGGTCTGCCTTATCCATCTTGAAATGGAGGCCTTTGATGCCGCCTCCCCTTTTCACAGACATCCAAACAAAACAAACTGTCTGATTTGAATATGGGCCTTGTCCTCCCGAGATACTGCCGGAGCATGCGTCAAACATCCAGGCATTGTAAGCGCAGATCATTCAACGTTTCTCCTGAAAAGGCGGGCAGCGCCAATGACTGATTCAAATGAAATGCCAACACAACCTTGGGCAGAAAGGAGGGAACCGGTCTAAGGATCATCTTTTCCTTAGACATAATCAGAAATGGAGCCCGACACGACAATGCTTGTAGCTGTGAGATTCTCCTTGCCAAACAGATGATCACTAAAAAAATTGTCTTTAATGTGAGATCTTTCAAGGAACAAGCTGACAGCAGCTCAAGGGGCAGTTCCGTTAACACCGACAGCATGAGGTTCAGGTCCCAGGGAGGGACTATAGACTGTACTGGCAGCCGTACCTGCTTTACCACCCACAGGAAAAGTTGAACATCAGGATGGGCCCTAAAGGCTAACTCCCGTAGCCTACACCAGTAACACAAAATGGCTGCCACCTGTACCCGCAGCGAACTACAGGCCAAACCTTTGTCGAGACCCTCCTGCAAAAAACTGAGTACTTCCGGCACTGTTGCCTGCAGTGGGCGACAATCTGCTCTTTCGCACCAGTCCTCAAGCATACTCCAAACCCGGATTTATGCCAACGAGGTAGATGATCTTCAAGACTTCAACAATGTAGCAATGACTAAGGTAGAGTAGCCCCGCTTTCTCAACCGAGCCCTCTCAAGAGCCATGCTGTAAGTGAGAATCATTCCACCTGCGGCATCCTTATCGGGCCCTGCACCAGCAGATCGCCCCTGACTGGCAGGCACCAAGAGGGAGCGGCTGTCAACCGTACTAGACTGGAATACCAAGGCCTTCTTAGCCAATCCGAGGCAATCAGCAGGACAAGACCGTGATGCACTTCGATCCTCTGTAGCACACAGCCTATGAATACCCAGGGCGGAAACATATAGAGCAGTCTGTTCATGGGCCACCTCCGTACCAGCGCATTGAGTCCCTCTGACATGCACTCTCGCCTTCTGCTGTAGAATCATGAAGCTTTTGCGGACTCGAACATTGTCATGAGATCTATAACTGGCTGTCCCCAACGAAGGACCAATTTGGCAAAGACCGCCTTGTTGAGTACCTACTCGGCCGGATCGATTAGTACCTCGCTGAGATGATAGTCAGCCGCTACATTCTCTTTGCCCGCCATATGCACTGCAGATAGTGTTGCCAAATGATTTTCCGTCCAGTTCAATAGAGGCTCCACCTCTAACTCCAGCTAAATGCTGCTTGTGCCACCCTAGAGAATGATGTACGCCATTGCCATTTCATTGTTGGAGAACACACTCATGGCCTTGCTTTCCAGGAAGGGCTAAAACTTCTGAAGTGCACAGAATACCGCTCTCAGTTCCAGATGGTTGATGGGCCACTCATTCTCCCATAGCCCTTGTGCTATGTTGGATTTGCAGTGTGCTCCCCACCCTGTGAAGCTGGCAACTGTGGTGAGAGGAATCCACTGTGGCATCTCCAATGGCATTGCCCGCCATCAGGTTTACTGGCTGCAGCCACCACATGAGAGCCTGTCGAACCTCTATTGAATACATGGCGTGAGAGTGGATGTGTCAACGCTGACCATCTCCTTAACAATGCTCTTTGTAATGGGCACATGTGCGGTTGAGCCCATGGCACCATCTCGGGGCCAAGGGCTCGACCCGGTGAAAAGCGGGATATAAATACAGCTAAATAAATAAATAAATCTCGATCGCGGCTGCCATGGAACCCAAGAGTTGCAGATAATACCATGCTGAGGGGGCCTACATATCTAGAAACCTCCTGACCTGTGTTTACAACTTGTATACCTTGTCTATTGGCAACGATACTAGACCCCGCCAGGTCTGGAACTGTGCTCTTAGATACTCTAAGTCCTGCTATGGCTTGAGGCGGTTCTTTGCCATATTCACCACCTAGCCTAGGTCCTGAAGACAGGCGATTACTCTCTCCGTGGCTTGCATGCTCTCTTCTTGGACTTTGCTTGAATGAACCAGTCATCCAAACATGGATGCACCAGAATGCCCTCTTGGCAAAGTGCCGCAGTGACTATCATCATGACTTTGGTGAATGTTTGAGGAGCCATTGCTAAGTCAAATGGTAGAGCCCAAAATTGGAAATGTCCCATTGGCATCGTAAACCGCAGAAACTGCTGATGCTCATCTTGGATTGGAATATGCAAGTAAGACTCTGTGAGGTTGAGTGAGGTCAAGAACTCCCCCTCTTGAAGCGACACGATGACCGAGCATAGCATCTCCATGTGGAACCACGGTACTCAGAGACACCAATTTATGAGTTTGAAATCTAAAATGGGGCGGAAGGAACCCTCTTTCTTCAGGACTATGGAGTATCGATCATATCCGCATTGGCTTGGCAGAACCACCACCACTGCGCATAGAGCTATGAGTCACAGTAATGTCTGTTGCACTGTCTAATGTTTCTTTAGCACCCTGCATGGTGAACTTACAAAGGCCTCTTGGAGCGGTCGTGTGTATTCAAGGGCATACCCTTCTGTTACCACTTGCAGCATCTACTGGTCGGAAGTGATCCTGATCCAGGTGTCGTAAAGTCTCGTAGCCAACCCTTCACAGGTACCACGACTGCCTGGGCCTGCCTTGCATCATTGGGTCTTCTTACTCCCTGAGAAGGGCAAGGGGAAAACTCCCTACCTGATTCTCTGAAGTCCTGAAAGGTCTGACCTCTGGCCGGAAGCAACCCCTTTGATAAGGTGCAACCGGGAATGCCCGAAAGCACCTGAAGTCCCTAGGCTGGTCCTGTCCCAGAGGCACCAATCAGACAGGTTTCTGTTTATCCTCCAGCAACCTGCCTCCTTTCGTCTCACTGAGTTCCTTCACCATCTTGTTCAGATCTTCCTCAAAGAGCAGCTTACCCCTAAAGGGAAGCTTACTGAGATGGGACTTGGATGAAACATCTGCCGATCAGTTCCAAAGCCAAAGGTAGCGCCGTGCTGCCACTACAAGACCATGCCCTTTGATAAACAGCAAATAAGATCATAGAAGGTATCTGCTAAGTACACGGCTCCTGACTCAAGCTTTGCTGCCTCTTGCAGTTGGGGCACCAAGAGCCCCTGCGTCCATCTCAGGCAAGCCCTTGCTATAACTGCTCCACAGATAGATGCCTGCAAGGAGAGGACATTGATATCAAAAGCCTGCTTGAGGAGCATCTCCAACTTTCGATCCTGCACATCCCTGAGTGCTGAACCACTTTCTACAGGAATTGTAGTTTTTTTCATGACCACGGAAACTGCTGCATCCATCTTCGGCATGTGCAATACCTCTCTATCCCTTTCTGGCAATGAGTAGAGATGGGTCATCATCCTCATTCCCCTCAGAGCAGCCTCTGGAACATCCCATTCATCTTGGGCCTGACTACTTTGTGCATGGGGAATGCCTTTTGTGTAGAACGAAACGTCTGTAAGAGCGGATCCTACAAAGGTTACTCTTCTCCTGGAACTTCTGCCTTCAAATTATGTGCTTTAGTGGAGTGCACGATGGAGGCTGCAAACTCCCCCCTCTGGAAAACCCTGATAATCCGAGCATCTTCCCCCTGAGGGATCTCATCTTCCTCCATATCTGAACCATGCTCCAGATCTGCCTCTGGATCCTCTAGCTCCTCTGAGTGCCGGGACTCCGCATTCTCCTAGAGGCCCTTCTCCCATCTACACATACTTGGTCCTGGCTCCTCTACCAACGGTGCCTGCCGCGGAGCCTAGGGGTTTCAGAAAAGGCCCTCTTCTGCGCCTTGGTCTTGACCTGTTCTGACCCCTCTTCCCCCCGCTGCCTCATACAAAAGGCCTTATGCATGAGGGGCACAAACTCCAGTGTGAAGTCCTGCGGAAGAGAGATCTCCTTTCCTTCCGCTTCCACGGAGGCTTTAAGTGCCTTCTTCACCTTTGCCTTTCCCTTTGTGCCTGACAGCACCTTGCTGACCATTCCCCCATTCCCTGGCGAGGGTTGTGGTCCCACGGCACTTAAGAGTTGAGTGGAGGATTTCCCCACCTTGAGTGCTCCTGGCGTACACTCTGCCTGCTGCTCCAACAATTCTGCCTCCAGAGATGTGGACTCGACCCTGCAACCGCGGCAACAACCTGCAGCCGAGAAAGGACCCTTTCTGGACTCACATGCTACACACACGGTCTTAGAAGACATGTTCTTGGTCTTTATGGCTGCCACTAACCTCCAAAGGTGACTTCCTGCTCAATGAGCTGTCCTTGTCACTCTTCTTTTTTTTTTTTTGTGGAAGCCCTCCCTCAACGGAAGGCCCCCTTTATACCCCAAAAATAATAAAACGTGAAATCCAGGTCCCCAGTGTCTGACTTGCTGTGAGAACGCCACTTAACAGTAAAATAAAAACAGAATCGCTTATAATCAAAATGGCCGCAGTTCCCGCACATAAAAGCCATGAGGTTCGGGCCAAGTCTTTCTCACTCCCAACCTGCCCGAACTCGCCGAATGCAGGACTCCTTCAGATACCTGAAACAATTATAATCCCCGCTTCAGTTCCCTCTCACTGATCGCAGCTTTCAATTACCTGCTACAGTTCGGCCTCACTGACTGCAGCATTCTGATGCTCAGCCAGACCTCCGTGGCTGCAGCGTCAGTTCAGGGCAGTGACAGGCTGTGTTCCTGACTAACGCTCCCCACTATGCTGTGAGCCCTGGAGCAACTGCTCTCAGTTAGAAGCTGGATGAGAAGCCCTCCCCCTCACCCTCCCACCACGGCAAGGCTCTCCCGACTCTGCCTGCCCTCAGCACCACATGTCTAGGCTCTGACTGAGCATTAAGCGTACCAAAAGAAATTAAATCTACCAAAAATGAAAATTAAGCTACAGGAACCCATTTAAAGGAACTGTCCCCAAAAAATTTCTAATTCCTAATTGTCCCTTCAGTGAGTCCCTTGCATCATACCCTTCAGCTGCTTGGAAACTGAGATACTGGGGGCAGGAGGGAGCTTCCAGCTGCTTATCCAGGGTGATGTCACTGAAATGTGATATTCTCAGTCTCCAAGCTGCTGGAGTGGGGGAGACAACCCACAGGTGTCAGGACTGGACTGGAGGGACGATAAGGAATGTTTAGTTTAGTTATTTACTCTACCACCTTTCAAGGCCATTTATAAAGTAATAATAAATGAGAGGACAATAAAAATTATGACAATGTAATAAAAACGTTACAATTCAAAACAGAGCCTAGATGGAAAAGAAAATTAGTTAAACATTAAGAATCAGGACAGTAGTCTTAATTTACATAAGACTATACATAACAATAATTCAAGTTCTGTGTGGTGTGACACAGTAGCTCCCCAGGAACAGATGGACACAAATGAGCATCCGGTGGTAGAAGCCGGTACTGCAGGAGAAAGCAGGGATTTCTTTGCAGAAAGAAAAAAACCCAGATTCAATCAAGCAGAACAGCTCACCTCGAGGGAGGAGAGTAGGAAAGCTTTTGATTGGGCACGCCCCAAGGGGAGGCGGGCAGTGCAGGCTAGAAGCACCTGGTTAAATACTCAGAAACCAGGAAGTGAATTAAGGCAAGACAAACAGAACCGGGAGCAAGAGCAGGACCGAGAGAAGCTAAGAGGGCAGAAGCTAAGAGGGCAGAAGCTAAGAAGGCAGGAGCCAAGAGAGCAACGGAGGCTAAGAGAATTCCCAGAGGGAGACACAAGTGCTTCAGAAGGAAAGTCTGAAAGGAAGTATCCTTGCTGTGGTAATTCCTCAAATAGTCTGCAGCTGGCAGGTAGCGTGGTGGAAGATTCAGATGAGGAAAGAAACGGCTGGAGGCAGAACTCTTTCGGAACGCTGAGAGATCCAAGGCTACAGGACCAGGCAGAGCTATGGAATAAAGGCAGAAGGACAAATAATTCTCCAAAGGAAAAGCTTCTGTATAAGGTACCCAGTGGGGGAGAGGTTTATGCTCTAAAGCCAGAAAGATTGTGTACTAGTTTTAAAAGCCAAGTCAGACAAAATGGTGGCAGCTGTTGTCAGCAGGGAGAAGCTTTGAATAACACTAATTATTCCTATAAGCTAGCTGAAACACCTAGCCAAGACAGGGCTGACGTAAATGCTTTTAAGTACCCTCCTAGCACTGCTAAGTTTTTATGCACAGCACCCACGTGTAGAGAAAGGTGGGGAGATAACGGAAGCACAGCAAATGTTTGTTTTCCTGATACAAACAAACCTGATAAGCAGCCTGAGATAGAGAGGCTCAGCCAACATTTGCTCACCGAGGGGAAGGGAAGACAGCTAAGTGAAGGGAAGTCACCAGCTGAATCACTTCTCAAAGAATTCAAAGAGTTTTTAGAACAGAAGACAAGTTTTAACTACAGTATTCCAGAACCAGTTACTGGCTGTAATGAAGAAACGCCTGTTTCTAATTCTCTGCTTTACCCTGATGAAGATATATTAATGGACTGCTCTACATGCTTAATTGACAGAGGCAATTAAGGAGAAAAGGATTTTCTGGTATATGAAGAAATATAGCAGTGGCACTTAACTTGACCTACACAAGAAAGCTTGTGGAAGGTGAATGAATTAATGTACCAGTGATTGGTAGAACCAGAGCACTACTGTTAAAGGAACTTTTCTGTTGCATCCTGTATGTTTGGATCACATGAAGTGAATGTGAAATAATACAGCATTACAAGCCTGTTTGGCAAGTTTCAGTTAATCTTGTTTTTGGTTTATACTTCTGCACCGTCTGTAGCCTTTTTGAACTGCACAAATGGCAAAGTAAGCCTCATGAAAAATAAATTTCTCTTTGCCTGCCTTACTGCTCGAAGCACAATAACACAACTACAACTAACTGCCTCAAGGGCATCACAAGGCAACCCCTCCTTAACCCTCAAGGTTAGGGAGCGGGCGGCGTGATAGTGGATAGTAGGATCGGATGACCCAATCAGCTCAGGTATAATCCAATAAGCAATAATATCTGAACAAAACTTTCAATGAAAAAAATGTCTGGACTTCATGTCCCAAAGATAGAGTAATATATTCATTCTCACTACTTGGTCCAAAACCTACCTGCATTTCTCATACAGAAAAGAAACTGTCATTAAGAGAAAACAGCTGCATGATTTTCTGGTGAAAATGCACAATTGTGAAGTACATATAAAAAAACAAAAGGAACCATACCTGAGAGCGAAGGCTATGATGGAACTGGGCTCCTTCTCGCACACTGCAATGGGCACGCGCTCATGTTCATACATGAGATAGTGCTTGTCTGGCTCGCTGAGCAGGAAAAAGAACAGACTGTTAGTCCCTGATCACTGACAGAGGCCAGACAGGGAAGCAAAGGCATCAACAGAAATGCTAAGTGTCTGAGCAAAACCCTACCAGCCAGGGCCTAATTCCTGCATCAAGAGAAATGATCAATTTACTTAGTATTTAAGGAATGCAGTTCTCCTAGCAGTTTTCCTCTATCAAACCTCTTATATTGCACAGTTTTACACAGAGAACAGGGAGGGAGCCAATGCTGATGATAATCTAGGAATCGTGGCCCCACTTTTCCCTTGTCCATATCCACACAGACTTTTCACATAGAGGCATTCAACGCTTCTTGTAGTTATTGCAATCCTCTAATTTAATGGTATTCATGATGCTAATGTTCAATGGTTGGGTCTTTCTCATGAAACAAATCTAGTGGTGATTTTCTGCCAGATCACTACCCACAACCTCTTGAATTTGCCCATACTTCCCACTGAAGCTTGACTGGAAAAAGAAATACTCCCATTGGGATGACCTGGTGTTTTTTCTTAAAAGATTCACCACCGGACACACCTCATTATAGGGAACATGCTTACCCCCTGGTATTGAAAAATTGTTTCAACAAGTGCAGTACACTGGAATACTGTGCTCTCAGTAATGGCATAATGCCTCTACACCATGGACAGAAAATACATTTGTTTATATGATCATTACAATGAAACTGCTTCGAAAACTCCTCTTTTCTGGATGGCAACATGCAAGGTTATTAACAGAACTTACAATGGAAAAGGAATGGGATTGTAGTTGTTGCCTGGGAGCAGATTAGCAAAAATGGCCTTCATAGTTGATTTCTCCTTCACCTGGCTGTCTGAGGATCCCATCAAATGCCCATCAAATACATCTGAAATTAGATTGTGAGTAGCATTAATCTCCACTCTTCTTTGCAAGTGCCATGGGTTAAGCATCAAAGATGCAATACACAGAGACACACCTTATAATGTCAAAAAACAAACTATTTGCACCTAAGTTTAATTTTCTGTGGCAAACTATAGAAACTATGCTTAGAAGAAAGGTGCCCTAGGTTCTAACTTTGACTCTGCACCTACTCAGTGTTGACTTGTAAATGCAATTTTGCATCCATGTGGTTCAGTTGACTGGAAAGTTAATTCAGTAAACACAATGGTTCCCTTCCTTTGTTTTCCCTTTGGAACTGCCATGCTGTGTACAAGTACTAAAATTAATCAATGCTACCACCTAAAAGGGGCTGAAGGCATTCACCTGTTGTGATTTAATTAAAAGTCATGCTGTAACTCTACTTGCATTAAATAATTTGATTAAAGGTATTACATAAATGCAAACATAATTACTTTTAAGAACTACTGGCTGTTTCCTTAAAGATAATTCAGTAACCAAAACAAAAGACTAAGAAGTCAATTTTGAAAGGGATTCACTTGACCAATTAAGGACTTAGCTGGCTAGACCAAAGCTTTTGAAAACTGACCAGGCTGGTTAAATTTAGCTAGCTAGCCAAATACTGGGTGGGCAGGGAAGTTAGGTGGTTTAGCTGGCTAGCTGAAACTAGGTGTTGCTAAATGCAGGCTCAAATCTGGCAGATCAGAACTCCCCTCTTTTCTGCCCTAAGGTAACAAGAGGAGAGTATGTGTGTGCACGCGTGTCTCTGACCTAGAGGGGAGAGGCAGTTTGAATGGGGAGCAGTACCTAAACATTCTGTTGATTTGAAAAGAATAATACAATAAAACTGTGATAATATATCAAACTATTACATGCCACTGTCAGCAGATTTCAAATGATAGATTTTACAGTTTATGAAGGGCCCTTTTTTAATAAAATTATTATTAAAGGCATTTTGTATGTTCGTATTAAGATCAGGATTGTGAAGCCTTGTTTTGGCATGCTGTCACTCAAGCTTGGTTTGTGGGAAAACTGGCTTAAAAGGCAGTCCGTTGCCCGATTGTTCTGTATGGAGAGTTATTGTGTACAAAAAGAATGTGATTGTTAGAAAACTTAACCAGTCTTTTGTTTTTTGGTGACAGTGTTTTCAATGGTTTTGATTCTTGGGGTTTGTAGGACTGTCTACCCTTTTCACCTGTTTGTACATCGGGGTGTATGCAGTTTCCTGTCATTCTGGTTATAAGCGTATTTGGGTCTCTTTTTTTGAGCATGGGAACACTTTACTGGTGCTTTTGAGGGCTTGGTTGTTTTACTCATTGAGCGTTATTTATAAGGTTTATTTCTCTTTTCTTTCATTTTGTACAGTAGTAGCCTTTATAAGTTTGCTTTAGTGATGTGGGTTCTGTTTTATTTTTTCTTCTGGTGTACGTAGCTGTGGTAGACAAATGTGAGGAAATTCTCTGACTCCTTTACTTTCTAAAGACCGGTTGCCCTTTTTGGTTGTAGCATAAGGTAGATTTTTGTTCTTTATGTTTGTTGTTTTGTTCACTTGTTAGGTTTTAATTAAAATTTTTTGTTTTTTAGTAGGGTTCGTGGTGTGACGTGACCCTTCTAACCACCGGTACATCCAAGAGGATGGGGTATTTCCCTTGTGTTATTTTTTAGTATTTTTCTTGTTAAATTTATTTATATTTTTATTATTTTTTTGTGTGTCTGTTTTTATGCTAATGCTTTATGAAGTTCCTTTTTGTTTTGCCTTTGTCCTCTGCCCAGGTTGTTCAACATCCTCTGGATGGTTCTTTTTTTAACTGCACCTCTAGGTTTACCACACTATTTTTAACCATATTTTATTTGCCTTGTAGAGTTTTATGCTCCTGATGCTGGCTTTTCGCCGAAACATGTTGGGTGTTTTATGACTTTTATATTTGTATGGATTCTGTGTTATTGGCAATTTATGTATATTTATGTACGCTTTTATATATTTGTATGGTTATTTACGCTATTTATATTTTTATATGTCTATTGAGTTGCATTAAATTTTTAAAGTATTGCTTTCTCTTTTTATCTCTTTGATATATTTTGGAATGCCACTATTTTTGTTTGTCTTGTGTACTTTTGTGGTGGGTTTCCTCTGCTTTTGTAGATTTTACAGTTTAAATCCAGGGTGCCACCGTTCCAGGGCAAAAGGTATTGTCATGCTTCTTCAACCTCAGATGGCAGTAAACATAGCAATCAGTAACAAAGTATGTAGCTCAATCACAAAGTACATAGTTCAAGCATTTAGGAAGCTGTACAATTCAGTCACTAGGTTTCACAATAGAATTTACAAAAAAAGAAAACAAAATACACATCTGAGTCACTAAAAACAGGCCAGCAGCAATGGGAGCGAGGGGGAAGCGTAGTGCATGATGGGGGAAGCACCAGGAGCATGTATGTGTTTTGTTTGTGTGTGGGGGAAGGTTGGGTGTATCTGTGACCAGGAGAGTAAAGAGGAGAAAGGCAGTTTGAATGGAGAAACTTCCTGTTCTTTTTCAGTATATCAGTGTTTCTATGTTGCAGAAACGGGCACTGTTTCTATCACAGAAATACATTAGGACATTTTTGGGGACCTTATTTTTCTGGAACTCCTAGTCCGATCTAGCCCATTTTCAAACTCTGTATCTCTCTTCAGTTTTTCTCCTATGCCAAGGTTGGTCCTATTTTGTTAAATTTTCAGAGAATTATTTTGCTCCTAGACAGACATTCTTGACCCCTTATTTATAATTTCTTTCCAACATCTGTTGGGTTGGAAAGAATAAAATGTTGTGTTTAGAAGGGAAGGAGAAAAAAGGAGCTTGACAGTTCACCATTCTGCTTCCTTTCTTCCAACTTATTTTCTTTCTGTTTTCTGTAATTTAATATTTATTAATATTTGTACAAGGCAGACAACAAACATCTCAGGCCACCCTGCGACACAAAACAATCAACCAATGACATCTAAATTACTTATATTATTCTTGCTTTTCTCTCATTTCTCAGCTCCCTTACAGAACTCTTTTCAGTCCTGAGCAGCAGAACCCGTGCCATATGATGGGAATTCATGGCACATAAACATGATCTTCTTTCAAAAGCTACACTGCATGCTTTATGAACTAGAAGGGCTTTGAAGACTCAGGATCAAATGCATCAAAATCATTAATAATGTTTTATCTAGCACTGTCAACGAAAATATCATAGGAATAATGAAAAGTGAAGCTCCAATGTCCAAGTAAAAGATTTTGTCTAACCTGGTCTTAAACACTGCACCTGCTTCTATGCAATCACCACATTAAATTGTAGACCAAGCTTGTTGTTTCTGATGGGTCTCCTGCCAAAGCACTGATTAATATGGTGAAACACAAGGATTTTGCTCCTAACGCTTTAGGAGAAACTGATCAGCTGTCTATTCTTCCTTTCTTGGTTAAAAAGGAGCACATAGGTGGTTGAACTAGAAATTTGGGGGCTCCTAAACTGACGAAATCCTCCAATTGTTCTCCAGCCCCTATCCCAGATTATCTTCCGGCCTCTAAACATCCACATCAATCCTCTCTAGTGATGTATCAGGAAACTGATTTACCTGAAGATGACGGTGCAGTTGCTGTGAATTCAGGAGCATCTGTTAATCTAGTAAGGGTTAATCACTTGTTGATTAAAATATCATATGATAACAAACTTCACTCCTAATTGGAAAATCTGACTATAAGTTAAGGGATATGCCTGGGGAGGGTGGGTAAAGCATAGTTACTCACCTGTAACTATGATTGAAGGATAAGGCGGGATAGAAATATCCTTTAAATAAAAATAAAAAATAACAGGTGTTGTCTGGGAACAGCAGGAATCAGTCCTCACATATGGGTGATGTCGGCACCGACAGAACCCGTGCGGAGCATTTCCCCAGCTTTCAAAGGAAGTCTTTCGGACATGCTACCATGCATGCATGATCCCCTTCCCGCCCAAGGGTGCCATTTTGCTCAGTCTCCTTTTTAACGTGGAGCCCTTCAGACATCTGTCTGCTTTCCCCCAGAAAAAGTTGATTTCTTTGTGCCCGAGTTTCATACTCTCCTCTGGTTGTGCACAGGTACTGTTCCCAACACTTGAGCCTGCTGCCCCGGCAGAGAGTCTTGGGTCCATAGATATTTTTTTCCTCCTAGCGCTTTTGCGCCTTTTTTCCAACTGGCAAAACAGCAGGCTTCCAGTGGCTTTAAGAAGTGTGATTGGTGTACAAACATCATGTCCCTTACTGACATATATGACTGCTGTCTATGCTGCATATGGCTGGACCACGACCCCATGGCCTGTGGTCTCTGTAAGAAGATGTCTACCAAGGCCCTTAAGAGCCACCAGCAACAGCACAATAAGTTCTTCCCGGAGTCCCCGGTGCCTCCGAAAGCCAAGGCCCCGTCTGAAGCCACAGACCCCCCATGGCACACTTGCGGACTCCGGTTGAAGCTGTAGATCTTCAGAAAGGGGGTCCCCCTCAAGGGAACTCAAGAAGAAGAAGAAACCCTCAAAGGCAAAGTCCCTGGATAGTTCTGGCAGGTCAGGTAAGCCCAGAGTCAGGTCCGCAGTCCACGATGCTTGTCTGAAGGCTCAGATCGGGAGCAGACCACCAAGGTCGCCCGGAAGGACTCCCCTTCGGGGGAACCGGCATCGGGCTTGAGTTCCTCAGTGCCCACGCTGATAACTGAGGAGCATTCTGGACTGGAAACCACAATGGCGGTCCTGGAGTGCAGCCTGTCTGCATTCATGGACCAGCAGCTGGTGTTGCTGTCCAGCAGTGCTGGTTCCTCCACCCAGACCACTGGGCCCTCAACCTCGAGGATGCCCTCGGAGGCCTAGCCTATCCTCAAGACCATGTGGCCTCAAGATGATCCTCGGCTGAAGTTGAGATCGGAGTCCCATTCGACGGGACCAAGGTCTTCCCCGGCTAGTGCTCATGGCACCAGCGGGGCCGACATGGGCAATGATCAGGCCTGGAGCCCACAAACCACCCCTCACTCGAGTCTTTGACCGACTACTCAAAATGGGAGATCAAGGACAAGGAGTCCCCAGACACCCGTCGCCATCATGATGTCCTCTAGAGCTCGCTACCTTACAAGCCTTGGTGTTGGTCCCCACACAAGGACATAGTTTTCCTCGACTTTGTGCGGGACATGTCTAAGGCCCTAACATTCCCAACAGAATCTGAGGATGACTCTCGGATGGAAGAGCAAGAAATACTCCAATATAAGGCCCTTCCGAGAGAATCCCTCACAGTACCCATTTCGCCCATCCTGGCTCCATATGTGGGAAGCACCGGCACCGGTGCCTGTCATGAGCAAGCGGCTTGACTTGATGTATCGGGTCCACCAGAGCCCTGGCTTCCAGAAGGCACAGCTGCCGCATAACTTAATGGTGGTGGAGTCGGCCATGCGTTGGCTGAAGAGCCAGAAGACTCACTCCTCAGTGCCCCCAGGTAGGGAAGCCCGCACCTTGGCAGAAAGTGCTTCTATGGCTCGATGCTCATCGGCCGGATCCAGGCCTACCAGCTGTACATGGGCATGCATCTGAGGGACATGGCGAAAGAGCTTGCCAGTTTCTCGGCTGGTCTCTCTGAAGAACCCCTGCAGTGGTTCAAGAACCTGCTCAAAGCCATCAATGAGTGCTCCAAATTCATGACTCAAGCAGTCTATGATGGCTTCGAGTTGATGACTATAGTAGCTGCGGAGGGCATCAGTGCCCAACGCCAGGCTTGGCTACAATCTTCCGACATCGAGCAATGGGTCGATGTCCCATGCTAAGGACAGAACCTCTTTGGCAAACCTATGATGGAAAAGGCCGCCGAGTTGGAGACCAAGTTCGTGACGAGGACCAGACTCTCCAAAAAGACTGCTGCTCCTCCCCGACAGAAGGGCTCAGGTAAGAAGCCCTTTACCCGAGAAAAGGGACTGCTTACAAAAACTACCCACAATTTCAGGCCTCACCAACTCCCCATCAGGGTCAGCAGGCCAAGGGACATGGACAAGGCCCTTGTAAGCAGAAGGCTCCCAAGCTCCAGGTGTCGGCTCCTGCCCAGCCTGGGGGGAGATTCTGACTCCTTGGGCATAGCCTCTCTACCCCAAGGAGGACAGCAGCCCACAGGGGGGACATATGATGCACTATGTCCACAGGTGGCCAGCCATCACTACAGATTCTTGGGCACTTCAAGTGGTCAAGGAGGGCTACCTTCTCCACCTGGCACAGACACCTCCACCTTTCTTTCTGGGAGAGCACCCCAGATCTCCCCTCCACCGGGACCTTCTACTGCAGGAACTTGCAGGCCTTCTCGAGGACAAGGTGGTGGAACTAGTACCCCAACACCTCAGGGGCACAGGGTTCTATTCCAGGTATTTCCTCATGCCAAAAAGGACAGGGGGCCTAATGCCCATCCTGGACCTTTGGAACCTGAACAAGTTCCTGGTGAGGGAGAAGTTCAATATCCTCACCTTTGGAACATTGCTGCCTTACCTCCAGCAGGGAGATTGGCTATGCTCCTTGGATCTGAAGGATGCGTATACCCACATTCTCATTCACCCAAGCTAGAGGCAGTATCTTCTCTTCATTGTGGGGGGAGGCTACTACCGGTACAGGCTACTACCCTTCAGCCTGGCATCCGCCTCCAGAGTCTTCACCAAATGCCTGGCAGTAGTGACCACCTACCTCTGCCTCCAGGGGGTATTCGTCTTCCCCTACCTGAACAACTGGCTCATAAAAGGAGGCACGGCCGCAGAGGTGCAGCAAGCTACGGCATGCACCATCCACATCCTACAGCATCTGGGGTTTGTGATAAACCACCCCAAGTCCCATCTCCTCCCAACACAATGTCTGGAGTTCATAGCGGCAAAACTGGACACTGATCAGGCAAAGGCCTTCCTCCCCCTGGACCGAGCCAATTGTCTCAGGACACTAGCTGCAGATGAACAACACTGTCCCTCGGCATCGGCTCGACTCCTGCTGCGCCTACTTGGGCACATGACCTCCACGGTCCATGTCATCCCAGACGCCCGTCTCTACATGAGGGTTGCTCAGTGGTGCCTTCGAGACCAGTGGACACAGGCTGACTCCAAGACAGGGTCTCAGTGACCCACCAGTTGGCTGAATCTCTGACTTGGTGGCAAAATCCGCAACACCTTCAAGCATGGATATCCTTGCAAATTCAAAGTCCTTGAAGGGTCCTCACGACAGACTCCCTGCTGGGAATGGGAGTCCACTGAAAGGAACCTCACACCCAGGGCAGCAGGTCACAAGCCTAGGGCAACCAGCAGATCAACCTCTTGGAGCTTCGGGCAATATATCTAGCCCTCTGAGCTTTTTGCCACTGCCTGAGGCACCAGTCAGTGCTGATCCAAATGTACAATCAAGTGGCAATGTTCTTTGTGAATAAGCATGGGTGTACAGGGTCTCGCACCCTCTGCCACGAAGCAATGACACCCTGCTCCTACGCAATTCATCAAAGAATACTCCTACGGGCTGAATACCTACCAGGCCATGAAAATACCCTGGCGGACAAACTGAGCAGGATCCTCCAACCACACGAATGGCAGCTGGACCTCAGAGTAGCCACCCAGCTCTTCCGACTCTGGGGGACCCCAAGGGTGAACCTATTTGCCAGCCCAGACAACCATCAGTTGCCCCGCTTCTGCTCCCGTCAGCTCCACCCGTCCCGGGTGGCAGCAGATGCGTTTCTCATTCCGTGGTCGGAGGTCCTCATGTACACCTTTCCAACCACGCCGTTGATTGCCAAGACCCTCCTCAAGTCTCTTTGTGACAAAGCGTCGCTGATCCTGGTGGCTCCATGGTGGCCCAGGCAGCCGTGGTTCCCGCTGCTCCTCCGATTGTCAGTGGAGGCTCCGATCCCCCTAGGAAGTTCTCCAAGGTTGTTGTCTCAGGAGGAGGTCTCTCTCCTGCATCCCAACATGGGATCCCTATCACTGACAACATGGCTGCTGAAAGGGTAAACTTAGCCCCTTTCAACCTTTCGGGAGAAGTGGAAGAGATCCTGCTGGCCTACCGCAAGACCTCCACCAGGAAGGCTTATGCCTTCAAATGGCACAGATTCTCGGTGTAGTGTGCGGAGCAATAGGTAAACCCTTTCTCCTGCCCAGTGCAGATGGTGCTGCAGTATCTTCTTCATTTCTCACAATCCGGGCTCAAATCAAACGCCGTCAGGGTACATCTCAGTGCCCTAGTGGTGCACCACCACCCAGCTGAAGGCAAGTCCCTCTCAGTCCACTTCCTGAGAGGACTCCTGCTGTCCAAGCCCTCCTTCCGCCCCCCCAGCGACAAAGTGGGACCTCAACGTAGTGTTGGCACAGCTCACCCGCCTGCCATTCCAGCCCCTGGCTACTTGCCATCTGAGGTACTTCTCATAGAAGGTTGTATTCCTGGTGGCACTCACCACCGCTTGCAAGGTCAGTGAGCTACTAGTGGCAGAGGCGCCATATACCAGATTCTACAAGAACAGGGCTGTGCTACTCACGCACCCCAAATTTCTTCCAAAGATGGTATCTTCCTTTCATCTCAACCAGGTGGTGGTGCTACCCACCTTCTTCCCTAGGTCTCACTCCAGCAGGGCGGAGACCGTCCTTCACACCTTGGACTGTACGAGGGCCCTGTCCTTCCACATTCAATGTATGCAGGGCCACCACAAAGCTTCTCAGCTTTTTCTTTACTATGACCCTAGTCAGTAAGGGGAAACGGTGACCAAGCGAACACTGTCTACCTGGGTGGCAGACTGCATCGCCCTCGCCTATGAGAAGGTTGGGCTCATGCTGGATGGCCGGATCACGGCACACAGTGTCAGGGCCATGGCAGCCTCTGTGGAAAACCTGCGCACTGTCCCCATGTTGGACATCTGCCAGGCCGCCACCTGGTCTTCAGTCCATACCTTCATAGCTCATTGCTGCCTGGAGAGGGAGACCCAATGGGACAGCGCCTTCAACCAGGTCATGTTCCATAATCTTTTCGGGGTCTAGGCAACTCCTACCCTCCAACTCTTCTGCGTTCAGGCTACCAGAGCATTGGTTCCATCAGACACATGGGTCCTAATGCAGTCTGTTCTGCGGATTTGATTGTTGCTGCTCACGGCTCCCCTTGAGGGCGACCGTGGTTTTTCCTTATGGGCTTTAGGGAGCCTGTAGCTAGGGAGTCCCATATGCGAGGACTGACTTCCTGCTTGTTCCTGGAGAAAGCGTAGTTACTCACCTGTAACAAGTGTTCTCCGGGGACAGCAGGAATCAGTCCTCACAACCCTTCCTCCTCCCCTTGGAGTTGCTTTTTTACCGTATCTTATTTTTGCTGTCTTTTAGCTGTGTCATCTGACTAAGCAAGATGTCACCCTTGGATGGGAAGGGGACCACGCATGCATGGTGGAATTTCTCAAAGGCTTTCTTTGAAAGCTGGGGAGATGCTTCCACAAGAGCTCCATCGGCACCGATGTCACCCATATGTGAGGACTGATTCCTGCTGTCCCTGGAGAACGCCTGTTACAGGTGAGTAACTACACTTTCTCAGTCCAGTGGGAAATGGGAAACTCTATTCAATAACCACCCTGCACCTGAAGCCTTTGGAATCCACTTCCCTCAAGTCTATCAGGCACAGGGTTCATTTATTGTTATGTTCAAAAGTCTCTTACAGATTTTCCCCTTTCCCCATCCACTGATGATGCCCCAACATCCTTTCTAAGCAATAATGCACCTGGAACTCAGGGAACCTTCCAGACACCTCAAGTTTACATCAGGAATGCAATCTTGGAAGCCCAGACTGGTTGTATTCCACACATTAAGAAACACGGAAAGAAGGCCAAACGACAGCCAGAATGGCTAAAAGGTGAGATGAAAGATCTTTCTTTACTCTTCCCTCACCTCCTTATTGCCGGTGACTTCAATCTCCATATTGACTCTCCCTCATCCCCTAGGGATCATGCCTTTCTTGCTCTGTTACAGGATCTATCCCTTCTGCAGCATGTTTCTTTTCCCACTCACTCTGCTGGTCACACCCTGGATCTTCTCTTGACCCTCTCGTCTTCCACGCTCTCACTTCATTCCTTGTCTTCCCTCTCTCTTCCCTGGACAGATCATCTTTGCATTTCGGTCACCTGCTCATATTCTGGACGGTTATCGCCAACCCCTCCCCTTCAATCTCCCCCTCCTCTTCGTCTCTCACCCTCTATCACTCCACTCATTGTCGAACAATTCCCCTCAGCCATGGAACTCTTCCCTCCCGATTTTTTCTCTTTATCTCCTAACTCCCAAGCATCTGTCTGGTTTTCCTCCCTCTCTGCTGCCCTTGATCATGTTGCCCCTCTTTGTCCACGCCCCGCTACTCATCGACCTTCACAACCCTGGTATCATGCTGGTCTTCTCTTACTTTGATCCCAACTTCGTAGAGCTGAACGTCAATGGCGCAAATTCCCTTCAACCGCTACTTTATCTTTTTTTAAAGCTTGCCACTCCTTCTATCGATCTCAAGTTCACCTTGCCAAGTCCACTTACATCTCCAATGCTATCACCAATGCTCCCAACCAGACTCGCCACCTTTATTCTACTCTTAGATATCTCACCTCTCTTCACCCTACCACTCCTGCCACACCTAGTCGCCCAACCCCTGCCCCTTCTCTTCTAGCCACAACCTTCAGTGCCAAAATCTCCACCCTGAGGGCCTCCCTACCCTCCCACCCCCCTCCCATTCTCTCTCCCCCTCCAGCCGCCTCCCCTCCCCCCATCGCCAATCTCTCACACACCTGGTCTTCCTTTTCTTTGACTACCACAGATGAGCTTCACCATCTCATTTCCTCCACTAATAAGACCTTCTCGTCTCTCGACCCCATCCCTTCCTCTTGGCTGCTTACTCCTTCCCTGTCTCTCCTTCCTCATCTCCAATCCATGTTAAACTCTAGCCTTTCCACAGGAACCTTTCCCTCCTCCTGGAAACATGCACTAATTCGTCCAATTCTTAAAAAGCCCTCCCTAGACCCTTTAGACCCCGCCAACTATCATCCAGTTTCCAACCTTCCTTTTCTTTCTAAACTTCTTGAAAAAATTGTTTTTGCTCAGCTATCCCATCACTTGGACTCAATTAACTTCCTTCACCCCCGTCAATCTGGTTTTCGCCCCGGACACAGTGTCAAAACTGTTCTTCTGGCCGTCACTAATTCCTTGCATGTAGCACAAGACCGTGGTGACATCTCGGTGGTGGTAGCCCTTTATCTTTCTGCCGCCTTCGACCTGGTTGATCACTCCCTTCTCTTATCCCGGATGCGTGAGGCTGGTCTTTGCAGCACGGTTCATCGGTGGTTCCACTCCTTTCTCTCCTCTCATTCTGGTGCCGTACTCTCTTCCTCCCCATCTGTCCCCCCTTCTGACTCATTTCCCCTTTCCTGTGGGGTTCCCCAAGGCTCTGTTCTCGCCCCTTTGCTCTTTAATCTCTTCCTGACTCCTCTCACCTTGCTAATTCAGCAGTTTGGGATTTCGGCCTTTTATTATGCTGATGATATTCTTCTCCTTCACCACACCTCTCCTGTGTCCCCGGATCTTACCCGCTTAACTCCTGTCTCACTGCCGTCACTGACTGGATGTCCCAAAACTGTCTACATCTCAACCTTGCCAAAACCACTGCAATTTGGTTTCCTCATGGCCACCAATCCCCTTCTCTGGCTCCCTCTTTCTCTGGTACTCCCATTTCTTTGGTTTCCACATTCCGTTATCTTGGTGTGCTCTTTGACTCCGATCTTTCCTTTTCTGCTCATGTTTCCCATATCACCAAGTCCTCCTTCTTCTACCTCCGTCAAATTCGTGCGATTCGTCCCTTTCTCTCTCCCTCTGCCCTTACAACTCTGCTGCTATCATTGGTCATTTCCCATCTTGACTTTGCCAACTCAGTCCTTTCCGGCATTACCAAATTCCAATTAACTCACCTACAAAGAATTCAGAACACTGCCGCCAGACTTGTAGCTTGCTCCTCTCCTAATGATCACGTCACTCCCCTTCTTATCCGTCTCCACTGGCTCCCTGTCTCTTTTCGTATCCAGTTTAAACTACTCACACTTGTTCATAAAGCGCTGCATACCTCTACCCCGCAATATCTGGCAAACTTACTTCACTTCCATACCCCTAGGCACACCCCTCGATCCTTCCATCTCAATCGCCTTGCACTACCATCTCCTTCCCAGGCCCACCTTCAATCCACCCGTTCCTCAGCCCTTTTCTTCATTGGTCCTGCTCTCTGGAATTCCTTACCTACTACCCTCTGTCTGGAATCCCACTACTCCTCCTTCAAACAGGCATTGAAAACTCACCTCTTCTCCCTGGCTTTTGACCTCCCCTCCTCCTCCCATTAGCCTCTTCCCTGTGATTACAGTATTCTGCTAGCTCTCCTTTTTCTGTCCTATCAGACATTGTAACTTCCTCTTCATTTTCTGGCCCTGTGCCTTCCTTTATTGAAGTTTTTATTGTAAACCGCTCTGATTATTACTGAAGGGCGGGCAAGCAAATAAAATAGACATAAACATAAAGAGGTTATTAGAACCAAAAATAATCTTTCAAAACATGGAAAAAGGAACCAAATGAAGAAAACTAGTTAAATGCAAAGCACTGGTAAGGCAGGCAAAGAGAATTTGAAAAGAAGCTTGCCATACAGACAAAACTTGCAAACATTTTTAGGTACATACGCAGCAAGAAGCCAGAGTCATTGTCAGCCGGACCATTAAAAGATCAAGGGAGTAAAAGAACACTTCAGGACAAGGCCATAGCTGCCAAAGCAGAAAGGGTATTTAATGTTGATGAGTCAGAAAAGCTAAATGACATCTCAGTGAAGAAACTGATAAACTAAAGAGCAGCAAATCACTTGTACCAGATGATATACATCCAAGCATGCTGAGAAACCTCGAAGGTAAAACTGCCATCATTAAAATGGTCTATGATACCAGAAGATTAGAGGATGACCAACAAAAAACCATTTTTAAAAAGGGCTTCAAAGGTGATCCAGGAAATTATGTTGATGCCAGGCAAAATTGTGGAAACCATTATTAAGAACAAAATAACTGGGCATATGGACATACATGGTTTAATGGGACAAAGTCAACCTGGGTTTAGCCAAGGGAAGCCTTGCCTCACTAATCTGATCCATGTCTTTGAAGGTGTGAATAAACAGTAGATGAAACTGGGCCAGTTGATATTTAGACTTTCAGAAAGCATTTGACAAAGTCCCACATTAGAGACTCCTGAGGAAATTAAAAAGTCATGGCATAGGAGGCACACTATGGAGCTGATTAGAAAGTCTTTATAAATTGTGTTTAGTTTGAAGATTAAAGTACTATCTTGATCCAGTTATCCAGTGTATTTAGATTTGTACCACCATATTATTTGGTTTATCTGCTATTACTTTGAAAACATTACAAAGTGTCCAAAATGCTACAGTTCGATTATTAACAGTGCAAAGTTACATGAGTATATTTCCTCTTCCTTGCAGCTCTTCATTTTTCACAATTTGAATTTTGGGTTTTATTTAGGCTTTTGACATTAATTTTTAAGGGTTTTCGTTTAAGGATAGATGTATCTTTGAAATTTCCTTGGGAAATTTATGCCCCAAAACGCAAATGAAGGTCCCAGGGGAGTGGGCAGCTTCAATCTTCAGTCCTGCCTCCATTTTATAGAGTGTGGATTTTGAATAGTCTTGCTTCGGTAGCTGGTCCCCTTGCCTGGAACAAACTTCCATTAGAGTTAGAACTTTTACAGGATTACTTGGATTTTTGAAAAAAGATTAAAGCGTTTTATTTAGGAAGACTTTCTAGGTCAAAACTTTTGTGTTATAGGTCAGTGAGTTCTCTCGCTTTTTGGCAGAGCTGTTTGAATATTAGATTGGGGCTAGAGTTTTTATTTCTGGAATGTTTTGCCATTTTGTTGTGATTATATGCTAAGTGATATCTTTGATGTTATGCTAACTTTGTTCCTGACTTCTGTTCATTTGTTTATAATTATAGCTTACGTTATTTGTAAACCATGGCGGTCAAGATGGATCCATGTGTATAGAAGCTTCATAAATAAATTAATGTCCTTTTGTTGACTGTAAATTGGTTGAGAGACAGAAAACAGAGAGTAGGAATAAATAGTCAATTTTCTCAATGGAGGAAGGTGAATTGTAGAATACTCCAGGGATCCGATTTGGGAACAGTGCTTTTTAATACATTTATAAATGATCTGGGAATAACAAGTGAGGTGATTACATTTGCAGGTTATCTGAAATTATTAAGAGCTGCTAAATTGTATGTGGATTGTGAGAAACTCCAGGACCACCTGTGAGACAGAATGGACATCCAAATTTTATTTTATTTATTTATTTATTTATTTAGTATACCGCTACTTCCAGCGATCAGCAGCGGTTTGATTACAGATTGGAAATTGTCAAATCATGACAGGAAATTTTTTGAGGTATAAACACACTGATTAGACAGGAAAGCACAGCACACAGAGAACTATTTTACAGGGAACATGGGCTATGGAGGGTTAAGTGGCTTGCCCAAGACCACAAGGAGCACCTGTGGGACTAGAAACCCCAGTCCTTCCGGCCCAAGGTTGCTGTCCTCTAGTGGGATTTGAACCCCCGACCTTCCGGCCCGAAGTACCTTGCCCCAACCACTAGGCCACTCCTCCACTCCACAAATGGCAGATGAAACTTAATGTGGACAAGTGCAAAGTGATGCATGTAGGGAATAACACCCAAACTACAGATACACAAAGCTAGATTCCATATTAGGAGTTGCCATCCAAGAAAAGAATCTGGGTGTGGTCGTTGACCATACACTGAAATCTGATCAGTGTGCAGCAGAGGTCATAAAAGCAAACAGAATGTTAGGAATCCCTTATAAATGTTCAACCTAACACCAGAAACAGAAGGAAAAGTAAGCTGAACCTCCTCAATATTCCTACATCTATCCACAAAACCAAACAACAAGTAACAGAGCATTCACCTGCACAGCCCTAATACTTTGGAACTCGCTACCAGACTCACTACGATCACTCAACGACATACAAACATTCAGGAAGGAATTAACGACCCTTCTCGTCATTGAACACTACAGCAATCACAACACCACCAGCACCCAATCACCCCACCCACCCCTACACCAGGCATAATCTAAACAGAAGCACCATAGCATACATCACAACCTCCCCAAAAGCATAATCAGCACCTGTCAACTGCAGCGAGTCTTCTCCTGAAGTGAACGTTGTAACACTCAATAGAGAACTGCAGCAATGTTTCATTATGTTACAATGTATATACTTAACAAGATTCAATGTACATAGTTCATCTGTGTTACAATATATATAGTTAAATTCTGTTCTATGTAACTTTTTGTGTTCCATGTAAAACGCCCCTGATCTCTGGAAGGGGCAGTATAGAAAACTGTCCAAATAAATAAATAAAATAAATGGGGAAAGAAATAGAAAATAAAACAAAGGACATCACAATGCCTCTGTATCGCTCCATGTTGCAACTGCACCTTGAATATTATGCACAATTCTAGTCTCCACATCTCAAAAAAGATAAAGCGGCATTAGAAAAGGTATAAAGAAAAACAACTAAAATGATACAGGGAATGGAATGACTCTCCTAAGAGAAAAGGCTAAAGAGGTAAGGGCTCTTCAGCCTGAAGAGATGGTTGAGGGGTGATATGACAGAGGTCTATTAAACCCTGAGTGGAATGGAGTGAGTAGATACAAACTGAATGCTTATTCTTTCAAAAAAAAAATACAAAGACTAGAGGACATGTCATGAAGCTATAAAGTAGTATATTTAAAACAGATAGGAGAAAACACTTTTTCTCTCCACATACGAGGTGTGACAAAAAAGAAACGAGACTGTGGCAGCCACGCCCATGACTCAATGCTAATTAGCTAACCGCTTATGTCACTGTGTTGTCCAACATCTCGCGCCTATTCTACTATAATATTTTTCATCTCTCTCACTCTGTTTTTCTTTTTCAGGTTTTTTTGTAGCACACTGCTCCATCGCTTTGTCATGTAACTGGAGGAGGCAGAAATATGGAGCAAAGAATCAACTTGAAATTTCTGGTTAAGTTGGAGTAGGGCCCAACTGAGTGTCTCCAACTTCTCCAAAAGGCTTATGAAGAAGATGCAACGTCAAGGCCGCGAGTCTTCGAGTGGCCCAAACCCTTCAAGACTGGCTGCGAAGAGGTGGAGGATGACCCCAAGTCAGGATGGCCTTCCACAACAAAGACGGCTGAGAACACTGACAGAGTGAACCAGCTGGTGCGGAGTGATCGGAGATTGACGGTGCGGATGATAGCTGAGGAGCTCAGCCTGAACAGGGAGTCAGTGCGGACAATCTTGGTGCAGGAGCTGGGGCTGCGGAAGGTGTGCGCCAAGATGGTGCCTAAGCTTTTATCGGACGACCAGAAGGAGCACCAGGTCAATGTTTGTCAAGACTTGCTAGAGAAGATCAGAGAAGATCCAGAGTTCGTAGGCAAAGTCATCACAGGAGACGAGACTTGGGTCTTCCAGTACGACCCTGAAAGCAAGAGACAGAGCTTGCAGTGGAAGACTCGACTGTCACCCAGACCCAAGGAGGAGGAGTGGCTCAGTGGTTGGGACAGGTTACCTCAGGCCGGAAGGCCGGGGGTTCAATTCCCACATGGGGACAAGCAACCTCAGGCCGGAGGGACTGGGGTCTCTAGTCCCATGGACACTCCTTGTGGCCTTGGGCAAGCCACTTAGCCCTCCATTGCCTCAGGTACACTTAGATTGTGAGCCCTTCGGGGACAAGGGAATAAAAAGTACCTGTCAGTGTACATGTAAACCGCACTGATTCTAAAGAGCGCGGTATAAAATAGAAATAAAATAAATAAGAAATAAGAAGGCACGCATGTCCAAATCAAGGATCAAGGTCATGCTGATCGCATTCTCTGACCAGAAGGGAGTGGTCCATCATGAGTTTGTGCCTGAGGGTGAGACAGTCAACCAGCACTTCTACCAGCAGGTCCTCAATCACCTCCATGACTAGGTTCGGCACAGCAGGCGGGCTCTATGGAGAGAAGTCGTGGCTACTCCACCAAGACAACGCGCCCGCACATATCGCGCTCAGTGTGAAGCAGTTCTTGGCCAACAAACAGATCATAGCTCTCGACCACCCTCCTTATTCCCCATATCTCGTACCGTGCAACTTCTGGTTCTTCCCCAGGCTGAAGACTGTGCTCAAAAGAACTCATTTCACCTTTGTAGAAGAGATTAAGACCACTGTGACGAGGGAGCTGAGGGACCCTCAAGGAGGAGGACTTTACCGAGTGCTTCTGTACGTGGCAGAAGCGAATGCAGAAGTGCATTAACTCTGGGGGGGATTACTTTGAAGGGGACAATGTGTAATTTCTCTGTAGATTTTGTAATAAAACATTTATGGGACAGTCTCGTTTCTTTTTGGTCACACCTCGTATATCATAAATATTTAGCATCAAAACAGTAGCATCATAATAGCCACTTTTACAAGCTTAAAAGAAGCATGTCTCATCATTTTACTCTATTCTTTTTTGAAACCAAGCCTTTTGTAAAGAAGGACCCACTTCTAAATTATATATTGTCAGTTATGTCTTACTAATTGAATACTTAGCTTTAAATGTTGTCTTCAAGTCTTAGTTTTCATAGCAAGAATCAAAACAAACCAGGTGACCTGACATCAATGTTTTGGTAGATCCTATGTCGGTGGTCATCCTGCAAAAGATCTCATATAATCTCGTATAATTGGTGTTTGGAACTCACTGGTGGAGGATATGGTAAAAGCAGATAGTGTTAGCTGGGTTTGAAAAAGATTTGGACACATGCCTGGAGAGAAAGCCCATAAACAGCTATTAAGAAAGTCCAAGAAAAAAGCTTATCCATGGAACTGGCTACTTTTGGGATAGGTCAGGCACATGAGATCTGGATTGGCTGCTGTTGGAAAAAGGGCACTGGGCTTGATGAACCTTTGATCTGACATTGGATGGAAGTTCTTATGCTCTTATACGTCCAGTGGATCTTTCAACATCACTTCTGGGCTGAAGACAACTGCTTAAACATGAAAGTTCCAATGCAGATACTGCCTTTTTCTTGCGCCCCTTGTCTATTTTGCTGTTCTTTCACTCACCAGAGCCAGCATGGCACTTGGTAGCCTTATGGGGAGAAATCTGGCTTGGCTTGTCTCCTTTTGCAGAGCAGGAGCCAGCCCAGTATCCTGGTCTCCCTGGATTTGTTTTTGCTTGGTCATTGATGGATGTGGCTACCATGCTGGTGAGGCAGACAGCATTCCCATTCCACAGGAGGAGGCAGTGTCCCATGACTGACCCTAGTCAGCAATAGCAGTTTTCTTTGACCTTGTTTTTATTGTGTGTCATTTTTTAAAGATGATATTCAGGCCCTGCTGAAGCTACCAGTTTGATTTGGCTTTACCATCTGAGATACTTCTCTCACAACTACTTATTATGGGGCCAATGGTGGGGATTTCAAAATTTCAGCACTTTAAGTGAATTTGGCTTGGTAAATCATATTTCCTTGTTTGCTCCCTTTATTTGTGAAAAAAAGCTTCTCTGCACATCCAATTGTGCTGAAAAATGACATGTACTGGGGGGGGGGGGAGTTAGCAGGGGAGTGCAAGAGATCCTGCGCATGCATGTTCAAATGTCAGAGAAGAATGAAAGGTATTACAGTACGTCAAGCAGAAAGGGTGAAAGCTCTGAAGACATCTTTGGGGACCAGATCAAAGATAGCCGATTCTCTGACAGATTAGATACAGCTCAAGAAATTGTTGTTTACAAAGCAACTTATCAAAAAGCAGAATCAAATTATGGCCTATATGTTGCCTCTTGAAAATCCAGTTACTTCAACTAAGAAAAACAAAATTAGTAGTAGAACTCTACATAATAAGACAAAAAATATATTTTGCATTCATTTAAAAGCAACCCCCCTTGCAAAAAAAACATTAGGCAATAGCAGAAGCATGAAAGCAAATAAGAACACTAGGAAAGCCCAATGGTAACCACAGCATCACTTGATTTATAAAGAATATAAAGTGACCATCTCAGAGCCATTTATGAAAACTCAAATCTGAATTTGATTCACACTCTAAACCTTGCTATCTTCATTCCTTTTACCTGTACATATATATTCATTCTGTACATTCTCTGTTTTGTCAGAAACTTTTAAGAATGAAAATATTAAGAGAAAAAAAATGAGGAAAATTACACAAACTTGTGAACATCACAGCGCAACAATGTCTGTGCTATCATTCATTTAATATATTATAAAAGAAGTGGGGAGAAAATTAACATTGTCATTTATATTCATGAAGCTTCCTATCTGCATGGTAGAAAAAGAGTAGGGAAATCTCAATATAGTACCATCTGCACCTTTGTTTCATCATCATCATATTTGGTTACATAAAAACTGTGGTATCTGATTAAAACTACTAGTTAAATGATAATCTATGTAATTCTTTGGAAATCTATACATACTTTTTAACATATTCCCAAATCTTATTCCGCAACCAGAAACATTCTCACTCATCAAATTTAACAACATATAATCTTCCGTTTTACTTTCAGGAATCTAGTAAAAAGTACCTCTAGCTACTACTCATGTTTGGCTCTTTACAGTAAAATGCTGCCACCTTATGTTTTGACTTGATGGCTTTTTACATTTTCTAAGATATGCAATATTGTGCAATAAACAGAGGAATTAAAAACTAAACATCTTTGTGCACATCCATAGGTCATATCTTTTCATTTGGTATCTAATTTTCACATATTTGTACAGATATTGAACTCACAGAGAGATATTACATGTGTGTTCTGACAACAATTTTCAAAGGCATTTGCCTAGGTGAAAACTGCCTTCTGTCTACAATGATTCAAAGTACATGTATTCTTTTAGTCATGGAAAAGGGTGATGGAGAGTCATCAGGGAAGGAAGATGTACATGAAAGGATTAGATTTTCACATGGATCCACCCTTTATAAATAGCAGGTGGACCCTGCTAGCTGGATTTTGAAAATTAACTCCAAGTAAGAAACGTGGATTGCAACGAAGGAACATATGATACTGTAAACTTTATTAATGAACCCACTTCAGCCACTGGCCCGACACTGGCCGTGTTTCGTAAAAAGCCTTCCTCAGGGGCTTAAATGGCTAAAAAGACAATAAAAAGTAAATAAAAACATAAACATAACTAGAATATAAAAAGGTGGGGGAGAGAGAAAGGGACTTGGAGAGCAAGACAAGACATATAAATAAATATTCAAATCTCAAAAACTATAAACACATTGTAAGTACAACTTAAAAATCGGAGCTAAGATAAATTAAAATAACACAAACCAAAACTATCAAATAAATAATCTGTATAAAATAATGAACTAATAAAACCATAAAGAAACAAACTTACATGAAGTAATAAAACTACATATATCAAAAATCATAATGTTTATTAACGAATTATTTATATCTAAAAACGTATTAAATTAACTAAACATATATAATATCAAATAAATTATTTGTATCTAAAAACATGTTAAATTAACTAAACATATATAATATCAAATAAATAACATGTATAAAGTGTGTATATAAAACTTTTTTTACATAACCATAAACGAAAAAATGAAAACTCCTCAGGAATGTGACCAATACCAGGCATAAGAGAACATACCTGTATTATATACTGCTCATATAAAAATATTGCTTATATTGTCGTAACAACAAGAAACCTAAAAGGTAAAAATGAGAATAATAACAAACCGCCAATAAAAAACAGAACGATAAACAGAGAGATGAGGACGAAAACAAAATCACTGGTGACTACATGTAATAACCGTCTATTTAAAAAATCCATATGTAGTGAATAAATAAAATCCTGAATTCTAATAAAGTGCTCCTACATGAATTGCAATCAAAAGTGATATGGAGCCAAACCAAATAAATAGGTTGACACCTGTCCAAGGTGGCTCGTTAACCCAAATGGCAGTGTTCAAATACTGATGAGCACTAATCCTGTAAATAAGTTAAAAAATATTTGTGTTTCTAAGCACGTGTACACAAAAAACTTTAAATAAATAAATAAAATAATTATATACAATAAAATATAAATATGTCAACCACTAAAAGTATATGTGATAAATTTAAGTGGAGGATCTGTATCTTAAATACATTAAAATGATATGCATACTCAAAATAGAAGTAGAGCTGAGCTGTGAGCAGGAGCCCCTCTTTCCTCCTATATCCTGCCAATGAGAAGCCAGCAAGAACGGCTTAAACCGCCGCTTCAGGGGCGCGCAGGAGAGCAGCGTTTGACCACCGGAGCTGTGAGCAGGAGCCCCTCCTTCCTCCTATAGTCTGCCAATGAGAAGCCAGCAAGAACGGCTTAAACCGCCGCTTCAGGGGCGGGTCCGCGCCTGAGGGCCTCGCCAGAGGGCCCTTTGGCGTGGCCCTTAGGCGTTGGACCATGGCGTTTGTCCTGAAGTTAACATTGAAGATGTGGTCTGGATTGTCATACGCATATATTATGGTAACCTGCTGTTCCCTTTCTTCTCTTTGCCTTATCTTTTTGACTGTTTCTGTCCTCTACTCTGTCCTATCTTACAAATGGCGTTCCTTTCAGATTTCCTCAAATGATATATTATTGTAAACCGCTCTGATGCTTCGGCCTGAGCGGTATATCAAATTTAATAAACATAAACATAGAGATAACCGAAGAAAATCTTCGTATGTGACAATAAAAATGTGTAACAAACCTCCAAGCGAGGACCATAAATTCCACCTCCTACTTCTTAGGAGTCAACACATTATCGAATTCGTATGGTTACACCCGCCAGATGGATGTGTATAAATGATGATAAAAAACGGACAGAAAAGCAATTTATTTGTGTGAAGATGGGAATCTCGTACAGACGTAAATTCTAAAAAACCTTTAAAATCAAAAGGTAAAGTCGCAGAAGCTAAAAAGAAGCCGGGACTTCGCCAGACCTCTCCATACCATGAACCCATATCGATGTAAAAATGTGAAACAAATATTATATGCTACTATAAATATATGCATAAAAATAAATTAGATTAGAAAGATCAACGTACAGAAACAAAGGCTTCCCTCGAGTGTAATATGGGCGCTGTAAAATTGGACTAAAACTATGTGAAACTGAAAACGGCCTATCCACTAACTATACAAAACATACCCCCTCAGGGCTTTTTTAAGGCATTATTGTAGTATGTGCAGTATGTCCAGGACCAAGAAGTGAATTATTAAAAAAATTAAATCGACAACCGTGGGCATAAACAAAAAATAGCAAACCTTCGCTAAACCGTCAAAAAATGTGCCCATTCGCTAATGTGCAAATTAGAAATGACATTAGTAATTAAACTGTTTAATTACAACAATATAGACCTTGAAACAGACTGTTACAGTAGTCGAAATGGAGAGTGATAATGGCTTGGATTACTGATCTGAAGTCGTGTGACTCGAGGAATGGTCTTACGTGCTGAATGGTCTTTAGTTTGTAGTAGATTGTTTTGGCTGTTTGTTTTAGGTGGGGGATCATGGTGAGGGGCTGATCAAGAATTATGCCAAGGTATCTAACTTCTTGTTTGATTGGAAGGATGGCACTATTGATGTTGATGATTTGGGGGAGGGTTGCATCTTGGTTCTGTGTGATGTACATGACTTCTGGGGTTTTTTTTAACTGATGGTAAGGTTGTTGGTATTTAGCCAAGATTCAGCTTCCCTGATGCACTCTGATAAGCTGTTAAAGGTAGGGTTGTTTATGTCTGTGGGGAAGGACAACATAATGTCATCGGCATAGATATAATACCCTATGTTAAATATTTTGAATACGTTGGTGATTGCCTGTAGGTAGAGATTGAATAGGAGGGCTGAGAGGGCGGACCTTTGGGGTATCCCTTGATCCTGTACGAATGTAACTGGGGGTTCATTGTCTGTTTGGATATGTAGTTTACGGTTAGAGATATAAGATTTAAACCATTGCAAAACCATTCCAGCTAGACCGATTTGTGCCAGTCTCGATATGAGGGTGTTGCGGTTAATGTTGTCAAATGCTGAGGCTATATCAATGAAGATAAGTAAGTATGCACATTTAGGGTTGTCTATGCCTTGGATAAGGTGGTCAAATAGGGCTATGAGGGGAGCATTGGGGTCAATGTAGTCTTGCAGTTGGATTTCAATGATTTTTTTCAATGGTTTTGGTAACAAAGGGGATGCTTGCTATTGGTATGTAGGAGCTTGGTTCATTTGTGTTGAGTGTCTTGTTCTTTAGAACTGGGCATATGGATGACATCTTGAGGTCCGTGGGCATGATGCCTTGAGAAAGGGATTGGTTTATTATGTGGAGGAGGAATAGGGCTAGCTCGGTTTTTGCTGACTTAATCCAGGAAACCGGAGGTGGGTCTAAGGGGGATGAAGTAGTCTTGATGCTTGATATTGTGTTTAATAGGTGTCTTAGGTCTATTTCGTGGAATTTTTCCCATGCTGGGGGTCTATGAGGAGGTCTGGGGGGGGAGTTGGTGTTAGTAATGTTTCTATTTTTTTTAACTTGTCTGTAAAGTAGTCTGCAAGTATTTGGGGCTCTAGGTGCAGGTTTCTGATTGATGGTGGTTGTTTTTGGTTAGTGATCTGACAATAGCAAACATTTCTCTTGGGTGGTTGAATGCCTGATTTAGAATCCTGGTGTGGTAGTCTTTTTTAGCCTTGTTGATTGTCTCTTTGTGAGATGGGTGAGGTATTGTTGTTTGTGTTCTAGTGATTTGGTTCATCTCCATTTCTTTTCTAGCTTTCTCATTTCTCTTTTTAGGTTTGCTAGCTCTGGAGTGTACCATTTTTCTGATCTTCTGGGTGGTTGCCTCGTGGGTTTACTGGGGGGTGATGCTGCTTTTTGTATGGTGCTATTCCAGATGTTTATTGATGTGTTGGGATCCAAGCAGTCAATTGTAAGGTTGGCTAGTACGCTTTCTAGAAAGGTTCCTTTGTTGAATTGTGTGAATCACCTGGTTCGAGGTGGATCAGGCTGGGTGGTGATGGGGGGTATATTTAATGGGATATGGAAAGTTACCAGGTGGTAGTCTGACCAGAGGACCTCTGTGGTAGAGGAGGGGGTGCATCCTGGGTGGTTTGCAATGGAGGCTGGGAGGAAGACAAGGTCAAGGGCATTTCCCTTTCTATGTGTGGAAAGTTTTATAATTTGTTGATACCCCCTGTCATCTATTCTGTCGAGGAAGGAGGTGGTATGGGAGGAGTTGAGAGATGGTAGGTTAAGATCTCCTAGGAAGATCTTAACTCAAGAATTGGGTTTAAGTTGCTGTCGTCAGGTGTTGGGGGCTTGTATATGAGGCAAAGAGAAAAGGTTTTACTTTCAATTGCAAGAATGTTCATAGATTCTAGGTTGATGGATGAAGAGGGGGTGGCTTTGAACTCTTTTTTGCATAAGATTAGGACGCCCCCTCCTCTATTGGAGTCCCAGAGCAGATAAACAGATCAAATCCTTGTATTTGTAAAAGGTTTATTAGGACATTCTCTGTGGGGGAAAGCCAGGTCTCTGTGATGCAGAGAATATCTGGCTTATCTTCTATTAGGTCTGTGATTATTGGAAGTTTATTCCTTCCATATGGGTGATCACCACCTGCGAAGCCCACGTGGGAACGCTCCCCAGTGTCCAATAGGAAAGCGTTTGGGAGCACTCCACAGCGCCTGCATGCCTGCCTTCCTAACTCCTCTTCTCAGTTGAGCTTGTAGCTGAGAAGAAAAAAAATAAAAGAACCCTACAACTCCTAGGGGAGGAGGGCAGGTTGTGAAGACTGATTCCTGCTGTTCCCAGAGATCACCTGTTATAGGTGAGTAGCTACGCTATCTTCAGGAACAAGCAGGAATGCAGTCTTCATATGAGACTCGGTAACTCCCAGGTACCAGACTGGTATGAGGGGGAAGAGGAGTAGTGCTATGATGAGGACAGTAACTGAATTCAAAAAAGCATGGGACCAACACAGAGGATCTCTAAAGGTAAAAAGTGGACTGTTGTAGTTGTTGTTATGGAAGGACAGACTAGATAGGCCATGTGGTCTTTTTCTGTCGTCATGTTTCTATGTTTCTATCCCTGAGGCAAAGAACGTGTAGACGAATAGTCTGGAAGAGTTGTGGGCCATTAGACTCTATTCCAGAAAGCGATATTCCCCCAGTGATAGTCTGGTATCTTGCAGAAGTCCAGGATGGAGGGTAGGAGTTGAGTTTAAGTCCCAAAAAGGTGCTGGAGTACAGCTTGGCCAAAGACAGTGTTCCGACAGGAGTTTCTGTCCAGACAGTAGTGTGCAGCAAAGGTATGAATGGAGGACCAGGTGGCTGCTTGGCAAATGTTTTCAACAGCTACTGAATGGAGATTAGCTACAGATGTTGCCATAGCCCACACATTATGAGCTGTGACATGATCCTCCAATGAGAATCCTGCTTGTGCATAAGAAAAAGAAATGCAATCTCCTATCCATCTAGATCTGGGGTCACCAACCTCCAGAGGGCCGTGGGCCGCACAGCCGACTACCGGGAGCCTCGCGGGCCGCACCCCCCTTCTCCCCACCCCCGCGAAAAAAAACAACAAACGCAAAATTATGAAAACAATGGCTGATCACCTTTATTGAATTTAATGAGATGGCTGATGATTCATGCTAGCAGACAAACGCTTGAAGTCCGGCTTCACAGATGACACTGACAGGAGAAGGGACGCTTGCAGGTGGTCGTCGGTGAGCTGCGAGCGCGTGGATACAATGGCGGGAATCCTTGGTGGGCCGCACGTAATGTTAACCGGGGTAGAGCCTCGCGGGCCGCACGAAGGGACCTCATGGGCCGCATGCGGCCCGCGGGCCGCAGGTTGGTGACCCCTGATCTAGATAGAGTATGTTTCGTCAACGGTAGGTCCAGGTGACTAGGATCAAAGGAAATGAATAATTGAGAGGATTTTCTGGGATCTTTAGTTCTATCAAAGTAGTAGGCCAGGGCTTGCTTACAGCTTCAAATGGGTAGTGCTGCTTCAGCCTGAGACACATGTGGTCTAGGGAAGAAAATCGTGAGGATTACTGACTGGTTTAGATGGGAGGAGGAAATGCGGATGTGTACATAGAGCCCACCTTGTCATGGTGGAACAAAGTATAGGGAGGATCTGCCACTAGAGCTTGATGTGAAGAGATGAAGTGAGGGCAATAAGGAAGATGACCTTCCAAGATAGAAACCAGCGAAATGGTGGATAAAAGTGTGAAAGGTGGCTTTAGAAGTTGCGCCAAAACCATATCCAGATCTCGGGTCACCAGAGGTGGCTTACTGGGTGGCTTGGACAGCAGGAGACCCCCCATGAAGCATGCTACTAAGGGATGTGAGGAGATAGACTGTCCATCCACTGTGAAAAGCCACAAGGGCACTAAGGTGAACCTTCACCGCGTTAATCTTAAGACCTGTCAAGAATAAGTGGAGGAGATACTGTAGAAGTGACTCCACTGGGCAAGAAAAGGGGTCAAGGTCCTTTGGGGAGCACAGGAGGGCAAAACTATGCCATTTGAAGGCTTAAGATCGCCTGGTGGAATCCTTACGAGATGCAAGGATGACATCCTTGACCGCCTGTGGTAGGTCGAGATCAGCGAGCACTAGTCCTTCAGCATTCATGCTGTCAGGCATAGGAAGTGAAGAATGGGATGGAGGAGCATCCTGTGGTCCTGAGAGAGGATGTTGGGTGCACATCCCAGGCTGAGTGTCTGAGTCTGCGCAAGACAAAGAAGCAGAGGAAACCACGGTTGACAAGGCTAAAAAGGGGCTATGAGAATCATTGAGCCCCTGTCGGCCTGTAGCTTGAAAAGTGTCTTAGGTATCAAGGGGATGGGAGGGAATGCATAGAGCAGTCCCTTTCCCCAATGGAGAAGGAAGGCATCGGGGCCTGTCGGTACAGCGATGGAACCCTGGAGCAGAAGAGTGGAAGCTGTGTGTTTTGCACAATGGCAAAAAGATCTATGAGTGTGGTTCCCCATGTTTGAAAGATCCGAGCAGCCATCTCCCGATGCAAGGTCCATTCATGTGGATGAAGGATATGGCTTAGCTTGTCTGCAACTACATTGAATTTCCCTGGAAGGTACACCACTCTGAGGTGAAAATGGTGAGAGATAGCACATGACCATACTCAAATCACTTCCTCACAGAGCGTACGAGACCCCGTTCCCTCCTTGTTTGTTCACGTAGAACATGGCAACTTGGTTGTCCGTTCTGACTAGAACAGGTTGACCCAATAGTTCGGGTTGAAAAACCTGAAGAGCATTTGTCAGTTCCCGTTCTAGCAGGTTGATCTGCAGGGCAGATTCCTGTTGTGTCTATAGTTACTGTGTGGTCAGGTCGATCAGATGTGCCTCCAACCCACCTTGGAAGCATCCGTTGTCAGGGTGCATTAAGTGGAGGCATCTGAAAAGGTGACCCGACAAGTAGGTTTTGTGGGAGACACCACAACTAAAGGGACTTGATCAGTTGAGGGGTGATGTGGATCTAATCTCTGAGTCACCCCTTCACTTGTGTCCATTGGGAAGACAGAGTCCACTGTGCTTGTTGAATATGTAATCGAGCGTAGGGGATGACAGACTGAGGAGGCCATGTGTCCTAATAGTTATGGCTATTAGGACACATGGCCATGTGTCCTAACAGTAATGGCTTTGCTGTTGTACCCCTTTTGCCAGGTCGATGAGGCGGGCATAGTGATCCTGTGGGAGGAAAGCTTGGCCTGTCAAGTGATTCCAAATGATGATGAAATCAAAATAGCAGGCTCCAGCCTCCTTCCCCTCCCGTCACTCATCAAAAAGCAGGAAGGTGCAGCAACAGTATTGGCAACAGCAGCAGCAGGTGGCACAGAGTTCCTTGTGTCAGCATGTGCTTACAGACCACAGTACTCAGCATGAGTTTCCAGTCTAACAGGAGGTGCAAGGGCCTATGAATGTTCACTAGCTCACAGGCCATATGCTGACAGGTGACTTGGCATAGGTCACAGTGAAAGTACAGAAAGATGGGGAAATGGCCACGTTTCTGTGACCTCATTCACTGATGATGCGATCCCATTTGGAGCCTCGACCACAAGTTTGGGAACCATTGTGCTATAGCCTACCTACAAGGAGCCAGACCTTATTATAGGTCAGAGCTATCAAGAATCAGGGCTGTTGAACGTGAAAAAAGGAATGCTGTCCTTTCCCTACAAAAGCCTTCAGAGTTCTTCAGCTTGTTTAAACTTCACCATATAGGTTAGCTGTAGTACTTGGGAACCTCTGTAACTGTTGCCTGATTCGTTGTGATTCTCAACAGCTTGGAAAGGGATATGAGCATGCATTATAATTAATATCCCTGCTATCAGGGTTGGAATATAGGGCACATAAAACCTCTTGAGGCCTTTGAGGTTTCTACAGTTCTCTGTGATAACTTGGCTGTGTAGTTTAACATTGCTAGTTTGTTATTGCATGTATTTAAATCTGTGAAGTAACACATTGTTTTATTGATATAATTTCCTCTGTTATACAGATTGTTATTGTATGGCCTTTAATAAATGCATTTTCTGGCGTCAAATCCATACAAATCTGATTCAGAATAGTTATAACTCTGAATTTTATATTCTTTGCCTGTCCTTAAGGTTAGGTCCAAAATGTCAGCCATTACCCCATATTCAGGATCAGTACTTCCAGCTCCAGTATTCATGGCAACATACTGTCCCCAATTTACAACAGATGCAAACTAGCACAACATTTCTCCCCATTTCTCCTGTTCAGACAATGCAGTGCAGGCAACCGATCATAGCACCTAATAGCATGCCAGCTTCTTGTACCTGTGGGGCCATTCTCAAAGTATAAGCCATGCTGATCCTATAGCTCTCACAGCTCATACCATAAGACTAGTCCCACAAGATACAGGAAGCTGACATGCTATTAAGTGCTGCTTCTGCTGCCAATGTCTGTGAAGAATGGCAGGCTGTACTGAGGAATATGGCATCCAAAATGTAGGCTGAGAAGATATGGGATAGAGAGAAAGAAAACAGGCCAAAAGAGAAGAAAAGTGAGAGAAAATGGAAGGGGAGAGAGAGAACTAGGTACTGACTGGTGGCAGACTCAGAAAGTTGCTATTAAAGAGGAGGAAAGGACTGAAAAGATGCCATAAAAAGGAATGGAGGTAATGGGCAGAAGGAAAAAACACATGGGCAGGTGCCATGGGGGAAAATGGGGGAGTAAGTATTAGAGAAAGGAGCCGAGAAGGGATTATGGGAGAGAAGCAGGCAGCAGGAGACCTAGGAAAGGGCCATGAGAGTGGGAGGGGGCAATCCCCTATATATAAAGTCCACCAAGGGCAATGAGAACTCTAGATACAGCACTAATAGAGAAAAGGGGAGGGAGAGAGGAACATGGATGCCAATCAAATAGGCTTAGGATAGTAGGAGAAGGAAAGAGAAATAGGTAGGAAAGTAGAAAAATGGCGAGAATGGAGAGACCCTAGAAAGAGAAGAAAAAGGGAGAATCCTGAATATGGTGAGAAAAGATGCAGAGAGGACCAATGTTTGCTTTAAGTTTTTTCCAGGTGTATGCGGATGTATGCACTAATGTTGCATACATAATTTCTGCAAGTGAGTGATGTCTGTGCCCTCCTTTCTCCACCATGAGCTGTTTTTAATGTAATGCAAACACTTGGATTTCAACAAGAACAATGACATGGTTCCACATAGGCAACTTGTAAATAAACCAAATGCCATTGATATGGATCCAAAAGTAACTGAATGGGTTAGAAACTGACTGAATAGGAGGTAACAAAGAACAGTGACAAATGGTGTTCATTCCAAGGAAAAGAGCGTTACTAGAGATGGACTGCAGGCATCAAAGATCTCTAGCATAGGGGAAGATGAAAACTGCAGTAAAAGATGACAGCTGTACACAGATCTCCAGAGCCTGCAGAACTGACACCCTGACTCCACCTTTCCTCGAAAATTAAAAATGGTATGCAGCTCTAGAAGTGGAGGCAGCAAAATATCCCAGAACAGGAGAAACCGAAACTCATAAACCTCAAAATTGCTGGATTGATAATCTCTAGAAAAAGAAGAGTAGTAGTAGTTGGCATCTCCCTTCTGAGGAGCACAGAAGTGGTCTCTACCAACAAGGCATTATGTCCCAGGAGGTATGCCGTCTGCCTGCTGCCAAAAACTAAGACGTTAAGGAAAGTTCACTAAGACTTATCAAGCCTACTGACTATTATCTGATATTGCTTATCCATGTTGACACAACACTGTTAGGTACTGCTATGCACTTTGTGATACAGTAAGCTATAGAAAGCCTGTTGAAACTAGCAAAAAGGAAGAACTCACCTCAAACTTGGCTGGGCAGGAGGGTTCGGCATGTCTAAGAATGGCTGAGCAGCCGGTGCCGTCAGCACAAGTAGAACAGAAGAGGTTTAAAATGAGGTTTCCTTTCCTTAGCAGTGAAGCAGATAGAATTGAGGAATCTCATCAGAAACACCTGTCCCCAGAAGCTGACGTAATGTGCAGAGGGGGAGGTACAAAAAGCCCTGGTTAGAACCAGGAAGGGGAAGCAAGAGGGTGTGTCCGAGAGAGTGCAGAAGCAGGAGCGAATGCAAGAAGGAGAGCCAGACTGACTCTGAGGAGGAGAGTGGCAGTCAGATGCAGGTGGAGATCCAGCATCAGACAAGCCAGACTCAGAGACAAAGAGAGACACAGAGTCCCAGGAGACGTTCCAATTCCAGGAGAGACTTTGGAGGTCTGGGAGGACCAAGAGCTCTCAAGGGAAGCTCCAGGAAAGGGCAGTGGAGCAGTAGAGAAGCTGATCTCTGGAGAGATAGTACCGGAGAGGTTTTCCACTCAAACAGGAAGTGGGACACTACCTTGGGGGAATTACCCAAGTCACGGAGAAACTTTCTTCAAGCCAGTAAAGCTTTGCCAGGAGAAAGAAACCCCACAGCTAACTACAGAACCTCCTGTAAGGTAACAAGTTTAAAGCCTTGTGTTTGGGAGAGAAGAGAAGCTGGGAGTTTTAACAAGCATTACTCTGGGCAGAGTTTTAATATAGGAAGGCATGCAGACTTCCAAGTAAGGGAGCCAAGGGAGGCTTACCATAGACTTTCTCTACAGCAGGTTTTTATAATCCTGATTTAGACAAGTGTCTGGGAGAAAAGAAAGCTTATCTTCCCACAGCAAATGAACCCAGCTCCAGCACATGCAGTGAATGTGACCCAGGGAGTGATAGATGCAGTCCAGGCTTAACACAGTGGGAAAGCAGTAACACTTACTCAGAGCCGGAGCCGATGGATTGTACAATCTGTTAATCAGATGAAATAACTTCTTTATGCTGATGTAACTTGTGAAAGGAACAAGGAAGAAAGAAATAACATTCCAGCTGTTTTCGTTTAGTTTTGTTTATTGTTCTGTGTGTGCTTTTGCAAAGAAATGATAACCGCCAGGGAACGGAAATAAAACCCTATTTTGCTTTACCACTTGGACTGACTGACTCTGTGCACAGAAGAGAAGGCAGATCAATCATAACCACAATACCCCTAGGCAGTCGCCTAGAGGGACTACGGAGTCTCTTACCACGAGGCCCGTGACAACTTATCAAAAGAGATGTCTTGAGATAGGGTGAAGCAGATAGATGCATAAGTGGTGTTCTCATCAATTCTCCCTGTTGGTAAGTAAAGATCGAGGCAGAGATGCTCACATCCTGTAGATGAATGCATAGCTGCACAGATGTCAGAGCGTTTCAGCTTCCTGGACCATAGGAAGATTTTCCAAGGAGTGTCGAATAGAGATGATATCCACTTATCAAAGGGGCAAAGTGTCTTCCATGGCTAATCTAGTAAGACAGCAGCTATGGACACCACTCTATCAACAAAGAGCTGCTTGGCTGAAGACTGAATAAAGTTTATGTCAACTATCCAGAGGGCCACCAGGAGTCGACACAGACTCGATGGCATTTAACAATAACAACCACCACCACCTAGTAAGGAGAGTTTTAACCCTTTCGTGGCTTTTGTTGCCATATGGCAACCTTCAAATTTTCCCCAAAATTTTTCACCGGATTCTATATTTCCAAAAAATCCACACACTGTGTGCGAAATGTGATGTGTATCTGTGCTTGACATCTGAAAAAAATGATAATTACACTTACCTGGTAATTGTAGTTCCTTGAGTGACGACAGTTCAGTCCTCTACCTCTGGGTTGTCAACCTCCTCCCGCAGCTTTGGAGACTGGCATGTCAAAATGATGACATCACTAGATATAGCCTGCTGCACTCTCACCTCAGTCCCAGTGTGAACTATTAACAAAGCAGACTCAAAGGAGCAACCAATAAGTAGCCAAAATCAATCAACATCATCAATTCTACCTACACTGAACACCCTTTAAGCAAACTGGCAAGGCTTTCTTACGCCCACCCCCTTTTTTTTTTTTTTATAGAACTTTAAACAGATAACAGAATGACTCAAACAACACAACCTACCTGTAATACTTCTCTTTTTAGCGGAAACGCTGAATTCTTCCTGAATAACACTCTGGGCAGGACGGAGCACTGAACTGTCGTCACTCAAGGAACTACAATTACCAGGTAAGTGTAATTATCATTTCCTTATCGTTCCTCCAGTTCAGTCCTCTACCTCTGGGAAGTACCAGAGCAGTAATCATTGGGAGGGACCCCGCCAACCGGCACACAGCACCGCCGACCTGAAACGGGCATCTGCCGCTGCCGCAACAACCAGCCAGTAATGCTTACTGAAAGTATGTAGAGACGACCAAGTCGCCGCCCTACAAATATCTCCTGGCGGCACCAAACTATGCTCCGCCCAGGAGCACGCCTGCGCTCTGGTGGAATGCGCACGCAAACCCGCTGGTACTGCACGTCCTTGAAGGAGATAGGCTGAAGCAATCGCCTCCCGAATCCACCGGGCAATGGAGGCCTTAGCTGCCGCCTCCCCTTTGCGCACACCCCCGAACAACACAAATAACCGATCCAATTTGCGAAAGGACTCTGTCACTTTTAAATATCTGCGCAACATCCTCTTCACATCCAACCGTCGCAAACTGCACTCCGGTTCACCGCCGTCCCGAGAACCCAGCACTGGCAAACATACCGCCTGATTCAGATGAAAGGAAGACACCACTTTGGGCAAAAAGGACGGAACTGGCCGCAGCACCACCTTCTCTCGAGAAAAGGACAAGAAAGGCTCCCTACACGACAACGCCTGTAATTCAGAAATGCGTCTAGCTGAACAGATCGCCACCAGGAAAACCGTTTTCAATGTCAAGTCTTTCACCGAAACCTGAAGCAAAGGCTCAAAGGGAGGCTTAGATAAACGCTGCCAACACCAAATTGAGATCCCAGGGCGGAATCAACACTCTACGCACTGGCCTCAATCGAGAGACCGCTTTCAGGAAACGAACCACATCAGGATGGGAACCCAGCTGTACTCCCTGCACCTTGCCCCGATAACAGGAAAGGGCTGCCAACTGCACGCGCAGTGAACTGGCTGCAAGACCTTTATCAAAATCGCATTGCAGAAATTCTAAAATTGATGGAATATCGACCTTAGACGCCCGGATCTGTTTTCTCGAGCACCAATCTTCAAAAATACGCCAAACGCGCACATACGCCAAAGAAGTGGACTGCTTGCGCGCCCTAATCAGCATAGCAATGACCGCCACCGAATAGCCTTTTCTTCTCAGTCGCGCCCTTTCAATGGCCAGACCGTAAGCGAGAACCGATCCACTTGAGGCATGAAAAGAGGGCCCTGAAGCAACAGGTCCGCTCTTGCCGGCAACCTCCACGGCTGACCATCCAGAAGCCGCACGAGATCTGCGTATCACAGGCGCCTCGGTCAGTCGGGCGCCACGAGCAGCACCTTTCCCGGGTGAGCCCCAATCTTTTGCACTACCCGGCCTATCAATGCCCACGGGGGAAAGACGTAAAGGAGCCCCGCCATCGGCCACGGCTGCAGCAGCGCGTCGATGCCCTCCGACATCCGCTCTCGCCTCCTGCTGAAGAACTTGCCGGCCTTCGCCGACTGAAAGGTCGCCATGAGATCCATTATGGGCAATTCCCATCGATTCACTATCTGCACAAAGACGTCGGGATGCAGCTCCCACTCCCCCGAGGAAATCCGCCTTGACGTTGTCTTTTCCTGCTATGTGAGCTGCCGAGATTGCAGTCACCCGGTTCTCTACCCAAGCGAACAACCTGTCTGCCTCTTCCTCCATCGCCGCACTTCCTGTGCCCCCCTGGCGATTGATGTAGGCGACCACCGCCGAGTTGTCGGACAGAATCCGAACCGGGCGACCCAACACCAACTCCTCGAACGCCTCTAGTGCTAGTGCTATTGCACGCAGTTCCAGTCGGTTTATCAACCAAGACGCCTCCAGGGGAGACCACACCCCCTGCGCGAACCTGATCCCGCAGTGGGCTCCCCAACTGGCTAGACTGGCGTCCGTGATGAGCGGCAGCCAGTCCGGGAGTTCCAGCGGCATGCCAGCTGATAGCGACGGCCTGAGGAGCCACCACTGCAGGGACTGCCTGACCTTGACTGGACACGGAAGTCATTTGCTCAGATGATTGGACTGATGCGACCAGTGACGAAGCAGCGCTCTTTGTAGGGGCCACATATGCACCTTGGCCCATGGAACCACTTCTATCGTTGCCGCCATTGTTCCCAACACCCGAAGGTAGGACCATGCCGTCGGGGCTGGAGTGGCTTTGAACTGACGAACTAAACTCTGAAGTGCCTGAGCTCTCTTGTACAGCAAAAACACTTGACCGCTCTTCGTGTCGAACCGCACTCCTAAGTACTCTAAATCCTGGGAGGGCTTCAGCCGACTCTTGGTGCGGTTTACCACCCACCCCAGATTCTGCAAAAAATCCATGACTCTGCCTGTCACCCGAACGCTCTCTTCCTCGGATTTGGCCCGTATCAGCCAATCGTCGAGGTACGAGTGTACGAGAATCCCTTCCTTGCGAAGCGCCGCTGCCACCACCACCATAATTTTGGTGAAAATCCGAGGCGCCGTAGCAAGACCGAAAGGCAACGCCCGGAACTGATAATGACCCCAAGGCAGGGCGAACCTCAGGAACGTCTGATGAGCCGCCCGGATAGGAATATGCAAATACGCTTCTGAAAGGTCCAGCGACGTCAACTACTCCCCTTGACGCACCGCTACAATCACTGAACGCAAAGTTTCCATCCGGAAGTGCGGAACCCGCAGGCACCGATTCACAGCCTTGAGATCTAAAATGGGTCTTAAGGATCCGCCCTTCTTTGGCACCACGAAATAAATGGAATACCATCCCATGCCGTACTCCTCTTTCGGAACTTCTACGACTGCTCCTAACCGGACAAGTCGCTCCAAGGTCTCGCGAATCGCCAGGACCTTTTTGGGCCCTCTGCAAGGGGACATGACGAAGGAATCTGTCACCGGTCGTGCCAACTCTAGCGCATATCCCTGATGAATTATCTCCAACACCCACTGGTCGGAGGTGATGTGGGTCCAAGCAGAAAGAAACTCCTGCAGCCTTCCTCCTATGGGAGGCCCCTCCGCTGGGACCCACCTCACTTCATTGAGCCTTGCGAGGTGCGGAAGTGGAACTTGCGGAAAAACCTCTATTGGCTCCCCTAAACCCACGGAAGTTCTGGGCTCGGGAAGGAAAGCGACCCCGCTGAAAACTGGCGAACCTCGATGCCCGGAACCGTCGAAAATCACGAAACTGGCCCCGAAAGCTCGAACTGGGCCTCCCTGGTTTCGGCTTATCCTCCGGAAGCCGGCCCACCTTGGACTCACCCAGGTCCTTGACCAACTTATCCAAGTCCTCTCCAAATAATAAACCACCTTTAACGGCAACTTACTAAGGCGAGACTTAGAAGATCCGTCCGCCGCCCAATTCCGTAACCACACTGACCTGCGGGCGGCCACTACGGAAGCCATACTATTAGCAAGTGCTCGGATCAGATCATAATGCATGTCTGCTAGGTACGCCGTTCCGGACTCCAGGTGACCCAACTCCTTGATCTCTTCGCTATCCATATGCGGGGACTGTCGCAACTTCTGAACCCAGCGTAAACACGCTCGAGCTACCCAGGCACCACAAATAGAAGCTTGTAACGACAGGGAATCTGCCTCAAAAATCTGTTTCAGCAAACTGTCCAACCTACGGTCCTGGGCATCCTTTAAGGCCGCGCTACCTTCCACCGGGATAGTAGTCTTCTTTGTCACAGCCGAAACTACTGCATCCACCCGGGGCGCTTTAAACCTTTCCTTATCTTTATCTGCCAAAGGATAAAGCCTATTCATAGTCCTTACACCACAAAGTCCTGCCTCCGGTCGGTCCTATTCCTCTGGAATCATTTTGTCCACCACCCTGTGAATGGGAAAAACCACCTGCGTCTGCCGAACTGCCTGAATGACAGGATCTTCTACTTCATCTTCCACAGGGACTTGCGTGGACAGATTCAGCATCTGCATAGCTTCCGTGATCAAAGCCGGTAGCTCTTCCCTACGGAAGACTCTAATAATTTTAGATTGGTCCTCAGGTTCAGGAATCTCCCCCTCCTCAAGATCCTGAATCCCTTCCTCAAGATCCCAATCAATCTCTTCTCCGTCCATCCAATCCGGTTCCACAGAAGTGGTATTTCACATCCTTGGCTTCTTGGGAGCCGGAGGCCCTTCGCCCCCCTCGTCCACCGTGTCCGAAAGGGAGGAAGGCCCGGCTAGCACCAGAGCCCCTGGCAACTTACCTTGACACCTCAAACAGAAAGCCTGATGCATCCACAATACAAAATCAGGGCTAAAATCCCTGAGGTCCGAGGACTGTGCCGCCAGACGGACCCGCAGCATCCTCCAATGCAGACCCTTGCTCAGGAGGCTGAGGAGACGCTGACGCTCCCAAAGTACCCCCCTGCATCTCTGAGACCTCTTTAAGATCCATTTGCTGCTCCATAGCTGATGACAGAGTGACACAACCCCTGCACACTCCTAAATCAGGTACAGCGCCCCCACGGGTTCCACAGACAACACACTGTGGACGCCCTGCCATAACACTACTGAGTCAGGAAGCAAGGCCACTATTTGCTGCAGTCTTACTGCCCCCCCCTGCTGTTTTTTTTTTTTTTTAGATCAACGATTACCCAAAAGAAAACGCAGCCCCAACTAATTAACAGTGCAGAAACTTAAAAAAAACACCGACCATACGCGCTCCCCCCGCGAGAAAAGAAGCCCATCCCCCTTCTCCCGCGAGAGAGACAGAAGCGCGATAAGGAAAGCCCCAAACTTAGAAGGGAAACAAAAGAAAAGAAAACAAAACTCTCTCCTGCACTCCGAGAAACTTTCGTCTGTGGCAGACTCGCGACGGGACCCGTTAGCAGCCACGCGGTTTCCCCGTGCTGCAGGAAAATGGCCGCCGTGTGCCCCGACGGAGGAAAAAGGGCGCCAAAAAACTGCCCGGTCCACACTGCGGGCTTTAGCGGGGCCTCGTGCCGGGAACGCCGAGCCTGAAACCGGTGACTGCTTACTGGCCAGGACTGCGCCGTTAAATAGAGAAAGCCGCGGCTGACATGCCGCTCGTCAGTCAGAGCTCTCCCCCGCAGCCGCGAGCAAACAACTAACCCGGCCCGGGAAGGCAACAGCCGCACACAAGGGGCTCTCCCCCGAAATGTCCGGGGGGAGAGAACCTGAGGCTCCTAAAAGGTGAGAAACCGCTCCTGCTTAGGCCCCCCACCAATGAATGGCAAAGAAGTGCTATCCTGACCCTCAGAAGGCCAGGGAGTAAGAATGCCAAAGAGCTTTTAACATATAGTTTGTTTGGTTTTTTTTTAAAAGGTACACACGCACCCACTTCCTAAAATGACAAATCCTATTCCCCAGCTACACTACCATAACGCTCCTTATCTGTTTCTCCAGAAAGCCTCTACTAGGCTCGCCAACGTCCTCCTGCTGCCTGGAGACTGGTCACACTGGGACTGAGATGAGAGTGCAGCAGGCTATATCCAGTGATGTCATCATTTTGACATGCCAGTCTCCAAAGCTGCGGGAGGAGGTTGACAACCCAGAGGTAGAGGACTGAACTGGAGGAACGATAAGGAAACTGTTATTTAAACTATCACACTTAGCCATAAATGAAACTGATGCCAAGACTGTTTTTAATTTTTAGCCATTCAGGACTGTAGTTGCCATATGGAAACAGTAAATATTGTTTCTTAGAAATAAACGTTTTTCAAAAAACCTTTATATTCTGCATCATTTAGCTCAAATCTTAAAAAAAAAACAGAAAAAAAAATTTCAGTTACAAAACAATTATGTGGACGCGAAAGGGTTAAACTAGGATTATGAAGAATGGGTGAACAAAACCCTTAAGACTAAATAAAAGCCTTCTACTAAGTAAACAATGTCACACACCTGTACCAAGTGTTCTCTGCAGACAGCAGGATAAGTTATCACATATTGGTGATGTGCATGAACCTTTCTTAGCTCTTTCTAGAAGCTTTTAGAAGGCTCCTATTGCACATGCATGCGTCTTTCCTCCTGTCATCACTGCACCATTCTCCTCAGTATTCTAACTAGCTATGCTAGAAGACGACCCCAAGGAGGAGGGAGGGTTGTGAGGACAGTACATAGAGAACACCTGCTTCAGGTGAGCAAACTTCTTTTTTCCATGGAAAAGCAGGAAAGGTGCTCATATATGGGATTCCATAGCTACCAGCTAACCTCGTAACAAAAAGAGGAAGAAATGTGTGGTAACAGGGAAATGCCATGAACAATGGTTGCAGAGCACAGATGGCATCCATCTGTCCAAGAAAGGTCGACGTGCCTTCAGTAGCAGATTGGCTAATCTACTGAAGAGGGCTTTAAACTAGATTCGTTGGGGATGGGTGAAGAAAGCCCCCAGGTAAGTGAAGCATTAAATACCTTTACGGAAATGGGTAAAAGAAGCAACATATGGAAAGCGGTATGTATAAATGCCCATAGCATGAGAAATAAGATCCCAGAAGCTTTAATAGGAGTGACTGACTTGGATTTAGTGGCAGTTACAGAAACATGGTTCACAGAAAACCATGACTGGGATGTAACTATACCAGGCTATACTTTATTCAGAAAAGAACAGGATAGGAAGAAGGGGAGGAGGACTGGCACTATATATAAAAAATAATATTAAAGCTTTGGAATTACAGAGCTTAAAAGGGCGAGAGGAGGCACTGTGGGTTAAATTAGAAAGAGGGAAAGAGAAATCTATTTGCATTGGCATGATATACGGACCTCTGTTACAAGAGGAAGAGGTGGATGGAGAGTTAATTGAAGACATACGCAGCATTGCAAGGAATGGGGAAGTGCTACTGATAGGGGATTTCAATATGCCAGATGTTGATTTGCACATTCCTGCTGCAGTATCATCGAGAAGTAAGGAAATTCTGGATTCTCTACAGGGAGAACTATTCAGGCAAATGGTAACAGACCCCACACGTGAAGGGGCCATACTGGACTTGGTACTTACCAATGGTGAAAGTGTTTCTGATGTTATAGCGTGAGATCATTTTGCATCCAGTGATCACCAAATGGCGTGGTTCAGTATTAGGACTAGGGCTGCTAGAATCCATTCAAAAGCGAGGGTCTTAGACTTTAGGAAAACTAACTTTGCCAAGATGGGCCAATACCTCAGAGAATCGTTAGCGGGATGGGGACAGCTGGGGGATGTAGAAAAACAGTGGGCAAAACTGAAAGGGGATATTTTAAGGGCAACCAACCTTCTTGTTAAAATGGCAAATAAAGGTAAAAGGAAAAGAAGACCGCTATGGTTTTCGAAAGAAGCAGCTGAAAAGGTGATAAAAAAGAGGGAGGCCTTCATGAAATACAAAAGATCACAGAGAGAGGAAGACAGGCATCTATATTTGGAAAAACTTAGAGAAGCTAGCAAAGTAGTCAGGAAAGCAAAGATTCAAAAAGAGGAGGAAATAGCCAATGCAATAAAATGGAGGGATAAGACATTTTTCAGATATGTTAGTGAGAAGAGGAAGGGCAAAAGTGGTATTGTCAGACTTAAGGGTGGAGGGGAGTAATATGTAGAAGCTGAATAAAGCAGAATTGCTTAACAAATATTTCTGTTCTGTGTTCACAGATACAGAATTAGGAACAGGACCTCAAAAAACATCCACAAACAGGAACAGAAGCGAAAGAAATTAGAAGACTGTGCTTGTGAGAAATTAGCTCAACTTAAAGTAGACAAAGCGATGGGACCAGATGGGATACACCCTAGAATACCGAGGGAACTTGGGGACGTTCTAGCAGCTCCACTGACCGACCTTTTCAATGCTTCGTTGGAGTCGAGAGTGGTGCCAAAGGACTGGAGAGAGGCACATGTGCTCCTTTTACACAAAAGCGGAAATAAGGATGTGGTTGAAAACTACAGGCCGGTTTGTTTAACTTCGGTGGTGAGTAAATTATTGGAAACGCTGCTGAAATAGAAAATAGCGAGGTTTCTGGAGTCCAGCGGATTACAGGATCAGAGGCAGCATGGATTCACCAGAGGCAGGTCTTATCAGACAAATCTGATTGATTTCTTTCACTGGGTGACCAGGGAGTTGGACTGAAGGAGAGGCCTAGATGTGGTGTATTTAGATTTCAGTAAAGCCTTTGACACCGTTCCTCACAGGTGACTTATAAACAAACTGAGCATCCTAGGGATGGACCCTAAAGTTACTGCATGGGCTAGAAAGCACAGTTGCTTACCTGTAACAGGTGATCTCTGGGAACAGCAGGAATAAGTCTTCACATATGGGTACGTCGGTACCGACGGAGTCTGCGCGGGAACGCTTCCCAGCGTCCAATCAGAAAGCCTTTGGAAGCATCCCACCACGCCTGCGTGCTGCCTTCCCGCCTTCCCAACTGTCTCTCCTCAGTTAAGTTTGAAAGCTGAGACAAAGAGAGAGAGAGAGAGAGAGCAAGGAAGGGAAAGATAGAGATAGAGAAAATGCAACTCCTAGGGGAGGTGGGTGGGTTGTGAAGACTTATTCCTGCTGTTCCCGGAGATAACCTGTTACAGGTAAGTAACTGTGCTATCTCCAGGAACAAGCAGGAATGAGTCTTCACATATGGGGACTCCCAAGCTCAGATGCCTAGAGGGAGTCCTAGCATGTTGCAAGTCTAGAACGAGCCATGCCATTGCTTAAGACCTCAGGCATCCTAGGGATGGAGGGTAGGAGTTGAAAACAGAAGAGTAGCTGTGGAACAGCTGCCAGAACAGGGTTTCTAAAGAGAAAGACCCTGTATAGAGGGTATTTTGTAATCTGGGCCTCCCTTGTGGATCTTGCACAAGTTCACTGAGATACATATGGATCTGTTAGAAGAACCAGTGAATGTGCTAAAAAGGGTACCTCACTGAGAAGTAGAGGTAGTAAAAATAGAGAAAAACAGTGGAGGTCAGAATCCTTCAGGGTGAGAAATAGCCCCAGGGGAAAGACTAGGGTAGTATAAAAGGTAGAGCTGCAGCGGAGACGCAGAAGGTAGCATGACAGAAAGCTTAAGCTGATCAGGTCCAAAACAGTATAAATTTAGGACCAACAGGAAAATTGAATCTGACCTAAATGGACTGGGAATGGAATCAGTCCATGTAGGGAGGAAAGGGTATGGAGACCCTTGTATCTGATAAGAAAGTAAGGACAGACTCAGGAGCGCTAAGCTTTAGATTGACTGAAGCTCCACAATGTCTTTCCGAAATGGGGTCAATTAGGAAAGAAGAAGGTACATGGAGAGCTTCAGGAGTACCTAACCTACATGGTAGGTGTTAACTACCACAGGAAGTGGTTATAAGTGTAGACCCCTAAGTATGCTGGCATAGCATTGATAGGGATAGTGCCCATCTGTCAGGATCATATAGGAATGTAAGGACATTTGAACCTAACAGAACAGATAGATAAGTATACGGATACATATCTATCTAAAAATATATCTCAGTAGATGTATAAATATATCTATGTATATATACATATATATATTGAATATATACACATATAGGGCATATATGCATATATCTACAGGAGATATGTATGGGCAGAAGACACACAGATAGATATATATATACATATATATATATATATATATATATATGTGTGTGTGTGTGTGTGTGTGTATATATATATATATATATATATGTGTGTGTGTGTGTGTGTGTGTGTGTGTATATACATATATATATGAATATGAAGACCTATAGACACATATCTCCAGGTATGTGGAAGGAGAGAGGTCTATAGAAGCTGATCTCCCCTAGGAGGAAGATTAATCTAACAGCAAGAAGGTTAATACCTGCTTGAATAGATACACAGAAAATTCTCTTTTCCTGGTTATGATTGGCAGAGTCAGAGGAGAGGTCTCCCTGACAAGAAGAAGTCTGGATTCTCTTTGGAATGTGAGCCTTTGAATAACCAGGATGGCCTACGTGAAGAAGGCAGAGGATAATTTCAGTCTCTAGGCAGGAAGGCCAGATGTCTCCAGAATTGCCATATGGAGAATGGATAGAGGACGCCACTGGAGGAAGATACCCTAGTGACTTGCCAATGAGGGCAAGAAGGGTATTGGGCGTTCCCTAACTGCCAGTGAAGACGATTATCTCTGACGAGAAGACCAAAGGAGATATGGCCAGGGAATTGGCCCTTCTTTAGGTTTTCACGTAATGAAAGGCCTGAGACTGATGTCTCAAAAGAGATTTAAGATGAGATGGTAAGGGTAGGTAATACCTACCAGTCATGGAAACATGACTGGGGGAACCCTGTTAACCATCTGGGGTTATCTGTTAGGCAAGATACTAATGCTCTCTAGCAAGGGCCCATAGTGCAAAGCTACACTGTAGAGTTGCAGAGAGCATGCTGCAGGTTGGTTAGAAGAAAAAGTGGCCTTGAAAAGCCAGCAGGCAACTAACTATTCTGCCAAGGACAAGGGGGCGAAGAATAGAAGTTAACCAACCAAGCTGTTATAAGAGGGTTTCCCAAACGAGGTTGATAACCTGTTTGGGACCTAGCAGTGAGGCTAGAAGGATTGCTAGTGGAGGAGAATCCCTGGTTGTGTGGTGGACAGAACCAGTGGCTTAACACTAGGAATTGCTGTATCTGCAGCAACGTACCAGGGCAGCGGAGAACATTTATTTTTCCTCTTCCTCTTTTAGATGTGGAAAAAGAAACAACAGACCTAGTAGGATTTCCTATTGTCTGATGGGCTGCCCTAAGGTAACAAGGGGGGGGGGGGGGGGGGAGATAACACCAGAAGGGAGGATCCCCCTGTAGAAGAAGTAGAGGACTATAGGAGCTTACCAGTGTAAAAGGGGTCCCTCTTACAAACCAAATGGTATAGTAAGGGGGAGGTAAGACAGTGTTGAAAGAGACTGACTATGGAGGAAGTCTCTGACAGGTGAGATGATACATGCCAGTACAGGGAAAAGAACTGTCTATTAATAGTTGTTAGTTCTCTTTCCTCCAAGAGGAAGAGGAAAACCCTGTTAAGTATGGGCATGATCATCATAAAGACTCTTAAAGTTGAAAAGATGTCTCAACAAGAGATATCTAGAAAGGTTAGAATAAAGTTAGTGCAGATACTGCAAATGAAAAGAAGCAGACTGCTCCTCTAACCCCCAACCAAGAAGGGCAATGATGAACTATTTGAAACCCTGCGACTGCTGGGTTTGTTGACCCTGCTGAGGTTGTGGATTCATCAGACCAGGGTGATGTTTCCCCTGTTTGGGAACATCTGTATGATGGGCAGAAGATGGATAAAATTTTCTTCCCCTAGGGGAAGAAATTTTGGCAGGACCTTTCCTACTAACTGGGAAAGGAGAAGGCGTAGAACAGCCCCTGGAAACAGGACAGTCAGTTGTTAACTGAGCAACCTGGAATAAAGACTCTTTGTTGAAGAGATTTTCTCCAGTGCAAGGAGTATTTCCCAGTCTAACTTGTGCCCATTTGTCCAAGTCTGAAGCTTGGAGCCAGGCTTTTCGTCGTGCTCCTATAGCTATAGCAGATGTTCTGCTAACAGACTCAAAGGAGTCTAGGGAAGCATGAGTAAGAAACCTAGAGATATTTTGAGCATGACTAACCAGTGAGGAATAGTCTGCACTCTTGGGCTCTTGAAGAAAAGGAGTCAAAAGATGTAATTTCTTTGTGACCTCCTCAAGAGATAAACCCATATAAAAAATATATGAGAGAATTCTTGCTGAAAGCATGGATGCCTGGAAAGTTTGACGTCCAAAGGCATCTAAAGTCTTAGACTCACGACCTGGCGGATAACAAGAGTGCTTTTTAGTACTCTTCACCCGCCTCATTGCTGATTCTACAACAATGGAATGATGAGGAAGTTGAGTCCTTTGAAATCCTGGAGAAGATCAGTTGCTCTGGAAAGTGGGGGTACCTTTAAAGGAGCTTCCCTCATTCGTAGAAGGAGGTCCTGCAAGGAATGATGCAAAGGTAGCAAGATGTTTTCCTTTGCTCTCTCAGCAATATAGAGGGATCCTGTATTGCCTTGTGTAGGACCCTGTCCAGGAACAGAAATGGCAAGGGATTTTGCCATATCCAGGATGAAAACCTGAAAAGAAGGATCCACAGAGGGAACTTCCCTTGGATAAGCTAGAGCTGATGAAGAACTAGCATTGGCACCGAGGGATCTAGCCAAGCTTTTAGGAATAGAAGATCCTGGATGGTGCAGTATGGAACCCTTATAGGATGGTCGCTGGTACTGTGGAATGACGGGACCAGCGCCAGTCGGTAGCAGATCGACCATGCTAGGGATCGATTCCAAACTCGGTATCGAGGGAAGCGAGCCTGACAAGAGAAGCATGGAAGGCACCGACAGCAATGGTAATGTGGATATCGGTACCGACTTTGGTACCGTATCCGATACCGGTGGATGAAGGCCAGCCGGTGGCAACTCTACGGTATCGAAGGAACCGAGAGTTACGGATCCGAATTATCGGAACCGAGCCTTCGATACCGACAGGTGTCGGTACCAAGGCGAGTCGGTACCCAGTCCTCCAGACTGGAGATCGATTCCAGACTCGGCATCGAAGGAAGCGAGTCTATCGATGCACATCTGGAGGGTACCGATGTCGGTACTAGTATCGGTGCCGGTACCGATACTGGAAGGTCGGTCTGGAGCGTATCCATCGGCCCCGTAGGTACCGAGGAGGCCAGACGACGATCCTTAGTGAGGAATGTTTCATCCAACACCATTGCCGATGCCGGGGTATTGGTACCGCTCGAAGCGGATGCCACCACCGGGCATGGCTCAGGTATGTTCTGTGAGGGGTGAACCTCAGGAACAACCTGAAACCTCACACAGGCTTTGGAGGCTGAAGACTCCCACCGGGGTTTTGAAGCCAGTGGATTCTCGAGGGCAAGGCCGTAGGCATCTCTATGCTGTGCATGAGAACTGCCGCTCGAGGACTGGCTAGTCTTAACAGACTGTTTTTGGGTTACCTGATCCTGTGTAGAAGAAGATATGGTCGGTACCCTGAAGTTGGATGGGGACCGTGTGTTGAAGGGAACTCAATGTTGAGAACTTCTTCCCACAATACTATTGCCCGAGGGCTCCAGAGGAAAATGGTCAGGACCCAAGCAGGTTAGACACCAATTGTGAGTGTCTAAAAATAAGGTTGTACCGCCACAGTTTGTACATTTCTTGGGAAGAGTGGCTGGCGGTTCCATGAAGGAAAATGGAGAGGCCTAAGAGGCCTGAGAAACCGTGAGACACTAAGGAGGAAAAATATTCCTTAAAAAGGAAAAAAATTTCAAGAAAAGGGAAACACCGGCGGTACCGGTGGTGTCGGGGAAGGCAGCCGCGACCAAAGGAAACTAAAAAATAAAAGAAGAATTTTCTGCGGTGAGAGGAGGACGTCCTGCCGGCTCCGCGGAAAAACGAAAACTGAGGAGAGACAGTTGGAAAGGCGGGAAGGCAGCACGCAGGCGTGGTGGGATGCTTCCAAAGGCTTTCTGATTGGACGCTGGGAAGCGTTCCCGCGCAGACTCCGTCGGTACCGATGTACCCATATGTGAAGACTTATTCCTGCTTGTTCCTAGAGATATTGGTTGAGTGGGAGGCGACAAAGGGTACAGGTAAATGGAGCTCACTCTGAGAAGGAAGTTACCAGTGGTGTGCCCCAGGGATCTGTCCTTGGTCCGATTCTTTTTAACATCTGTATTAGTGATATAGGTGAAGGGTTGTCGGATAAGATTTGCCTCTTTGCAGATAATACCAAAATCTGCAATAGAGTAGACACCCAGGAAGGTGTAGATAACATGTGGAGGGATCTAGCTAAGCTTGAAGAATGGTCTAGAATTTGGCAGCTGGGATTTAATGTTAAAAAATGCAAGGTCATGCATTTGGGCTGCAGCAATCCAAGGGAACAATATAGTATAGGGGAGGTGAAGTACTTTTGTCCACTAAAGAAGAGCAGGACTTAGGCGTAGTTGTGTCTGATGATCTTAAAGTAGCTAAACAGGTAGAAAAGGCGACAGCAAAAGCTAGAAGGATGCTTGGGTGCATAGGGAGAGGAATGGCTAGCAGAAAAAAGGAGGTGATAGTGCCTCTGTATAAGTCTTTGGTGCGACCTCATTTGGAGTATTGTGTGCAATTCTGGAGACCGTACCTTCAAAAGGATATAAACAGGATGGAGTCAGTATAGAGGGTGGCTACTAAAATGGTTAGTGGTCTGCATTATAAAGCATATGAGGACAGACTTAAGGACCTTAGAGGAAAGGCGGAATAGAGGTGATATGACTGAAGCGTTTAAATACCTCCGTGGCATAAATGCACAGGGGGAGGGTCTCTTTTGAATGAAAGCAAGTTCTGCTATGAGGGGACATGGGATGAGGGTGAAGGGGGATAGATTTAGGAGTGGTATGCGGAAATATTTCTTTATGGAAAGAGTGGTGGGTCCGTGGAATAGTCTCCCAGTGGAGGAGGTAGAGATGAGGACAGTATCTGAATTCAAAAAAGCATGGGACCAATACAGAGGATCTCTAAAGGAAAAAAGGGGAATGTTGTAGTTGTAGATATGGAAGGACAGACTAGATAGGCCATGTGGTCTTTTTCTGTCGTCATTTTCCTATGTTTCTATGTTTTCAATGTTTCTATAACAATAAAGCAAGTAAGACTAAAATTGTCATTTTCTTTTTTTTTCTAGTTTTTAAAGCAAGAAAGCATGGAACAGAAAAGAACAGGGCCTAGGGAAGATGGTGTTAGATTCTAGTCGGGGAAACCACAGGGCAAAAAAGAGTCTTTCAATAAAATTACATAAACATCAAATTTTATTTACAAAGTATACTAAATACATAAACATAGCAAACAAACACTAAAACGACCAACACATTAAACAGTCATTAGAACATAAATGCATTATCTTTAAACCATATTAAAACACACAAAGTCCGAGGTAGCTATGTTTCGACGTAGTACCTGCATCAGGGGCATGTATAAAAGATACTCATAAAAGTAAAGCAGCAATTCAGGAAGGACAATATAGGCAGAAAGGGAGGAGTGGCACTGTATGTAAAAAGAAAATCAAACAGAACTAGAGGGATTATGAGGTAAACTGACAACACTATTGATTAATCTGAATAAGAATGAGATATCTACATGATATACAAGCTTTGTTCACAGACAAAAGAAATGGACAGAGATTTAATTAAAGATATACAGTTGTGGTCAACATTATTGGCATTCTTGCATTTTAGGTATGTTGTGTACAATACCTTGAGAACACAGTAACATAGCATATGATGGCAGATAAAGGCCAGCATGGTCTATCTAGTCTGCCCAGCAAGGTGGCAAGGGTAGGTGCACCTGCTGCTCCGTGCAGGTCAGCCCTCCCCATGCCTTTGTTTAGGAGTGCACCCACCGCTTTGTGCAGGTCACCTCTATTTGTTGAAATATAAGAGATACAGTAGTTAAGTTTATTTTGATTTTATTCAGTTGCTATAAAGGGATCCGTTATGTTTGTCCCATGCCATTTTGAATTCTGTCACTGTATTTACCCTCACCACTTCCATCGGCAGGGCATTCCAAGCATCCACCACCCTTTCGGTGAAAAAGTATTTCCTGACGTTGCTTTTCAGTTTACCCCCTTGAAGTTTCATGTTATGCCCTCTAGTTTTCCAGCTTCCCCGTCTTTGAAAAAAAGGTTTGTTTGTTCATTAATATTCTTAAGTATTTAAAGGCCTGTATCATATCTCCCCTGTTCCTCCTCTCCTCTAGCGTATACATATTTAGGTTTTCATGTCTCTTCTCATACGTCCTTCTGGAGCAGACTCAAACATTTTGATCGCCTTCCTCTGAACCGTTTCCAGTCTTTTATATCCTTTGCAAGATATAATCTCCAAAACTGAACACAATATTCCAAGTGAGGCCTCACCAGTGACTTGAACAGGGGCATTAGTACCTCCCTTCTTTCTGCTGGTAATTCCTTTCTATATGCAAACCAGCATCCTTATGACTTTAGCCACTGCCTTCTAACATTGTTTTGCCACCTTGAGATCCTCAGAAACAGTCAATCCAAGGTCCTTCTCCTGGTCCATGCACACCAACGTCTCGCTCCCTATTGCATACAATTCCTTTGGATTTCTACATCCCAAGTACATGACACTGCACTTCTTCACATTAAATCTTAACTACCAACCCTTAGACCATTCTTTCAGCTTTTGTAGATCTTTCCTCATGTTATCCAGTCCCTCAGAGGAGTCCACTCTGTTGCAAATTTTCGTGTCATCTGCAAAAAGACAGACTTTCCATTCAGTCCTTCAGAAATATCACTCACAAATACACTGAACTGTACCGGTCCCAGGACCAATCTCTGGGGTATGCCACTAATCACTTCCTTTCATCCAAGTGAGTTCTGTTTACCATCACCTTCTGTCAGTCAACCAATTTCTGATCCAGTTCACCACCTTGGGACCCATCCCCAGGCTGTTCAGTTTATTGATAAGTCTCCTGTGAGGAACAGTATCAAAGGTTTTGCTAAAATCTAGGCAGATCTAATCAATTGCATGCCCTTGATCTAATTCTCTGGTCACCCAGTCAAAGAACTCAATCAGATTTGTTTGGCATGATCGTCCTTTGGTAAAACCATGTTGCCTTGGATAATGCAACCTACTGGTTTCCAGAAAGTTCACTATTCTCTCTTTCAGGAGCGCTTCCATTACTTTTCCCACCAACAAGGTAGAGCTTACTGACCTGTAGTTTGTCACTTCTTCCCTATTGCCACTTTCATGAAGGGGTACCACATCAGCCCTTTTCCAACCCTGTGGAACGTCTCCTTTCTCCAAAGATCTATTAAAAACATCCTTTAGGCCTTGCAAGAATCTCTCTAAGCTCTTTCAGTATCCTGGGATGTATCCCGTCCGGTCCCATGGCCTTGCCCACTTTTAGTATTGCAAGCTGTTCAAACACATCATCTATTGGGAATGGTGTAGTATCCCCTCCATTCCCATTTGGATATTTTTCAATCACAGGAGGTCCTTCTCCAGGGTTTTCTTTAGTAAAAACAGAACAGAAGTATTTGTTTAACATTTTGCTTTTCCAATGTCACTTTCCACAAATCTGTTCTTGGCACTTTTGAGTCTTGCAATTCCATCTCTGATCTTCCTTTTTTCCTGAATACACCTGAAAAAGGTTTTGTCTCCACGCTTCAGATCTTTAGCCATCTTTTCTTCTGCCTTTGATTTTGCTATCCTTATTTCTCTTTTTGTCTCTTTTAGCTTTATCCTGTATTCTATTCTGTGTTCCTGTTTGTGAACTTCTGAATTTTGTGAAAGTTGTGGTTTTTGTCTTTATTTGTGCAGCTATTTCTTTGGCAAACAAAATAGGTTTCCTTTTCCTCTTTATTTTATTTACTTTCTTTACATATATATATATATATGGCCTCTTTTGTTGCCTCCTTAAGTTTAGCCCACTGCAATTCCACTTTCCTTACCTCCTCCCACCCTGTCAACTCCTCCTCCTTCAGGAATTTGGCCATTTTACTGGTCAGCGTTTTGAGCTTGCTGTGATTAGACTCTGCCTTGGTTTTATCTCAAACCACACCCTGTAATGATTGATCCTGCTTACATGGGCACCTACCTGGACATTCAACATGCCATCTCTGTTGGTGAGTACTAAATCCAGCATCAAACTTTCCCTGGTCCGGTCCATCCCATTTGTCTTAGCAGTGCATCTCGGAAGGCATCCACAATTGTTTTACTTCTTTCCAGATTTGTAGAAGGAATACTCCAATCCATATTGGAAAGATTAAAATCACCCAATATAATCACTTCCCCCTTCATGGCTACCTTTGCAACATCAATGATCAAGAGCCTATCCATTTCTTCAGTTTGCACTGGAGGCCTGTAGACTATACCAGTATGGATGACAGTGCCATCTCCTCTTTCCAGCACAATCCACAGTGCTGCTTCTTTTTCCCATGTCCCCTGCATTTCAGCAGCTTTAATATTGCTTTTGACATATAGAGCTACTCCTCCTCTTTTTCTGCTTTCTCTATCTCTTCTAAATAAATCATAGCCAGCTATGACTAAATCTCATTCATATTTCTGTAATGGCCACAATGTCCAAGTCCATTTTCACCATTAGGACTTCCAGGTGAGGATCTTTGTTGGCTAGGCTGCGAGCATTTGTACTCATTGCTATCCAGTATCTGTTGACTGGCTTGCCTGTAATTTGCATGGATTTTGTTCTGTATGCCTTTTCCCGCTTGCCACTGGTGTGTGGGTTAATGGTGTGGCTGTTTCCAATGTTATGTTTTTGCTGGGAATGACGTCCTGAACTTATTCTTCCTCCTCCGTCACTCCCTTTCCCTAGTTTAAATGCCTGTCTATATAAAGTCTGAATTTTTCCACTTAAAATCCTTTTCCCTGTGACAGGGAGATGTAGTCCATCCACACAGTATAGCCTCTTGCTGTTCCATCTATATACCCAGTCGCCAATATATCTAAATCCTTCTTGTTTGCACCAGGTTTAGAGCTATGTATTAAAGTTAATTATGCGATGCAGCCTTTCTGCCCCCTTACCAAGAACAGGTAGAACGTCTGAGAATGCTATAGTGTTAACAATGGGTTTGAGTTTCTCTCCCAGAATCTGGAAGTCCTTTTGAACTGTAAAGGCACTGTTTCTAGCCAGGTTATTTGTACCTAAGTGGATGATAACATCAATTTTGGAGTGCTCACTTTCTGCACTAACTATGCCAACAATTTGGTTCATATTCTTGCTGACTGAAGAGCCAGGAAGGCATTTGACCATCTTTTCTCCTTTTTACTGTGTTCCCAAGTTCGTGCCTCTGATGATGGAAACTCCAAGTAGTAGCAGTTTCCTGTTTTGTGATTTTTTTCTTCATGTTTGGTGCATTACCAGTAGATAGGGCATTAACAGTCTCATTTAAGTGAATTTCAGTTTCCACTAATTGGGCACTCTCATTTTCCAAGGCAGAGAGGGCATTATGCAGGGATATCTCTTGATGGAGAGTGGGTCTCCATGTTACAGGTCAAAACCTACCAGAGCCCACTGTGATCCATTTGTTCCAGGGCTCTTTGATTCTTTGTGGGAGCAGTGGTGAATTTATTTTCAATTTGTACCCTGGAGAAGATGTGTTTAATTGCAGCTAATTGTTCCCTTAATAGATTAAATTCTTTATGCATAGCAGTTAACTTGAGACACATAGGGCAAGCTCTTAGGCCCTTAGCTCTTATTATGAAGGCATGAAGGCACCAAAGCTATTGAACTGAATATACAACATGCACTCTTGCATTATAGGTACGTTGTATACAATATCTTGAGAAATAATTGGAAATATTCCAACTGTATGTCATCATAATATTTTAACAGTATGTTCAAAGGTATACAACAAAAAAAAGATCTCTTTGCAACTTAGACGTAGCAATTTATGAGAAAAAAAACAAAATAATGACCTGGACAGGATTCATGGAATACTTCACTAATTTTTTGTTGCACAACCCTTGGCAGTTATGACAGCCTCCAAATGTTTCTTGTAGCCATCTATAAGTTTTGTACATCTGTCTGCTGGTAGTTTCTCCTCGTCTTCAACTGCGATTTGCTCCAGCTCATGAATGTTTCCAGGATTTCTTTTACCAATGGCAGATTTCAGCTCTTTACAAAGGTTCTAGATTGGATTGAGATCAGGAGTCATTGCTGGTCAGTTTAAAACAGTCATGTTTTCCTTTTTAACCGTTCTTTTGTACTTTTGATGTATGTTTTGGGTTATTGTCCTGCTGGAGGACCCATGACTTTCGACCCAGACTTAGCTTTCTGACACTAAGCACATTTCACTCCAAAATAACTTGGTATTCCTCTGACCTCTTGATTCCTTTAACCCTTTCAAGGCCTACTTTAAATTTTTAATCCACATTCTGCAGCCGGGTTAATTTTTGCATATTTCAGGAAAATTGTACCCGTCTTATTCAATATGTTCTAATAGTGATTTTCCTTCTGCTATGGTCATGTATTATATACCATTTGACAAGGAATATTTAGTCAGAAGTTTGGATCCCAAGAGTTTTGGGCTCGGCCTGGAAAGGGTTAATATGTTCCAGACCTCCAGTTCGAGGCAGCAAAATCACCCCACATTATGGAACCTCCACCATATTTAACTGTAGGAAGGGTGTTTTTTTCCTTATAAGTTTCATTTCTTCGCCTGTAAATGTATCGCTGGTCTGCGTGTCAAAGAGCTCAGGTTTGGTTTGATTTGTCCACAGAACATTTTTCCAGAAGGATTGTGCTTTCTCAAGGTGGGTTTGGGCAAAGATCAGGCATGCCTTTTTAGGTCTGTCTTTGAACAATGGGGTCCACCTTGGCCTTTGCCCATAAAGTCCTTCTTTGTTTAGTGTGCAGCATATGGTGCAGGTTGAAACTACCACTCCAGACTGTTCCAGGTCAGCCTTAAGCTCTTTGAATGTAGTATGTGGTGTTTTTCCAAAAATTTGCACTAATCTTTGAAGACTTATTGGATTTGTTTTTCTCTTCCCACACCATCCTGGAAGGTTCTTGAAGGTTCCTTGAAGAGAAAATCTCTTAATAATATTGCGAACTGTAGACACAGGAATCCCAAAATCTTTGGAGATGGCCTTGTACCTCTTTGATGTTTGGTGATAAAGGTTTTCCTGAAGGTCTTAGGCAGTTCTCTTGTTTTCAACATTGTGAAAATGGAACAGGGCGTGAATGTGGCCATTTTAAACATTAGAGACATCATTCATTGGTTGATTCAAGTCATGTGAATACTGACAATTGATCACAAGTGTGTCTAAAATTTACTGCAATGGCAATGTGATTCTTCTGTTCAAACTTACCTGAATTGATTATAAGGGTGCCAATAATCATGACCTATCTCCAAAAGTAAACCCTAATTCATCTCCCACAAATATATCTATCTAACAAGCAAGGGAAACATACTACCACACAATTTTTGTCAGAACTTACACCATGAAGAAACCATTCCTTCTCGTAGTGTGATGTTCCATTTTATTCTTCATTTAGGGACGCAACCCTACCTTAAGTTTAAAGGGGACAATAACCCCTCTATACCAATCGATGAAACAGCTTCCTTTATCATAGGTTAATTAACCAAAGAAAAGCCACCTAGCTGGTCAAAACATCTTCATCAAACCGTAAAATCCTGGTGGGCTCATTCTTCAGTTCTTTTATGTTCTTAATGTCTTTTCTGTGAGAAATTCACCGCCCTAAACCACTGGATATGGGACGAAAAACTCAGCCATACCGACTTTCCAAACATCCCTTTACAGCAACCATTCCAAAATCCAATAATCGAATGCAGTAACCCAAAGTTGCGTTTCAAGCCTACGAAACTCCAGGCTCTTTTTCAAACTGTGTTGCTCCAACCCATACCCAGAAAGTATCCATCTTTAAACTTCCTGGCATGGTCACATGACCGGTTGATAACCAATGACCACTGACCACTTAGGTACTCATTCCACTGTCATAGAATACTCCACCAATCCAAAGCTGAATTCAAACCTTGTGGTGCCAAAGATGCCAAGGAATAAATCCAAAATTGTTCCCGATACCGTAAACGAAAATCCCAATCGCCTCCTTTATCATTCAATGGGACATGATCAATCACTCTCCATCGGAGATGGGAAAATCTATGATTTTTCTCTTGACAATGTACCACTACTGGGGCTGTTAACACTGCATTATTTATACGGGAGGGATGCTATCCCTTCATGGTGTAAGTTCCGACAAAAATTGTGTGGTAATAATCATGACCTGGCAAGTTTTTATACTATGTCCTTTTTAAATTGGTCTTGTTTTATTTGATTATTTCATGTATCAAATATGTATGCATACATAGTCCAAAGCTATTTCACTAGCCACTTTTTTTTTTTTTTTTTTTTTTTAGGAGATATTGGGCATTAAGAGGTTCAACTGCAAGGGTGCTAATAATGTTGACCACAACTATATACAATATTGCTATGAAATGGAACTGCTATTGACAGGGTATTTGATATGCTGGATGCTGATTTAGACATTTTTTAAAATGTATCATATTTCAATCCCTCCCTATCCATGGACTATCTAGGTGGTTTACAAAAAAGCGTAGTTACTCACCTGTAACAGGTGTTCTCCAGAGACAGCAGGAATCAGTTCTCACATAAGAAAGCTTTTGGGAGATGCCACCAGGCATGCTTGATCCCCTTTCCACCCAAGGGTGCCATCTTACTCAGTCAGATGACATAGCTAGAGCCGAAAAAAAAAGAAGATGGTAAAAATTGCACAGCAACTCCAAGGGGAGGAGGGAGGGTTGTGAGGACTGATTCCTGCTATCCCTGGAGAATTCCTGGTACAGGTGAATAACTACATGTTCTTCAGGAACAAGCAAGAAGTCAGTCCTCACATATGGGACTCCCTAGCTACAGGCTACCGAAAAACAAGGCCCAACTGTGAGCAGTCACAAGTGATTCTGAGAACCCCAGTATCCAGGGAGACCCATCGCTCCAGTAGCCTGAACAAGAAGGTCAGAGAGTAGGAGTTGCCTAAACTCCGAACAGATTACAGAGTACAGCCTGGCCGAAGGCACTGCCTGTCAGGACACCCTCTCCAGGCAGTAGTCAGTTGCAAAGGTGTGGACTGAGGACCAGGTGGTGGCCTGGCAGATGTCTGCCATAGGGAGAGAGTGTTGGCTTGCAACCGATGTCACCATAGTCCTGACGTTCTGCACCGTGACCCAGCGCTCCAACAAGAGCCCAGCCCGATTGTGGGTGAAGGCGATGCAGTCTGCCACCCACATGCACAGGGTCTGCTTGGTAACAGCCTCCCCCAGTTGACTGGGGTGGTAGGAAACAAAAAGCTGAGAGGCTTTGAGGTGGCCTTGGGTACATTGCAGGTAGAAGGACAGAGTCCTCTTACAATCCAGTGTATGGAGAATGGCCGATGCCTTGTTGGCATGAGGCCATGGAAATAAGGTGGGGAGCACCACTTCCTGGTTGAGATGGAAAGAAGGTGGGGAGCAACACCTCCTGGTTGAGGTGGAAGGCGGATATCACTTTCGGAAATAATTTAGGGTGTGTGCAAAGCGCGACACTATTCTTGTAGAACTTGGTATAAGGTGGCTTGGCCACCAAGGCCTGAAGCTCGCTGACTCTGTGGGCAGAGGTGAGCGCCACCAGGAAGACGACCTTCCAGAGAGGTAACGCAAATGGCAGGTAGCCAGAGGTTCAAAAGGCAGCTTTGGTGAGATGCGTCAGAACCACGTTGAGGTCCCATTCTGCCGGGGGCGGGCGGATGCAAGGCTTAGAGAGCAGAAGGCCCCGCATAAATAGGGTAATGAGGGGCTGCGCAGAAAAAGGTTTGCCCTCTATGGAGTGATTGTGCGCCGACAGTGTGCTCAGGTGTACTCTGACGGAGTTGGACTTGAATCCGGTCTGCGAAAGGTGTGCATCTGGAATGAGAACAGGACTACCCGTTGCTCCATACACCATACTGAGAATCTGTGCCACTTGAAGGCATAGGCTAGTCTCGTGGAGTTCTTACGAGAGGTCAGGACGACTTCCTCCACCTCTCTTGGGAGGTTAAAGGGTGCTAAGGCGACCCGTTCAGAAGCCATTCTGTTAACAGGGACCCCAGGTTGGGTTGAAGAAGGGAGCCCTCCTCCTGGGTCAGTAGCCCAGGGGCATTCCACAGAGGGACCAGGAGCTCCATCGAGAGGCAGAGCAAAAGGGGAAACCAAGGCTGCCTGGGCCACCAGCATCATGGAGGCCTTGTCCCGCAGGACCTTGAACAGGGTCCAGGTATTTAGTGGTGAGGGAGGGAAGACATACCATACAGAAGGCCTCCGAGCATGAAATGAGGAAGGTGTCTGCCGCTATCCAGGACGGATGTGGCTGGGGACAGCAGAAGCAGGGCAGCTGAACACCGGTTGAGCTAGCAAAGAGGTCCAGACTTGGGGTTCCCCAGAGTCGGAATAACCGTTGCACCACCCTGGGGTGTAGTCACCATTCGTGTGGCTGGAGGACTCTGCTCAGCCTGTCCGCTAGGGCACTGTCTTGGCCAGAAGGTATACCGCCCTGAGGAGCATTCCTTGACTGACTGCATACAAGCAGAGGGCTACTGCCTCCTGGTAGAGGTGCTGGGACACTGTGCCACCCTGCTTGTTCAGGTAGAACATTGCAACCTAGTTGTCCATTTGGACTAGCACTGACTGGTTCCACAGGCAGTGGTGGAAGGCCTTGATCACCAGAAAAATGGCTGGAGCTCCAGCAGATTGATCTGCTGCTAGCTCTGCGCCAGGGACCAGTTGCCCTGCAGACACAATTCCACACAGAGGGCACCCCAGCCCAGCAGAGACACGTCTGTGGTGAAGGCTCTCTGGAGGTTTGGCGGCTGGAAGGGCATGCACCTCTGCAGGTGCTGTGTTCCCTGCCATCAGTCAAGCAAATCTGCTAGCTGACGGGACACCAAGACCCTGTCCTGGAGCCTCCCCACGGCTAGTGTCCACTGTGAGTGGAGACACCACTGAGCTACCCGCATGTGGAGGCAGGTGTTGGGTATCACATGGACTATGGAGGCTATGTGGCCTAGTAGGCGGAGCACAGACAACACTGACACTGCATGATGTTGCTGCACCTCGGTGGCCAGGGCCCTGAGGCGATCCGACCTGTCCAGGGGAAAGAAGGCCCTGGCCTGAAAAGTGTCCAGACAAGCTCCTATGAACTTCAGATCCTGTGCTGGAGTGAGGTGAGATGTGGGGTGGTTTATCATGAATCCCAAATGCTGCAGGACCTTGATGTTGCGGGCCGTGGCCTGTTGCACCTTGGTGGCCGTGTCCCCTTTCACGAGCCAGTCATTCACGTATGGGAAGACAAAGGCTCCTTGGAGACAGAAGTAGGCATCCACCACTGCCAGGCATTTGGTGAAGACTCTTGGTGCTGAGCTAGCCCGAAGGGTAGTACCCTGTACTGGTAGTGGTCACCCCCGACCATGAACCTTAAGTACTGCCTGTGATTAGGATTAACAAGAATGTGGGTATAAGCATCCTTTAGGTCCAAGAAGCATAGCCAATCTCCCTGCTGGAGGGTAGGGCAGCAATGTTCCAAGGGAGAGCATCTTGAACTTCTCCTGCACCAGGAACTTCTTCAAGTTTCGCAAGTCCAAAATGGGCCTTAGGCCCCCTGTTCTTTTTTGGACCAGAAAGTAATGGGAGTAGAACTTCTTGTCTCTGAGGTGAAAGGGTACTGGTTCCATGGCTCCATCCCTGATAAGGCCTGCGAGTTCCTGCTGTAGCAGGGCCTAGTGCAGGGGAGTCTGAGGGGGCTCTCCTGGAAAGAAAGGGGAAGGCGTTCGGTCCAAGTGAAGGAGATAGCCTTCTCTGACCACCCTGAGGGCCCAGGTTTTAGTGGTTATGGCCAGCCACCGATGGGCAAAGTGGATCAAATGCCCCCTGTTGTCAGCTGCTCCCCCCCAGGAGGAGAGGCTATGCTCAGGAAGTCAAAATCCCGACCAGGCAGGAGCCGGTGTTTGAGGCTTAGATCCCTTAGGCTTCCATTGGCCTTGGCCCGCTCCTTTGTCCTAGTGACCCTGCTGCAGGGTCTGGGGGGCCTGATATTGGGGATAGCCTAAGCAAGGCAGGTCTTTCCTGTGGAAATGGGGCTTCTTCCCCAACGGTTTCTTCCTTGGAAGAGTGGAAGTCTTCCTGGAGAGCAGAGTCCTCTCGACGAACTCTGTCTCGATCTCCGCCACCTTATCCTCCACTGGTTTGCCGAAGAGGTTTTCACCGAGGCAAGGGATGTTGAGGAGTTTCTCTTGGACCCACTGCTCGAGGTCAGATGCCTGGAGCCAGGCCTGGCATTGGGCACCGATGTCTGTGGTGTCCACCCTTGCGTTAGACTTGAAGTCATCGTAGGCAGCTCGAGACATGTACTTCGAGCACTCCCTGATGACTCTGTGAGGGTTTGAAATTGCTGGAGGTGATTTCCGCTGAGACCCACCAAGAACCTGCGAGTTCTTTTGCTACATATTGGAGATACATGCCAATATACAGCTGATAGGCTTGGATTTGGCAACCCATCACTGAGTCCTGGTAGCATTTGCATCCAAGGGTGTCAAGGGCACAGAACTCGCTGCCTGAGGGCACAGAGAAGTGAGTCTTCAGGTTTTTCTGCCAGCGCATGGTTGACTCTACCACCATGGAGGTGTGAGGGAGTTATGACTTCCGAAAGCCAGGGCCCCGCTGGACCCTGTACATGGTGGTGTCAAGGATCGAGGCTATCGAGGATTGTCTTGGTGGCTTGGCAAGTCCTTGATATCAAGGTCCCTGCGGTCTTTGCACGAGCACCGGCAACACCAGGCATTGACACTTGCTGTGAGGCGTGGTCGACCTCCCAAAAGCCTTCTCTGAAAGCTGGGCAGTGTTCCCGAATGAGCTCCATCAGTGACGGCAGTCATATGTGAGGACAGACTTCCTGCTTAGTCGCAGAAAAATACTAGAATTGCAAGGTTGCATGGGATCCTGCATGCGATGATGTCAACAAACCAGTGATTCTCCATCTCTTTCTGCTGCTAAGGAAATCAACAAAAGTGTCTGAACTAATCTGGTGTGTTAAGGCATGAAATAATCCTCACAGTAAACGAACTATCAGCAACAAAACATTTGAAAATTTCCTGCAGAGCTCTTGAAACCTTTCAAGGGCAAGAAAGACTACAAATCCCAAAATGCAAACATGCAAAAAGATAAAAGCAGACGTACCTCATTCTGCCTGGTAACATGTGGTAAACGTTATAATGGAATACTATATCAAGACTCCTTAACATACAGAATAAGATCAGTAAATTATACGGTACCTTCTGAGCTGCTGCCAGAGTCTAGTTCAGTGGCAGTAGGTGCTATGGCAACATTTGTCCCCATAAACTGGTCTGACACCATTTCTGGAGGAGTGGGCAGCTGGAGATGGGTGTACCCTGTTGAGTTTTGACTTAAGGTGGTCATGAAGCGATCTTCTGTGAGGAGATACAAGCATAATAATATATTACAGGGAAAACATTTGCTGGCAGCCTTGAAAGAACCCTTTGAATGAACTTATATATCAGACCCAACTGAATTATAAAATGGCTTACTGAGACTTTCTGCTATTAGAACCATCCTTTTTGTACTAAGTGGCAGCCAAGTCAGTCATCCTTTCCAGTACAAGAAATAAAGGACTTACTAACACTGACAGCTCAACATATCCATCATAAACCGAATGCTCCAAGCAGCAGAGAGCACCGCCTCATGATCCATTTGGGGATCAAATGCATTGCCCAGCCAGAAGGTCACCTTCCTTTGGTTGGACAATAGATTGCCTTGAACTTTAATAAGAACTCCTAATAAGTCACAACCATACTTTGTATGGTGCTTCACTATGCAGCTCTACTAAGTGACTAGATTATTAAGGATCTTAAAAACTAATGGACAAACTGAAATCTCATCCAGAAGAGTCATTTACCAACAGTGGGTGCCAACGCCATAAATGCATGTTATTTTTCATAGGATCCACTGCATAAAATGGGCCCTGCAGCAAATAATGTGCGTTAACGGGATTAGTACACACAGTTAGTAAATGACCCTGCAGAATGCAGCACTTCAATAATCATGCAGTAACTACTGAAGTCTACCAACAGAGTAGCTTCAGGGATCACTAATAATAGAATTAACATACTTCACCTTCTAACAACACACACAGGGGCCAATGCAGTAAATTGCACCTCCTTTTGGCACAGTGGTTTATTCTCAGTTTTTTTCACACCAATCTTACTCTCGATACAGGAAGAAATATAAATGTCTGAAAATCAGCATAAAACCACTGTGCTCAAGGGTAGTGCAGTAGGTATGAAAAACACATGCAAATTGCTGAATAAAATATTATTTATTTATTTAACTAATTTTATATACCGCAAATCTAAGAGTCTAAGCGGTTTACTTTCTTTTAATTTTTGTTCCATGTAAGCCTTTTGGCATATTGTTTACTGTAATATATGGCTTCCAGGGTGTTAAAAAAAAATCATGACAAAATCCAGCAGTTATTTTACACTTTTCTTGTAGCGCTGTATCTTTACAAAAGCTCAGAGCAGGTGTGAATATGCAGCATGGAAGCAGAAGAAAGATCTGAAATGAACCAAATTACAAATGGGTTTAACACTTCAGACCCCTACTAGAGAGTTATTTATTTATTTATTTATTTATTTACATCTCTTATATACCGCACTATTTGCGATCAGCGCGGTTTACATAGAACAAACAATATCCGACAATAAACAAGAGTCAGGTCATTACATTTAGATCAGTCCTACAGGCTCTTATAATGCCCCACTTTGATTACTGCAATAGTATTCTGCAAGGATTGCCCAAGAAAACCATCCAACAACTCCAAGTAGCGCAAAATCTAGCAACGTGCATGATCCATAAAGCACACCATTTCGACTATATCACTCCACTCCTCCATAATCTGCACTGGTTGCCCATTGTAACTAGAATAAAATATAAATACATGATAGTTTTTAAACTACACAATAAAATATCCCCATTATATCTTAACTTCCTCATCAGCTTACCTGAAAACGCAAGAAATTATTCCCAAAATACATATGCAATACCCACTTACATCCGAAACAGCAAACAAACCACCAGCACCAGATAAGCGAACTCCTAAACCAACATGATCCACTCAACTGTACATAGTTGTTGTAATATAGTTATTTGTTATGTACTATTGTTAGCTACTGAATTTGATTATTGTTCATCGTAAAGTTCATTGTTATGTTCTCTGTAAACCACCTCTGATCGCTGGAAGAGGCAGTATATAAAAACTTTTTAAATAAATAAAATGTGACACTTCACGTCAGATCCCTCAACATTCCTGGTAGAACAAGTTTGCCCCAAACCACCTACCCCCCGATCGCATGAACACAACCCATGGTGGTCTAAGTGAACCCACTGGACTCTCTCCAACACCCTGACTCCCTCTCTATGATCCTAAAAATTCAGTCCCTTGTGGTCCAAGTGGATCCTGCCAGACACCTTGGTTCCCCAGCCCCTCTCCTCAACAGAAATAAAAATAGTCCCTAGTGATAAGCAGACCCCCGCCCCTGCCCACCTGCCCTAAACTCGAAAAGGGAGGAAGAATGCCCATTCGCTCCTGTTTCCAGCACCACCATCTTCAATAATGGTAGCACCTGACCCCTGGCAATGGGTGGGTGGGACCACTTCTGGAGGCTCTCTGGACAAAGGCCGCATTGATGTGGGGTGCAAGTGTTATCAGGTGCAAAGGAGGAGCAAGCAGTGGCATCAGAAAGGGAAGGAGAAAGAATTCATTATCATAAGTATATCTACACAATAAATTAAATACACCACCATAAAACAGACAGATCCATAACCAAACAAACATAATAAATACTTGTTGAAACACCACAAATCAAAGTCCTGATATGTAAGACACAAAAAGAAAAAAGACCTAACATTTACCAAAATGCTTGACAAGCCTATGTATGTTTGTTTATTTATTTATAGCAAAGCTTGATATACAGTAATTTTGTTCAGTTGTAGTAGTTGTTAAGTGCCATATAATCAATGCAAACTCCTGGTGACCCTGTGGATAGTTGTCCATGTTCTGACTATCCCCTGGGTTTTCTTGGCAAGATGTGACTGGAAGCAGATTACCAGGACTTTCTTCCACGCAGTAAGCCTATAGCACCTGTTATTCCAAGATGGTCTAAGTAGGTCAGACCCAATTCAAAAATAAGGCGGCTTATCGCCATTAATGTTCAAATAGCGAAGTCTATAATTACTTTTCAAAAGACAAATCATTTGTTTCCACAGGGGATGCACAGTTCCATAAAGTGGCAAGTGCCCCTTTGAATATCTTATCCCTGTTTCTATTTAAATGTGCATCCTTTGAGAACTACTATAGAAGGACTTCATAGCAAGATCTACAACTGCGTGATGGCCTACACCAAGAAAACTATTTCCTCTAACAGCTTCAGCCAACACTGGGAGGGAGACAGTGACCAACAGCTTCAGGACGGAAGGAAAGGATCAGAAAGGAGGATGGAAAGTGATACCCAGACGTGCAGAAATCTCCTTGAGCTCAGATACTCGGCACTCAAATGATCTTTGCAGCTTCCTGTTTAGACAGGAGGTTCTTATTAGAAAGGAGAAAGAGTTGTGGTAACTACAAGGTGAAATTTTACTTATCTGATAATTTACTTTTCTGGAGTCCTGCTAGACCAGTACAGACAGGTGGGTAGTGCCCCCCTGACAGCAGATGAAGGAGAAAGAGAAAAAAAAAAAAGAAGCTTCCGGTGATATCATCACTGGTATTAGGATTGGTACAACTAGGAGCAATCTCCAGTATTTAGGCAGCAAGCCCCAAAGTGCAGACCAAGCCGAACAGTATACTAACTAAAAAACGACTCTGAGGAGGACAGTCCTGGGAGAGTGAAAACCTAAATAGAAGGACAAGTGCCCTAACTATATACACCAGTTCTGAGAATTCACAAACAGAACAGAGGCAGGAAAGGAAATTATCAGGGAAGTAAAATGTTATCTTCCAGATCATCCTGCAAGACCAGTCCAGACAAGTGGGAAGTACCAAAGCTATGACTTGACCAGGCACAAAGAAAACATGGCTGCCCTGAGAACCTCTGCTCCAAAGGCCATGTCTGCGCTGGCCTGCATATCCAAGCGATAATGCTTCACAAAAATTGCAGGAAAAGACCACGCAGCCACCCAACAGATATCGACTAGAGTTACAGAACTTGCTTCCTCCTATAAGGACATTCCAGCCTGGAAGCCCACCGGTACAGATTTACTCCAGAAAAGGTAGGCGGAAGCTACTACCTCTTACATCCAGTGCCCCAATGTAGACCTGGAAGTCTCCTCACTTTTATTTAAGCCACCAAACAATACAAACAGCCTGTTTAATTTACAGAAGGGGTTAGTAACCTTCAATTAAAAGACCAATACTCTGTGGTCACCCATCAATTGTAGGTCCCTATCCTTAATAGAATTCAACACAATCCAAGATCCATACTTCAACCACAAAGCTTAGTTACTCACCTGTAACAGCTATTCTCTAGGGACAGCAGGAAATGAGCCACATCCGGCTGTGAAGCCAGGGAGCTCCCTGTCTCCAGCCCTCTAGAAAAAGCCAAGACCACCACCTGAACCCACAGCAAACTGAGGGAAAAGCCCTTGTCAAACCCATCCTGGGGGAAGGAAGGCGGAGCTAGCAAATCCGCCATGTTAGGGCTGGCATGGCGTTCGTGACACCAGTGCTCAAAAAGACACCAGACGGGCACATAATCAAGACAGGAGAGCCTCTACTTATGTTCAGGAACATTGAAACCACAGCAGCAGAACAATGCTTATGCAATAAGTGCCACTTCTCAAGAGCCAAGACATAAGCGAGAGGGGAGCTGGACCACCCAGAAGGTCTGCCCCCTGCCCCAAGAGCTCCCATGCTGACAGAAGGTGCGAGTGGGCACCCTGTTGGAGCCGCAGCAAATCCTCATACCATGGCCTCCTAGCCAAGCCAGTTCCACCAGCACCATTGGACCCAAATGGTACTCCACATGACTAAGTACTCACCCATGGGAGATTACAGAAGAAACACATACAGCAGAATGTGCACCTTTGCCAAGGCTGTACTAGGGCAAGCATGCCCTCAGGGGTCGCGCCTCTTTATGGTGGTTGAAGAACCTGGGCTATAAGTTTAGGATTATTCAGACTGCCTACATTCCTTGCATAGCCTTTAAATCAGATATCTGAGTGTGCTCTCAGTTCATATAAGGTCTACTGGCCAGGGACACTTGTGATATACAGCTACTTGGAACTGAAGTGCACATGTGATTTAGATTTGCAGAGACCTAGTCTTTTACTTAGTCTCCTGCTGAATTTTGTAGCAAGGCTATTTCTCCTAGGACAAGCAGGATGAGTCAGCCACACCTGGTGACGTCATCCGACAGCGCCGAGATGGAAGTCCTCTCTAAAGCTCAGAAGAGCTTTTTGCCCTTCTGAGCATGAGCCAACTAGCCCTACCCACATTCCTGCCCCTAGCTGGCCCGTTTTTCACTCTTCCGCCTTGCATCAAGACGGGCCTCTCTCTCCTCCTTACAATTCAATTTTCAAGCAACTTTCTTATCTTCAACAATGCCCAAACCGGGATTTAAGAAATTTCTGGTTTGCTCCAGGAAGATGAGCAATTCTGATACGCACCAAAAATGCCTCCGATGCCTGGGAAAAGACCGTCCGGTGCACGATTGTCCCCAATGTGCTCAGATGTCACCCAGAGCTCTCAAGTCCCGCGGACATGCTCTCCGTGAGTTCCTGGCTCTAGATCCTGCTTCTGATGCGTTGGACAACAAAGGCCCCAGACGCGATAAAAACCTCTTCGGGGCAGAGATGCCATTAAGTCCTCCAACCCAGCTGAAAGACTCTCCTCCAAAAGATCAGCGGCAACCCGGGACACGCCAAATCCGGCCTCTGTCCCCGGTGATCTTCTCCAGCTCTCCTCTCCGTCCTGCGCTTCCCCGGAGGACTCCGGCACACGTGGGGACTTCACAGGAGGCGGCCATCTTGCTCCCAAGCAGCACTCCGGCTCCTTCCTCCTCAGTGATTAGACGGTCACCTTCTAGACCCGCCCTCCCTATGTTGATTGCAGACCTGCCTCCCTCTCGGCGCCGGCATCGAAACAGGTCTCGGTCCCGCTTTCCGCGCCGAAATCACAGCAGCTGAGGACTCCTTCTAAAAGACACAGGAGCAAGAACGCCGACGAAAGCAGCCGCAGACACCGGCACAGATGCTCGCACCACCAGGGCCGACTATTGGGATGGCGAAACCGGCATCGCAGCAGCAGCAGCAGCAGCAGCTCCAGCCCCAGACATAGGAGACACAGAAGCAGGTACTCACAAGATCCTTCCTCCTTCAGATCTCCTGTGTCACCCTCTAGCCCCAGTGGCCTGCCTTCCTCAGGGGACAAGGGATTGACCAGGGCAACCTCTCCTCCGCCCCCTCCAGTGGCCTCCCTCCCAATAGTCCCTATGGCAGGGTCCCAAGGAGCCAAAGAATTTTTCACATTCTTCTCAGACTGCTTCAAACAATGCTCGGCAAGCCAAGGGGCTCGGGAGAAGATGGAGGGAATCTGCTCTTCACGGCACACAGACCTTGCCCATCTGGACGAAGATCTATCTGCAAACTCTACCAATAGTGAAGAAGAAGAGGCTGCCACTCAAGAGCCTCCGTCCTTGGAGGAGACCCTCGTGTACCCAGATGCGACAATAACCCTACCTCTGATCCACAACCGGCCAACCCAGAGGACCTATCGTACCCCAAGTTCCTTCGAAAAGTCTCTTCTGCACTCGGAATCGCCACTACTCTACCCACCGATCAACGTCCTGAAACACAAGCAGTGCTAAAATTCCTGGAGACACCTAAGAACTCGGAACGCCTCACAATTCACCCGCTGCTACAAGAAAATCTGATTAAACTATGGCAAACCCCTGCCACAGGACCAGCCACTCCCAGGAAGCTAGATATCAAATACCAAGTACAACCAACCACTGGATTTGACAAGGCACAGCTCGCTCACACTTCCATTGTGGTCGAGTCCACACTCAAACGAGTAAAATCCACACTCAAACCCCAACACACTTAGGAATAATGCAACTCTACGTTTAATAATGATTAATGCAACTCTACGTTTAATAATGATTAATGTAAATAGTTACAGCATTACTAGTCAATGCTAATTGTAAAATTGTATAACGATATGTTCCATGTTATTGTTCATTGTTCATGAAAAGTCAATTGTACATAGTTTGAAAGAAAAAACACTGTTCTATGTAAAACCCTGTTCATTAAATGTTAACTGTAAACCGCATTTGATCTTGGGAAAAAGCGGTATAGAAGAAAAGCATAAATAAAAAATAAAAAAATAAATAAAATCAGCACGGAACCACGCTAATAGTCCCCCAACAAAGGGCCTCAAACTTCTGGATGACATTGGGAAAAGGACCTTCCAAGGAGCTATGCTCTCTTCAAGGGTAGCGGCTCACCAATTGCAACAAGCCCTCTACCAAGACACCCTCGTAGAGAAGATCAAATCCTCCCTCAACTCCGAGGCTCTGACTTCCCTCACATCACCCATTGTAGACCTCCAAGAATGTACTAAACACCAGGTCAGGGCAGCATTCGACACCTTCGAATCTGCAGCCCAGACCACGGGTACAGGTTTATCAGCCCAACGACTGGCCTGGCTACGTGCCTCTGGTCTTCCCGGGAATACACACGACCACATTGCCGATGCTCCATGTGCGGGAAACTCTCTCTTTGGCGAAAAGATAAACGACATGGTTAATGACATGAAGAACCGATGCAATACCTTACAGACCCTAGCAGAAGAGGGGCTGGAACGGAAACTACCCTCCTCCTCCAACCGCAATAACAATTACCAAAAAGCCTCTTCAAAATGCAACAATTACAACTCCTATCGCAAGTGGCAAGCCCCTCGCTATAAGCAGCAATATCACAACTCTTACCGCTCCAAACCTCGCCAGCGGGACAGAAAACAACAAAAACCTACAAAGTCCAATGTGGGGAAAACCAAACTCCCCCCCCCTCTCTTTGACGGGAGCTCTCCAGCCAACCTCCCCTCCAGGAGTCGGCTGACAGCCTTCTTTCATGCATGGGAAACCATCACTACCGACAAATGGGTCTTGAGGATCATCAAGGAGGGGTACAGTATAAGGATCTCTTGTCCCCCCTTACAGCACAAACCGCCCTGCGACACTATTCCATCACCGTCACTCCTCGCCCTCACCTCAGAAGTACACTTGTTGCTGGCTGCGAGAGCTATAGAACCGGTACCCAACAACGAGATCAACTCCGGCTTCTACTCCAGAGTCTTCCTCATACCCAAGAATTCAGGGGGAGTGCACCCCATCCTCGACCTCCGCAAGCTCAACAAATTTATCAGAAAAGAGAAATTCAGAATGTACTCCCTGGGCACCATCCTTCCACTCTTGCAACCAGGAGAGTGGCTTGCCTCTTTAGATCTACACGATGCCTACACTTATGTCCCGATACATGTGGGTCATCGGAAATATCTCCGTTTCCAAGTACAGAACAACCATTAGCAGTACAGAGTTCTCCCCTTGGGGCTATCCCCGGCGCCCCGGGTCTTCACCAAATGCGTTGCGGTAGCAGCTGCACACCTGCGAAAACAGGACATTTGTGTGTTTCCATACCTGGACAACTGGCTGATCTCCAGCCAATCACCACACAAGACACTCTCCGCAGTTGAGCGCACAATCAACCTTCTGACATCCCTGGAATTTCAAGTGAACCTCAAAAAATCCAAACTATGTCCAACGCAATGCCTGGAGTTCACTGGAGTTCTGATAGACACGGTTCGGGCAAAAGCATTCCTCCCGACTCACCGGAAGGACACTATCACCAACCTTGCCACCGGCATCTCCGCAACTCAGCAGACATCTGCTTGACGCATACTTCAACTGCTGGGACACATGGCCGCATCAACAAAGGTTCTATCCTTTGCAAGATTACACATGTGACACCTACAGTGGCACCTACGTCCCACTGGAACCAGCATACGCAACCTCTCTCATCTCGCAATCCCAAGAAAACAGCAGCAAAGCATTCCCTGGACTGGTGGACACATGCCGAGAACCCGCTACAACAACCACCCCACCAGGTGACCATCACATCAGATGCCTTGCTGGTGGGCTGGGGAGCCAATTGTCTGCAACTCCGCGCACAAGGAGCCTGGACCAAGAAAGAGCGCTCCCTACACATCAACCTACTAGAGCTCAGAATGCTATTCTATGCCCTCAAAGCCTTCCAGGACCTCATTCAAGGGAAAACGGTCCTGCTCCAGACAGACAACCAGGTAGCCATGTTCTATGTCAACAAGCAGGGAGGAACAGGTTCGCGCTACCTCTGCAAGGAAGCCCTCAAAATATGGACCTTTGCCCTCTCCAGGCACTGCCTTCCCTGGGCTTCTTACCTGCCGGGAACTATGAACGATCTGGCGGACAGACTCAGTCAACAGATGAACCCGCACAAATGGTCTCTCAACCCTCACATTACAGCCTCCCTCTTTCAGAGGTGGCGATGTCCACAGATCAATCTCTTTGCTTCCGAGGACAACAAGAAATGTCACCTCTTCTGCTCAAAACGTCCCTCCAGCTGCAGCATCACCTCGGATGCATTCAACGTATCATGGGGGAGTGGTCTCTGGTATACGCCTACCCCCCTTCCCCTCTCATCTCGATGACCATGCAGTGCATCATTTCGGACAAAGCACAGGCCATTTTGATTGTTCCACACTGGCCGCACCAAGTATGGTTCCCATATCTACGCCGCCTTGCGCTGGAACGTCCGCTGAAACTACCTCTGATCCCGGACCTGATCACGTCAGAGAAAGAGAACTTCCTTCATCCCAACCTAAGGACCCTGGCTCTTACAGCCTGGAAACTGAAAGGATGACATTAGCCCCCTTCAACCTTCCCACGGAAGTTCAATAGGTTGTGCTCGAGTCTCGAGGCCCGACGCCGCACAAGTCTTATGGGCTAAAATGGAAATGTTTCAGCCTCTGGTGCTTGCAAGGTCACCTTAATCCTTTCTCATGCCCATTGACAGCAGTACTCCAGTACCTCACCTCCTTGTTTCACAGCGGCCTGAAAGTGACATCCATTCGTGTTCACCTTTCAGCGATCGCAGCTTTTCACGATCAGGATGGAGGCAACACCATTGCACAGCATCCATTAGTCACCAGATTCATGAGAGGGCTGAATAACTTACGGCCCCCAATTCGAGATCCAGTACCCTACTGGGTCCTCAACATTGTCCTCTATGAAATAACGCAACCTCCCTTCAAACCCCGGCTCTCGGCAGAGTTGAAGTACGCCACATGGAAAACTTTGTTCTTCATAGCCATCACTTCAGCCAGAAGGATCAGCGAACTACAAGCCCTGGTGTTGCACCCCCCTTACACCCTTCTCACCAGGGACTGGGCTACCCTAAGGACACATCCCAAATTCATGCCCAAAGTACCTTCCGCCTTCCACATCAACCAGGTGATTGAGCTTCCCTGCTTCCATCCTGAACCCTACTCTCCTGCCGAGGAAAGTTACTCACCTGTAACAGGTGTTCTCCAGGAGCAGCAGGAATCAGTCCTCACATATGGGTGACGTCAGCGCAGATGGAGCCCCCGTGCGGAGCATTTCCCCAGCTTCAAAGAAAGCCTTTGGGAATGCAGCGTGCATGCGCAGTCCCCTTCCCGCCCAAGGGTGCCATCTTGCTCAGTCTGATGACATAGCTAAAAGACAGCAAAAATAACAAAATAAAGCATATGACTGCAACTCCAAGGGGAGGAGGGAGGGTTGTGAGGACTGATTCCTACTGCTCCTGGAGAACACCTGTTACAGGTGAGTAACTACTCTTTCTCCAGGACCAAGCAGGAAGTCAGTCCTCACATATGGGACTCCCCAGCTTCAGGCTACGGGGGACCCAGAGCTGAAAAATGAGCTCCCTCTAGCCTCAGCATCAGAGAAAGGATTTCACTGAAAACATACCTCTACCAGTAGCCCAACCAGAGGGCTGGAGGGTAGGAGTTGCCTAAACCTCAAAGAGATTCCGGAGCACTGCCTGATCGAAAGCACTGTCCCTATGGGACTCCCTCTCCAGGCAGTAATGGGCCGCAAAAGTCTGGCTTGAGGACCAAGTGGTAGCCCTGCAGATGTCTGCCAGCGGTACAGAGCGGAGATGAGCTACTGAGGCAGCCATTGCCCTGACACGGTGGGCCGTGACCCGACCCTGCAAGGGAAGGTCAGCTGCCCTGTAAGCCCAGGTGATACAGTCAGCCACCCAGATGGACAAGGTACGCTTGGAGACAGGCAACCCCAATTTATTGGGGTCAAAAGATACGAAGAGCTGAGTAGCCCTCCTATGCCCCTGTGTACGCTCAAGGTAGAAGGATAAGGCCCTCCTACAGTCCAGGGTATGCAGGACTGTCTCAGCCCAGCTGGCATGGGGCCTAGGGAAGAAGATTGGAAGAACCACCTCCTGGTTGAGATGGAAAGAGGAGACAACTTTAGGGAGGAACTTAGGATGAGTCCGAAGGACTACCCTGTTCCTATAAAAGCGAGTGTAAGGCCTGTCACAGACCAGGGCTTAAAGCTCACTCACCCTCCTGGCCGAGGTCAAGGCCACAAGGAAGAGAGCCTTCTAAGAAAGGAAGCAGAGAGGACATGTAGCCAACGGCTCAAAGGGTGGGCGAGTCAGTTGCTGCAAGACCACATTCAATTCCCACTCAGGGGCTGGTGGACGGAGAGGAGGCTTGAGCAAGAGCAAGCCTCTAAGAAACCTGGACACCAAGGGGTGAACAGACAGAGACTGCCCTTCCACCAGTGAGTGATGAGCTGCTAGAGCAGAGAGATGGACCCTAACCGAATTGGACTTAAGGCCTTGATTGGACAAGTGCAGCAGATACTGAAGCACTAACTGTACAGTGCAGGCGAAAGGATCCTCCTTGCGCTGCTGACACCAGATGGAGAACCTTTTCCACTTCAAGGCATAGGTTTTCCTGGTGGACTGCTTTCTAGAGGCCAAGACCACCTCCTCCACCTCGCGGGGTAGGCCCCAGGGAGCCAACACTACCCTTGCAGCCTCCAGGCCATCAACTGGAGAGATTTGAGATTGGGGTGCAGAAGGGAGCCCTGATCCTGAGAGAGAAGATCGGGCTGCAGTCCCAGAGGTAGTGGTGTGTCCACGGCTAGCTGGAGCAGAAGTGGAAACCAGGGCTGACTCGGCCACCTGGGAGCTATCAGAAGCACCGAGGCCTTGTCCCTTAGAATCTTGAACAAGGTTCGTGCCACCAGAGGCATGGGAGGAAACGCATACAGGAGGCCCTGGGACCAAGAAATGAGGAAGGCATCCGCTGCTATCCTCAGGGGATGCGGTTGCCGGGAACAGAACCTGGGAAGCTGACGGTTCAGGGAACTGGCAAAGAGATCTATGGAGGGAAGCCCCCATCTCAGGAAAATATTTTGAACCACCAAGGGATGCAGTTGCCACTTGTGGGGTTGCAGAATCCTGCTCAACCTGTCCGCCAGGAAGTTTTCCTGGCCAGGGAGATAAACAGCTTTGAGAAACATGCTCTGTTTGAGAGCAAAAGAGCACAGGGCCTGTGCCTCCCGACAGAGGAGGCTGGACCCCGTGCCCCCCTGCTTGTTCACATAGAACATGGCCACTTGATTGTCCATCTGCACCAGAACAGAATGGCGAGCCAAGGTGTGAGAGAAGGTTTTGAGGGCTAGGCGAATAGCCCAAAGTTCTAGTAGGTTGATCTGTTGCGTGGCCTCCCATGGAGACCAGAGGCCCTGAGTGCACCGATCCAGACAATGTGCACCCCAGCCCTGCAATGAGGCATCTGTCGTCAACACCACTGTGGGGACAGGCACCTGAAAAGGCATCCCCTGCAGTAAGTTTGGGGGGTGTAGCCACCATTGTAGGGAGTTCAGGAATGGTTTGGACAGCCTCACTTTGTCGGTGAGGCTCCCAGTGGCCTGCTTCCACTGAGTCCTGAGGCACCACTGTGCAGGCCTCATGTGGAGGTGGGCATTGGGGGTCACATGCACTGTCGATGCCATCTGGCCTAGGAGCCTTAGACAGAGTCTGGCGGATACCCTGGGCAGGCAGCGAAACTGGTTTGCCAAGGCTATGAGTCTTTGTGCCCTGTCTTCTGGCAAGTAAGCCCTTGCTTGCAGGGAGTCCAGTCGCGCCCCTATGAACTCCAGGTTCTAGGAGGGGAGCAAAGTGAACTTTGCAAAGTTTATTACAAAGCCTAGGTGTTGAAGGAGGGAAACAGTTTGGAGGGTGGCTTGCCTGGCCTCCTGGCAAGTCTGACCCCTGATGAGCCAGTCGTCCAGGTAGGGGAAGACAAAAACACCTTGAGTCCTCAAGTAGGCCTCTACCACGGCCAGGCACTTTGTAAAGACCCTTGGGGCGGAGGTGAGGCCAAAGGGCAGTACTCTGTACTGGTAATGGTTTCCTCCCACAATGAACCTGAGGTACTTTCTGTGGTCTGGATGAATGAGGATGTGAGTGTACGCATCCTTGAGATCTAAGGAGCATAGCCAATCTCCCTGCTGGAGGTAGGGCAGAAGTGTTCCAAGAGTAAGCATCTTGAACTTTTCTTTCTCCAAGAACTTGTTGAGGTTCCTGAGGTCTAGAATGGGCCTGAGGCCACCGGTTCTCTTTGGGACCAGGAAGTACCTGGAGTAGAAACCGTGCCCCTGCATGCGAGGAGGTACAGGCTCCACCACCTTGTCCAGAAGGAGACCTTGAAGTTCTTGAAGGAGGAGGTCTGTGTGTAGAGGAGGCCGGGGAGGCTCTCCTGGGAAGTAGGCAGGGGGCAACTGCTGGAAATGGAGCATATAGCCTCTATGGACTATGCTCAAAACCCAAGCATCCCTGTAATGGGTGGCCACCTGTGGGCAAAAAGGGCTAGACGACCTCCTGTGCAGGAATGGGGCAGCAGAGGTGGAAAGGCTATGCTGTGGGAGTCAAAAAACCCCTCCCTGCTGAGCAGGAGCAGGAGCCGGAAGCTTGGGGGTCTTCTTCCTACGGGGCGCATGTCCCTGCCCCTTGGCCTGCTGACCCTGATGGGGAGCTGGGGAGGCCTGGTACCGAGGGAAAAGTTTGTAGGCAGCTGCCTTTCTCGGGTAAAAGGGCTTTTTTTTCTGGACAGCCTTGTCCTAGTCAGGTGCTCAGTTTCGAGCTCAGCCGCCTTCTCGGCCGTGGGTTTGCCAAAAAGGTTTTCACCTTGGCAAGGGACATCGACCAACTTGTCCTGTACCCAGGGCTCGAGGTCCGATGACTGCAGCCATGCCTGGCGTCGGGCTCCGATGCCGGATGCCGCTACACGAGCCGAAGCCTCGAAGCCATCGTAGGCCGCTCGGGACATGAACTTCGAGCAGTCCAGGATTCCTGAGGACAAAGTCTGGAACCTCTGCAAAGGCTCCCCGGAGAGGCCAGCAGAGAACCCAGCAAACTCTTTTGCCAGGTCCCGTAAGTACATGCCCATGTACAGCTGGTAGGACTGGACACGGCAAGCAAGCATCGAGCCCTGGAAGCACTTTCTGTCAAAAGCATCCAGGTTCCGGGCCTCCCTGCCGGGAGGCACCGCAGAGTGCATCTTCTGGCTCTTCAGATGATGCATGGCCGATTCCACCACCATGGAATGGTGCGGCAGCTGCGCCTTCTGGAATCCAGGCTCCTACGGAGTCGATAGATAGAATCAACCCACTTGCTTAAAACCGGCGCTGAGGCCGGTGCCTCCCACATCTGGAAGAGGAGCCCTTCCAGCATCGGAGGGACCAGTACAGTAAAGGCCTCCTTTGGAGGAGAGTCATACTGGAGGGCCTCGAGCTCTTCGGCTCGAGGCTCCTCCTCGCAACACCTTGGCCATATCCCTGACGAACTCCAAGAACCTGGTGTCCTCCGGTGGGGACCAACTCCGGGGCTCGGACTGCGGTGAGTCCGAAGGGACGCACCGAGTCTGAAAAGTATCGGGGGACTCCTCGTCCTCCGTCTCCCACGCAGACTCATCCAAAGAGGAGTCGGGGGGGCTCCGACTGCGCGGATCTCGGTGGCACCCGCCCCGACGCTGAAGGCACCGGCGTCGACACCCTCGGTTCCGAGCAGGAGGTCGAGGGTGACCGCGACCAAGGACAACCTCGAGCCTTCATGGTCTCGAGTATCGGCTCGGTCTCCGGGGTCGACTTCGATGTCGATGTCTCGGTGGTCGGGGCAGATGCACCAGCAAAGCTGGCCATCAGTACCTGCTGCTGATCCATGAAGGCAGACAGTCTGCACTCCAAGGCTGTCAGCCTGAGTCCAAGCTCAGGAGACTCAGCAGCCACCGACTCGGGCTCCGGCGGCGCCGAGCCCGACGTCGGCTCCCTCGGAGAGTCCACGAGGACTACAGGACTTACGTGTCTGACGGGCTCTGGCTCCACGCGAGGCATTTTGGACGGCTTCTCCTGTTCCAAGGGCCCGGGACGGCGGTCGGGGGTCTTAGACCTGGCTCTCGAGGAACCAGAGACCTCTTCCGACGCCGCCCTCACGAGCCATTTCTTCCTCTTACGTTTCTGATCGGGGGACCCCCTGTCCAAGGAACCCCGGCGATGCTCAGGATCAGACTCCCGAGACGTCGAGGCCTCAGACGAGGTCCGAGCCCGGCCGGAGGCAGAGTCCTAGACAATCCTCTCTTTCTGATGTTGACGGCTTTGAAGTGCCTTGGTGGACATTTTGCCACACGGGCCACAGATCTTAGGATCATGATATGGGCCTAGGCACCGAAGGCAGCAGTCGTGTGTGTCGGTGAGAGACATTAGATTTTTGCACCGATCACACTTTTTGAATCAACTGGAAGCCATCGGGGAAAAAAGGGCCCCCGCGAGGTCAAAGGACCGGCCTTCCAGGAAAAAGACAAAAAAGGCGCGAACGCCAGCCACGAAGGGCAAAAACCGAAAAATAGAAGACGGGCTTGATACTGGTGTACCGAACCCTGCGGGAAGGAGAACCGGCGTCGAACCGGAGAAAAATACACGATAAAAACGCAGAAAAAACGTCAATTTTTCTGGGTGACACGGACAGACGTCCGGTGGGCTCCACGGAAAAAGAAAGACTGAGCAAGATGGCACCTTTAGGCGGGAAGGGGACCGCGCATGCACGCAGTATTCCCAAAGGCTTTCTTAGAAAGCTGGGGAATTGCTCCGCATGGGGGCTCCATCGACGTCGATGTCACCCATATGTGAGGACTGACTTCCTGCTTGGTCCTGGAGAAACTACTCTTTCTCCAGGACCAAGCAGGAAGTCAGTCCTCACATATGGGACTCCCCAGCTTAAGGCTATCGGAGACCCAAAGCTGAAAAATGAGCTCCCTCTAGAGCCTCAGCATGCAAGAAAAGAATCTTCTCTGATAACGTCCCCGAACGGCAGCCCAACACCAGGGCCGGAGGGTAGGAGTTGCCTAAACCCCAAAGAGATTATGGAGTACCACCTGCCCAAAAGCACTGTCCCTGAGGGACTCCCTCTCAAGGCAGTAATGGGCCACAAAAGTCTGGCTTGAAGACCAAGTAGCGGCCCAGCAGATGTCTGCCAATGGAACAGAGCGGAGATGAGCCACTGACGCAGCCTTCGCCCTGACACGGTGAGCCGTGACTCGACCCTGCAGCGAGAGGCCGGCTGCCCTGTAAGTCCAGGCGATAGTCAGCTACCCATATGGACAAAGTACGCTTGGAGACAGCCAACCCCAACTTATTGGGGTCAAAAGAGACGAAGAGCTGAACCGCCCTCCGGTGCTCCCGCGTACGGTCAAGGTAGAAGGACAACGCCCTCCTACAATCCAGGGTATGCAGGACCATCTCAGCCTGGCTGGCATGAGGCCTGGGAAAGAAAGTTGGAAGAACCACCTCCTGATTGAGGTGGAAGGAGGAGACAACCTTAGGAAAGAACTTAGGGTGAGTCCGTAAGACTACTTTGTTTCTATAGAACCTAGTATAAGGCGCATCTGATACTAGGGCCTGAAGCTCACTCACTCGCCTTGCTGAGGTAAGGGCTACCAGAAACAACGTTTTCCAGGAGAGAAAATGGAGAGGGCAAGTAGCCATAGGTTCAAATGGTGGGCAAGTAAGCCGTTGCAAGACCACATTTAAATCCCATTCAGGGGCAGGTGGACGCACTGGAGGCTTAAGCAAAAGCAGGCCTCTGAGGAAGCGAGCCACCAAAGGATGGCTTGTGAGAGACTGACCCTCCACTGGGGAGTGGTGTGCTGAAAGAGCACTAAGATGGACTCTCACAGAATTGGACTTAAGGCCTAGGCTGGACAGGTGAAGCAAATATTGCAGCTCCACTGGTACAAGGCATGAGAAAGGATTCTCGTTGTGTTGAGTACACCAGGAAGAGAATCTATGCCACTTAAGGGCATAAGATGTTCGGGTGGACTGCCTCCTAGAGGCCAAGACCACGTCCTCCACTTCCCTAGACAGTAGTAAGGGCGCTAGAACTACCCTTTCAGAAGCCAGGCCATCAAATTGAGGGACTGGAGATTGGGATGTAAGAGAGATCCCTGCTCCTGAGACAGGAGATCGGGTTGCATCCCCAGAGGAAGAGGAGTGTCCACCGCAAGTTGCAGAAGAAGTGGGGAACCAGGGTTGCCTCGGCCACATGGGGGCCACCAGGATCGCCGAGGTCTTGTCCCGGATCACTTTGAACAGTGTCTTGGACACTAGAGGCGTGGGAGGAAACGCATATAGGAGGCCTGAAGACCATGGAATGAGAAACGCATCCGTTGCTACTCTGAGAAGATGCGGTTGTCTGGAGCAGAACCTGGGAAGTTGACGGTTCAGAGGACTGGCAAAGAGATCTATGGTTGGAAGACTCCATCTCAGGAAGATCTGTTGAACCACTAAAGGATTCAACTGCCATTCGTGAAGCTGCAGGATCCTGCTCAATCTGTCCGCCAGGTAATTTTCCTGACCTGGGAGATAGACTGCTTTGAGAAGAATGTCGCGATTGACTGCCCAGGAGCACAGTTTCTGCGCCTCCTGACATAGAAGACGGGACCCTGTGCCCCCTTGTTTGTTCACATAAAACATAGCAACTTGATTGTCTGTCTGGACTAAGACGGACTGGTGAGAGATGAGATGGGAGAAAGTTCTCAGGGCTAAGCGGATAGCTCTCAGTTCTAAGAGATTGATCTGCTGTGCGGCCTCCCAAGGAGACCACAGGCCTTGAGTACATGCTCTTTGGCAATGGTCACCCCAATCTTGAAGAGAAGCATATGTTGTCAGCACTTGAGAGTGTGGGGGTGTCTGAAAGAAGTTCGGAAGATGGAGCCACCACTGTAGAGAAGACTCGAGCAGTTTGGACACCCTCACCCTGTCCGTGAGGTTTCCTGTGGCCTGGTGCCACTGAGTTCTGAGGCCCCATTGAGCTGGCCTCATGTGTAGACGGGCATTTGGAGTTACATGGACCGTGGAAGTCATGTGGCCTAAGAGCCTCAGGAATTGTCTGGCAGAGACCAGAGAATTGCTGTGGAACTGCCTGGCTAGATCCATCAATCTGTGGGCCCTGTCCACGGGTAAAAAGGCCTTCGCCTGAAGGGTGTCCAGTCTTGCTCCTATGAACTCCATGTTCTGTGAAGGGTGCAAAGTGCAAAGTTTATAACAAACCCCAGGTGCTGAAGCACAGCGACAGTGCGAAAGGGTGGATTGATTGGCCTCCTGTGAGAATTGACCCCTGATGAGCCAGTCGTCCAGGTATGGAAAGACAAAGAGGCCTTCAACCCTGAGGTAGGCCGCCACCACCACCAGGCACTTGGTGAATACCCTGGGGGCGGAGGTCAGGCCAAAAGGTAATACTCTGTACTGATAGTGGTTTCCTCCCACTACAAATCGGAGATATTGTCTGTGGTCTGGATGAATAAGGATGTGAGTATAAGCATCCTTTAGGTCTAAGGAGCATAGCCAATCTCCCTGCTGGAGGTAGGGCAGCAGGATTACAAGGTTAAGCATCTTGAACTTTTTCCTCTCCAGGAACTTGTTGAGATTTCGCAAGTCTAGGATGGGCCTGAGGCCTCATGTTCTCTTTGGTACCAGAAAGTATCTGGAATAGAAGCCTTGACCTCTCAGGTGGTGGGGCACTGGTTCCACTGCCTGCTCCTGTACAAGACTTGCCAACTCCTGCAGGAGTAAGTCATTGTGCAGAGGGAGTCTTGGAGGCTCCCCTGGAAAGTAGGAGGGAGGTACCTGGTGGAAGTGGAGGAGATAGCCCCTCTGGACTATACTTAGTACCCAGGTATTCCTTGTTACGGCTGACCACCTGTGTGCCTCCTGTGCTGATGTGGGCCAGCTGAGGAGGAGAGGCTATGCCACTGGAGTCAAAACCCCGCTCCCTGCTGTGCAGGAGCCGGAGCTGGCGGCTTGGGGGTTTTCTGCCTACAGGGCCCATGTCCCTGCCCCTTGGTCTGCTGACCCTGTTGGGGAGCTACAGAGGCCTGAAAATGAGGGTACTGTTTATAGGCAGATGACATCCTCGGGTAAAAGGTCTTTTTCCCCGAGCCCTTCTTCTTCTGAGAAGGGGCAGCGGTTTTCCTGGACAGCCTTGTCCGGGTAAGAGTCTCGGTCTCGAGTTCTGCAGCCTTTTCAGCCATGGGCTTGCCAAAGAGGTTTTCACCTCGGCAGGGGACATCAACCAACTTGTCCTGCACCCATGGCTCGAGATCCGATGACTGTAGCCAGGCCTGATGGCGTGCACCGATGCCGGCCGTGGATACCCGGGCCGAAGCCTTAAAGCCATCATAGGCTGCTCAAGAGATAAAGTTTGAGCACTCTCGAATACCCTGTGACAGAGCATTGAACCTCTGCAAAGGTTCCTCGGAGAGACCAGCCGAGAACCCAGCAATCTCCTTTGCCAGGTCTTGAAGGTACATGACCATGTACAGCTGGTAGGTCTGGACACGGCAAGCAAGCATAAAGCCCTGGAAGCACTTCTTACCGAGGGCATCCAGGTTCCGAGCCTCCCGGCCGGGAGGCACCGAGGAGTGCATCTTCTGACTCTTCAGACGATGCATGGCCAATTCCACAACCATGGAGTGGTGCGGTAATTGTGCCTTTTGGAACCCGGGACTCTTGCGGACTCGATAAATGGAATCAACCCGCTTGCTCAAAACCGGCGTCGAGACTGGCGCCTCCCACATGTGGAAGAGCAACCGTTCCAGCATCGGAGGAACCGGTATAGTAAAGGCCTCCTTTGGAGGAAAGTCATACTGTAGGGCCTCGAGCTCCTCGGCCCAAGGCTCCTCCTCGGGATCCGCGGGGAATGCCAAGGCCTTGGCCATGTCCCGCACGAAGTCCGAGAATCGGGTATCCTCCGGTGGGGACCTTCTCCGAGGCTCGGACTCCGGTGAGTCCGATGGGACACACTGAGTTCGAAAGGTGTCGGGTGATTCCTCATCCTCCATTTCCCAGCCGGACCCCTCGGAGGAGGAATCAAGTGGCTCCAGTCGGGCAGGCACCGATGCCATCCGCCCCGACGCCGAGGGTACCGGTGTCGATGACCTCGGTCCCAAGCGGGAGGCCGAGGGAGACCTTGGCCGAGGATTGACTCGAGCGCGCATGGACTCAAGGAACGGCTCGGCCTCCGGGGTCGACTTGGACGTCGATGTCCCGGTGGTCGGGGCAGATGCACCGGTGAGACCATCGATCAGTGCCCGCTGCTGTTCCATGAAGGCAGCCAAACCGCACTCCAAGGCCGTCAACCTGAGTCCGAGCTCAGGAGACTCAGCAGCCCCCGACGGCGTTGGGCCCGACGTCGGCTCCCCTGGAGGAGAGTCCACAAGGACTACAGTACTCGCGTGACCCGAGGACTTCATCTCCACACGAGGTTGTTTTTCAGGCCTCTCCGACTCTGAAGACCTGGGACGGCGCTCGGGGCTATGCGACTTGGCCCTCAAGGAGCCAAGTGCGTCCACCGATGCCACCCTCACGGGTTTTTTCTTCTTGCGATGCTCCCGCGAGGGAGACCCCATCTCAGAGGAGCCTCGGCACTGCTCGGGGCCGGAGTCCCGAGACGTCGAGGCCTCTGACGAAGTCCGGGCCCGTCCGGACGCGGAGTCAGAGAAGATTTTTTCCTTTTGGTGCTGCCGACTCCTCAACGCCTTCGAGGACATTTTCCCACACGGGCCACGGATCATCGGGTCATGATCGGGTCCGGAGGCAGCAGTTATGTGTGTCGGTGAGAGACATAAGTTTCTTACACCGATCACACTTTTTAAACCCGCTGGCAGCCATCGGGGGAAAAAGGGCCCCTACGAGGTCAAAAGACAGGGCTGCCAGTGAAAACAGAAAAACCGAAAAAAAGAAGTCTGGGCGCGATACCGATGTATCGGGCCCAGGCGGGAAAGGGAAACCGGTGTCGAACTGAAGAAAAACGGGTCCACGCAGAGAAAATCAACTTTTTCCTCGGGTGAAAACGAAACACGTCCGTCGGGCTCCGCGGAAAAAAGAAGACTGAGCAAGATGGCACCCTTGGGCGGGAAGGGGACCGTTCATGCGCGCTGCATTCCCAAAGGCTTTCTTTGAAAGCTGGGGAAATGCTCCGCACGGGGGCTCCGTCGGCGCCGTCACCCATATGTGAGGACTGACTTCCTGCTTGGTCCTGGAGAACAACAGCTACACACCCTGGACTGTCTCAGGGCACTACGCACCTATCTCCTCCGGACCAAGACTCCACGGAAGGGAACACAGCTATTTGTCTCCTACGACCCCAACAAACCAGGTAGGCCGGTTATCAAAAGAACAATCTCCATATGGATCTCCACATGCGTTGTGTTCTGCCTCCAACAAGCAGGATCACAGGAATCACCTAGGATTCATGCACACCAACTCAGGGCACTGGCAGCCTCCATCGCCAACCTTCGCGACATACCCGCAGTGGACATCTGCAAGGCCGCAACCTGGTCTTCTCTGCACACATTTCAAAAACATTACTGTCTCAATAAGATAGTCGGCTGCGACTCCGCCTTTGGTCAGGCAATCCTAACCACCACAGAACTCCCTCAGCCACAGAGCCCCTCAGAGACCGCCCGCCCGCTCTACTCTCCTCCATGGCGGAATCGGGCTCTGTTCTACAGCTTGCACTGCCTGCTCCACCACACTGACCTGAACTGTTCAACTTCACTACGTTTGACTTTACTGTTTGCACAACACTGTTGTACATTGTACTCTTGCACTATGTACTCTTTGTACTATTGGAACTGCGCCATCACCTATCTGTAATTGCTATCCCTACACTGTCATGGTTGCTTAATGGTTGTTCCTATTACCATGACTCCATGGTTGCACTAGTGTCTGTTCTCATGGATTAAGTCTGGACAGGTAACTTAATAAAATTCAAATCAAGTTCCTCCCTCCGCCTCAGTGTTTAACCTCAAAAGAGCCGCCCCTTCCACAGCGTCTCTCAGCTCGGGAGGCACCAGGTGTGGCTGACTTATCCTGCTTGCCCTAGGAGAAAGTGAGGTTACTTACCTGTAATAGGAGTTCTCCGTGGACAGCAGGATAAGTCAGCCACACCATCCCACCCTCCTCCCCTATCGTGCCCTAGTGGAAGATCCATGGCTAGTGACATACTGGCCAGCTAGGGGCGGGACCGTGGGTAGGGCTAGTAGGCTCATGCTCAGAAGGGCAAAGAGCCCTTCTGAGTAGAGAGGACTTCAGTCTCGGTGCCGTCAGATGACGTCACCAGGTGTGGCTGACTTATCCTGCTGTCCACGAAGAACTCCCGTTACAGGTAAGTAACCTCGCTATATTTTAAGGTTACAGGGGCCTTTGCATACTGGGACTGATTCATAGAAGTAAGATTTCAGTTTGAACTTTTCAGCAGACATTATTCTGTTACAAGCCTGTTTCACAGGATGTGGTTAATTGAATTCAACTCTGCATCTTGACCAAGTTGACTGAACCAGTTCTGCCCAACACAGCACAGAGGACTACACAAAGCTAAGCTTTCAGATTTTACAAGTGCCTGTTTTTATTTTAATATAAATTTCAGCTTGGGCTATAAGTTTAGGATTATTCAGACTGCCTACATTCCTTGCATAGCCTTTAAATCAGATATCTGAGTGTGCACTCAGTTCATATAAGGTCTACTGGCCAGGGACACTTAAGTTCCTGCCCACCCTACCCGTCACCCCACCCACCCTAGGGTTGCATTGCCTATATATATATATAGTCGTCATATACATTGACATCTGTCCTTCAATTAGGTGTTACACCCACCTTTATTTCCTTTTCCTTTTTCTCCTAGGACCACTTTATAACAGTCTTATTCAGCATGTCGTGTATTCAGTACAATAAATGTGGTGCTTTCATTCTCAGAAGAATCATTTGGAAACTAAGAGCTTGCCCTGTATGCCTCAAGTTAGCTGCTATGCATAAAGAACTGACTGTAATAAGGGAAGAATTAGCTGCACTTAAACAGACCTTCACAAAGAATCAAACAGCCCAGGAACAAATGGATCACAATGGGCTCTGGTAGACTGCGATCTGTAACACGGAGACACCCTCTACATCAAGAGATATCCTTGCATAATACCTTCTCTGCCTTGGATAATGAGGGTGCCCTTAAATGAAAGACTCAATGCCAAATCTATTGATAATGTTCCAAATATGAAGAAGAAAATCACAAAACAGGAAACTACTACTACTTGGAGATTTCATCATCAGAGGCACCAACTTGAGAACACAGTTCAAAGGAGAGGAGACGGTCAAATGCCTCCCCAGGCTCTTCAGCCAGCAGAAATACAAACCAAATTGTCAGTATAGTTAGTGCAGAAAGTAAGCACTCCAAAACTGACATTGTTATCTACTTCGCTAGAAGGCTCATGCTCATGACCTGGCTAGACAAAGTGCCTCGGCAGTTCAAAGGGACTTCCAAACTCTGGGAGAGAAACTCAAGCCCATTGTTAACACTATAGCATTCTCAGAAGTTCTACCTGCTCTTGGTAAGGGGACAGAAAGGCTGCATCGCATAAACAACTTTAATACATGGCTACAAACCTGGTGCAAACAAGAAAGATTTGGATATATAGTCAAATGGGGAAACAGATGGACCAACAAGAGAATATACTGTGCTGATGGACTACATCTCTCTGTCACAGGGAAAGGTATCCTAAGTGAAAAATTCAGTCAGTATGTGGACAGGCATTTAAACTAGGGAAAGGGGGTGACGGATGGAGAACAATAAGTTCAGGCCTTCACTTCCAGCTAAAACATAAGAACATTGGAAACAGCCAAACTTTTAAACCACACATCAGTGGGAAGAGGCATGTTGAACGAAATCCATGCAAATACAGGCAAGCCAGTCAACAAATGCAGGAAAGCAATGAGCACAACTGCTAGAAGCCTAGCCAACAAAGTTCTTGACCTGGAAGCCCTAATGGTGGCAATGGACTTGGGCATTGTGGCCATTACAGAAACATGGTTTAACGAGTCACATAAATGGGATATAGCCATAGCTGGCTACAATCTATTTAGAAGAGATAGAGAGGGTATAAAAGGAGGAGGAGTAGCCCTATATGTCAAAAGCATAAGAACATAAGATATGCCATACTGGGTCAGACCAAGGTCCATCAAGCCCAGTATCCTGTTTCCAACAGTGGACAATCTAGGTCATACGTACCTAGCAGTTTCCCCAAAAGACACAGGTTCCACAATGCTTGTACTGGGTCAAGCATTGATATCCTGGGTCCCTTCTTAATAATGGTTTATGGACCTTTCCTCCAGGAACTTGTCCAAACCTTTTTTAAACCCAGCTACACTAACAGCAATATTAAAGCTGCTGAAATGCAGGGGACATGGGGAAAAGAAGAAGCAATGCAGATTATGTTGGAAAGAGGAGATGGCACAGTCATCCATACTGGTGTAGTCTACAGGCCTCCAACACAAACCGAAGAAATAGATAGAGAATTGATTATTGATATTGCAAAGATAGCCATGAAGGGGGAAGTGATCATGTTGGGCGATTTACCTGATGTGGACTGGAGGATTCCTTCTGCAAATCTGTAAAATAGCAAAAAAATTGTGGATGCCTTCCAAGATGCATTACTTAGACAAATGGTGATGGAACTGAAAAGGGAAGGCTCGATGTTGGATTTAGTACTCACCAACAGAGACAGCATGTCAAATATCTGGGTGGGTGCCCATGTGAGCAGCTGCGATCATCACACGGTGTGGTTTGAGATTAAAACCAAGGCGGAGTCCAATCACAGCAAGCTCAAAGACCTAGACTTCAGAAACACTGATTTCAGCCAGTCAGCGAATGCTGGAAAGCAATGAGCACAAATGCTCGAAGCCTAGCCAACAAAGTTCCTGATCTGGAAGTCCTAATGGTGGAAATGGACATTGTGGCTATTACAGAAACATGGTTTAACGAGTAGCATGAATGGGATATAGCCATAGCTAGCTTAATCTATTTAGAAGAGATAGAGATGGTAGAAAAGGAGGAGGAGTAGCCCTATATGTCAAAAGCAATATTAAAGCTGCTGAAATGCAGGGGATGTGAGGAAAAGAAGAAGCGCTGTGGATTGTGTTGGAAAGAGGAGATGGCACTGTCATCCATACTGGTGTAGCCTACAGGCCTCCAACTCAAACTGAAGAAATGGATAGTGAATCGATTGCTGATATTGCAAAGATAGCCATGAAAGGGGAAGTGATTGTATTGGGTGACTTTAATCTACCTGATGTGGATTGGAGCATTCCTTCTGCAAATCTGGAAAGAAGTAAAAAATTGTAGATGCCTTCCAAGATGCATTACTTAGACAAATGGTGATTGAACTGACCAGGGAGTGCTCGATACTGGATTTAGTGCTCACCAGCAGAGATAGCATGTCCAATATCCAGGAGGGTGCCCATGTGAGCAGCATTGATCATCACATGGTGTGGTTTGAGATAAAAGCAAAGGTAGAATCCAATCACAGCAAGCTCAAAGTCCTAAACTTCAAAAATACTGACTTCAGCAAAATGGCCAAGTACCTGAAGGAGGAGTTGGCAGGGTGGGAGACGATAAGGGTAGTGGAATCACAATGGGCTAAACTAAAGGAGGCAATAAAAGGGGCAACAGATAAATATGTAAGGCAAGTAAATAAAAACAAGAGGAAAAGGAAACCTATCTGGTTCTCCAAAGAAGTGGCTGCACAAATAAAGGCAGAAAACAGAGCTTTCACAAAATTCAGAAGTTTGCAAACAGAGGAACACAAAAAAGAATACAGGATAAAACTAAAAGAGACAAAAAGAGAAAGAAGGATAGCAAAATCAAAGGCAGAAGAAAAGATGTGAAGTGTGGCAACAAAACATTTTTCAGGTCTATTCGGGAGAATAGGAAAATCAGAGGTGGAATTGCAGGATTCAAAAGTGATGAGAACGGATTTGTGGAAAGTGATATTGAAAAAGCGAAATTGCTAAATAAATACTTCTGCTCTGTTTTTAATAAAGAAAATCCTGGAGAAGGACCACCTGTGACTGACAAATAGATAAATGGGAATGGAGTAGATACCACACCATTCACAGATGATGTTGTGTTAAAACAGTTTGCAAAACTGAAGGTGGAGAAGGCCATGAGAACAGATGTGATACATCCCAGGATACTGAACGAGCACAGAGAGGTTATTGCAGGGCCTTTAAGGGATGTTTTTAATAGATCCTTGGAGACCGGAGAAGTTCCACAGGACTGGAGGAGGACTGATGTGGTACTTCTTCACAAAAGTGGAAACAGGGAAGAGGTGACAAACTACAGGCCAGTAAGCCTTATCTCGGTGGTGGGAAAAGTAGTGGAGGTGCTCCTGAAAGAGCAAATAATGGACTTTCTCAAAACAAACAGATTGCATGACTTAAGAGAACATGGTTTTACCAAAGGACGATCTTGCCAAACAAATCTGATTGAGTTCTTTGACTGGGTGACCAGAGAAATAAATCAAGGGCATGCGATGGATGTTATCCTAGATTTCAGCAAAACCTTTGATACTGTTCCTCATAGGCCTGATACTGAGCCTCATAGGAGGCTTATCAATAAACTCAATAGCTTGAGGATGAGTCCCAAGATGGTAAACTGGATCAGAAATTGGTGGACTGACAGACGACAGAAGGTGATAGTAAACGGAACACACTCGGATGAAAGAAAGATGATTACTGGCGTGCCCCAGGGATTGGTCCTAGGACCGGTACTGCTCAGTGTATTTGTGAGCGATATTGCAGAAGGACTGAATGGAAAAGTCTGTCTTTTGGCAGATGACATGAAAATTTGCAACAGAGTGGACTCCCCTAAGGGAGTGGAGAGCATGAGGAAAGAGCTACAAAAGCTGGAAGAATAAATCTTAACTGCCAAATATTAAACCAATCTGAAGAAGTGCAGTGTCATGCACTTGGGAAGCAGAAATCCAAGGGAATTGTATGCAATTAGGGGCAAGAGGTTTGTGTGCAAGGACCAGGAGAAGGACCTTGCAGTGACTGTTTCTGAGGATCTCAAGGTGGCGCAACAGTGTGACAAGGCGGTAGCAAAAGCCAGAAGGATGCTGGGTTTATTTATTTATTTTTATATACCGCGCTATTCAGGCTCAGTGCGGTTTACATAAAACAATAATATTTGCATTACATCAGAACAAAAGATATCAATGCTTACATTATAACAGGAAAAATAAACTTGGACTGAACTTGGTGAGGGTGACTAACATAACAATAACAGAGTTAAATTGTAAACTATTTACAGAATTACAGGTCAAAAATCATAATGAGTCTTGTATTAGGATGTAGGACTATGAACTGTACCAGGGGGGATTATCAGATATATTTTGGTCATGTATCGGGTTGTGGGGGGGTCAATCTTTGGGTGGAGGGATATATGTGTGGTGGGGGGTTGTTCAGATGAGAGAAATGGAGGAGGAATAGGTGATGCTTTAGAGCTTTTCTGAATTGAGGAAGGTCTTTAATTGCTCGGAGGTGGAGGGGGAGGCTGTTCCATATTCTCGGGGCGTAAAATGTAAAGGATCTGTCCTGGTTAGTTGGTTACATTTTGTGGATTCACGAGGAATAATGAGAGTGTTGGTGGCTGCTGATCTTCTTAGCCTATTGTTGGGGGTGATTGTAAGGAGTGCTGAGATAGGTGAAGGAGATAGACGATAAATGGCCTTGAAGGTTATGAGAAGGGTTTTATAGGTGAGTCTACTGTGTAGCGGTAGCCAGTGCAGTTCCATAAGTATGGGCGTGATGTGCTCACTCCTGGCCACGCCGCAAAGAGTGCGTGCTGCTGCATTCATGGCCATTTGAAGAGGATTGAGGGTGTTCTTAGGGAGACCATGAAGGATTATGTTTGCATAATCAAAATGAGGAATTACTAGTGCTTGGAAGATAGTTCTGAAATCATGTGGGGCTAGTAAAGGTTTAAGATGCCTTAAAGTTAAGATTTTGTTATAGACGGATTTGGCCATATTCTTTATATGTTCTTTGAAGTTGAAATGGTTATCTAGTGTAACTCCCAGATAACGCATGGTTGATTTGCATGGAAGTTCTGCATCTCGTACCTTGAAGGTGGCGGGAGGGGAGAAGTCCTTGTTCCTGGAGATAAATAAGACCTCAGTCTTCTTAAAGTTTATCCTTAAATTCTGAGAAAGGAGCCAGTCAGTAATTGAGTTGAAGCAATCAACTAGTTTGGAGATGTCAGGATGCATGATTTTAACTGGGGTGAAGAGCAGGACATCATCAGCGTAGATTAGGCTAAAGATGTCAAATGCGCGGATGATGTCACAAATCGGCTGCATATAGATATTAAAAAGCAAATCGGCTGCATATAGATATTAAAAAGTAAGGCAGACAGGGAAGAACCTTGAGGGACTCCCTGATGTTGCTGGAAAGGTTCCGATGATAATAATCCTGTCCGGACATATTGCCAGCGATTGGATAGATATGATTTACACCATTCCCAAGCAAGCCCGTGTATTCCTTTTTCTTGCAGTCTGGCTAGAAGTAGATCATGGTTAACGGAGTCAAAAGCCGCGGCAATATCAAGAAAGATTAAAATAAACCCATCCTCAATGTTGCATACAAAGAGGAATTACTGGCAGAAAGGAAGAGGTACTAATGCCACTGTACAAGTAGCTGGTGAGGCCTCACTTGGAATATTGTCTTCAGTTTTGGAGACCATATCTCCCAAAGGATATAAAAAGACTGGAAAGGGGGGGGCGGAGCCTGATGTCCAGCGGGGTAGACGCTTCGTGCTGAAGCTCCCGAGGGGCCTACTCAGAATCCTGACTTAATATCTACATAAACTTAGTATTTTACTCCGAACTTACCGGGGTGCCTTGGGGGGAATGGCGGCCCACAAGCCAGTGCGCTTGGACTTTGGGTCTCCCTCTTCTTCACATGGAAAACGCTCCAAAACAGAGTTGTCTTCCCCACCAAAGATGGTTCCACTACGGGTAAGCCCCGAAATGCAGCAGGAGATCTTGGAGGAAATACGTGGTGTGAAGGAACTGGTGCAGTCCAACGGAGAAGCGCTCCGAGCCATGCGAGAAGATTTCGGTATGCTTCAGGACCGGCTTGAAGGTCTTTCACTACGGCTGGACAACATGGCGGGGGTCCTCGATTCGCACGCGGTGCGCTTGGTGAACTTGGACAAGGCTGAGCGTCAGATACAGAATCTTCAAAAAGAGTTAGAGGATTGCAATAATCGAGCCCGTCGCAACAATGTCAGGCTCATAGGAGTACCAGAGGGTGCGGAAGCAGGAGATATCAGAGAATTTCTGGTTAAAACTCTCCCCTCCTTGCTGAAGATTACCTTTTGCGGAGCTCTGGAAATTGACCGCGCATATCGTGCTCCCACCAACATCGCACTTAATCGGACGACCCCCCGGCCCATTATCTTTCGATTACTGAGGTATCAGCAAGTTGAGCAAATTTTCAAAGCTGCCCGGGTGATTCAACATCTGCAGTTTGAAGATCATAAAGTCTCTTTCTTCCCCGACTTGGCAAAGGCCACAGCTGACCGGCGGAAGGGACTCCTTGCTTTTCGACCTAGACTTCAACAGTTACAGGCTCGCTTTGGCCTCTTATATCCGGCGAAGCTCAGAGTGACTCTCCATAACCAAACTAGCACCTTCGAAGATCCTGCTCTGCTAGCAACATTTTTAGATTCCAAAGAGGCAGACCAGATGCGCTAAGTCAACAACTCGGATAGACTCCGCTGGAACTGCCCGTCATTTTGAATGACCCGACGTGGTGATCATTGTCTGGAATAGAGACTGCCTGGACCTTTCTTTCTTTAATATCTACCTTTCTTGGTCTCCTTTTCCTCCATGATGTGCACCTCGGTTGGATTCGGAGCCTGCACAGCTATACCGCTTATCTGTCTCAATTAGGCCTTCTCTGGGGTTTCACCCCGCAGACATCAGGTCGCCAGTAATTTCTGGGGTTTTGCTTCTTCTCTAAGGCACTTCGGTGCTTCTCCTGTTATATAGGGCGCTTCATGATTTTATTGGTTTATTTTTTTATCAGATCGTGTGTATAGTCATTTATAGTTGATATGAGGGACATTGCGCAACTTGGTGCGCCATCATGTTTCTTTCTCAGAATGTTTGACTTTGTTGTATGGCCTTCTGTAAGCTCTTGTCATTGAACGGAAGAGGCATCAATGGTCCAATCAAAAGAATGACCGTTCTTAGTTATTTTAATCATGACCATACTGATGTAGTGTTTCTTCCGGAACCCCATTTCACCTTCGTTGAACCACTGAAACTCACTGCCACACCTTATATGGTGGCTGCCTATTCTCCCGCTGTTTCCAAGCGGTGCGGGGTAGCCATCTTGGTTGAGAAATCTTTGCCACCCACTGTAATGGATACTAGCTTTGATGGGGAGGGTAGTTGGGCCTGTGTATATTTTAGGGTTGGAGATAGTGAATTTCCGTGTATTTGTATTTATGCTCCGAATGTGGATGACCCTGTTACTGTTACCCGGTGGTGACTTTTACCAAGTATTTGATCCTTTGATAGATAGATTGTTGCCTAGAACGAGTGGTCCACCCAAGAGTCTCTACACCCTGCCAGCTCTGATGACAGATCTTGTGCGAGTAGATATATGGAAGCTGCTTTACCCATCCGACTTAGAGCTCACCTTTTCTCAGCCCCCCCATCACTCACAATCTAGATCTGATTTTTTCTTCTCTCCTCAGTACTACTCTTCCAAGTGGACATATACTTCTGATAGGTTAGCTAATTGGAAAGCCATCCAGAGCACTTGATGCTGGACATGCCATGTGGCCTTTGGTCTACTAAACTCCTGTTAAGTATGATTGTCCCGCATCACAGTATTACTGGAGTCGGGTCTGGGGTCGTCTTCATTCTATTTTATATTTTCCGGAACCCCTCTTTGGGGAGATTGTGGGGCTCCGCTCAGCTGCGGGGATCCCCTCTCTTCCTAAATTGGCTTACTTCCTTTTAGCCTTTATGCTGGGCCTTGCTATTTCCTGGTTCCTCACTCACGAAATATTGGGAAAATAGCTCTTTTTTGAGCTCTAATGAACGGTAATCATATCTGTTTTCATTGCAAATATGTGCAAATACCTTATATGTTAGCCTCTTCCGTTCAAACCACTCACTATTGGTCTTGCTAGAAGACGCTCCACGATTATGTTCAAACTATTCCATGCTCTCAGTTGACTGTTTGATTCTGTATTAATCTCTGTCACATGCTCATCCGGTATCATAGACTCTACTTCTGTTTGTTTGATGTACAATAATTGTTGTATGTAAGCGCTTATATGATGATTCTTATCAGCTTAGAGAAGAAGCATTGGGGTGGGGGGTACTTGGGGTTGCTTTCTTTATCGTATGTGTGTATTTGTTTCTTTTGGTGTGTTGTTACTTTTGTTTGTTGCAAAATGAAAATAAAAGTTAAAAAAAAAAAAAAAAAGACTGGAAAGGGTTCAGAGGAAGGCGACTAAAATGATTTCAGGAGACGTATGAAAAGAGACTTGAAAACCTAAATATGTACACTCTGGAGGAGAGGAGGGACAGGGGAGATATGATTCAGACCTTTAAATACTTAAAGAGTATTAATGGACAAAAAAACCTCTTCCAAAGACTGGGAAGCTGTAAAACTAGAGAGCACAACATGAAGCTGCAAGGAGGTAAACTGAGAGGCAATGTCAGGAAATATTTTTTCACTGAAAGGGTGGTGGATGCTTGGAATGCCCTCCCGATGGAAGTGGTGGGTGCAAAGACAGTGACGGAATTCAAACTGGCATGGGACAGACACTGTGGATCCCTTTATAGCAACAGGATAAAATCAAAATAAACATTCCTAACTATTTCAACAAATAAGGGGTGACCTATACGGAGCGGTTGGTACACCCCTAAACAAAGGCATGCGGAGGGGTGACCTGCAAGGAGCAGCAGGTAACATAGTAACATAGTAGTTGACGGCAGATAAAGACCAGCATGGTCCATCCAGTCTGCCCAGCGAGATGGCAAGAGTAGGTGCACCTGTTGCTCCGCGCAGGCCACCCCTCTCCATATCCTTGTTCAGGGGTAAACCCACCACTCCATATAGGACACCCCTATTTGTTGAGACGTTATATGGTTCGGAAGTTAGATGGTTCGGAAGTTAGATGGTACCGTTTATTTTGTTTTTTTTTTTCCTATTTCTGTAAAGGGATCCTCTGTGTTTGTCCCATGCCTTTTTGAATTCCGTCACCGTGTTCGCCCCTACCACTTCCATTGGGAGGGCATTCCAAGCATCCACCACCCTTTCAGTGAAAAAATATTTCCTGACATTGCCTTTCAATTTACCCCCTTGCAGTTTCATGTTATGCCCTCTAGTTTTACAGGTTCCCCGTCTCTGGAAGAGGTTTGTTTGTTCATCATTTCTCTTTAAGTATTTAAAGGTCTGAATCATATCTCCCCTGTGCCTCCTTTCCTCCAAGGTATACATATTTAGGTCTTCAAGTCTCTCCTCATAAGGCTTCTGACGCAGGCTCCAAATCATTTTGGTCGCCTTCCTCTGAACAGTCTCCAGTCTTTTTACATCCTTTGCAAGATATGGTCTCCAAAACTGAACGCAGTATTCCAAGTGAGGCCTCACCAGTGACCTATACAGTGGCATAAGTACCTCTTCTTTTCTGCTGGTAATCCCTCTTTGTATGCAGCCCAACATCCTCCTGGCTTTTGCCACCGCCTTGTCGCACTGTTTTGCCACCTTGAGATCAGCAGAGATAATCACACCAAGGTCTTTTTCCTGAACTGTGCATACCAACCTTTCTCCCCCTATCTTGTACATTTCTCTTGGATTTCTGCTACCCAAGTGCATGACACTGCACTTTTTTGCATTAAATCGTAGTTGCCAAGCTTTAGACCAGTCTTCCAGCTTTTGTAGATCTTTCTTCATGTTAACCACTCCCTCAGGGGAGTCCACTCTGTTGCAAATTTTTGTGTCGTCTGCAAAAAGACAGACTTTTCCATTCAGTCCTTCAGCAATATCACTCACAAATACATTGAACAGTGCCGGGCCCAGGACCGAACCCTGGGGCACCCCGCTAATCACCTTCCTCTCATCCGAGTGAGCTCCATGTACAATCACCTTCTGTCGTCTGTCAGTCAGCCAATTTCTAATCCAGTTTACCATCTTGGGACCCATCCCCAAGCTACTGAGTTTGTTGATAAGCCTCCTATGAGGAACAGTATCAAAGGCTTTGCTGAAATCCAGGTAGATGACATCCATTGCATGCCCCTGATCTAGTTCCCTCGTCACGCAGTCAAAGAACTCGATCAGATTTGTCTGGCAAGATTGTCCTTCGGTAAAACCATGTTGCCTCGGGTCTTGCAAGCTGTTGGTTTTCAGAAAGTTCACTATTCGCTCTTTCAGGAGCGCCTCCATTACTTTTCCTGCCACCGAGGTAAGGCTCACGGGTCTGTAGTTTGACACTTCTTCCCTGTCACCACTTTTGTGTAGAGGTACGACATCAGCCATTCTCCAGTCCTGAGGAACCTCTCCTGTTTCCAAGGATCTGTTGAAGACATCCTTTAACGGTCCTGCAAGAACCTCTCTGAGCTCTTTCAGTATCCTGGGATGTATCCCATCCGGTCCCATGGCTTTGTCCACTTTCAGTTTAGCAAGTTGTTCTAACACCTCCTCTGCTGTGAATGGTGTGGTATCCACTTCATTCCCATTCCTATACTTGGGAGTCACAGCTGGTCCATCCCCAGGATCCTCTTTAGTAAACACAGAGCAGAGCAGTAAACACCTGCTCTTGCCGCCATGCTGGGCAGACTAGATGGATCATACTGGTCTTTATCTGCTGTCATATACTATGTTACTATGCACCTTGAGAACCATCAAATCTATATCGGGGTGACCCCACATGTCCAGGATCCTCTGGCATGCCAACTGGCTCAATTTCCACTCCCCAGGATCAGGGGGTGATAAATGAGAAAGTCCACCTCCACAATACGCTGCGCTGAGAGAGCCACAGATTCCACTCAAACCACTGCAGCAGGAGGGTCATTTTCTGGGGAGACCTTGAACGCTTCATGCCCCTTCGTCAGTTGACCTAGACTACTTATGAAGTGTTGTCTGAGAAGCAGAACACTGCATTGTCTCGGACTATGCTCCAGAGATGCTAAAGAACCAGATGAATGGCCCTTATCTCCAGTTGATCGATGGGCCAAGCCTCATCCCACTTGCTCCAGTGACACTGGGCAGACTGCCCTTGGCAATTAATTTCCCAGCCAAACAGGCTAGCATCCATTGTCAGAAGTCACTGGATATCGTCCAGGGGAAGGTCTTTCAGTACTACTACTACTACTGAGCATTTGTATAGCGCTACAAGGCGCACACAGCGCTGCACAGACATATAAGAGACAGTCCTGGCTCATCAGAGCTTAAAATCTAGTCAAGACAGACAACACAGTATGTGTAAACAGGAATACATCTAGGGGGAAAGGTAAAGAAACACAAAGGAAATCAGGTGAGTCAAGATCAGAAAGCGGCAGCTAAGAGATGAGTTTTCAGCCTGGATTTGAAAAGGGCAAGAGAAGGTGCTTGACGTACAAACTCAGGTAGTTTGTTCCAGGCATAAGGAGCAGCAAGGTGAAAGGAGCGAAGTCTGGAATTAGCAATAGAAGAGAAGGGCACCGATAGAAGCAATTTGCCAGAATAGCAGAATTTCCAGGGAGGGGTGCAGGGAGGTATAAAAGAGGAAAGGTAGTGAGGAGCTGCAAAGTGAATGCACTTACACGTCAGCAGGGGAAGTTTGAACTGGATGCGGAAACGGATAGGGAGCCAATGAAGTGACTTTCAGAAGATGAGCAGGCTGCTCCCACTATTTTAGGCTGGCCGTCACCAATGGGGGAATATTGAGCCTGATATTGAAACCTGTGAAGGAGGACACCAGCAGGATAGCAGAAATTTTTGCAGCTGTTCCGTCAGAAGTCATCCCTTCTTCAGTAGGTCCCAAGCTTAGGAAGAAACATTACCCACAGCTGGTAAAGATTCTCTGGGGGAAACAAGCTGCCAGCCTCTCCTATGACCCCCCTCTCCCACCTCTGGAGAGAGCAGCATTATCACTCCCCTGACGTCATCCTAATTTGTCTTTATTTGATTGCATTCCTTTTATTTTTAAGGGAGGAGCAGAGACAAAGGCATGATGGTGAGGGGCAGAGGAGAGAGCCTGGTCCCTAGCCCTCCCAGAATATCCTTCCCAGGGAACCTCCTCACCGGGATTGTGCCTGGGCTCAAATAGCCGGCAAAAGCTGACAGGGAGCCCAAAAATACTCTACAGGTGAAGTCTCCAGAGAGGTATCCATAGATATGCCCTGAAGACCACCAATATGCTGACTTAACCAGGAAAGCACCACATAGGACAACTGCCAGGAGCCCAAGATCACTGAGGTGCATCAGTCCAGCACCACCATCTGCTGGAGACAGAGAAATACAGGAGAGTACCCCCAGCTGCAACAATCTTCATAACAGTGATATCATCACTGGAAGTTTCACGGTTCATGATAAGGGGAGATGAAAGAGTGGGTGCATGCATCTGATGAAATAGACATCCTCAAAAGCTCATTTCTCAATAAATTGGTTAATCTATAAGGCACCATCAGCCTGTCATTTTTGCTATTTCAGGTTAACATTGTTATTCCTTTGAAAATTTTCATAACAATAACAGCAAATAATGGCAAATGAAATCCAAAATATCCATCCAGTCTGTCCAGCAGAACTGAAATATGAAACATCAGGAAACTAGGCTCAGTTTGTTCTTTGTGGCACAGAGTTTACTGGTCACCTGAGAATAACTGCAAATATCCTGGTCTCTTAAAGACCTCATCATAACTTTTTGCAACACACCTTTTTCGCCATTTTGTTGTGCTGGAGAGGAATTGCGTGGAGAGGCATCCATGGTACTACTCTGTGAAATTAAAGAGGAAGAAAAGTCAGGACAATGTACAAAATAATAAAACAATAGAGAAAGTAGCAGTACATGTTTAATATTAAAGAACAGTGTAATGAGCACAACTCTAGTGGGAATTGCCTAAGAGACAGCGGTTGCTGGTCTGTACTGTGAAATGGGGAGCATTCAGAAGTATGGGTTGATCTTGACTTCGAATTCTTCAACAATGCCTTTGGAACCTGCTAAAGTTGCTGGTGGCAGAAGAGAGTATAGTTGTTAGCCTGACACCTGGCAGCATGCAAACAAAGCAGAGCAAAAGCTGTGTCCCATCCACTCTGTCATAGGATAACAAAATACAATGTGTAAGAAAAGAGAATGCTCTGGTGGCTCACTGGCAACGCTGTGCACAACCATGTATAGAGCCTACGTTCAATTTTTAATAGGGCCTCAATGAACTCCAATAGAGGTGACAGCTATAGAGAGGCTTAGGGTTGTTAGCAACAAATCCAAGCAACTGATACTCAATAGTCACTTGCACTGATAAATTTTCCCCTAACATATGCCCATGATCAGCCATTCATGTAGAATGGAAAAAACTTAAATCCCCCAGATCTGCAGTGGTAAGCCACAACAGCATGTAGACATTTGGTATCCAAGGCTGAAAGGCAATATGTGATACCGAAGAAGCAGTGCTCCTACTGCAAATCTGAGTTATCTGTTGTGAATCAGCTGTCTCTCTATATACATGTAAGCCTCCTTTAAGATCCAGTAAACACAGTCACTTCCTTCTGTTTAGTAGAAGAACAGTATTTGTTTTATGACCTTGGGAGAATTCACAGCCCCAGACCAATCTTTTTTTAGAATCAATAAGTACATGGGGTATCAATCCCACCCTCTCTCCTGAGGTCAGATATTTTCAACTGCTCTGGACAGCAAAAGGGACAAAATTTATGACCTGAGTAGGTCTTGGGTTTAGATGAGCTGATACAGTCTTTTGGGCACAAAATCATCAGTAGATTACAAAATAACTGCCTTTCATCATCTGGCCAATCCTGTGGTCCAAGATTATAATATACAGTTGTGGTCAACATTATTGGAACCCTTGTATTTTAGGAATGTTGTGTACAATACCTTCAGAAATAATTGGAAATATTCTAACTCTATATATAATTATGATATTTTAATAGTATGTTCAAAGGTATACAATAAAAAAAAAGATGTTTGTGCAACTAAGACATAGTAATTTCTGAGAAAAAAACAAAACATGACCTGGACAGGATTAATGGCACCCTTCACTAATCTTTGGTTGCACAACTCTTGGCAGTGATGCCAGCCTCAAAACGCTTCTTGTAGCTATCTATAAGTCTAGTACATCTGTCTGCTTGTAGATTTTCCCCTTCTGGCCTGAGGTAACTTGCCCCAACCACTAGGCCACTCCTCCCTCCCAGATATCTGTCTGCTGGTAGTTTCAACTATTCTTCAACTGTGATTTGTTCCAGCTCATGAATGTTTCCAGGATTCTTTTTCAGCTTTTTCCAAAAGTTCTCGATTGGAATAAGATCAGGACTCACTGTTGGCGAGTTTAAAAAGGAACAAATGGACTGTTTTAATTATTTTTATTTATTTATTTTTATTTATTTAATTCTCTTATATACCGCGCTATTCTGCATCAGTGCGGTTTACATTGAACAAACTGAAATTACATTGAACAGGGCATTATAACTTGGAGATAACTTATTTTACAGGGAACATGGGCTATGGAGCTATATAATGGGCTATATAATTATTCTTTTGTACTTCTGGATATATGTTTTGGGTCACTGTCCTGCTGGAGGATTCATGACCTTCAACCCAGACCTAGCTTTCTGACACTAGGTAGCAAATTTCATTCCAAAATACCTTGGTAGTCCTCCGACTTCATGAATCCTTCAATACATTCCAGGCCTCCAGTTCATGAGGCAGCAAAACAGCCCCACAACACTATGGAACCTCCACCATATTTAACTCTAGGAAGGGTATTTTCTTCCTTATAAGCTTCATTTCTTCACCTGTAAACATACTGCTGGTCTGAACTGCCAAAGAGCTCAAGTTTGATTTCATCTGTCCACAGAACATTTTTCCAGAAGGACTGTAGTTTCTCAAGGTGAATTTGGGCAAAGATTAGCTGTGCCTTTTTATGTCTGTCTTTGAGCAGTGGGGTCCTCTTTGGCCTTCACACATAAAGTCCTTCTTTGTTTAGTGTATGGCATATGGTGCGGGTTGAAACCACCACTCCAGGTTGCTCCAGGTCTGCCTTAAGCTCTTTGGATGTTGTATGTGTGTTTTTCCAACAGTTCGCACTAACCTTCGAAAACTTCTTGGATTAATTTTCCTCTTCCAACCATGTCCTGGGAGGTTCTTGATAGTTCGATTTGCAGAAAATGTCTTAACACAGCGAACTGTAGAGACAGGAATCCCATGGTCTTTGGAGATGACCTTGTACTCCTTTGAAGTCTCATAATAATGGCTTTCCTGACAGTCTCAGGCAGCTCTCATCTTCATTATTGTGAAAATGGAACAGGGAGTTAATGTGTCCATTTTAAACATTAGAGCCATCATTCATTGGTTGATTCAAGTTATGTGAGTATTTCCAATTGATCATGAGTGCATCTAATTTTACTGGAATGGGAATGTGCTTCTTCTGTTCAAACTGATTTGAATTGTTTATAATGGTGTTAATAATAACGTCTTGACGATGTCCCGGTTTTTATACTAGTTCCTTTAATTGGTCTTGTTTTATTTTATTCTTTAATGTGACAATTATGTGTTTCACTGGCCACTTTTTTAAAGGAGATATTGGACATTAAGGAATTGAAATGCAAGGGTGCCAATAATGATGATCATAGCTATCAATGTTATACAAAAAACCTAGGTGCTTCCCTTAACCCCTAGCCCCAATGGATAGTACCTCTGGACCAGATTCCTGAAATATTGGCTGTTTCCCCTGGATCCATTCAAAATCCTAACCCAAACTCAGGTATGGCAATATGGGTTTTTGAGCTCTTCTGATCCCAATGACAAGACTTGTAGACATACTGTCTCTCGTGAGAGTGCCCTGTCATTGTCTCTTTAGAATTAAAAACTGCTTCTTTAGAAGAACACTTAGCTATCTTCAGAATGCTTAAATCAGTTCACATACAGCAAGAGAGAGTCTGAAGGGAACAATGGAAAAATTAGACCTTACCTGCTAATTGTCTTTCCTTGAGTTCTCTCCGGGCCAGTCCAGGTACAGTTGGGTAGTCAATCCCTTCTAGCAGCTGAGGACTGAATGCTGAAACTTTTGTTAACAGATGCAATAGCTCCCTCTGGTGTTTGAAGGTCAGTTACCTATTGTCAAAGCAGGGGACGAACCTAACCAACTCGACCCTATGTAATGCAAACAAGCCTACACTTCTAAACTAGAAAAGAAAAACAACTGGCAACCCTGTTTTACCTTGCCCAGAAGCGCGCCCCTATGCAAAAACTGTAGTAGGGCTGCTCCCGATCCTTTTAAGTATGAAGAGTCCCCCCAGTTAGCTAGAACTCTCCAATATCCTCTTCCAAAACTCAATCGTCATCTGCAATCGCGGACGCCCGCGAAAAACTGTACTGAAAAGACAAACGCACGAAGAGACTAGCTCGCAGATCACTGGGGTGGGACCTGGACTGGCACGGAGAGAACTCAAGGAAAGACAATTAGCAGATAAGGTCTAATTTTTCCTTCCTCTTCGCCTCTCCGAGCCAGTCCAGGTACAGTTGGGCAGTACCAAAGCAGTACCTAAACTGGGGAGGGTCCTGCGAGCCCCGCTATAATGGCTGAGGCCCCCACCTCCGCATGCACTTGCACATCTAATTGGTAATGCCTTGTGAAAGTATGCAGAGAGGACCAGGCCGCCGCCCGACAGATATCCGCTGGCGGAATCAAACTCGTTTCAGCCCAAGACGCCGCTTGCGCTCTAGTCAAATGTGCCTTGAGCTCTCGCGGAGGCATCCTGCCCTTTGCCTCATAAGCTCTAGCTATCGCTTGTTTTACCCAGCGAGCGATAGAAGCTTTGGTAGCCGCTAGACCCTTGCGAGCCCCCCCAAACAGCACAAATAACCAATCAGACCTCCGAAACGGCTTTGTATGACGAAGATATTTCCGAAGAACGCGCCCCAAATCCAAACTCTGAAGCGCCCGGTCTAGCTTATTGCCGGTCTGTGACAGAAAGGTAGGAAGCGAAACGGTCTGATTCCTATGAAAACCTGAAACCACTTTCGGCAGATACAAGGGAACGGGCCGTAGAACTACCTTTTCCTCCGAAAAATGAAGATACAGCTCTCTGCAGGAAAGCGCCTGCAAATCTGAAACCCTCCTAGCAGAGCACAGGGCAACCAAAAAAGCTGTTTTCCAAGAAAACTCCCGCAGGCTGCTGGGCAGCTCCGACTCAAAGGGCGGACCTGTTAAGGCTTCGAGCACCAAATTTAAATCCCATGGAGGCACAACGGGACGACGAGGCGGACGAATATTCTTAGCCGCTCATAGAAACCTCTGAACATCCGAATGCGACGCGAGAGTACAGCCTTGCACTCGGCCCCGAAAACACGCCAGGGTTGCTAAGTGCACCTTGAGAGTGTTTACGGCTAAACCCTTTTCTAGGCCTCCTTGAAGAAACGCTAGGACGTCCGGTAAGCCAGCGGAGCAGGGAGAGACTCCTCTTTCTCTAGACCACGCTTCAAAAATGCGCCACACCCTTATGTACGCTAAGGACGTGGAACGTCTCCGGGACTTTAACATCGTAGTGATCACAGGCCCCAAGTGCCCTCTACACCACAATCGCTCCCTTTCAAGAGCCAAGCCGTAAGCAAAAATCGATCCACCTGTGGCATCAGAATTGGCCCCTGACTCAAGAGGTTGATTCGAGAGGGCAACCTCCAAGGAGAAGCCGCTAGCAACCGCACCAGATCCGCATACCAAGGACGCCTGGGCCAATCCGGAGCAATGAGAATGACCTTGCCTCTGTAACCCAATATTCTCCGAATGACCCTGCCTATCAACGGCCAAGGAGGAAACACGTACAGAAGCTGCTCTTCCGGCCAGGGCTGTACCAAACCGTCCAGGCCCTCCGACATGTGTTCCCTGCGTCTGCTGAAAAATCGAAATGCTTTGGCATTGGACAGGGTCGCCATGAGGTCCATAACCGGCTGACCCCAACGAATGGTTATCTCGTGGAAAATCGCCCAGTTTAGTTCCCACTCTCCGGGATCCAGGCGATGCCGACTGAGAAAATCGGCCTGAACATTGTCCTTTCCTGCTACATGAGCCGCCGAAAGTGCAGAAAGATGCAACTCCGCTCACTGTAGCAGGAGCCGGCTCTCCTGAAGCAACGGAGCACTGCCTGTGCCGCCCTGCTTGTTGATGTAGGCCACCGCTACCAGATTGTCGGAAAACACCCGAACCACTCGCCCTGTGAAAAGATGCGAGAAATGCAGAAGCGCCAAACAAACCGTTCTCAGTTCCAGACGATGGATAGACCACCTGCTCTCTGCCACCAACCAGGTTCCCTGCGCTACTTGGGACAGACAATGAGCTCCCCAACCGGAAAGACTGGCATCCGTCGTGACTAAAATCCACTCCGGCTCCTGCAGAGGCACTCCTGCGTGAAGATGAGCCGGAAGCCACCACCAATGAAGACTGAGTCGGACTTCCTCCGGACAGGGCAGCCTTTGTGAGAGCGGGTGAAGTTGCGGAGACCATTTGGAGAGCAAGGCGTGCTGCAGAGGACGCATGTGCGCCCTGGCCCAAGGTACCAGATCCAAGGCCGCGGCCATGGACCCCAACAACTGTAGATACCTCCACGCTGTTGGGGCTGGTAGCTGAAGGAAAGAGTCCACTTGAGCTATCAGCTTCTGCCCCCTGTCCAGCGGCAGAAGAACCATCCCTCTCTCTGTGGCGAATACGGCCCCGAGATAAACCAACCGCTGCACTGGGAGTAGCTGACTCTTCGCTCGATTAATGACCCAACCGAGGTGTTCCAGGAACTGCACTACCCGAACCGTCGCTGCAGCAAACTCCTCTCGACAACTCGCACGGATTAGCCAATCGTCCAGGTAAGGATGGACTTGAATTCCCTCCTTGCGAAGAGCCGCCGCTACCACTACCATAACTTTGGTGAAGGTGCGAGGAGCAGTCGCCAGACCAAACGGTAACGCCCGAAACTGAAAATGCCCCATGGGGACTGCAAACCGCAGAAACCGCTGATGTTCCGGTTGAATCGGAATGTGCAGGTAAGCCTCCGTGAGATCTATGGAAGAGAGCCACTCTCCGGGCCTCACTGCTCGAATTACCGAACGTAGGGTCTCTATTCGAAAATGAGGCACCCGCAAGCAATGGTTTACGTGTTTGAGATCCAGAATCGGACGAAACGATCCCTCCTTCTTGGGCACCACAAAGTAAATCGAGTATCGACCTGCACCGCACTGGTCTAGAGGAACTGGAACCACCGCCCGCAGATCCAATAAGCGCTGAAGGGTGTCCGCGACCGCTCGGCTCTTTGCACGAGGACCGCAGGGAGAGAACACAAAGGCATCTGCCAGCGGAGCAGCGAACTCCAGAGCACAGCCATCGCGGATGATCTCTAAAACCCAGAGATCGGAGGTTATGGCGGCCCAGATGGAGAGAAACCCCTGCAAACGTCCACCTACCGGAATCTCCGTCTGGGCCAGCCTCCCTTCATTGTGGTTTCTTAGAAGGGGTTTGCTGAGCGCTGAAGAATCCTCTGCCAAAATCTCTAGCTCCTCGAAAGGACTGACCCCTGGAAGGAAATCGCCCCCTTTAGTAAGGCACAAAACGAGAACCTCGAAATCTATGAATCTCTCTACTGTGCCCTCTCTGCATCATACTTGTCTTAGCTCCTCTAGGCTTATCCTACGGAAGACGACCCCCTTTTGAGTCGCCTAAATCTTTCACAATCTTCTCCAATGCTTCCCCAAAAAGCAGTTTGCCTTTATATGGAAGCTTACTAAGGCGGGACTTAGAGGACGTATCCGCCGCCCAATTCCGCAACCAAAGAAACCTCCGAGCCGCTATGACTGAAGCCATGGACTTTGCCGAAATCCTGATCAAATCATAAAAAGCGTCCGCTAGGTATGCAGCTCTCACTTGGTTTGCAGCTTGTCGTGCTGTGAGGGCTTGTGTGCATCAGTGATGCTGAGAGCTAAACTATCTGTAGTTTAACTACTGGCAGGGTCTCCCAAGATGGACAGGTCTCAGCTGAGGTGCCAGACGAAGACAAACCACCCATCTGGGCAGCAGCAGAATGGGATAGTGTTGACGGCGGAGGATCACATTTCTGTGACAACGGCAACAACACCAAACTTAAACTGCGCGGAAGGAAGGCCCGGCAATCTACTTCTGTATCTTGCCATGAAAACCCAATGGATAGTTACAACAAAACAAATTGTGCTATGGTGCTGGAAGATGAGACTCCCAGGTCGGAAGGCACTCAACTAGCTACTGGGGAAGAGCTGAAGACTTTTCAGAGTAAAGCCAGCATTTATGATGTGGTTGGATCAAAGCCTTCGGGAAGTCTGACTGCTGATGTAGCTGCGCATGAAATGAGAGTCAGAAGCTGTAAAGATGTCTTACACATTGGAACATGGAACGTACGAAGCATGAACCAAGGGAAGTTGGAAGTGGTCAAGAATGAAATGGAACGTGTACAACTTGATCTGTTGGGTGTCAGCGAACTGAAATGGACTGGCATCGGGCACTTTGCATCAGATGATCACATGGTCTACTATGCTGGAAATGAAAGACAAAGAAGAAATGGTGTTGCATTTATAATAAAGAAGAAACTTGCAAGAACTGTAATGAAATACAATGCAGTCAGCGAACGCTTAATCTCTATTCGTCTACGAGGATTGCCTATCAACACAACTATAATTCAAGTATATGCCCCAACAACAGCTGCAGAAGAGAATGAAATTGAAGAGTTCTATGAACAAGTACAAGCTGAAATTGACAGAACATGCAAACAGGATATCCTGATAGTCTTGGGTGACTGGAACGCAAAAGTTGGCAACAAAGAAGAAGGCAAAGTAGTTGGAAAATATGGACTTGGCAACAGAAATGAAGCTGGAGAAAGATTGATAGAATTCTGCAAGACCAATGATCTATTCATCTCAAACACCTTCTTTCAGCAACACAAGCGACGACTGTACACATGGACTTCACCCAATGGATTGTATAAAAATCAAATTGACTACATCTGTGGAAGTCAACGATGGAAAAGCTCTGTAACATCAACAAAGACAAAACCTGGAGCTGACTGTGGTACAGATCATCAACTACTAGTATGCAAACTCAAGCTAAAGTTGAAAAAGAGCAAACCACTCATGAATGCACCAAAATATGACCTTGAGAATATACCACTGGAATTTAAAGACTGCCTGCAAAATCGATTTGCTGCCTTAGATACAAATGACAGAGCTCCGGAAGAGTTATGGAATGACATCAAGAAGGTTGTGCTGGAAGAAAGCGAGAAGTCTCTACAAAAGGTGAAAAAGCAAAAACGGCCAAAATGGATGACGGAAGAAACTCTGAAAATTGCCCAGAAACGCAGAGAAGCTAAAGCCAAAGGAGAAAGAAAGACAATCGCAGAACTAAACAGAGATTTCCAACGTGCAGCAAGACAGGACAGGGAAAAGTACTACAATGACACTTGCAAGGAAATAGAAGCAGAAACTATTAGAGGAAGAACAAGATCGGCTTTCCTAAAGCTGCGAGAGTTAAAGAAAAAGTTCCAGCCTCGAATTGGAATGTTACAAGATGCTCAAGGTTCTATGTTGAATGATGCTGAGAAGATCAAGAAAAGGTGGAAGGAATATACAGAGTTTTTATATGATAAAGATCAAGTGGACCAACAGCCGTTTCAACCTATACCTTATGATCAGGAACCATTGGTGATGAAAGAAGAAGTTGAAGCAGCATTGAAAGCCTTATCAAAGAACAAAGCACCAGGCATTGATAGCATTCCCATAGAAGTATTGCAGCAATCTGATGCAGCTGTTACCGTACTTACAAGGCTCTGCCAAGAAATATGGAAGACAGCATCATGGCCAACTGACTGGAAAAGATCTGTGTTTATACCAATACTAAAGAAAGGTGATCCAACTGACTGTGGAAATTATCGCACAATCGCTCTGATCCCACATGCCAGCAAGATTCTACTGAAGATTATTCAAAAGAGACTACAGCCATACCTAGAACAAGAACTACCTGAAGTGCAAGCAGGGTTCAGGAAAGGGCGAGGAACGAGAGACATCATTGCGGATGTGAGATGGATCCTTGAAAAGACTAAAGAATACCAAAAGGATATCTATTTGTGCTTTATCGACTATAGCAAGGCTTTTGACTGTGTAAACCATGAGAAACTCTGGGCCACATTAAGAAGCATGGGTATATCAGAACACCTGATCGTTCTCTTGCGTAATCTGTACATTGATCAAGAAGCAACAGTTCGAACGGAACAAGGAGAAACAGAATGGTTTAAAATAAGCAAAGGTGTAAGACAAGGCTGCATACTTTCCCCCTACCTGTTTAATTTATATGCAGAACAAATCATTAGAGAAGCAGGACTGTATGAAGACAACAGAGGTGTGAAGATTGGTGGAAGACTCATCAACAACCTTCGCTATGCTGATGATACCACATTACTGGCTGAAAGTGAAGATGATCTGAAACATTTGCTTCTCACAATCAAAGAACATAGTCTCAAAATGGGCCTGCACCTTAATGTAAAGAAGACAAAGATCATGACAACTGGCATAATCAACAGGTTCATCGTTGAAGGAGAAGAAATTGAAATCGTGAACAACTTTAACCTACTTGGATCAACTATCAATAAAGAAGCAACAAGCAGTCAAGAAATCAGACGACGCATTGCTCTTGGCAGAATGGCTATGAAAGACCTAGATAAGATTCTCAAGAGCAGAGATGTCTCTCTCCATACAAAGATTCGACTTGTTCAAGCCATGGTATTTTCAACAACATCATATGGATGTGAAAGCTGGACAGTGAAAAAGACAGACAGGAAGAAAATTGATGCCTTTGAATTATGGTGCTGGCGGCGAATACTGTGTATACCATGGACTGCCCGAAGAACAAACCAGTCGGTACTAGAAGAGATCAAACCTAAGCTTTCTTTAGAAGCTCAGATGACAAGACTTCGACTTTCATACTTCGGACACATCATGCGAAGAGAGAGATCATTAGAGAAAGACATCATGCTTGGCAAGATAGAAGGTCAACGCAAAAGAGGAAGGCCAGCAATGAGATGGATTGCTACAATAACAGCAGCTACGGGTACCAGTCTGTCAACAATGAGCCGCCTGACTGAAGACCGAACACAATTTAGGATAGCTATCCAGAGGGTCGCCATGAGTCGACTCCGACTCGACGGCACTTAACAACAACAACAGGTATGCAGCTGCCGATTCTAGCTTAGCGCCCTCCGGAGGCGAATCCTCCTGCTTCAAGGCAGACTGCTCCCCCTGAATCCAGCGAATAGCGGCCCTGGACACAAACGCTCCACAAACAGACGCTTGCAAGGCTAGGGCATTAGCATCAAAATCCTGTTTCAGAAACGCCTCTAACTTCCGATCCTGAACATCCTTCAGGGCTGCACCCCCTTCTACTGGAATTGTGGTCGTCTTCGTGACTACTGACACAAGCACGTCGACCTTAGGCATCCGCAACAACTCCCTCTCCTCCTGAGGGACCGGGTAAAGGTGTGCAATCGAACGCCCACCCCTTAAGCTAGCCTCCGGGCACTCCCACTCAGACTCTATCATTTGCTTAATCACTCTGTGCATAGGGAAGCAGCGCTGTTCTGACTTAAAGCCTTGCAATAAGGGATCCTCCAGAGGCTCCTGCTGCAATGAAGGCGGCACGATATTCAAGGCAGCGAGGGACTGAACAATCAGCGCTCCCAGCTCTTCCTTACGGAACACCCTGAACACATTAGGATCCTCTCCCGGCCCCAGCTCCCCTTCTTCCAACTCCTGAGGCCAAGACTCCAGACCTAACTCAGAGGAGATTTCCCCCTCCTCAGGCAGTAGAGGGTCAGAGGACTGAGGATCTAACTCCTCGGAAGAAAAATCCCTACCCGGTAACTGAGATGAGGGGCCCTCACCGATGAGGGGGATCTGACAGTTTGGATTCTTTTTGCATAGAAACCCCCTGAACCCCTGTAGCTGCACACTCCATCGGCTGAGACAACTTCAACAAATAGGCTTTATGTAAAGCTAAAATAAAATCAGGAGAGAAAATAAGAGGCCAATGCCTTAGACCCAGGAGGCAAAACTTTGCTGTTGTCTTCTCCTGAAGGCTCCTTATGGGATTTTGATCTCTTTTTCCCCGAGCGCTGCAAAATCGCGGGAACAGGAGCGGTGTCTGAGGGAAGCGTGGCTGCCGTTGTCGCAGACAGCTTCTTCCTCTGCGGTCTTTCCCCCGACAGCTCTCCGGGGACTGTACTCTCCATCAGGGTGGAAACTAAATAAAAGAACCGAACCGAAAAACTACACGAAGCCCCCTCAAGCTTAGAAAAAGCCCGCTGAAACCTGTAGCCCAAAGCAAAATACCAGCGTTCAGAAAAATGGCCGCCTGAAATTCCCGCCGGCGCCGGAAACAAGCACCCGACCAGCCAACGCTCTACCCAAAACCGAGCCCTGAGCACCAAAACCAGCAAAAGATCGTAGCTTACCTTAGCTATTAACAGCAAGGAACCGTCTCTAGTCTCTGCTGCTAGCGAGGGATCGAGATGAAAGGAACCATCGCGGAAAGAGGATACTGGGGCCCCCAGCTCCTAATAATCCCACATTAACCACAGCGAATCCTCTGGAAGCAGGATCTGCCCCCGAATTTTAATCAAAATAACAAACCAAACTGAAGAGAAAGGATCGCTGATTTATACATGCACCCTATTCCCCTCCTTCAAAGGAATAAGGGAGCACTTCTTGCTATGATGCCCTGCTAGGGCCAGTGAGCAAGGTTCCTCTCTGTAAAAACTTTAAACACTCGAAGTTGCCTTTTGTTTTGTTTTGTTTTGTTTTTTTTCTTAAACTTAACCTCCAAAAACTACCACCACTGTCTGACCAACGTCGTCTCTCCTGGGAGCCTGCCAGAGATACGTCCACTCTAGCTGCTGAGGACTGAAGACTGACCTTCAAACACCAGAGGGAGCTATTGCATCTGTTAACAAAAGTTTCAGCATTCAGTCCTCAGCTGCTAGAAGGGATTGACTACCCAACTGTACCTGGACTGGCCCGGAGAGACGAAGAGGAAGTGGTCTTTAATAAGATTCACTATTTCCCTGAACTTATTTCTAAAAAGATCGTCCCTAAGACCAGTAGTTTACAGCCTGAGTTTTCTAGTGTTAATGATCATTACATAGGTTCTTCATGGCATCCTTAAACACTGCAGGTCATGTGAACTAGATTTTCGTTTAATATTCTTCACTTTTCTCCATGAGAATGTAAAGTTTGTTTTGTCCCTCTTTGAGGGAGAATGGTAATGAATTTTTTATTATCATCCATATATATAATGTAAATATTCAACCTCAAAGTTGATGAGATGTTACATGGTACTACAGCATACAATTCTGTTAATTATGTCTCTCAACAAGGTCAAAGGTCTTAGGGTTACAAGCATGAGATTTAGTACTTTTGGCCTTTATGAGGGTGGATTTAACAACCAAACTCTGATGTAGTAGTTGAAGCTTTTCAAAACTTTAGTTCCCAGGATACAATACCTAGATAAGCTGGTTGCTGTATAGTATTTCCTACATACCTCCTGGAAGAGGAGTAGTTTTTTAAAAAATGTTTTGTTTAGATTATAGTTTAATTGCTTGCTATACCGTCTTTCATTTGTCATGGCAAAGCGGTTTACAATCAAATAAAAACCACAGCAAATTACACAGGTCTGCAAAAAAATTGTTTTCAAGAGCTGTTTTGGTTATTCCACGTAATCTTTATGTTTTTTGGTGCGCTGAATCCGAACATGACCTCCATTTTGTCATAGGACATCACGTTTCCTGATAATTTAGGTAACTATGTTAAATAAGGCAATACCTCAAAATAAATGGAAATAGACTTATAAAATTAAAGTTTTATTACAATATTTTCATGAAAATCCTTTTTTGAACTGAAATGAGCTCACCTACACACACTAAACTCGATTCTTCTTCCTTGTGAGGCTCCTCTTGGTGCATTTACACTTGTGAGTAGCATCTGGAATGTCTCTCTGAAGCATCCAACAGTAGTCTGCCATCATTGTAATGCTCCATTTTCCCTGGTATCTCCTTTCCATCTCTTTAATGTCTTGGTGGAATCGTTCACCTTGTTCCTCACTCACAGCCCCCAAATTTTCAGGAAAGTAGTCAAGGTGGGACTGGAGGAAATGCACTTTTAAACTCATCAGGCAACCTAAAGCTTGAAATGCTTTCAGCATTCGTCCGACAATCTTTTTGTAGTGAGGATCTTTGTTATTGCCTAAAAATTTCTGTACGACTTCTTTAAATGCAATCCACCCTTCTTTTTGAGGATCCATCATGGTGTTGACAAACTCTTGATCAACTATAAGCCTTCTAATGTCTGGTCCGACAAACACACCTTCCTTCAATTTTGCCTCCGACAGGCCTGGAAACTTGGTGACCAGGTATTTGAAGCATTCTCCATCTCTTGGAAGTGATTTTACGAATTGCTTCATCAATCCCAATTTTATGTGGAGAGGTGGTAGAAGAACTTTATGGGAATGTACCATAGTTTCTCGGAGGACATTTTTTTCACCAACTGTTAGCACCCTCGGCTGCCAACTCTTCTTGGTCCAGTGATTTTGTCGGTCTCGACTGTCCCATAGACACAGAAAACAAGGATATTTGGTATACCCAGCTTGCTGCCCAAGCAGCATGCACAAGACCTTCAAGCCCCACACACTTGCCAACCATGGTCTTCATATTTAAGTTTATGAAGAACCAATTCCAAGTTCTCGTAGGTTTCCTTCAAGTGTACGGAATGACCTACAGGTATGGAAGCGTAAAAACCGTTGTGGAGTAAAACTGCTTTGAGACTTCTTTTTGAAGAATCTATAAAAAGACGCCATTGCTCTGAATCATATTGGATTTTAAATTGACCCATCAGACCTTCGACATCGATGCAATAAACCAACTTGTCTTCCTGGGCGAAGTAAGGAACGAACTCCTTTTCACGATGTCTGAACCATGAAGATGACAATCCTGGCAACAATAAATTCCTGCTTTTCAGCCTTGATCCGAGTAACTCATTGGCATCTTTGGGAAGATTCAAGTCTCTTACCAAATCATTCATCTCCTCCTGAGAAAACAATTTTGGTCTTGTATCATCTTCAAAGTCAGAACTTGATTCGTCATTCTGTTCAGGTATGACTTCACCTTCATCAGAGCTAGGTATCTCTTCCAAGGTATCAAGGGGCTTGGGTGCTGGTATATCTGTGCCATGGGGGATGGGACGAATTGCCGAGTGAAGATTTGGGGTATGAAATGGAATGCTTCAATTTGGAATTAAACCCTTTCACATCGCATGAACAAAAGTAACAGTCATCACTATGGTTCGTTTTCTCTCGCCATACCATAGGAATCCCATAACGGAAAGATTTTTTCTTACCCTTGAACCAGTTTCAGAGGTCCTCAACACACCATTTGCACACTTTATGAGGCGCCCAGACTTTATCTTGATCTCCAATTTTTAGTCCAAAGTATGCAAAGTATACTTTTTTCACAAAGTCTAATATTCTGCTGTTGCTTCAACACTGTATATTCACCACAGATGAAACAGAAACTGTCTGGCGAATTAATACACTTTCGCGGAGCCATAACATAACGGTTGAAGAATGACGAGCTAACACAAATTGCGATGAAAAAGTGTGAACAGCCTAGAACCAAGAACCTGATGATGATTCGTGCACAAGTGTGGCATGCAGGAGAGAGCAGCTCTGTGTCTGTACACCAGATGTCACAGTGCTGGCCACGCCCCCTGCACTGACCGGAGCTGCTGCTATCTGCCCTGTGTCTCCCTCCCACTGGATTCTTCAGGAAAGATTAACCCCTTCTACCATTAGAAGCACGGACTTAAAACTTGCTTAGCTTATGTATATATTGCTGACCATCAGATTTACAGTGCTATATTTTTTTTTACGTAACTCGGACAACCCCTTTAAGGTTTTTTTGGTATTTTATATCTTAAATGCATTTATGTGAATTAATTAATAGTAATTTGAATTAATTAATAATTTGAAAAAATTTGATAAATTTGAAGACAATTCTGCATGTTGTGGCAAGTCTAGGAGTTTTTTCAATATTTTATTTGTTTTCAGCACACCAAAATACATGGAAATTAGATGAAAATAATCAAACAGCTTTTTAGTCGCAGACCTGTGTTATAATTAATTGATAATAAAACAAAGCAGTAATTTTACAATCAAATTAAAACAAAGATGCCCACATTTTTTTTGGGGGGGAGGGCACCAGAAAGTGTGTTTAGGGGGCACTGCCACCAACTCTTTTGGGGCATCAAGGTATTTCAGACCAAGTGAAGGCAACCTGCAAAATCTAAACCAAAAAGATATCAGTCTAGCCCTCCCTTCAAAGAAATCAGTCCACTGAGAATCATTCTGACCATTAGACTTTGAATCCTTAACATACTGCAGTACTAAGGAGTATAGAGATAGCACCAAACTAGATGCTTTTATTACTAATGGCCCCTAAGGTGACATTTTACTTACCAGTTAGTCCTTTCCTTGAGTCCTGCCAGACCAGTCCAGACAAGTGGGTTGTGCTCCCTACTAGCAGATTGTTGGAGACAAAGAACCAATGAAAAGCCCAGGTTTCAATGACAATACTCCCATGCCTCAATTTGCCTTAGCCACCAGAGGTCTCTTCAGTTTTCGTCCCAAGGAATATGGAAGAAACAAGGCTCACACAACCCGCAAGAATAATACCAGCTGAAGTGCAGGGCCAGAAGAAAAAGAAAACAATAACAGTTCCTCCTTGGAGAAAGCGCATCGCGGGGAAAAATACAGTCACTGCGTGCGGAGGTATCCCTGATAGGTATCTAAAAGGATTAATATCAGCAGAGATATTAAGGAAGATCCAAGACATCAAGCTGAAGGATGCTGCATTAACAGAAGACCTAAAATGTATATGTTCCAACAATAAATTGAAAGTAGCAGTAGAAGCACAAAAACTGCAAAGATATGAAGAAAATCAAAAAGAAAGATAGCAAAATACGCTATTTAGAGAATCCAAAACAATTCTACAGGGATCTGGGAAAGAGCATTAAGATGGTAAAACCATCACCAACCAAAATCGAAAAGCTTCTGGAGAAAACTATACAAGAACCCTATAAAGCACAATCAAGAAGCAGAATGGTTACTATGCATATAGGAGCATTTAGAAAAAGCAAACATCAAACCGATGGAATGGCCTGCAGTATCAACAAAACAGTTGGAAAGCAGGTTAAAGCGAACACCAAACTGGAAGAATCTTGGTCCAGATAGAACAACCAACTTTTGCCTCAAACAGTTATCATCACTCCACCCAGACCTGGTGAATTGCAAAAATCAATTGTTTAAGCCACCAGACTTAACACCACAATGGCTTATTACAGGAAGAACATGTCTCCTTTCCAAAGGGGACCCAAGTAACACTCCCAAAAATTACAGACTAATAACTTGTCTACCTACAGTCTATAAGCTGTTCCCTGCAATATATGCAGACAGAATATATGATCATATTGAGTCCAATGGCAATAGAACAAAAGCGCAACAAGAGAGGAGCATATGGCATCAAAGACCAGTTAATGTTGAATAAGGCCATCATGGCCAGCACTAAGAAAAGCAAAAATCTCAGTATAGCACGGATTGATTTTAAGAAAGCTTTTGACAGAGTCCCACACTCATGGATAATAAATTGCCTTGAAATGTATAAAATAAATCCTGATTTGACAGAGTATATTAAGTTCACCATGACAATGTGGGATACCACACTTTTTGAAAAACGAAGATGGTCAGTATATCATTCCCAACATCAGGATCTAGCGAGGAATATTTCAGGGCGATTCCCTGTCGTCCCTTTTGTTTCGTGTGGCTCTTACTCCAATGAGTACTCTCATCAAATCTTTGGGATACAGATTTAGCCTGAATCCTAAAGAAGGTAACAACAAAGAAAAAACATCTCATTTATTATTTGTAGATGATTTGAAGCTATATAGTTCCAGTGACCAACACCACTCCCTGTGGTGAAAAGCTTTTCTGATGACATCAGCGTGACCTTTGGCCTTAAAAAAATATGCTAAGGCAACATTTTTCTTTGAGGAAAATTGAGCAAAACAGAAAATACCTCCTTGGCTGAAGGCTGTGATATCAAGGACCATGTACAGGTAGGCGTATATAAGATCTCGGAGTAGAGGAAGGACCAGCACAAGCAGAAATTACTGAGAGAAAAGATCAGTAAGGAATACTACAGGAGTCTAAAATCATTAATAAAAAGTGCTTTAACATCATGGAATAAGATACAAGCCATCAATCAGCTGGCAATTCCTGTACTTTCATACAGCTTTGGGATTCTGGACTAGTCTTGAAAAACTGGATGTGCGAACATAAAACTCCTCCATGCCCTTGAAGTAATTTACAAGAATTAGTGTATCCCAAGTGTACATCCCTAGAAATGAAGGAGGGCTAGGGCTCAGAGGTTCATTACACATACAGAGCTACTATTATAGGCCTCTAGGCCTACTTAACTGCATCCTCAGATCCAAATTAACAAAAAGTGCTGAAATATGAGAGTAAACATCCAAAATCTGTCTCCATCATCAAACTTGGACAAGTGTTTGGACGACTAGAAGGAATGGGTGAAAATCCATAGACATATACAGGGAAGGAAGTAACAATTTGTAAAACAAGAGAAAAAAACTCTTAGATCAACAGACAAGGAAAAACAAGTGGCAAATGCACAAATATAGTGTGAAATACAGAGTGTTACTCCAGGAACCCTTTGTCAATCAAGAATGGACACATGAATGGTTGAGGAGAGGTGAATTGAAACTGAAGGATGAGAGGTTGATAGTTGCAGCCCAGGACAGTGGATTACGGATGAGATGGTTTACAGCGAGCATTGAAAAAACTGGCAGCACAGACATATGTCAATTTTATAAGAAAGACTTGGAAACAGTGACTCAACTCATAGTTGCCTCACCTCATAGCTGCCTAACCCATTGGAAACTCTATAAGCACTACAACATCACTGTGCCCGAAAAGCATTGGGATCATGACCTTAAGAGAATTACAGAGAATGAGGAGGTTATGATCAGCTGGGATACTCCCATTTCGACCGATAAAAAGCTGAATGTGAGGAAGCTGGATATAATGGTTAAGGAGAAAACCACCAGAAGAAGATTTGATAATAGAGGTGTCAGTTCCAAGCGACGATTATGAATTGAAAGGAGAGGCAGAAGATTCTGAAATACCAGGAAATGCAGTCAGAGACCAAGAAAATGCGACAGAAAGATATAGAAATATTTCTCATCACCTTGATTTAATAAATGGAGGAAGAATGGCAAGGAAATCCATAGTACTACCTTTTAACTTTCAAAAGGGAGACTATGATAAAATGAGAAAAACAGTTAAGAAAAAACTGAAAGGAGCAGCTGCAAAGGTTAAAGATTCACATCAAGCATGGGTGCTGTTTAAAAATACTATCTTGGAAGCCCAAACCAGCTGTATTCCATGCTTTAAGAAAAGTGGAAGTCAGTCCAAAAACCTGCCAACATGGCTTAAGGGTGAGGTCAAAGAGGCTGTTGAAGCCAAAAAAGGACATGGAAAAAGGAGTCAAATGACGAAAACTGGAAACAATATAAGCACTGGCAAGTTAGATGAAAGGCATTGATAAGGCACGCAAAGAGAGAATTTGAAAAAAAGCTTGATGTGGAAGCAGAACTGCGTAATGAAACTTGTTGAAGTACATTCGTTGGAAAGAACCTGTGAGAGAGTCAGTTGGACCATTGGATGATAGAGTGGTACAAGGGGCACTAAGAGGGGACAAGGCTATAGTGGAGAGACTGAATGAATTCTTTGCTTCGGTCTTTATTGAAGATGATGTAGGGAAGTTATCCATGCCTGAAATGGCATTTAAAGCTGATGCAGCAGAAGAATTGAAAGAAATATCAATAAACTGGGAAGATGTATTACAACTGTTTGATAAACTGGAGAGTAGCAAATCACCTGGACCGGATGATATACATCCAAGGGTGTTAAGAGAACTGAAATATGAGATTGCAGACCTACTATTACTAATCTGTGAACTATCATTAAAATCATCAGTAATACCTGAAGATTGGAGGATAGCCAATGTAACACCAATTTTTAAAAAGGGTTCTAGGGGTGATCTGGGAAACTACAGACCGGTGAGCCTGACGTCAGTACTGGCAAAAATGGTAGAAACCATTATTAAGAACAAAATTTCTGAACATGTAGATAGCCATGGTATAATGGGAGATAGCCAATATGGCTTTAGCCAGGGAAGATTTTCGTCTTACTAATCTGATATATTTTTTTGAAGGTGTAAAAAAACAGGTAGACAAAGGTGGGCTTTTCAGAAAACCTTCGACAAGGTCCCTCATCAGAGACTTGGCAAAATTAAAATGTATGGGATAAGAGACAGTGTACTATTGTGGATCAGGAACTGGTTAAAAGATAGAAAGCAGAGGGTAGGGCTAAATAGCCAATTTTCCCAATGGAGAAAGGTAAACAGTGGAATACCCCAGGGATCTGTGCTGGGTCCACTGCTTTTTAACATATTCGTAAATGACCTGTAAATGGGAATAACGAGTGAGGTAACCATATTTGCAGATGACACAAAATTATTCAAAGTTGTTAAACCCCATGAGGATTGTGAAAAATTGCAAGAGGACCTTAACAAACTGGAAGACTGGACGTTCAAATGGCAGACGAAATTTAATGTGGACAAGTGCATAGTTATGCACCTATGAAAGAACTACCCAAACTATGGTTACATCTGACATTCGAGCTATTGCAGACCTAACTAAATTCAGGAAGGCAATCAAGTTTCACCTATTCCGCCAATTCTACCCAGCCAGCAATGGAACCTAAAATACCCACCTAATAACACCCATTCTAAGCCTTTATCACAGTCCCAAGCTCCTTCCTGCAGATCAGACAAATTCCATCTTAAAGTAAGCATTGTGTTGCATATAACTCAGTGCAACTAAAATTTCATGTATATAATCCAACCCTGTTATTTAATTGACCCCTCATGTATATAGTTCAACCCTATTATCCAAGTTGATATTCCTGTTCTATGTAAAACCAAACAGTTTGTGTTTAGGTTGTTTTTGTTATACTGTAAACCGCGCTGATACCGAATAGTGCGGTATATAAGCAACTGTAATAAATAAATAAATAAATAAATAAATACACGATGCAAGATTACATATAAGGAACCACCACCCAGGTAAAAGATTTAGGCATCACCGCGGATAATACATTGAAACCCTCTGCCCAATATGCAGTGGAAGCCAAGAAAGCAAATAGAATGCTAGGAATCATAAGAAAAGAAATGGAGAATAAAACAAAAGATATTATAATGCCTCTGTATTGCTCCATGGTGCGACTGCATCTTGAATATTGTGTGCAATTCTGGTTTCCGTATCTTAAAAAGGATATAGTAGAATTAGAAAAGGTACAGAGAAGAGCCACAAAAATGGTAAAGGGGATGGAAAGATACTCCTATGAAGAGAGGCTAAAAAGGTTAGGGCTCTTCAACCTGGAAAAGAGACAGCTGAGGGAAGATATGATATAGGTCTATAAATTAATAAATGGAGTAGAACGGGTAAATGTAGATCGATTGTTTAGGCCATCAAAATGTAGAAAAACTAGAGAACATGCAATGAAGCTACAGTGTAACCCATATAAGACTAATAAGAGAAAGTATTTTTTCACTCAACGCACAAACTATGGAATTGGTTATCGGAGGATGTATTAAAAACTCTTAGTGGTAGCTAGGTTTAAAAAAAGATTTGGACAAGTTCCTGGAGGAAAGGTCCATAAACCATTATTAAAGGGGACCCAGGAAATCCACTGCCTGTCCCAATACAAGCATTGTGGAACCTGTGTCTTCTGAGGAAAATGCTAGGTACTTGTGACCTAGATTGGCCACTGTTGGAAATAGGATACTGGGCTTGATTGACCTTGGTCTGACCTAGTATGGCTTATCTTATGTTCTTATAGGCTTGCTAAAGAATAATTTCCAAGCACATCTTGACAAACTACCCATACATGTTACATCTTATTAACTCCAGCAGAAGGCTCAATTGGCACAATGCAAGTACTATGCCAAGCATTAGCAGTAAATTTGAGAGACTCAGATCATACTCTACATGCCCTGGCTTAAAACTGAGGTTCAACGACTGTCATGGTATGTGCAAAACTAACCAATTTGGAGAATGTGCCCCAACCGCAGGCAACAATGAGTGATCAACAATAGAGAGTTATGTACAGGAAACTATTAACATAAGGCTGTCAGTAGACGAGGAACCTATAGAACCAAATATAAAAATCATAGCGGACCCAAGGGTACCGCAGCAGAAGAACAGAGCAATACAGTTCCAGGGGCAGGCTCTGGACTGGTGTAGCAGGACTAAAGGAAAAGACAGTATCTGGTAAGTAAAATGTCACCTTCCATATCATCCTGCTAGACCAGTCCAGACAAGTGGGATATACCAAAGCTACAACTCCACTGGGCAGGAAGAAGACAGTAGCTTGCAAAACCCTTGAGAAACATATGCCGTGTCTGCTCTCGCGTGAGCATCCAAGCTTGACAAAAATGGAAAGTGATGCCCATGTTGTTGCAGGTGCTACCGAGCTCTGCTCTGCCCACAAGGATGCCTGTTCTCGGGTTGAATGGGTGCACAAACCTTCTGGAACCAGCCAGTTCCGTAACAGATACACTGAGTCAATGGCCTCCTTAATCCAGCGCCCCAAAGGCAACTTAGCCATTGCATCACCCTTGTGTGGGCCAGCAAGCAGTACAAAAGGATGGTTGGACTTATAAAAAGAATTTATAACCTCCAAGTACTAAAGAAGCACCCTCCGGACATTCAGAAGGCAAAGATCTTTATCCTTCACCTGACACTGCTCCTTAGAGGAGGCGGCCAGGCAGACCACCTGGTTCAAATTAAAGGAAGAAATCACCTTATGCAGGAAAGGAAGGCACAGACTGAATTGAGATGGACTCCTCTGAAAACAACAGATAAGGATCTCAGCAAGACAGAGCCTGCAGCTTGGAAATCTGCCTTGCAGAACAAACCACAACCAAGAACAATATCTTGAGTGTCAAATCCTTCAAAACTGCGTGCTTCAATGGCTCAAGGGGTGCCACCATCAGGGCCCTGAACACCACACAGATCTCAGGAAGGGACCAAAGACCAGAGGAGAGGATGCAGACACCAAAGCCCCTGGAAAAAGCGGGAGACTTACCAGCCTATGGACCTCGGAAACAGGCCAAAGCTGTCACCAAAACTTTCAGGAAACTAAGGGAAAAGCCCTTCTCCAGGCCATCCTGTAGAAAGGCCAACAGCAGCTTCGCTGCCTTAGGAACCAAATGCTGAGCACCGCACCATTGCTCAATGAGGCACCAGACCCGCACGTATGCTAGCTTGATAGACCTCATCTGGGCTCCGAATAGAGTGGAGACCACAGTCGGAGAATAGCTCTTATGCGCTAGCCATCTCCTTTCAAGAGCCAAGCCATAAGCAAGAAGGGAACTGGGTCCTCCAGGATGATCAGTCCCTGCTGCAATAGGCCCCAAGGCACCACCAGGATAATCCTGCCCAGGTGGCGTTTTATATGCCGAGGCACACGCCCCACCAGGATCCACAAACACATACAGCAAAGTGCTGACTTGGCAAAGGCTGGGCCAGAGCTTCAACGCCCTCAGAACCTGTCTCCGTGCGGCAACTGAAGAAGCGGTAAACTTTGGCATTGGAGTGGGTTGTCATCAGATCCATTTTGAAGTGACCCCAGCAGTGCAGAATCAACTGAAATACCTCCTGACCGACTCTCCAGGATCCAGAGTCAGCTGAGGAACTTGCCTTCCATATAGTCCACCCTGGCAATGTGCAGAGCCATCAAGGCTAGAAGGTTCTTCTCCTCCCAGACGAGCCATCTCCAGAGCTACCCCGGCACTCCTTGTGCCACCTTACCGATTGATATAAGCCACTGCCATGGTGATGTCCGAAAACACCCGAACCACCCAGCCCTTGACCAGGGGCCAGAAACGCAGTAGAGTCAACCTGATGGCCATCGCTTCAAGGTGGATGATGGACCACACCTCTTCCCTGCAGTTCCAACAGTCCTGGGCTGTACGGTCTTGGCAATGGGCTCCCCAGCCCGAGAGACTGGCATCCGATGTCAGAAGGATCCAAGAGAAATTATTGAACTTCTAAGAGCCTGTGCTCAAACTTCTAAGAGCTCAGGGACCAACTAGTCAGCAAGGACTGCTGGAGCGGTCACATGTGAGCACACACCCATGACACCATCTCTATGGTCACTGCCATCAATCTGAGGAGTTGAAGATAATTGCAGACTCTGGGAGAATTCTGTGGACATTACAGTGACAGGCAATCCAAAAGGGAACGAGCCTGGATGAGCCAGTCCTCCAGATATGGATGGACACAGATCCTTCGGTGCCACAGTTGCCACCAACATGACCCTTGAGTAATGTCCTCGGGGTGGTGAATAACCTGAAGGGGGAAGGCAGCTGATAGTGAAAGCCAAGCATGGCAAAACACATATATTTTTGCTTTTTTGCCCAGATCAGGATATGAAAATAAGCCTTGGCCACATCCAGAGAATCCACGAACTCCCCTCGGTGCACTTCTTGAATCACGGAGTGCAAGGTTTCCATCCAGATGCGCAATTCATCCTGTAAGACTACATGCCCCTCTGACCCTATCCCTTCCCGTTGGATCACGGAACCTTCCTTTGCCCTCCTTCCTTTAGTACTCTCCATCTTTAATTCCAGTCTCGCTTCGGGTATCTTTACCTCTCTATGGAAGCATGCCCTTGTCCGTCCCATCCTTAAAAAGTCTTCACCTGCCCCAGACACTATGGCTAACTGGCATCCAATTTCTAATTTTCCCTTCCTTTCCAAGGTCTTTGAGAAACTAGTCTTCTCTCAACTCTCTTCACACTTGGATTCCACTCACTTCTTGCATCCACGCCAATCTGTTTTCTGCACTGGCCATAGCACAGACACTATCTTTCTTTCCCTGCTCAGCGAAACACACACTGCTCATAAACAAGGCAATATTTCTCTTGCAATTTCCTTGGATCTCTCTGCAGCCTTTGATTTAGTAGATCACCCTCTTCTACTTTCTCGTCTCTCTGACTCTGGACTCCAGGACACAACCCTTCAATGGTTTCAGTCTTTCCTGTCCTCATGTTCCTCAGTGCTTTATGGTTCTGCCTCGTCTCCCCCCTACCCTCTAACCTGTGGCGTTCCCCAGGGCTCAGTTCCGGCCTCCCTCCTCTTCAACATTTTCTTAGTCTCCCTTGCACTACTAACCCAGCAATTTGGTATCTCTGCCTACTTTTATGCAGATAATATCCTCCTCTTTCACATAACCCCCTTAAATGCTTGTTTATCCTCTGTCTCTAACTAGCTTCATTCCAACTGTCTCTCTCAATCCCTCCAAATGTTCCCCAATATGGCTCACCTTTAATATCCCTCAACCCACAATAGCCCCTTCTCTGTCCCACCCCCCCTTATTCACTCACTCTGCAATCTTGGGATCATTCTAGATTCCTCCCTGTCATTTCACGGCCACATTTCCTCCCATGTCCAATGGTCTTTCTTCTTTCTCCGACGGATCCATGCTCTTCATTCTTCTCTCGACCAGCACTCCCTTACTACCCCTCCTTCTATTACTAGTAATTTCTAGAACAGATTATTGCACCAGTGCCCTTGCTAGTCTTCCAAACTACCAACTTTGTCGATTGCAATTTCTCCAAAATTCAGCAGCCCGGATTATCACTTACTCCTTGCACCATGAACACATTACTCCCACCCTGATCAGATTTCACTGGCTTCCCATAAAATTTTGCATATATTACAAAATTCTCATATCTGCTCACCAGGCAATCCACACAGGCATATCGCAATATTTGACTGACCTACTTCATTTTCATTCCCCCCACCATCTCCTCAGATCCCTCCACACTCACTCCGTGGCCCTCCCCTCAGTTTCCCGTGCACATTTGGAGCAAACGAGTCTTTCGCTTTCTTTTTTCCTTGATCCTGCCCTAAGGAATTCCCTATCTGCCTCATTACGTGCAGAGACCTCCTTTCTCTGGTTCAAATCTAAGCTCAAAGCACACCTGTTTCAGTTGTCTTATGACCTTCCCTCCCCTTCCCCTGAGAGGTCTCCCCCTTATCTCGCTCTCTTCTTAGTCTAAGTTCTTCTCCTCTCCTCCCCATCAGCCCATTGCTCTCTTCTCCATTCTCTTTCTTTTCTGTCCTGTCCTATATTTGATTGCCGTTCTTTTCCTTATTTTTAATTTAGATCTTTGTAAACCGTTCTGATGCCTTGCTGCCTAGTAGGGCAGTATATCAAATGACAATAAAGATAAACATAAAGTTCAGGACGTCACTCCCAGCAAAAGCAAAATAACATTGGAAACAGCTACACCTTTAAACCACACATCAGTGGGAAGGGGCGTGTAAATGAAAATCCATGCAAAACACAGGCAAGCCAGTCAGCGAATGCTGGAAAGCAATGAGCACAAATGCTCGAAGCCTAGCCAACAAAGTTCCTGATCTGGAAGTCCTAATGGTGGAAATGGACATTGTGGCTATTACAGAAACATGGTTTAACGAGTCGCATGAATGGGATATAGCCATAGCTAGCTTAATCTATTTAGAAGAGATAGAGATGGTAGAAAAGGAGGAGGAGTAGCCCTATATGTCAAAAGCAATATTAAAGCTGCTGAAGTGCAGGGGATGTGAGGAAAAGAAGAAGCGCTGTGGATTGTGTTGGAAAGAGGAGATGGCACTGTCATCCATACTGGTGTAGCCTACAGGCCTCTAACTCAAACCGAAGAAATGGATAGTGAATCGATTGCTGATATTGCAAAGATAGCCATGAAAGGGGAAGTGATCGTATTGGGCGACTTTAATCTACCTGATGTGGATTGGAGCATTCCTTCTGCAAATCTGGAAAGAAGTAAAAAATTGTAGATGCCTTCCAAGATGCATTACTTAGACAAATGGTGATTGAACTGACCAGGGAGTGCTCGATACTGGATTTAGTGCTCACCAGCAGAGATAGCATGTCCAATATCCAGGAGGGTGCCCATGTGAGCAGCATCGATCATCACATGGTGTGGTTTGAGATAAAAGCAAAGGTAGAATCCAATCACAGCAAGCTCAAAGTCCTAAACTTCAAAAATACTGACTTCAGCAAAATGGCCAAGTACCTGAAGGAGGAGTTGGCAGGGTGGGAGGGGATAAGGGAAGTGGAATTGCAATGGGCTAAACGAAAGGAGGCAATAAAAGGAGCAACAGATACGTATGTAAGGCAAGTAAAGAAAAACAAGAGGAAAAGGAAACCTATTTGGTTCTCCAAAAAGTGGCTGCACAAATGTATTTTTTTAAATTTTATTTATTTATTTATAAGCTTTTATATACTACCACTTCCAAAGATCAGTGGCGGTTTACAATGAAACACAACCAAGTTACATTATAACATTCATGAACTTATGTACAAATAACATGTTGAGTAACAAAGTAACTAAACATTGTATCAACTTCATAACTTATTTACAATTAAGTGATGGTGAGATAACTGATGTCACCTGAGCAATGTGCATCTTGGCAATTGAGTAGTTCTTAGGAGATTTGAAGTGTTATGATGAATTGTGATGGATATGTTGAGTAGGTGCTGGGTTAAGCTGTTTGTGCCTGTTGATCCAAGGTAGTAAGGCCGTAGTATTGGATGAATAGATGAGTTTTGCGTTCTTTGCGAAAAGTCAGAAGATCTTTAATCATTCTAAAATTGTCAGGAAGGGCATTCCAGAGAGTAGGGGCGACACGGGTGAATGCCCTGGAGCTGGTAGCTTTATTGGTGCTAAGGATGTGTGTGGGTATGGTTAGCGTATTTTGAGAGCTGTTTGTTTTGTTTTTTTTTTAACTCTAGTGTGATCAGGTAGACGTAGAAGGGAGGATAGATAGGAGGGAGCAATTTTGCTGTATAACTTAAATACTATCATAATATATTTGTATTTGGTTCTGGTTGCAATAGGAAGCCAGTGGAGGTTATATAATAAAGGGGCGATGTGATCACTGTGGTGGGCATTGAAAATTATGTGGGTCGCTAGGTTTTGAGCCATTTGAAGTTGCTGGGTGTTTTTTTGGGGTAGACCTTGAAGGATACTATTACAGTAATCAGAATGTGGAGTTATAAGGGCTTGCAGAACTGTGCGGAAATCATGGCTTTCCAGGAGTGGTCTGAGATGCTGAATCATTTTTTCATTTAAAGTAAATGAACTTGGAGATGGATTTTATGTGCGAGATCATAGTTAAGGATTGATCAAGGATAATGCCTAAGTATCAGCTTCCTATTTTACTTCCAGCTAAGTATTGTTTATGTGGATTTTGGCAGGAGGGTTGAAGTTCTGGTTAAGTGTAATGTAACGCACTTCTGTTTTTTAGAAATTGATTTTTAAGTTGTTAGAAAGGAGCCAGTCAGTTATATCTGAGAGGCATGCCTTTATTTAGTAGCAGAAAGGGTCAGAATGGGGTGGTAAAACAACATCATCTGCGTAGAGATGATAGAATACTTTGTGTTCCTTTTTTGTGTTCAAATAAATGCAAAAAACACAGCTTTCACAAAATTCAAAAATTCGCAAACAGGGAACATAGAAAAGAATACAGAATCAAACAAAAAGAGAAATAAGGATAGCAAAATCAAAGGCAGAAGAAAAGATGGCTAAAGATGTGAAGTGTGGCGAAAATACTTTTTTCAGGTATATTCGGGAGAGGAGGAAAATCAGAGGTGGAATTGAAGGACACAAATTGAGAACGGATTTGTGGAAAGTGACATTGAAAAAGCTAAAATGCTAAACAAATACTTCTGCTCTGTTTTTACTAGAGAAAATCCAGGAGAAGGACCACTTGTGACTGACAAATATGCAAATGGGAATGGAGTAGATATCACACCATTCACAAAAGATGATGTGTTAGAGCAGCTTGCAAAACTGAAAGTGGCCAAGGCCATGGGACCGGATGTGATACATCCCAGGATACTGAAAGAGCTCAGAGAGGTTCTTGCAGGGCCGTTAAAGGATGTTTTTAATAGATCCTTGGAGAAAGGAGACGTTCCACAGGACTGGAGAAGGGCTGACGTGGTACCTCTTGACAAAAGTGGCAGTAGGGAAGAAGTGACAAACTACAGGCCAGTAAGCCTTACCTCTGTGGCAGGAAAACTAATGGAAGCGCTCCTGAAAGAGCGAATACTGGACTTCCTCAAAACCAACAGGTTGCATGATCCGAGGCAACATGGCTTTACCAAAGGACAATCTTGCCAAACAAATCTGATTGAGTTCTTTGACTGGGTGACCAGAGATCTAGATCAAGGGCATGCGATGGATGTGATCTACCTAGATTTCAGCAAAGCCTTTGATACTGTTCCTCATAGGAGGCTTATCAATGTGGTGAACTGGATCAGAAATTGGCTGACTGACAGATGACAGAAGGTGACAGTAAACAGAACTCACTCAGATGAAAGGAAGGTGATTAGCGGTGTGCCTCAGGGTTTGGTCTTGGTGCCAATGTTCCCTCTAATTTTCTGTAGGCTGTGTGCGCATAAAATATCAGCTGTGCAGCTTATGAAGGAAGGTTAAATTTTTGTGCACCACATAACAACACTCGGAGTTATATACTTTAAAATTTGACTACACGTCAGAATACAATATGTACACCACAAAGATTTTAATCAAATTAAATGAAAATAGACGTTTACTAAATGAAGAGGAAAATTTCTAGTAATTGCAATCACAACTTTTAAATTTTAAGACGTCTGTGTTTTCTATCAGAATCAGAACCGTAATTTTTGTGCGCTCTGTTGTAAAGTATGTGCGCTCGCTCGGCAAGGTGTGTGCGCGCGCACACGCGCACAGCTTAGAGGGAACAGTGCTTGGTGCCGGTACTGTTCAATGTATTTGTGAGCGATATTGAGGAAGGACTGAATGGAAAAGTCTGTCTTTTGGCAGATGACACAAAAATTTGCAACAGAGTGGACTCCCCTGAAGGAGTGGATAACATGAGGAAAGAACTACAAAACTGGACGTATGGTCTAATGCTTGACAGTTAAGATTTAATGTGAAGAAGTACACTGCCATGCACTTGGGAAGCAGAAATCCAAGGGAATTGCATACAATAGGGGGCAAGAGGTTGGTGTGCATGGACCAGGAGAAGGACCTCGGAGTGATTGTTTCTGAGGATCTCAAGGTGGTGAAACAGTGTGACAATGCAGTGGCAAAAGCCAGAAGGATGCTGGGTTGCATACAGAGAAGAATTACCAGCAGACAGGAAGAGGTACTAATCCCACTGTACAAATCGCTGATGAGGCCTCACTTGGATGTTCAGTTTTGGAGACCATATCTCACAAAGGACATAAAAAGACTGGAAACAGTTCAGAGGAAGGCGACTAAAATGACCTGGAGCCTGCATCAGAAGACTTATGAGAAAAGACTTGAAGATCTAAATATGTACACTCTGGAGTAGAGGAAGAATAGGGGAGATATGATTCAGACCTTTAAATACTTAAAGAATATTAATGAACAAACAAACCTCTTCCAAAGATGGGAAAGCTGTAAAACTAGACGGCATAACTTGAAGCTGCAAGGGGGTAAACTGAAAGGCAATGTCAGGAAATACTTTTTCACTGAAAGGGTGGTGGATGCTTGGAATGCCCTCCTGATGGAAGAGGTGGGGGTAAATGCGGTGACAGAATTCAAAATGGCATAGGACAGACACAGTGGATCCTTTTATAGCAACAGGATAAAATCAAAACAAACATAACTATCTCTTATATCTCAGTAAATAGGGGTGACCTACACGGAGCGCTGGGTATACCCCTAAACAGAAACATGGAGAAGAGGTGACCTGCACGGAGCAGCAGGTGCACCTACTCTTGCCGCCTTGCTGGGCAGACTAGATGGACCATGCTGGTCTTTATCTGCTGTCATATACTATGTTACTATGTAAAGTGTCAATGACCCCCTCTTGAGGTCCAGAATGGGCCGGAAGGAATTGTCCTTTTTTGGCACCACAAAAAATATGGCGTTTCTGCCCTTGCCCCACTCATCCAGGGGACGGGCAGGTGGGCACCACTGCCTTTAGGCACAGTAACTTGTCCAAGGTGGTCTGCAAAGCAGCAATTTGATCACAGATCCACAAGAGGAGATGACGAAGGCATCCAGAATTGGTTCTTTGCATTTCAGGACATAGCCAAACTGAATGGTGTCTAGCTCCAGCCATCCTTGTTAATCTTGGCCCATTCCTGAAAGAAAAGGCAAAGCCTGCATCCAACTGGAGGAACCAGGTAATGAGCCCCAAACCTTCAGTGAATAGCCTGGGACAGTCCTCCTCTGGAGGGAACAGAGTCCCTGGGCCCATGCGCTCCACGAAAGGACTGAGAACGAGCCCAAAGCCCAGAAGCAGGGGGAAGAAAAGCTTTCCAGGCCAGTAATGACAAAAATCCCAAGACTTCCATGGATCCAGCCAAAGTGCCCTCGCTGGACGAGCAGAGGCTAACAAGAAAAGGGCACCAGCCTGCTTCACTGACCCCCTGGACCTGTCCTCCGGAAGGCGGTAAAGATGTTGTCTCACCCAGGTCCTTCACCAAATCAGCTCCAAAAAAGAGAAAATTAGACTTTCCTGCTAATTGTTGTTCCTTGAGGAACTCCAGTTCAGTCCCTCACCTCTGGGTAATGCACTTCCTCCTGCAGCATGGAGAATGGGCAAGTCAAACTTGTGACATTCACTGTACATATCTTGCTGGCACCCCCACCAGCTTCCAGTGACCTAATGACAAAGCAGACTCAAAGGAGCAACAAATAAGTAGCTATAGTACTAATCATTAAAACTTAACTGTTGAACTGAACTAACTACCCATTAAACAAAGGGGCAACTGTCCCTCTCCTGCTTGAAAGAAAACAAGAGATAAGAGAGGGAGAGAAAGAATACAGAACATACAGTACTCGAGTACAGAAAGAAATTTGCTGAAATTCTACTGCCCGGCTGCCGATTCAGCAGACCCTAAAAATGACTGTGCTAAAAGTGACAACCAGCTCCCAGGGAGGGAATCGGGACTGAAATGGAGTTCCGCAAGGAACAACAATTAGCAGGTAAGTCTAATTTCTCTTTCCTTATCGTCCCTCCAGTTCAGTCCCTCACCTCTGGGATGTAAAAGAGCAGTAAATTACTGGGAGGGACCTGTCCACCCAGACCGCAACACCGCAGACCCGAAGCAGGCATCTCCCAACGCTTGAACATCTAGACAATAATGTTTACTGAAAGTATGCAAAGACCACCAGGTGGCTGCTTTGCAAATCTCAACCGGAGGAATTAAGCTATGTTCAGCCTAGGAATTAGCCTGCGCTCTAGTAGAATGAGCCCGCAGCCCTACAGGCACCTGACGGCCTTGCAAAATATAAATCGATGCTATTGCCTCACGGACCCATCTGGAAATCGAAGCTTTGGATGCCGCTTCACCCTTATGAGGGGACCTCCAAAGAGAACGAACAAACGCTCTGACTTGCGGAAAGACCTTGAAACCTTTAAGTATTGACAAAGAGACCTCTTTATATCTAACTGATGCAAACGACGATCCGACTCATTCTCCTCCGAACGCCCAACACTGGCAAGGAGACAGACTGAATGACATGAAATGGCGAAACTACCTTTGGCAGGAAAGACGGAACAGGACGCAAAACCACCTTTTCCCTTGAGAAAACTAGAAACAGTTCTCGACAAGGCAACACCTGCAACTCCGAGATCCACTGTCCAGAGCAAATGGCTACCAAAAACACTGTCTTTAAGGTCAAATCTTTCAACGAAGCCTGATGCAAAGACTCAAAAGGCTCCCTAGACAAGGCTTCTAAGACCAGGGTGAGATCCCAAGGAGGAGAAACCAACCTGCGCGAAAGACATAGACGGGACACCGCTCTCAAGAAACGAACCACATCGACATGAGCACCCCAGGTGACCCCTTGAACCTTTCCTCGATAACAAGAAATAGCTGCCAGCTGAACCCTCAACGAACTGGCCACCAACTCCTTATCGAAACCATACTATCGGAACTGAAACTGTGGCAGGACGGACCTGCCGTTGTTTACACCAGTCCTCAAAAATACGCCAAACCCACACATAAGCTAAGGACATTGATCTTTTTCTCGCCAAAAGTAAGGTAGCAATCACTGCACTAGAATAACCTTTCTTTTTTAACCTAGCCCTTTCAAGGGCCAAGCCGTAAGTGAGAACTGATCCAACTTAGGCATTTGCAGAGGACCTTGAAGCAGGTGGTCCTCCCTTGTCGGCAACCACCACGGTTTCCTGTCGAGAAGACGCATCAGATCAGCATACCACAGTCGACACGGCCAATCTGGAGCCACTAGAATTATTCTTCCCCAATGGGCTTCGATGCACTGAACCACTCAATCTAAGAGAGCCCAAGGAGGGAACATGTAGAGGAGACCGTGCGTGGGCCATTGTTGTATCAAGGCATCTAGTCCTTCTGACATTCTTTCTCGTCTTCTGCTGTAAAACCGACTCACCTTTGCCGACAGAAAAGTTGCCATGAGATCCATCACAGGAGTTTCCCATTTGTGAACTATCTGCGCAAACACATCTGGATGAAGCTCCCATTCCCCCGGATCCACGTGAACCCAGCTGAGAAAGTCCGCCATCACATTGTCCTTTCCTGCAATGTGTGCCGCCGACAAATCCTGAAGCTGAGACTCTACCCAATTGAACAGGCTCTCTGCCTCTAGCTCCAGAGCCGCGCATCTCGTGCCCCCTTGACGATTGGGTGCTTTCGGACAATGCCATGATGGTAGCATACCTCAAACTGCTCGATCCCGTAAGGTGGACTCAAAGGCCCGAAGCGCTAGAGCTACAGCTCGCAACTCCAGTCAATTGATTGACCAATTGATTTCTTGCTCGGTCCAACAGCCCTGCGCGACGAGCTCTCTGCAATGAGCCCCCCACCCAGCTAGACTGGCATCTGTTAGGACCAGGATCCGCTGCGGCTGTTCAAGAGGCATGCCTGCTGCGAGATTCTGTGGAAGAAGCCACCACCGCAGGGACGTCCTGACTCGCCCTGGACAAGGAAGGTGCTTGGACAGAAAATCGCTCTGGTTGGATTAGCGACGGAGCAGCGACCTCTGTAAGGGGCGCATGTGAGCTCTAGCCCACGGCACCACTTCCAGAGTCACCGCCATCGTTCCTAAAATGCATAGATAGTGCCAGGCCGAAGGTGCAGGACTGCTCAAAAAAACGCAAATCAATAGCCGAAGGCTCTGGGCTTGGGAATTTGGCAGAAACATTGCTCCCACTCGAGTGTTGAAGCGAACTCCCAAATATTCCATAACTTGCGAAGGAACCAAACTGCTCTTTGCAGCATTGACTACCCAACCGAGACTCTGTAGGAGCTCCACCACTCTGTCCGTGACCCGCACACTCTCGAACCTGGACTTTGCTTGAATCAACCAGTCGTCGAGATAGGGATGAACCAATATTCCCTCCTTTTGAAGGGCCGCTGCCACCTTCATCATAACTTGGTGAAGGTACGTGGAGCTGTCGCTAGACCGAAGGGCAACACCTGAAACTGGAAATGCCCCCACAGTAGTGCAAATCTTAGAAACTTTTGATGATCGGGCCTGATTGGAATGTGAAGATACGCCTCGGTGAGATCAAGAGATGTGAGGAACTCCCCTTGCTGAACCGCTACAATAACGGAACGTAAAGTTTCCATTCTGAAATGAGGGACCCGCAGACAGCGATTTACCCCCTTGAGATCCAGAATTGGTCAGAAGGCTCCGTTCTTCTTTGGCACCACGAAATAAATGGAGTATCGACCAATCCCGCAATGCTCTTGCGGCACTGGAACCACTGCTCCCAGTTGTAACAGATGAGACAGGGTCTGCCGTACCGCTGTCGTCTTTTCTGGACCCCTGCAAAGCGACATGACAAATGAGTTGAGTACCGGACGGGCAAATTCGAGAGAATAACCTTCGTGAATCACCTCCAACACCCACTGATTGGATGTTATCTGAACCAAAGCAGGAAAAAACTTCTGAAAATGACCCCCTATCGCCGAATTCCTGCCTGGGTCCCTTTCGCTTCATTGTGCTTTCCTAAATCCCGAGGAAGCAGAACTAGCAAAACCTCTGCCCACTCCCCAGAATCTCCAAAAGCTTTGCGCATGAGAGGAAAATCTTCCTCTCTGAGAGCCTCCCAATCGGGAGGTATGAAAACGCCTGAAATCTCGAGGTTGACCCCTCGTCGGTATCTGAAGCCAACCTTGCTTCAGCTTATCCTCCAGCAAGTGACCTCCTTTAGATTACCCCCAGATCTTTGACCAGCTTTTCAAGATCCTCTCCAAACAACAGCTTCCCCTTAAAAGGAAGTTTGCTAAGACGCGACTTGGAGGAACTGTCAGCCGCCCAATTCCTCAGCCAAAGATAGCGGCAGGTGGCTACCAAGGAAGCCATGCTGTTCGCTAGAGCTCTAATAAGATCATAGTGGCATCGGCTAAATAAGCTGAACCTGACTCGAGCCTTGATATATCCGCTGACTGCTCCTGCGTTTGCTGCGCTGACTGCTGCAAACGCTGCAAGCAATGAAGGCATGCTCTCGCCACCCAAGCTCCACAAATAGACACCTGAAGAGACACAGCATTAACTTTGAAAGTTTGCTTCAACAATATATCCACCTTCCAATCCTGTGCGCCCTTCAAAGCCTCACTGCCTTCAACTAGAATGGTAGTTTTTTCATGACCGCCGACACAGCTGCATCTATACATGGAGAACAAAACACTTCTCGTTCTTGATCCGCCAAGGGATAGAGCCGATTCATGGACCTGACACCACGCAATCCTGCCTCTGGCGCATCCCATTCATCCTGAATCATCTGCTTAACCACATGGTGTACTGGAAAAACAGCCTGAGATTTCCGCACCACTTAAGAGCATCCTCTAAACCCTCATCCTCCGCCGGTACCACCGAAGAAAGGTTGAGAGTATGAAGGACCTCCGTAATGAGCGCTGTCAGCTCCTCTCTCCGAAAGACCCTAATAATCCTTGCCTGATCCTCAGGTTCCTGAATCTCACCTTCCTCTAGCTCCTCTATCCCGGCTTCTGGATCCATCTCAATGTCTTCACCTTCCGGCCAGTCCAAACCAGGAGGCTGATCTTCCACCGACTGAGCCCTCTTAACCGGTCTACCGTCACTAATTCCCAACCTTTCTATAGTTGCTTGGCCCCCTGCGGCCCCAAGAAGTGAGGCATCCACCACTGCCCCCCTGTTGCCCCAAAAAGAAGGCCTGATGCATCAGCAGCACAAAATCTGGGGAGAAACCTCTGAGCGCTGTCCCAGCCACCATCGGGATGGATGAACTACTGGGCAAAGCCAAGCTTGTAGAAAGAGAAGCGGAAGAGCCCTCTAGGCAAAGCCTCACCTTCTGCTGAGGCGCCAGTACCCTGCGCCACCAAAGGAGACCCCCTCCTTAGACGTATCCTGTGTTTCTTGGTCCACAGTTAGTGCTTCAGACGCGCAGCCATGGCACACCCCTGCATCTGAGACCGAGCTTTTACAAGCGCCACAAACAAGACACTGCGGACGCGAAGGTATTAGCACTACAAGAATCCAGAGACTGGGTAGTAAAATTAATAACAACTCGTAGAGTCCTAAAAAGGCACCAAGTACTGTAACTGATATTTTAATTTTTTTTTTTTTTTTTTTAAATGTACTGGCCCTTTAAGAGCTCAAAGAAAAAAATTAAGGAATTTCTTCAAAACCATCTAAAGCAAACACACACATTAAAAACCATCAAATTCAATCAAAATTAATTTTAAAATTGAACCAAAGACTAAATCATTTAAGCAATTACAGCAGTTTGGAACAAAAAAACAGCTCCAATGAAAAAGAAAACGTTGGAAAAACGGCCCACAGCAATGCAAACCATCAAAAAGTGTGTCTCATGCTGTAACAGGCTCCAAATACTCTCCTGAAATAAAATAAAAATGATCGGAGCGCTCACCTTAACATCGGAGCTCTTCAGATCCTCTCTGTATCTTGAAAATCACCAGAAACAAACTGAAAACAGCACTGCTGAGAAATCCTGTCAGCTGGCTGCAGTAGCAGAGAGAAACCCCCATACAAGCTTCTGACAGGAATCAGCTGAGCAGAAAAACTGATCCGGTCAGAAAATAAAAACCTGCTGAACTCCTCCCCTCCGTGCAAACAAGGAGGGAAAGGCAGGCTAAAGGTAAACAGAAGCAAACGGGAGGGAGAAAGCAGCTTCCTGATTACCCACAATCCCCTCACAGACCTTGTCTTTTTTTTTTTTTATAGAACTTTAATCTACAATCAAAGGAAAGGAAAAAATATTATAGGGGAAAAGAAAATCTAAATGCCCTATCCAACTGGTCTAAAACTCCTTATCTGCTCCTCTAGTGAGCCCAGCACCTAGGCTCACTACCTCCTGCTACATGGAGACTGAGCACATTGGGAACTGGTGGGGGTGCCAGCAGGATATGTACAGTGATGTCACAAGTTTGACTTGCCCAGTCTCCATGCTGCAGGAGGAAGTGCATTACCCAGAGGTGAGGGACTGAACTGGAGGGACGATAAGGAAGAAGCTTCGCCTAAAATGCCAGTTGGGCCAACCGGTCTTTGGAAGATTAGTCTGCTGCTCAGTGCCGGAGCCAATTCCATCGCCATGATACCATCATCAGGGCACCATCCCTGGCCGCCAAATGTACCAGGTCATACATGGCATCAGAAAGGAAGGCCATAATCAACTCCAAAAGAGTAGTATAATCATCCAGCGAAAGAGACTGGATCCACTGGAGCAAGGCTCGAGATATCTTGCTGGCACATACCACCAGTTACAGAATAGGAGGCGCCACAGCGAACTAGCTCTTCAAAAACAAATCCAGCTTACGGTCCAGAAAATCCTTTAAGACCGATCCGCCCTCCACAGGCATGGTGGTCCATCTGGCAACTGCCGTGACCTGCGCATCCACTCTGAGAATACCAAATCAGTCAATGCAGTCCTTCTCTGGGACAGCGTAGATCTTCTTACACACCCTTAACCCGGTAGGCAGGGAGTCAGGAAGAGTCCTGCTCCGACTGGATCATATCCTTGATCACATCTGGGAATGAGAAAACAGTAGTGGATTTCCGCACCCCTTGAAGGAGTTAGCGCACCTTCGGCTCCTGCTCCATCCGGAAGCATCCGTCAAGTTCAAGGTGGATGAGACCTTGGCAATCAATGCCACCAGCTCCTCCTTCCAGAATAGACTGATCACTTTGGATTCTTTGCAGATTTCTGAAGGCGAGAGCACTTCATCATCCACATCAGAGCCCAGTGCAGAGTCCTCTGGATCCACGTCATAGTGAAAATCTCAAACAGCTCCCAGCTGTTCCCCATCTCCAGGGATGCTTAGCAAAAGGCAATCAAACAGGGTTGCCACTCACAGCCTGCCCTGCAATGAGACTGCGCCCGGGGACACCTAGAGGTCACAGAGTTCAAATTTCCATGCCAGAAGGACCAGGCCTGCTGCAAAAAAGAAAGGAATTCTAGGGAGGACAATCTGGAGTCTGGAAGCTCTCCTCTCAGAAATGACCCCCCTACACTAGGGGGCACAGCCACTGCAGACCCCCTAAAGGAAGAGGAGTGGATTGCAGCTCCGTTGCCAGAATCTCCCAATAGCTGGATATCCTTACCCATAACGTCATTCATCACTTCCTGCCTTGAGGAAGGCAAGACCAGAATAACAGCATTCCCCGGCTGAGAGAGGGGGAGCAGGCCCTGCGGGGACGACTCAGTAGCTGTCATGCAAGAAGAGCAGTGTCCAGAATTCAGAGATGAAGCTCCTTGCTTGCCTCAGGTCAAACAACATTTCCTGGAAGACGACAGGGAGTTAAGTCAAGTATCATAACAGCGTGCACTAAGGTTGCGGCGGCTCAAAGGCACACATTAACTGTGCTTTCACTGCAGCGTGTGCTAACTGCGCTTTTACTGCAGCATGCGCTAACTGTACTTTTATTGCAAAGTGCATTACAGGTAGAAAAGCACATTGGAGCCGCTCGGGTGAAATGCATGCAAGACTGCATGACCACTAGGTGCACAATATTAAAAATGCTACTAGCAGGTACAGAAAACACTGAGGAACCCCCACAGAGCACCAACGGTTGCCAGCAGTCCACCCTAAATTGTGTCTCACATAGACTGAATCGGGAGCCCCAAAAAGGACAATGACAAGGTCAAGCCTTGGTACTCACTCCGAGAGCCCCAGGCAGAGGATCCATGCCACGTTCAGCTCCACTCCCCTGAAACTATTTCTCTGGCTTGGCAACACTGTGTTTAAGGTGGTTGGCAGGCAGATTCCTCTGAGAGCCTTCTGCAATCTTCAGGAGAGACCAGGTGGGAAGAGGGAAGGAGGGAGCGATGAGGTTGTGTGAGGCTGCTGAATTCTTCCATCCTTCCAGATCCTTCTAATTTTCTGGCTGCTTGACAGCCTCTTTTCCAGGGTAAGAGTGTGGAGCTGAACCAATTTTCCCTCTTCCTATGGCTACCAAAAAGACCACAGTGTAATGGAGCTTCTTCCAAGAGGTGCTCAAGTGAGAGAGTCACCCTCAAAGTGGTCTGTCACAAGCATTTTTATCACTCTTTTACAGTGGTGTGCAAAAGTCTGGAATCACTTGTAAATTTGACGTTTTTTCAACTTCGTGACCTTATATCTTAATTTATTTTTCCTCCCAGTGGCTTTTTCTGTGTATCTCTTGGTAAGTGATAGATTTGGCTGTTAGGGCCAACTTTTAGTATTGGTTTGGCCCTTATTTTCTGAGTTTGTTCCCCATAGTTGTCCTGTTGATAGATTTTCTGTGAAAATCACGTAATGTACATCGTTGGCCAACGATATATTATTGTAAGTATGCGTTAAAATATTATGGACGCACGCCAGATTTCCTTCAAATTAATGTATGTGGCCTTGAAAAAGGCTATTTTTATGTGTCAGTGATGACTCAGTATTTGATGGGCCACCACTGTTCCCTCTAAGCTGTGCGTGTGGCGCGCACACACCTCGCCGAGCGAATGCACATACTTTACAACAGAGCGCACAAAAATTACAGCTCTGATTCTGCTAGAAAACACCGACGTCTTAAAATTTAAAAGTTATGATTGTAATTACTAGAAACTTCCCGCTTCATTTAGTAATCGTCTATTTTCATTTAACTTGATTAAAATCAATGTGGTGTACATACTGTATTCTGACGTGTAGTCAAATTTTAAAGTATATAACTCCGAGTGTCGTTATGTGGCGCACAAAAATTTAACCTTCCTTCAAAAGTTGCACACAGCTTATATTTTATGCGCACACAGCTTACAGAAAATTAGAGGGAACATTGTGGGCCACCCTTTGTTCTTGATCACCTGACTGCACCTTGTTGGCATTGAATGAACCAGTCTGACAAGGTGATCGTTGGCGACAACGCGGTTCCAAACTGCAATGAGTGACTCAATCAGCTCACGCTTTGATGTCAGATGCCTCTTGGATATTTCGAAGGCCACCCTGTGCTACAGGTTCTCGATTGGATTGAGATCTGGAGACTGGGCAGGCCAGTCCATTGACTTGATGTTGTTCTGCTGCTTCCAGGTGATCACCTGTCTGGAGCGATGGCAGGGTGCATTGTCATCTTGGAACAGGAACTGCCCAGGAAATAGCACCATGGCACCATGCACTTTTGCAGTATGGTGATATACTTAACCCTGTTGACCATTCCATCGACGATGTGAAGACGTCCAGCGCCACTGGCAGCCATGCAGCCCCAGACCATGATCGTCAAAGGATGCTTCACAGTGAGGTTGGGACGCTCAGGCTTGAATTTCTCTCCAGGAAATCTCCTCACATAGGTGTGGGCCTGGATACCAAACAGACAGAAGGTGCTTTCATCGCTGAATAGCACCTTTTCCCACATTTCAGTCGACCAGGTTGAGTGCTTTCTCGCCCACACGATCTGGTTGCACCTTTGTATGTCCGTCATCAGTGGCTTATTCCGTGCTTTTCAGCCCCAGAGACCAAACTGCAGGCACCGGCGACGAACTGTTGATGAGCTGACATTGACCTCACTCTTGTCTGACCACTCTCGAAATAGCTGAGGAGAGGTCAACTTGCGATTAGTCAGTGAAATGCATCGTAGTGCGCGGTCCTGGCGTGATGTTGATGCACGTGGACGACCTGAACGAGGCTTGTCCACCACTGAACCCGTTTCTTTCTTCTTCTATACAATCTTAACAGCGCTCTGACTGCAGCCAACTTTCCTGGCTATCTGACGGCTTGAAAATCCTTCCTCGCTTATAAAGGACACAGAAACATGCTCCTCCAACGTCAGGGTCCGAATCATCTTCATGGGAGGAGTGGCTCAGTGGTTGGGACAGGTTACCTCAGGCCAGAAGGCCGGGGATTCAATTCCCACATGGGGACAAGCAACCTCAGGCCGGAGGGACTGGGGTTTCTAGTCCCATGGCCACTCCTTGTGGCCTTGGGCAAGCCACTTAACCCTCCATTGCCTCAGGTACACTTAGATTGTGAGCCCTTCGGAGACAAGGGAATAAAAAGTACCTGTTAGTATACATGTAAACCGCACTGATTCTAAAGAGCGCGGTATACTAAATAAATAAATGGTTGATCCAGAAAGCATATGAAATTCAAAAATTCTGCACGTTTTTATAGCTGCACTGTTGGCTAGATATCTGCATTGTGATTGGTTAGTGAAACCAGTCTCCTGATTGGTCAGAAATAATGTGTGCATATTGGATAATCTCGGTCCAGTTTTGACGCAGGATCCACAAAAATCGCAGTAGCTATCTCCCAGTATCTGTAAAGTATTTAAATTGGAAGCAAGGAATGCAAAAAAGTCAACTCTAAAAGCCACATGTATCCCTTTTAACATGGTAGAAAGATGAATATGCTGGGCTAACGCAAAATTTAAAAAACAAAAACGTTAGAAAGTACGAAAAACACAAAACTCAAGTGATTCCAGACTTTTGCACACAACTGTACTCTTAATTCTTCAGATTTTCTTCAGAAAGGAGAAAATTCATCCACCATCTGCTGGAGACAAGAACATACTGAAGAGACCTCTGCTGGCTGCGGCGAATAGAGGCATGGGAGTGATGTCATTGAAACCTGGGCTTTTCATTGGTTCTTTGTCTCCACCAATTTGCTGGTAGGGAAATATATCCCACTTGTTTGGACTGGTCTAGCACGACGATATGGAATCTGGGTTAGATTTCCCCCAATACCAAGGAGGAGAAAAAACTGGCTCGGCCTCTTAGCAACGTGTTACTATCTCAAATCTTGGTATAGCTGGCTTAGACAAAGGCATGGGGATTGGAACATTCGGCAATGCACTCACTGGAGACAAGAGACTCTAAGCTTGAGCCTTAGTGCTCATAGTATTACAACCAAGTATCAATGAAATTCTCTTTTATAATTGCAGTCAAATAAAGGAGATTATAACAATGAAGTATGCTTCGAAAGGAGATTATACATCTCAAACAACCCTTCAAAGGATGACTGGAAGGTTTAGGTAGGCCCTGGGGAGACTGACACGGCATGGCATACCATTAGCACAGGAGAATGAGCTAACCTCCTGGTCAGTGTGCTACAGAACATGTAGCTTAGGTTTTCAAACTCATCTGTAAGCCTGGGGACCCGTTGCTCTGACTCAAGCAGGAAGATATTGATCAACATGCTGTACATGCATAATTATCCACAAATATTAGACACACAATTTTATAAGTGCAGAGAAATCATTTTTAAAATTGTTCTCTAAGTGAACATATGTACATGAAGGATCGACTGTATATGCAGAACAAAACTTACAGTAAAGATAAATACTGCAGCACTAGTTTGCTCTCTCTTTCTGTATACAAGTTATCACAATTATCTCTAGCTATGTTATAGCAGCATGTGTGTACCTTGCTCTCATCACCTGGTCTCATTTTTCCAGGGCTAGGAGGAACAGAGGGGCGCTTTCTGCCTTTCTCCTGCTGGAAAAGGTCCTGTAATCTGCAAATAAAACATAAATAATCATATATACTTATACTTGCACTAAAGGCATTAAATACTGCATTCTACAGTATGGCTATCCAGCATATGAGAGACTTTGGAAAAAATGAACATTAATGTTATGAATGGCATGAAGTAACAACAAAAGAGCTGAAAAATAAATTTAAAAGACCCCCAAACTAGAAAAGTCCTGGCCCACATGGAGTGGCCAATTTTTGGCCCAGATGGTTAACATCCCTTCACCAAGACCTGGCAAATGGCAAAATCGATTGATCTGAAAGCTAGATTTAACACCACAATGACTAACAACAGGAAAAACACATCTCCTTCCAAAGGAAGACCCAAGTAACATTCCCAAACCAATAACTTGTCTGCCTACAATCTACAAGCTGTTCACTGCAATAGATGCTGACAGAATATACATTCATATTGAAGCAGTAGTAGTATTCCTATAACATCACAGCAGCAGATCAGAAGAGTACAAGGGAGGAGTATATTGAACCAAAAAACAGCTACTGCTAAACAAAGCCATCATGGCTAGTGCCAAGGAAAGCAGAAATCTCAGTGCAGCATGGCTAACTATAAGAAAGCCTTTGATACTGTCTCACATTCATGGATAATACATTTATTTATTTATTTATTTTATTTATTTAACTGCATTTATATACCGCTTTTCACCGGGTCAAAGCGGTGTAATAAATTGCCTTGAAATGTACAAAATAAATTTTAAATTGATTGAGTACATCAAATTCATTATGAAAATGTGGCAAACCACACTCCCCCTACAGTACGCAGATGGACAGTTTATCATTCCCAATATCAAAACCCAACTAGGAATATTTCAGGGAGATTCCTTGTCACCATTCTTGTTTTGTATAGCACTTAATCATTTCTGTGCACTTCTTAACTCTTTGGGGCATGGGTATAGTCTTAATCCTAAAGCTGGCAAAGACCCAGAGATGACATCACATCTACTGTTTATAGACAGCTTGAAGCTCTATAATCCCAGTGATTAACATTTAGCAGAACACTCCATCTAGTTAAAAGCTTTTCAGATGACAACCTTCCTGGCAGGAAAATTGAGGGTAACTGAAGACATCTCTGTAACTGGTGACTGTGACATAAAGGAACTTGAACACGAATGTATATATAAATATCTAGTAGAGGAAAGAGCATCAATTCAGTATAAAGTATTGCAAGAAAAGACCAGCAAAGAGTATTATAGGAGATTAAAGGTAATATTAAAAAGTGCACTAAAATCAAAGAATAAGATAGAAGCCATCAATCAGCTTGATGGCTGCACTTTTGTATAGCCTTGGAGCTGTTGACTGGCCTCTGAAATATCTTGAAAACAGGACATACGAATAAGAAAGTTCCTCCATACCCATAAGGTAGTTCATAAGAATCAATGTATGCCGAGACTGCACACCCTAGAGCCAAAAGAGGAATGGATCTCAGAGAAATTGATTATACATATAGAGCAACCATCATAGGACTCCAAGGCTTACTTAATAGCATCAACAGACCCAAATGCCCAAAAAGCATACAACCAGATGCCATCTCCATTATCAAACTTCAATAGGCATTCCGACAAGTAGAAAGAATGGATGAGAATCCACCACTATATACAGGGAAGGAAGCAATAGAATTGGCAAAACAAAAGAAAAAACACTCTTCAAAGAATCAGATCAGCAAATGAGGAACAAGTGGCATATGCATAAATATAGTGGGAAATACAAAGCATTACTCCAGGAGCCATTTGTCGATCAAATCAGAACACATTAGTGGTTAAGGAGAGGCAAACAGACTTAAGAATGAGAGAGATATAGTTGCAGCCTAGATAGTGGATTACGAATGAGATGATTCACAGCAAGCAAAGGGAAAAATAGAAATTACACGTACCTGGTAATTGTAGTTCCTGGAGGAACTCCAGTTTAGTCCTCTACTCCTGGTTGTTAACCTCCTCTTGCAGCTTGGAGACTGGGCATGTCAAACTTGTGATCTCACTGGATGTAATCTGCTGGTATCTCCCATCAGCTCCAGTGTACTACTGACAAAGCAGACTCAAAAGAGCAACAAACAAGTAGCTAAACATATTCAAGGAACTACAGGTATAAGTGATAATTTTATGAACAAACCCCCTCCCCTTTAACATAAGGGTTTAAAGATCATCTTGACTCCTCTCTTCGCTTCCGAACCATATTTATTTTTATTTATTTAGCTGCATTTATATTCCGCTTTTCACCGGGTCAAAGCGGTTGGGGGATACATTTTAACACGAGGGGATATGAGACACATACACTAATACTTACAGGGAACATGGGCAATGGAGGGTTACGTGGCTTACCCAAGACCACAAGGAGCACCTGTGGGACTAGAAACCCCAGTCCTTCCGGCCCAAGGTTGCTGTCCTCTAGTGGGATTTGAACCACCGACCTTCCGGCCTGTAGTACCTTGCCCCAACCACTAGGCCACTCTTCCCTCCATAGACGCAGAAGAAGAGGTCAGAAGAATTCAAAGAGAAAGAATGAACAAATGATTATTCATGAAAAAACACCCACCTGTAATCTTCTGAAAAATTACCTGAGATCAGTTGCACCAGAAGGAAACCACTCCCTGGGTGGGAATAAGGACTAAACTGGAGTTCCTCCAGGAACTACAATTACCAGGTACATGTAATTTCTATTTCCTTATCGTTCCTCCAGTTTAGTCCTCTACTCCTGGGATGTAACAGAGCAGTACTAACGGGAGGGACCCTTCCAATCAGAGTGCAACACTGCTGCTCTGAAGGCAGCATCACCCGCCACCACCACATCAAGACGGTAGTGCCTACTAAACATGTGAAGAGACGACCAGGTGGCCGCTCTACAAATCTCCACCGGTGGAACCAAACTGTGTTCTGCCCAAGAGGCTGCTTGTGCCCTAGTGGAATGAGCCCTCAACCCCACCGGCACGGTACAACCTTGCAACATATATGCTGACACAATTGTCTCCTTAACCCATCGGGCAATGGAAGCTTTAGCTACTGCTTCACCTTTCCTGGATCCGCCGAACAAGACGAACAGCCGATCTGACTTGCGAAACGATTCGGAAGCCTTCAAATAGCGCTGAAGCACTGGCAAGGAAACCGACTGGTTCAAGTGAAAAGGAGAGGCTACCTTGGGCAAAAAGGATGGAACTGGGCGTAGTACCACCTTTTCCCTGGAAATACTCAAAAAAGGTTCCCGACAAGACAGAGCCTGCAATTCCAAAATCCGCCTCGCAGAACAAATGGCTACGAGAAGCACTGTCTTCAGAGTTAAATCCTTGATCGAAGCCTGGCCCAAAGGCTCAAAGGGTGCCTTCACTAGTGCTCCTAAAACCAAGTTAAGATCCCATGGTGGAATCACAACCCGACATGACGGTCACATCCTGTTTACCGTTTTAAGAAAACGGGCTACATCGGGGTGAGCTCCAAGCGACCCTCCGTTGACCTTACCTCTATAACAGGCCAAGGCTTCTAAATGAACCCTCAAAGAACTAGCCGCCAGACCTTTCTCATAGCCGTCCTGCAAAAAACTCAATATGCAAGGGACAGACGCAGTTGCCACCCACACCTGACATCTCGAGCACCACTCCTCAAAAATACGTCATATGCGCACATAAGCCAACGACGTGGACCTTTTCCTCGTCTGGAGTAAGGTGGTAATGACTGAACTGGAATAACCTTTCTTTCTTAACTGAGCCCTTTCAATGGCCAAGTCGTAAGCGAGAACCGATCCACTTGCGGCATGTGACCCTATAGCAACAGACTTTCCGAAGTCAGCAACCGCCACAGGTTGCCGTCGAGCAGGCGCATGAGATCCGCGTACCATGGGCGTCTTGGCCAGTCCGGGGCTACTAACCGCACCAACCCGCGATGTGCTTCGATATGCTGAACTACTCGACCGATTAACGCACACGGCAGAAAGACATAGAGAAGACCGTGCGACGGCCAAGGTTGAATCAAGGCGTCGATCCCTTCCGACATCCTCTCGTGTCGTCTGCTGAAAAACCGACTCACTTTTGCTGACTGGAAGGTCGCAATCAGATCCATCACTGGCGTCCCCCAACGATGCACTATCTCCACGAAAACGTCCATATGTAATTCCCATTCTGCGGGATCCACCTGAACTCTGCTGAGAAAATCCGCCGTCACGTTGTCCTTCCCAGCAATGTGAGCCGCTGAAATTGCTTGCAAGCGCGTTTTGACCCAAGCAAACAGCTCCTCTGCCTCTTGAGCCATGGCTACACTTCCCGTGCCACCCTGCCGATTTATGTAGGCTACCGCTGCGGCATTGTCAGATAGTACTCTTATTGCTCGTCCTGCCACCGTCGCTTCGAAGCTTTGTAGGGCAAGAAAAACCGCTCTCAGCTCCAAGTGGTTGATGGACCATTTGCCCTCTGACACTGTCCAAGTGCCCTGTGCAAAGAGATCTCCGTAATGAGCTCCTCACCCTGCTAGACTGGCGTCCGTCAACAGGGGAAGCCATGTCGGTTGCTCCAGGGGCATTCCCGACCTCAAAGACTGGGGTAGAAGCCACCACTGGAGAGGTCTCCTGACCTGAAGTGGGCACGGGAGATGCTTGTTCAGTGAGTCGCATTGGTGAGACCATCGGCAAAGCAGCGAGCTCTGTAGTGCTCTCATATGGAACCTGGCCCACGGCACCACCTCCAAGGTTGCCACCATCGTCCCCAGGACCCGAAGGTAAGTCCATGCTGTCGGCGCAGGAGTAGCCCGGAAAGTTCACAGCAGTCGCCGAAGAGCTTGACCTCTGCGGTCCGGTAGAAACACCACACCCCTGCGAGTGTTGAATCGTACTCCGAGATACTCGAGCTCCCGAGTAAAAACCAGGTGACTCTTGGACATATTGACCACCCAACCGAGACTTTGAAGAAAGGCTACTACTTTGGCTGTGACTCGTTCGCTCTCGACCTTGGACTTCGCTTGTATCAACCAATCGTCGAGATAAGGATGAACCAAAACACCTTCCTTTCGTAATGCCGCTGCTACTACTACCATGATCTTGGTAAACACCCACGGGGTTGTCGCCAGACCGAACGGTAGCGCCTGAAACTGGTAGTGCCCCCAAGGAAGCGCAAACCGCAAGAACCTCTGATGAGCCGCTCGGATCGGCACATGCAGATAAGCCTCCGTGAGGTCAAGTGACATCAAGAATTCTCCCTGACGAACTGCCACAATGACGGACCTTAGCGTTTCCATTCAGAAATGCGGAACCCGAAGGCAACAATTTACCTCTTTGAGATCTAGGATTGGCCTCAGCGACCCATCTTTTTTGGGAACCACAAAATAAATGGGAGTATCGCCCCATTCCATACTCCGTCACTGGCACTGGTGCGACTGCTCCCAATTGTATCAGGTGGTCCAGTGTTAGACGCACTGCTAAAGCCTTTGAATGACTTCGGCACGGAGACATGACAAATGAATCTAGTACTGGTTTCGCGAGATCCAAGGAATAACCTTTGCGGATGATCTCCAGCACCCACTGGTTGCATGTTATTTGGGTCCAGGCAGAGAGAAATCCCAGAAGCCGCCCTCCTATTGGATGGCTCACTGCCGGGACCCGCCTTATTTCATTGCGGTTTCCGAGCGGCACTTGCAGATGCCGCTCTAAAACCCCTGCTTGCTCCACGAAACCCTTGGGCTCGAGAAGGCAACCTTCCCCTTTGGTAACCACCAAACCGAGAAGTACGAAATCACCTGAAATCCCTAGGCTGTCTCCGAGAGCCCGAAAAGGACTTGGCTTGCTTAGGCTTGTCCTCAGGCAGTCTTCTGCCTTTGGACTCCCCAAATCCTTTACCAACTTGTCAAGATCATCACCAAACAACAACTTCCCTTTAAAAGGGAGTTTACTGAGCCGAGATTTAGAAGAACCATTGGCCGCCCAATGCCGGAGCTACAGCGACCTGCGGGCAGCCACCAGGGATGCCATGCTATTAGCTAAAGTCCTGATCAAGTCGTAGTGTACATCCGCAAGATAAGCCGAGCCTGACTCCAGCCGCTCCAGCTCCTGCACCCTGTCCTGTTCCAACTGGATCGACTGTTGTAAGTGTTGGGACCACCGTAGACAGACTCACGCAACCCAAGCTCCGCAAATGGATGCTTGCAAAGCTACTGCATCCGCGTCGAAGGATTGCTTCAACAAACCATCCACCTTCCTATCTTGCACGTCCTTTAAAGCGGAGCTACCTTCTACCGGTATAGGGGCCTTTTTAGTAACGGCAGAAACCACTGCATCCACACGCGGACGGCGAAATTTGTCCTTGTCATTATCTGCCAAGTGATATAGCCTATTCATGGTCCGTATCCCTCTGAGTCCTGCTTCCGCCTGATCCCACTCGTCCTGGATCATCCTATCCACCACCTTGTGGACAGGAAACACCACCTGTGTGAGACGGACTGCCTGAATGACAGGATCTTCGCCATCCTCCTCTTCCACCGGCTGTGCTGTAGCCAACTTTAGCATCTGGAGAGACTCCGTAATGAGCGCCGTCAGTTCATCCCTCCGGAAAACTCGAATAATTCTCGCCTGATCTTCAGGCTCCGGAATCTCCCTTTCTTCCAACTCTTCTGTATCTCCATCCAGATCGAACTCTGGCTCCTCAGGGTCTTGTTAACCCGGATCCGAAAGAGAGGGCTCCGGCGGACGAGCTCTCTTTGGCGGTCTCGGCACAACACTCTCGCCCTCGAAAATCCCGGGCTGAGGCATTGCCGAGGAAAAAGAAATGGGACCAGGCAATTTACCCTGACGCCGCCGACAAAAGGCCTGATGCATAAGCAAGACGAAGTCCGGACAAAAATCCCCGAGCTGCGGGTCCGGTTCTGGTAAAACCCCCGACAGCTCAGCTGAGGACTCTGGCCCGAGAATAGAAGTAACAGCCCCTCCCGCTTCTCCTTCCATTCCCGATGTGGCTCCTTGAGGCCCTGGGACAACCGATGTCTCCATCTACTGTTCCACACTGACTGAAACAGCTGCACAACCCTGGCAGATGCCGGAGTCCGCTACTGTGCCTCTGAGGGAGCCGCAGACAACACACTGCGGGCGTGCTGACATGTGGGCCGCTGTTCACCAGCCCCAAGCGGGAAACAGACACCAAAACAAAAATTTCTCCCTTTTTATTTTTTAAACTCCTTTCTCTTGCTGTCTTCCCCTTATCCGCTCCTTTTCATTTATATCCCAGAAGAAAGAAAGAAAATAAATAAATAAAGACTGAAACTAAGAATAAAACCCAAACAAAGGAAACTGCCCTCTAACCTTCAAAGAATAGAGGGAAAATCAAAACCGGGAGAAAAAAACGACGAAATACAATGGTAAGACGACCGCGACAAAGTAAGCTCCCCCCCTCCCCCCCCGGGGAGGCCTAAAGATCGCCGCCGCACTGCTCAGCCATGCGGCAATTACCATGTGTAGAGCGTAGATTTGGCACGCAAAGTACTGGCGCTGTATCTCAGCCTGCTCAACCCCCTCCGGAGAGCAGCCCCAACGGGGAAGGAAGAAAACTAGACTTACCGGATGCCCAGCTCACCCTTCAAGCTGCGCGCTGCTCAGCAATCAAGCCAGCGAGGGCCGGGGTCTCGGGTGAGCACACTGTCCGGTCTGAGTCCGGAACGGTGAGTCACCGCTCTGCAGGGTGCGGAAGTGTTCAGCAGTCTGAGGGCTCACTCCCGATATGTCAAGGGAGACAGATCTCAGTAATAATCAGAAAGCCTTGGGACGGCAGAGAAGTTTCTGTATAATACCCCTTTTCTCTTGCTTCCTTTTTTTTTTAAAGAAATTTAAAGGAACAGTACTCCACTAAATTTAGAAGCAAGTAAATCAATTTAAAAGCCTGCAAACAATGACTGAAACCAGATTTTGATACAAGCAAAAGTGATCCTAACCAAATTCTAACTAAATTCTGCTTATTCGTTCCTCTAGTGAGCCCAGCACCTAGGCTCACTATGTCCTCCTGCTGCATGGAGACTGGACACACTGGAGCTGATGGGAGATACCAGCAGATTACATCCAGTGAGGTCACAAGTTTGACACGTCCAGTCTCCAAGCTGCAGGAGGAGGTTCACAACCAGGAGTAGAGGACTAAACTGGAGGAACGATAAGGAACTGGTAAAACAGAGATATGGAGACTATAAGAGTGAGCTGGAAATGGTTACTCATCTCACAGATGGTTGTGAAGTTCTGATGGCAAACAATGTCTACACAGAATGGCACAATAAAGTGGCATGCCTTATCCGTTGGAAAATTTGTAAACACTGACATTATTGTATCAGAAAAGCACTAAGATCATGACTCTAACAGAATTATAGAGAATAAAAAAGTTAAGATAAAGCACAGTTACTTACCTGTAACAGGTGATCTCTGGGAACAGCAGGAATTAGTCTTCACATATGGGTACGTCGGTACCGACGGAGCCTGCGCGGGAATGCTCCCCAGCATCCAATCAGAAAGCTTTTGGGAGCATCCCACAGCGCCTGCGTGCTGCCTTCCCGCCTTTCCAACTGTCTCTCCTCAGTTAGTTTTTCAGAGCTGAGACAAAGAGAGAGAAAGAAAGGAAAGGAAGAAAGAGAGATACAACTCCTAGGGGAGGTGGGTGGGTTGTGAAGACTAATTCCTGCTGTTCCCAGAGATCACCTGTTACAGGTAAGTAACTGTGCTATCTCCAGGAACAAGCAGGAATGAGTCTTCACATATGGGGACTCCTAAGCTAAGATGCCTGGAGTCCTAGCATGCAGGGGACTGACATGCCATACCTCATACTGCCAGGCATCCTGAGGATGGAGGGTAGGAGTTGAAGAGAAAAGAGCTGTGGGAAAACAGCTAAGTTAAGAGAGGACTACAGGTCAAGAGTCCTTCTATATATGAGAATTACCATGAATACATATTGAAAAAGTAGAGAGATTCATATCTACTGTGGATCCAGTAGAGGAACTTCAAGGTGACCTCACTGAAGTGAAGGTGACAACTCACAGGAGAACAGTGAAGGTCAAACCGTGGAGTGAAGGTAACCCCAGGATTGAACTGGGGTAGCAGAAAAACCGGCAGGTCTTCAGTGGAAGCTTTATGAGAAAAACTGAAACACTCCTTTAGCTACAGGGTTATTTATATTTAGGAGCAAAGGAGGAAGACTGACCGACTTAAATAAATGAAGAAGTCCTTGAGGGAAGAAAGGTATAGGAAAAAACCTGTATTCCCAGGAAAAGGACAGGTGTCTGAGGGGGTGGAACCTCAGACCTACTACAGATCAGCCATGACAGTCTTAACTGGCATGGATCTCCAGTGATATCGAGCCCTTAGGGACATTGGAGAAGCTGTAGGTACCACAGGAGTGGCTGTGTGCGTAATACCCCCAAACATGCTGTGGAACAGCATGAAGAGGGATAAGCCCTGACTGGAACCCATAGGAAGGTAATACTTATATGGGTAGAGACCGTCAAAAGATAAGAATGTAAAAGAACTCGACAGAGAGAGAGATATATAGGTATATATCCATATATATATATGGAAAAAATATATATATAGATACGCAACACTTAGGGATATATATCCCTCCATGACGAGAACTAAAGGCAGAGGATATGCACACTCAGCTGACCAACCTATACATCGAAAGATATATAGGTCCAATAATTGTCTACGATTGGCTTCACATGAGAAATGTGAACAAGAAAGATTCAGGTGACAGCAAGAGGTGGAACCCCTTTGAAAGAATGTATCCAAGAATCTTTCCCTCCTGGTAACAAAGATGCAGAATGTATCTAACAAGATGACCAGGATAGTTACATGAAAGACAGAGGATATTGTTACTCTGTAGCAGCAAGCCTTGAGTCTAGTAGAACTGTATTCAAGTGAGTGGACAGGGACAACACATAGAGGGGATACTGAGTGATCCTTTGAAGGAACCAGGGATACCCTGGGTTCCTGGCATAACTATGTGCTGTCCATGAAGGTGCAGCTACAGAGAAAAGAACAAATTCCGTATAGGAATTGGCTAAGTCTCTATGCTTTCATGTAAAGGAGTTTTATGCTCTTTGTTTTAAAGAGAAAATAAAAAGAGCTGAAGAACCCCTACAGCCATGAGGGAGATGACTGCAAGGCCTTTTGCAACCCTGTAAGAAGGCATTAGAGAGAAAACTCCATGCTCTCTAGCAAGGGCCCAATAGTTGAAGAGCTCCTCTGAGGATTGCAGAGAGCATCATGCAGGAGAAAGAGTTGTCTGATGGAGAGGTGGCAGGCATAGGAAGTATGCTGCCAATCCCAAGGGAAAAGTGGTGATAAAGAAGATGTTCTTGGAATCACTACCAAGACCAGACAGAAGTGGGAAGGATAGCCCTGGAGACTTGTGAAGAAGTACCAGAGGGCCCACTAATAGGCTCCTGCAGGGGCAAATGCTGATGGACAACAGCAGAATCTTTCTATGTAGAGATGTCCAGTGAACGCCCTTTTGCTTGTAAATGGAAGATGTTTTCCAGTTGGTGTCAGCACTATCTGTGGAGTCCTTAATGGAAACTGAACTGCAAATTTGCAATACAGACCTTAAGGTTACAGACAGACAAACAGACCAAATGTGGAGAAACACATGTATCTGTCTGAGGAACTATCCAAGCAAAAGGGAGGGGAGTCAATACAGAGAGAGAATTCCACACTGGCAATTGAAAGACTAGATAGGCTGACGGAGAAGCCTACCAGTGTGATAGCACCCCTCTTATGAGGGAACCCTGATAAGAGGGTAGGGACAGAAGAGCTGAGAGGAGATGTACCAGGTGGTAAGTCTGTGGAAGGAGAAATTTCAAGCTGGCACAGAGACTATCATCTGATAGTTAGGAAACTCCCTCTTCCTGGTGAGAGGAAGAGGAGCAATCTGTGACTTATAGCCTGAAAATCCTGACAGCTCAAAAAAATATAAGTACTAAACAATGGATGTCTTGGAAAGAGATCCATGTAAGAAATGGAAACAGTAATTCTGAATCTTAAGAGACAGAAAAAACAGAGAAATCAGAAACATATAGTTGTTGAACTTACTGAGCCTGGTGAGGGTATGGTCCCTTCAGATTAAGGCAAGTGTTTCCCCTGCCTGGGAACATCTGTACGATGGGCCAGAGAAGAAGAAAACCTCCTCCTCCTAGGGGAGGAAGGTATGATAGGAGTTTTCCTACCTACTGGGGAAGAGAAAGGCTTAGAAGAGCCTTGAGACACAGGGAAGTCAGTGGAGCACTGAGCAACCTGTCGAAGAGACTCCTTATTGAAGAGATTGTCTCCAGTACAAGGAGTGTTACCCAGTCTCTGTTGTGCCCATATGTTTAAATCTGAAGCTTGGAGCCAGGCTCTACGTCGTGCCCCTATGGCTATAGCAGAGGTTCTGCTAGCAGACCCAAATGAGTCTAGGGAAGCACGAGATAGAAACCAAGAGAGTAGTCTGCAGTCTTGGGTTCTGCAAGGAAAGGAGTCAAAAGATGTAATTTCTTTGTGACCTCCTGAAGAGAAAGACTCATATAGAAAATATATGAGAGAATTCTTGTTGACAGCATGGATGTCTGGAAGATTTGACATCCAAAGGCATCCAGTGTCCTAGACTCACGACCTGGAGGGCAAGAAGAATGCTTCTTCTTACTTCCCACCTTCCTCAAGGCTGAGTCCACTACAAGGGAATGATTTTGAAACCCTGGAGGGGGCACCTGATATAAAAGATCAGTTGCTCTAGAGGGTGGGGGGTATCCTTAAGAGGTGCTTCCCACATTCTCAATAAAAGATCCTGCAAGGAATAATGCAAGGGAAGCATTATGTTTGCCTTTGCCTCAGAAGAAACAAAGGCCTGTGTAGGATCACCAGGGATAGAAATGGAAAGTGATCTTGCCATATCCAGAAGGAAATTCTGAAAGGAAGGCTCTCCAAAGAGAACTTCCCTTGGACAGGTCAGATCTGAAGATCTAGCCTGAGCACCGAAGAGTTCATCTGCACGGTGCAAGACAGAATCCTTAAAGGATGTATGCTGGTACTGGGGATCAAGACCTGTGAAAGGCAGTACCGCATCGTCCATGCCAGGTATCGACTCCAGACTTGGTATCGAAAGGAGTGATCCTGTTGAAAAAAAGCATGGGCGCAGAAGACTGCAATGCTATTGCAGGTACCGGTACCGGCGTGGATACCGGTAGGAGAATCGGTATCGGGGGTGATACCGACATCGAAGCAGTCATCGGTGGCAGCTCAAGCGGTACCGAGGTACGGCACGGAGCGCCGATACCGAGCACCCGGCACCGATAGGTATCGGAACCGAGCCGTGTCGGTACCAAGTCCTCCAGACTCGAGATTGATTCCAGACTTGGCATCGAAAGAAGCGAGTCTATCGATGCACGTCTGGAGGGTACCGACGTCGGTAATAGTATCGGTATGGAAGCCGATACCGGAAAGTCAAACTGGTCCTTAACCAGCGGTCCCGAGGGTACCGAGTAGGCCAGATGACGATCCTTGGTGATGAGCGTTACGTCCAACACCGGTGCCGATGCCGGGGAATCGGTACCGCTCGAAGCGGATGCCGCCACCGAACATGGCTCAGGTATGTTCTGTGAGGGGTGAGCCCCAGGAACAACCTGAAACCCCTTAATGCTTTGGAGGCCGAAACCTCCCGCAGGGTTCTGAGCCAGGGGACCCTCGAGGGCAAGGCCGGAGCCGTCTACATGCTGTGCATGAGACTTGCCACTCGAGGACTGGCTAGTCTTCACAGACTGTTTGTGGGTTACCTGATCCTGTGAAGGGGAGGAAATGGTTGATGCCCCTATACCAGAAGGGGCTCGTGTATCGAGGAAGACTCGATGTGGAACCTCTCCTTTCACCAAAGTGCAGCCGAACGGCTCTGGAGGAAAAAGGTCAGGACCCAAACAGGTCAGACACCAATTTCTGGAGTCCAAAAATAAAGTAGTACCGCCACAGTTTAAACCTTTCCTGGAAGAAATGGTTGACGGTTCCATGGTGGACATGGAGAGGCCTGGGAGGCCTAGGAAAAGTTAAGACACTGAGGGAAAAAAATTCCCCGAGTAAAAATAAGAAAAAGAAAAGAAAAAACACCGGCAGTACCGGTGGAGTCGAGGAGACAGCCGCGACCACAGAAAAAATAAGGATAAAAAGAAACTTTTCAGCGGTGACAGGAGAACGTCCTGCCGGCTCCGCGGAAAAACGAAAACTGAGGAGAGACAGTTGGAAAGGCAGGAAGGCAGCATGCAGGTGCTGTGGGATGCTCCCAAAAGCTTTCTGATTGGATGCTGGGGAGCATTCCCGCGCAGGCTCCGTCGGTACCGACGTACCCATATGTGAAGACTCATTCCTGCTTGTTCCTGGAGATCTTGGGATATTCCCATTATGATGGATAAAAAGCTGGATGCGAGGAAACCCAACATAATGGTAAAGGAAAAAAACACCTGAATGACACTGATAAATAAAGGTATTGGTTCTAAGCAATTATTCTGTGTGTTGTGTGGAGAGGGAGATGATTCTGAAATACCAAGAAATTCAGTCAGAGACTAAAAATAAATACCAAGAGGTTTCCTATTGTGTCGTGTGCCATAGGCTTGATTAAGAGGAATTTCCATTCACACCTTGACAAATTGCCCATTCATGTTACAACTTATGAACTCCAGAAGAAAGCTCTCTTTGGCACAATGCAAGTACTGTGGTGAGCATTAGCAGCAAATTTGAGACTGAAATCATAGTCTACATACCCTAACTTAGAAGTGAGCTCATTGTTGTCATAGTATGGCAAAACTAACCCATTGGATAACTTGCACCCAGGCGAAAACTTAATATATAGCAAAGAGATTGTATCTGACCTGTTATTCCATGCTTGCAGCATTTCACACAGTGTCTGCTTTTTGGCTATGAGGGACTCAAAGACTGAATGTAACTGCTGAGGAGTGTCCACTAATTGCGATACCATTCTTGCCTGGATCTTCTCTATCCAGTTCCGGAACTCCACTTCCTCCATCTAAAACAAAAAAAATAAAACCAAGTTGTATCAGCAGCTCCAGCTTCAAACTGGCAAACAGAAGCCATCCGTAAAAATGGCTAACAATTTGATAGCTTTGTTAATGCTTATTTCTACACAGCCTATCATAAAAATCCCTGCCATGTCTGCTAGGAGATTGGAAAGATGGAGAACATTTCCACTGTGCTTCTAGCAAAAACTTTACAATGTTTAATTTTGTAGATTTCTGTTTATTTTAGAGCAGAGCCCCATTCAAAAACATCAAACCTTTAATAACATAACACTCTGTCCTGAGGGAGAAAACGTTTACTTATTATCTGCTGAAGTCACTATAACCCCAATGTACTGAAGTGCCAAAAATGGGGGGGGGGGGGGGACGACGGTTCATGCGTTTTTGTATTGTATTTTTGCCATTCACAGTAATAAGATTTTGAATGTGATATGTTATGTGCACATTTTTGTTTAAAATCAGAATTATAGAGCTGCTGCAATGCAAGATTACACAAAGCAGCTTATTAATAATGAATCTAGTAAAAACTGGTATATAAAAACATCTCGGCAGTCAATATTTTGGAAAAAAGTTAATTATAATTCATTGAGGTGTAGTAACCTTTTTTTTCTGAAAAAGTAGCAATTTTATCATGAAAGTTCATTACTTATTGTTTTTGCATGGGCAGCAAATTGTTGCACAAATTACACAAATTAAAATGCTACACTAAGATGTGTTAAAATAACTTGAAAAGAACAATTGTCAATTGTCTTCTTTCTCTGTGAGGAAGGGCAGTATCAGGAAAAAAACAGAGCTGATGACTATGCATGAAGGTAATTTCATTATAACATCCTCATGGGTGGTATATGCAATGGACTTTCCCCCCTGCTGCAAAGAAAGTGCAAAGTCTGCTGGTACATTAATATCTGTGGTGGGTTGCAGCCCCTTCATTTTCACAGGGAAGCTCCATGGGCACGAAGTATCCATAGGCCTGCAAGCAGCAAATGGTGTTTCAAAATTGCCCCAAAATCTTTAAAATAAATATATCCTTCAAACCTATAGAAAAATGTTAGAAGGTGCATTCGTGCAGATTTCAACCCCCCCCCCTTTTTCTGTAATTCCCAAATGTGGACTCCTTTATCTTCTTTCTTAATATATGTCACGCCCCGCCTAATAGTCTTCCGTTTATTTTTTAATCTCTGCCTTCCCTGGGCTAACCTCTCATGTGTATTTGACATCAGGTGGGCATGAAGGCTCTTTTTTCTAAACAAAGACAATTGCAGCAGTGAAAGCAGAGACCCCTAAAAATTATGCAATTTGTGGGGTGCTTGCAAGTGTACATTTCTAGCCTCCCTATTAATCACACAAGGCTTTCAAAATTTAAGTTTCAAAAGCTTCCCAAAATTAACCACCAAAATTCATAGGACCATATTATTTTAACATTCAAACACATGAGAACTCTCCTACATATGGATAAATGCCCGCTCATCAAATGCTAACAGAAACCCTGCTATCAACTCTAAATGCATTTTCATGGTCCTGCCAAACAGCAGGATGGAGGAGATAACTATTACCTCTTTTTGTGCAAACAGGTCTTCCATCTTCTCTTCCCGAGTTTTACTAAAAGTGTCTGTTTTCAGAGAGGTGAGACGATCATCTACTGCTAGATACACCTGAGATACTCTATAAAGGTAGGAAAGGAAACAACCTATTAGCAGCTGTAACAACCAGCATGCAACAGAAAGGAAGCTTCCACTCTTCACCAAAGATCTCTAGATTGTGTGTTACTCGAGCATGCTGGCAGAAGAGTACAAGATGGGTTGTTTTTTGTCACACTGTTTTTAGACAATAATGGGGCATTATCCTCAACATGTAGAGAATGGTCTAGATGGAATTTCAATAAAAATATATATATGTGTAAAAGTGATCACACCCTTTAGTATAAAATGTTTGTGCATATTCCAAAGAACATATAAGTGTACATTAAATGAGTTCATCAGAATGCTAAAACAATCTTCCTCAAAAACTAACAAAAAAATATAACTAGACTAATACTTTTCCCTAGTTACCCGAGTTAAAACTTATAGAACATGACATTATTGACAAATAGCACACATAAGATAGGGAGGAGTGGCTCAGTAGTTGGGACAGGTTACCTCAGGCTGGAGGGCCGGGGGTTCAATTCCCACATGGGGACAAGCAACCTCAGGCCAGAGGGACCGGGATCTCTAGTCCCATAGCCACTCCTTGTGGCCTTGGGCAAGCCACTTAACCCTCCATTGCCTCAGGTACACTTAGATTGTGAGCCCTTAGGGGACAAGGGAATAAAAAAGTACCTGTTAGTATACATGTAAACTGCACTGATTCTAAAGAGCGCGGTATTAAAATAAATAAAAAAATAAATAAAAAAATAAGATGTCTTTGCTACAACCCTTTGTGCAAAAACACTTGTGGGGGCATATTCAAAGGCATTCATGCAATTTGTAGACTTGCCAACTACAAATACTGCTCACTGGGATATTCAATGGCACTAATCTGTTTAGTGCCACTTCTTAACCAGGTCATGTTCTGGGGGCAGAGTGACAGAGGTGGCACCAACAGCTATGCAGTTAGTTGAGATTTTCAGCCGCTAACCGCATAAAGTTAACATCCGGTTTTGCAATCCGGTTAGCGGCTGGATATTGCCTCTAACAGATTGCAAAACCTCAATCTGGAAAAAATGGATATTCAGCACCATTCGCCAGATATGCACTGGCACTGAATATCCGGTTTTAATTCAAAGAGGTGACGGCCAGCTGCTTTAATAGTGCTGGACACCACCTCTGAAAATGCCCCCTTTAGAATTACAAGTATGATCACGGTAACTTAGCTGTTCACATTATTTCTAGTAAGTCTGAAGACTGTTGCAGAATCTCCGAGAAAAAGAAAATAAAACGAAGTTTTTGGAAGCATTACTGCCTCCAGCAGGTGGAGATTTACCCTTTACTCTGACCATACCAGATACTAAAGCGTAGTTACTCATCTTTAACAGGTGATCTCCGGGCACAGCAGGAATTTAGTCTTCACATATGGGTATCGTCGGTACCGACGGAGCCTGCGTGGCAACGCTCCCCAGAGTCCAATAGGAAAGGTTTTGGGAGCATCCCACAGCGCCTGCCTTCCCACCTTTCCAACTGTCCCTCTCCAGTTGAGTTTATAGCTGAGAGGGAGAGAGATAAAGAGAGAGAGATACAACTCCTAGGGGAGGTGGGTGGGTTGTGAAGACTAAATTCCTGCTGTTCCCGGAGATCACTTGTTACAGGTGAGTAACTACACTATCTACGGGAACAAGCAGGAATGTAGTCTTCACATATGGGGACTCCCTAGCTGCAGATGCCAGGGAGATGGCCCCAGGAAGTTGTCAGCCCTTGTGAAAGGGCCCCACTTCCCCCCATGGATCTCTGGCATCATACCATGGACGATGGGTAGGAGTTGATCAAGTCTGAAAAAGATGTTGAAGAACAGCTTGGCCAAACAAGGCATCCCGGCGGGAGTCCTTGTCTAAGTAGTAGTAGGCTGTGAAGGTCAGGGCCGGCCCGTCCATTGAGCAAGAATGTTTTTTGCACAGGGCCCCGCGTTTCAGGGGGCCCCGCGCAAAAAACATTCATTAGCCCAAGTATATTTAAAAAAAACAAAAACGGCTGCTGCTGCTGCCGCCGTGGCAGTGGCAGAATCAAACGTCCACGCCGCGGGACCCCGACTGCCCGGCAGAACCTCCCTCGAGCATCAGCTCCCGAATCCCTCCCAAAGCGCGGGCTTTCAGAGCCGCGAGAGCTTCTGAGCTCTTGTGGCTCTGTTAATCCCGCCGGGGCTGATGGGAAATCCCATCAGCCCCGGCGAGATTAACAGAGCCGCGAGAAGAAAGGGAAACTCTTGCGGCTCTGAAAGCCCGCGCTTTGGGAGGGACTCGGGAGCTGATGCTCGAGGGAGGTTCTGCCGGGCAGTCGGGGCACCGCGGCGGGACTTTGATTTTGCCACTGCCATGGCGGCAGCAGCAGCAGCAGCCGGTATTTTTTTTTTAATCTATCTGGGCTGGAGGGGGGTTAGGACTGGTAATGGGCTATGGGGGGGGGGTTTAGGACTACTAATGAGCTATGGGGGGGACTAAGACTGGAAGTGGACTGATGGGGGTGGGGGTAAGGACTTGTAATGGGCTAAGGGGGGGTTAGGAATCGTAATGAGCAATGGGGGGGACTAAGACTGGAAGTGGGCTGATGGGGGGAGAGGGTTAGGAATGGTAATGGGCTATGGGGGGTTAGGACTACTAATGGGCTACAGGGGGGAATAATACTGGAAGTGGGCTGATGGGGGGAGGGGGGTTAGGACTGGAAATGGGCTATGGGGGGGCTAGGACTGGAAATGTGCTGATGTGGGGGTTAGGACTGGTAATGGGCTATGGGCTTGCTAAGACTGGAAATGGGCTGATGGGGGGGTTAGGACTGGTAATGGGCTATGGGGGGGCTAGGACTGGAAATGGGCTAATGGGGGGGCTAGGACTGGAAATGGGCTAATGGGCGGGTTAGGACTGGAATGGGCTGTGGGGAGGCTACGACTGGAAATGGGCTGATGGGGGTTAGGACTGGTAATGGGCTATGGGGGGGCTAAGACAAAATGGGGTGATGGGGGGCTTAGGACTGGTAATGGGTTGGGGGGCTTAGGACTGGTAATGGGCTATGGGGGGCTAGGACTGGTAATGGGCTATGGGGGGCTAGGACTGGTAATGGGCTGAGTGAGTGGGGCTAGGACAGGAAATGGGCTGATGGAGGGCTAGGATAGGACTGGAAATGGGCTGTTGGGGGGGCTTGGATTGAAATGGACTCATGGAGGGGTTAGAACTGGAAGTAGGCTCATGGGGGGCTTGGATTGGAAATGGGCTGAATGGAGGGGAGCTAGGATTTGACATGGGCTGATGGTGGGGCTAGGAAAGGAGTAGAAATGGGCTGATGGGGGGCTGGTATTGGAAATGAGCTGATGGAGGGACTCGGATGGGGGAGCTAGGACTGGAAATGGGCTGATGCATGGACTAGAAGGGAGCGGATGCTGGGTGGGGCTGGAACTAGAAGGGAGCTGATGTTGGGGGAGGATTAGAATGGGATAGAGCTGGGAGAGTGAAAAAATATTTTGTGTGTGAGGGAAGACAAATCTACAATTGGCCGGATACTGGGAGAGTAAGTGGGGATTGAGGATGGAGGGGTAAAATTTGAGTGGATGAAATAGGAATGAGGAAAGAGCAAAAGGAGAAGAGTGAAGAAAGGACAAATGGACAACAGTCGATGGAGAGTTAGCAGAAGACACGAAGAAACCAGAAGAAAGTGGCTGGAGCAATTGCAACTGAAAAAAAATGCATAAAAGGTAGAAAAATATCTCTTTATTGAATTTATTAACTGAAATATGTCAGCTCTGGAAAATGTGCATCATTAACGTCTGCGCTTTGTTTAGTACAAGAGGAAATTAATGTATAGTTTTATTTCTACAGTGTTGTTGGGCTTTTGGGGTTCCCAGTTTAATTATTGTCTTCCTGTTTCTAAATTGTGATTCCTTGTTTGGTGATGGTCTATGTTCTGCATGCGTAACTGAGCTGAGGTATTCTGTTTATGTAATTCATATTTGACATTGCCACTTGCTCTCTTTCCCCAGTAGGTCATGTATTGTTATTCTCTGAAATGTATTGGTTTAATATTTTCAGTGTAGCCTTTTGATAGGTAGGGTCTTGTGCTTTGTGAGTCCTGGTAGTGATGTTATGATATGGCAGGTTTGCTATGGGTTCTAAATGTATCACAAACCCAAACTTGATTTCCCTACCAAGTTATCACCACAGATAATGTCCCAAATTATAAAATAGCCCGTGAATGACTCCCTGACCTAATCTAAACTAACATCTAATTTTTGTCGGATCGTTCACCGTGAGAGGAAACTTTCCCTCTCTCGAAGTGAACCCTCCATTTTAATCAATTTTATAACCTGGCCGAACACCGGCCTAAAAACCGACAAAAACAGCACTTGCTGCCGTCAGTAATACTTGAAAATCTGAGCAGCACCTCAGGTCTTAGGGTCAAGAACTCAATCTTCCAGCATAACAGTCCGTCATAAGAAATTCAAAAAGACTTAGCTGGAAAAAAGACGGAGGCGTCCCCACATTGTCAGTTCCATTGCCAGTTACTCCAAACTGAGATCTTCTACCTCTTCAACGTAACGAGGGCAGGCAAAGGAGGTTCCCCCATCCAAAACAAACGAGGTTCAAGCGACACTAATAGTGTTTCAAGCCGCAGAACCGCTTCACAGCTCTTCTTCAGGCAAAGTGGAAAAGGACTTGGACATTGTGGCCATTACAGAAACATGGTTTAATGAATCATATGATTGGGATATAGCCATACCTGGCTATAATCTATTCAGAAGAGACAGATAAAATGGAAAAGGGGGAGGAGTAGCCTTCTATGTCAAAAGCAACATCAAAGCTACTGAAATGCAGGGTGCATGGGGAAAAGAAGCAGCGCTCTGGATCATGTTGGAAAGAGGAGATGGCACTGTCATCCATACTGCTGTAATCTATAGACCTCCGACTCAAATTGAAGAGATAGATAACGACTTGATTATAGATATTGCCAAGATAGCAACAAAGGGGGAAACGATCATATTGGGTGACTTTAATCTACCCGATGTGGATTGGATTACTCCTTCTGCAAATCTGGAAAGAAGCAAAAAAATTGTGGACGCTATCCAAGACGCGTTACCTAGACAAACAGTGATGGAATCAACCAGGGAAAGCTCAAAGCTGGATTTAGTGCTCACCAACAGTGATAGCGTGTCTAATGTCTGGGTGAGTGCCCCTGGGAGCAATAGTGATCATCACACGGTGTTGAGATAAAAGCTAAGGTGCAATCCAATCATAGCAAGCTCAAAGTCATAAACTTCAAAAACACTGACTTCAATAAAATGGCCCAGTAACTAAAGGAGGAGCTGACAGGGTGGAAGGGGATAAGGGAAGTGGAATTGCAATGGACTAAACTAAAAGGGGCAATAAAAGGGGCAACAGATAAATATGTAAGAAAAGTAAATAAAAACAAGAGGAGAAGGAAACCTATTTGGTTTCCCAAAGAAGTGGCTGCTCAAATAAGGGCAAAAAACACAGCTTTCACAAAATTCAAAAGCCTGCAAACAGAAGAGCACAGAAATGATTACAGGATCAAACTCAAGTAGACAAAAAGAGAAATAAGGATAGCAAAATCAAAGGCAGAGGAAAAGATAGCTAAAGATGTTAAGTGCGGCGACAAAACTTTCTTCGGGTATATTCGGGAAAGGAAGAAGATCAGAGGTGGAATTGCAGGACTCAGAAGTGCTGGAAACGGACTCGTGGAAAATGACATTGATAAAGCGAAATTACTAAACAAATACTTCTGTTCTATTTTTACTAAAGAAAATCCTGGAGAAGGACCACCTGTGACTCCCAAATATAAAAATGGGAATGAGGTAGATACCACACCATTCAGAGAGGATGAACTTTTAGAACAACTTGCAAAACTGAAAGTGGACAAGGCCATAGGACCGGATGGGATACATCCCAGGATACCGAAAGAGCTCAGAGAGGTTCTTGCAGGGCCGTTAAAGGATGTTTTCAACAAATCCTTGGAAACAGGAGAGGTTCCTCAGGACTGGAGAATGGCTGATGTCGTACCTCTACACAAAAGTGGTGACAGGGAAGACGTGTCAAACTACAGGCCCGAGAGCCTTACCTCAGTGGCGGGAAAAGTAATGGAGACGCTCCTGAAAGAGCGAATAGTGAACTTTCTCAAAACCAGCTGGTTACAGGATCCGAGGCAACATGGTTTTACCGAGGGACGATCTTGCCAGACAAATCTGATTGAGTTCTTTGACTGGGTGACCAGAGAACTGGATCAAGGACACGCGATGGATGTCATCTACCTGGATTTCAGCAAAGCCTTTGATACTGCTCCTCATAGGAGGCTTATCAATAAACTCAGAAGTTTGGGGATGGGTTCCAAGGTGGTAAACTGGATCAGAAATAGGTTGAGTGACAGACAACAGACGGTGATGATAAATGGAGCTCACTCGGATGAAAGGAAGGTGATTAGCGGGGTGCCTCAGGGTTCGGTCCTAGGCCCGGCACTGTTCAATGTATTTGTGAGTGATATTGCTGAAGGACTGAATGGAAAAGTCTGTCTTTTTGCAGATGACACGAAAATTTGCAACAGAGTGGACTCCCCCAAGGGAGTGCTTAACATGAGGAGGGATCGGCAAAAGCTGGAGGAATGATCTGATGCTTGGCAATTAAGATTTAATGAGAAGAAGTGCAGTGCCATGCACTTGGGTAGCAGAAATCCAAGGGAAATGTACGCGTTAGGGGGCGAGAGGTTGGTGTGCACGGAGCAGGAGAAAGACCTTGGTGTGATTATTTCTGTAGATCTCAAGGTGGCAAAACAGTGCGACAAGGCAGTGGCAAAAGCCAGGAGGATGTTGGGCTGCATTCGAAGAGGAATTACCAGCAGAAAGGACGGGGTACTAGTGCCACTGTATAAGTCTCTGGTGAGGCCTCAACTTGGAATACTGTGTTCAGTTTTGGAGACCGTATCTTGCAAAGGATGTAAAAAGAGTGGAAGCTGTTCAGAGGAAGGCGACCAAAATAATTTGGAGCCTGTGTCAGAAACCTTATGAGTAGAGACTTGAAGACCTAAATATGTACACTTGGAGGAGAGGAGAGATAGGGGAGATATGATTCAGACCTTTAAATACTTAAACAGAAATAATGAACAAACAGACCTCTTACAGAGACGGGAAAGCTGTAAAACTAGAGGGCATCACATGAAGCTACAAGGTGGTAAATTGAAAGGCAATGTCACGAAATACTTTTTTACTAAAAGGGTGGTGGATGCTTGGAATGCCCTCCCGATGGAGGTGGTGGGGCAAACACAGTGACGGAATTCAAAGTGGCCTGGGACAGACACAGTGGATCACTTTACAGCAACGAGATTAAATCAAAATAAACTGAACCATTTCATTTCTCAACAAATAGGGGTGTCCTACATGGAGCGATGGGGGGAAGGCACGGTGGGTTCACCACTAAACAAACAAAGAAAGAGTAGTTACTCACCTGTAACAGGTGTTCTCCAGGAGCAGCAGGAATCAGTCCTAACACATGGGTGACGTCGAAGCTGACGGAGCCCCCGTGCGCAGCATTTCCCCAGCTTTCAAAGAAAGCCTTTGGGAATGCAGCGCGCATGCGCAGTCCCCTTCCCGCCCAAGGGTGCCATCTTGCTCAGTCTGATGACATAGCTAAAAGACAGCAAAAATAAAAAAAAATAAAGCATACGACTGCAACTCCAAGGGGAGGAAGGAGGGTTGTGAGGACTGATTCCTGCTGCTCCTGGAGAACACCTGTTACAGGTGAGTAACTACTCTTTCTTCAGGACCAAGCAGGAAGTCAGTCCTCACATATGGGACTCCCCAGCTCAGGGCTACCAGAGGTCCCAAACGAAAACAATGAGCTCCCTCTAGAGCCTCAGCATGCAAGAACAGAACCTTCTCTGATAACGCCCCCGAACGGTAGCCCAACACCAGGGCCGGAGGGTAGGAGTTGCCTAAACCCCAAAGAGATTATGGAGTACCGCTTACCCGAAAGCACTGTCCCTGTGGGACTCCCTCTCAAGGCAGTAGTGGGCCGCAAAAGTCTGGCTTGAAGACCAAGTAGTGGCCCGGCAGATGTCTACCAACGGAACATAGCGGAGATGAGCCACTGACGCAGCCTTCGCCCTGACACGATGAGCCGTAACTCGACCCTGCAATGAGAGGCCGGCTGCCCTTTAAGCCCAGGCAATGCAGTCAGCTACCCCTATGGACAAAGTACCCTTGGAGACAGCCAACCCCAACTTATTGGGGTCAAAAGAGACAAAGAGCTGAATCGCCCTCCGGTGCTCCCGTGTACGGTCAAGGTAGAAGGACAACGCCCTTCTACAGTCCAAGGTATGCAAGACCATCTCAGCCCGGCTGGCATGAGGCCTGGGAAAGAAAGTCGGAAGAACCACCTCCTGATTGAGGTGGAAGGAGGAGACAACCTTTGGAAGGAACTTAGGGTGAGTCCGTAAGACTACTCTATTCCTATAGAACCTAGTATATGGTGCTTCTGATACTAGGACCTGAAGCTCACTCACTCACCTTGCTGAGGTAAGGGCTACCAGAAACAACGCTTTCCAGGAGAGAAAGCGCAAAGGACAAGTAGCCATAGGCTCAAATGGTGGGCAAGTAAGCCGTTGCAAGACCACATTTAAATCCCATTCAGCGGCAGGTGGACACACTGGAGGCTTAAGCAAAAGCAGGCCTCTGAGGAAGCGAGCAACCAAAGGATGGCTGGATAGAGACTGACCCTCCACCTGTGAGTGGTGTGCTGAAAGAGCACTAAGATGAACTCTAACAGAATTGGACTTAAGGCCTAGGTTGGACAGGTAAAGCAAATATTGCAGCACCACTGGTACCAGGCATGAGAAAGGATTCTCGTTGTGTTGAGTACACCAGGTAGAGGATCTATGCCACTTAAGGGCATAAGACTTTCTGGTGGACTGCCTCCTAGAGGCCAAGACTACGCCTTCCACTTCCTTAGGCAATAGTAAAGGCGCTAGAACTACCCTTTCAGCAGCCAGGCCATCAAATTGAGGGACTGGAGATTGGGGTGTAAGAGAGATCCCTGCTCCTGAGACAGGAGATCGGGTTGCATCCCCAGAGGAAGAGGAGTGTCCACCGCAAGTTGCAGAAGAAGTGGGAACCAGGGTTGCCTCGGCCACCTGGGGGCCACCAGGATCAGTGAGGCCTTGTCCCTGAGCACCTTGAATAGCGTCTGGGACACCAGAGGCGTGGGAGGAAACGCATATAGAAGGCTTGTAGACTATGGAATGAGAAATGCATCCACTGCAACTCTGACAGGACGCAGTTGCCTGGAACAGAACCTGGGAAGTTGACGGTTCAGAGGACTGGCCAAGAGATCCATGGTTGGAAGACCCCAGCTCAGGAAGATCTGTTGAACCACTAGAGGATTCAACTGCCACTCGTGTGGCTGCAGGATCCTGCTCAATCTGTCCAACAGGTAATTTTCCTGACCTGGGAGATAGACCGCTTTGAGAAGAATGCCGTGAGTGACTGCCCAGGAGCACAGTTTCTGTGCTTCCTGACACAGAAGGCGGGACCCCGTGCTCCCCTGTTTGTTCACATAGAGCATAGCAACTTGATTGTCCGTCTGAACCAAGACGGGCTGGCGAGAGATGAGATGGGAGAAAGTTCTCAGGGCTAAGCAGTTAGCTCTCAGTTCCAAGAAATTGATCTGCTGGGCAGCCTCCCAAGGAGACCACAGTCCTTGAGTACATGCCCCTTGGCAATGTGCACCCCAACCTTGAAGAGAAGCATCGGTTGTCAGCACCTGAGTGTGTGGAGGCGTTTGAAAAGGCACCCCCTTGCAGCAGATTTGGAAGATGAAGCCACCACTGTAGAGAAGACTGTAGTAGGCTGGATACCCTCACCTTGTCCGTGAGGCTTCCTGTGGCTTGGTGCCACTGAATCCTGAGTCCCCATTGAGCTGGCCTCATGTGTAGACGGGCATTTGGAGTTACATGGACCGTGGATGCCATGTGGCCTAAGAGCCTCAGGAATTGTCTGGCGGAGACCAGAGAATTGCTGTGGAATAGCCTGGCTAGATCCATCAATCTGTGGGCCCTGTCCACTGGTAGAAAGGCCTTTGCCTGAAAGGTGTCTAGTCGAGCTCCTATGAACTCCATGTTCTGGGAGGGGTGCAAACTGGACTTTGCGAAGTTTATAACAAACCCCAGGTGCTGAAGCAGAGCGACAGTGCGAAGGGTGGCTTGATTGGCCTCTTGCGGGGACTGACCCCTGATGAGCCAATCGTCCAGGTATGGAAATACAAAGAGGCCTTGAACCCTGAGGTAGGCCGCTACCACCGCTAGGCACTTGGTGAATACCCTGGGGGCGGATGTAAGGCCAAAAGGCAGTACTCTGTACTGATAGTGGTTTCCTCCCACTACAAATCTGAGATATTGTCTGTGGTCTGGATGAATGAGGATGTGAGTATAAGCATCCTTTAGGTCTAAGGAGCATAGCCAATCTCCCTGCTGGAGGTAGGGCAGCAGAATTCCAAGGGTAAGCATCTTGAACTTTTCCCTCTCCAGGACCTTGTGCAGATTTTGCAAGTCTAGGATGGGCCTGAGGCCTCCTGTTCTTTTTGGTACCAGGAAGTACCTAGAATAGAAGCCGTGACCTCTCAGGTGGTGGGGCACCAGCTCCACTGCCTGTTTCCTTTAGAAGACTTGCCAACTCCTGCAGGAGTAAGTCCCTGTGCAGAGGAAGTCTGGGAGGCTCCCCTGGAAAATAGGAGGGGGGGTACCTGGTGGAAGTGGAGGAGATAGCCCTTCTGGACTATACTTAGTACCAAGGTATCCCTTGTGACGGCTGACCACCTGTGGGCGTACAGGGCCAGCCGGCCTCCAGTGCTGATAGGGGCCAGCTGAGGAGTAGAGGCTATGCCATTGGAGTCAAAACCCTGCTCCCTGCTGTGCAGGAGCCGGAGCTGGTGGCTTGGGGGTTTTCTGCCTACGGGGCCCATGTCCCTGCCCCTTGGCCTGCTGACCCTGTTGGGTAGCTACAGAGGCCTGAAAATGAGGGTACTGTTTATAGGCAGATGACTTCCTCGGGTAAAAGGTCTTTTTCCCCGAGCCCTTCTTCTTCTGAGAAGGGGCAGAGGTTTTTCTGGACAGCCTTGTCCGGGTAAGAGTCTCGGTCTCGTGTTCTGCAGCCTTGTCAGCCATGGGCTTGCCAAAGAGGTTTTCACCTCGGCAGGGGACATCGACCAACTTGTCCTACACCCATGGCTCGAGGTCCGATGACTGCAGCCAGGCCTGACGGCGTGCACCGATGCCAGCTGCGACTACCCGGGCTGAAGCCTCGATGCCATCATAGGCTGCTCGAGAGATAAACTTCGAGCACTCATGAATACCCGAGGACAGAGCATTGAACCTCTGCAGAGGTTCCTCGGAGAGATGAGCAGAGAATCCGGCAATCTCCTTTGCCAGGTCTCGAAGGTATATGCCCATGTAGGTCTGGACACGGCAAGCAAGAATAGAGCCCTGGAAGCCCTGGAAGCACTTCTTACCGAGGGCATCCAGGTTCCGGGCCTCCCAGTCGGGAGGCACCGAGGACTGCATCTTCTGACTCTTCAGACGATGCATGGCTGATTCCACAACCATGGAGTGGTGCGGTAATTGTGCCTTTTGGAACCCGGGGCTCTTGCAGACTCGATAGATGGAATCGACCCGCTTGCTTAAAACCGGCGTCAACGCCAGCGCCTCCCACATGCGGAAGAGTAACCATTCCTGCATCGGAGGAACCGGAACAGTAAAGGCCTCATTCGGAGGAGAGTCATACTGTAGGGCCTCGAGCTCCTCGGCTCGAGGCTCCTCCTCGGGATCTGTGGGGAATACCAAAGCCTTAGCCATATCCCGCACGAAGTCCAAAAACCGGGTATCCTCCGGTGGGGATCTTCTCCAAGGCTCGGACTCGGGTGAGTCCGAAGGGACGCACCGAGTCTGAAAGGTGCCGGGCGACTCCTCATCCTCTGTCTCCCAGCCGGACTCCTCGGAGGAGGAATCAAGCGGCTCTGGTCGGGCAGGCATCGATGCCATCCGCCCTGACGCTGAACGGGAGGCCGAGGGAGACCTTGGCCGAGGATCGACTCGAGCACACCTGGACTCGAAAATCGGCTCGGCCTCCGGGGTCGACTTGGACGTCGATGTCCCAGTGGTCGGGGCAGATGCACCGGTGAGACCGGCGATCGGTGCCCGCTGCTGTTCCATGAAGGCAATCAAGCTGCTCTCCAAGGCCGTCAACCTGAGTCCGAGCTCAGGAGACTCAGCAGCCCACGACTCGGGCCGCAACAGCGTCGGGCCCGACATCGGCTCCCCTGGAGGAGAGTCCACGAGGACTACAGTACTCACGTGACCTGGGGACTCCATCTCCACACGAGGTTGTTTTGCAGGCCTCTCTGACTCCCAAGACCAGGGACGGCACTCGGGGCTATGCGACTTGGCCCTCGAGGAGCCAATTGCGTCCACTGACGCCACCCTCTCGGGTTTTTTCTTCTTGCGATGCTCCCGCGATGGAGACCCCCTCTCAGAGGAGCCTCGACGCTGCTCGGGGCCGGAGTCCCGAGATGTCGAGGCCTCTGACGAGGTCCGGGCCCGACCGGATGTGGAGTCAGAGAAGATTCTTTCCTTTTGGTGCTGCCGACTCCTTAACGCCTTAGAGGACATTTTCCCACACGGACCACAGATCATCGGGTCATGATCGGGTCCGAGGCACCGGAGGCAGCAGTCATGTGTGTCGGTAAGAGACATGAGTTTCTTACACCGATCACACTTTTTAAACCCGCTGGCAGCCATCGGGGGAAAAAGGGCCCCTGCGAGGTCAAAAGACAGGGCTGCCAGTGAAAACAGAAAAAATGGCGCGTACGCTAGTCACTAAGGACAAACACCGAAAAAAGAGATCTGGGCTCGATACCGGTGTATCGGGCCCAGGCGGGAAAGGGAAACCGGCGTCGAACCGAAGAAAAACAGGTTCACGCAGAATAAAATCAACTTTTTCCTTGGGTGAAATGAAAATACATCCATCGGGCTCCACGGAAAAAAGACTGAGCAAGATGGGACCCTTGGGCGGGAAGGGGACCGCACATGCGTGCTGCATTCCCAAAGGCTTTCTTTGAAAGCTGGGGAAATGCTCTCCACGGGGGCTCCATCGGCGCCGACGTCACCCATATGTGAGGACTGACTTCCTGCTTGGTCCTGGAGAAACAAAGATATGGGGAGGGGTGAAGACATGGGGAGAGGTGCACCTGCTCCTGGTGGGTGCACCACTAAGCAAAGACATGGGTAGGGGTGCACCTACTCCTGCCATATTGCTGGGCAGACTAGATGGACCATACTGGTCTTTATCTGCCGTCATTTACTATGTTACTATGTAACGCTTGCAATTCACTGATGCGACGTGCTGATGTGATTGCAATGAGGAAGATTACTTGAGGAATGACTTTCCAGGAAAGGAATTTCAAAGATGTAGTGGCTAATGGTTCAAAGGGCAGTGTAATGAGCTGCCAGAGCACCAGATTTAAGTCCCATGCCACCGGTGGTGGCTTAATGAGAGGCTTAGTTAAAAGAAGGCCTCTCATAAATCTCACTATGAGAGGATGAGAGGAAATAGATTGTCCACTTAGAGGCTTGTAAGAAGCTGCAATAGCACTAAGATGGACTCTTACTGAATTTGTCTTGAGAACAGCATTTGACAAATGAAGGAGATATTCCAGTATCGATTCCAGAGGTATGGCAAGAGGGTTAAGACCCTTCTGCGAGCACCATATGGTAAACCTTTTCCACTTAAAAGCACACGAGCGTCGACTTCCGGTGACATCACGGAGCTTATGGCGGCATAGAAGCCTAGCTCCGTCCGATTCCTGTGATTGTGGAGTTAAAATTGAGCCCCCAACGTTCTTACAGTGGAGGGAAAGAGAGGATCCACCTTGGTGATGGCAGCGAGAAAGAAGTTGGCGAACTTCCAGTCCCCGTACGCACGGCGGGAGCTGAGGACGGCCGCGGAGTCAGCCGGCTTGGGAGCGGAGGCAGACTCTGGGAGCTCGGAGGAGGACGACAGAGGGGAGAAGGAGGGCGCGGAGGAGATTCCGTTAAAGCAGTGGCTAAAAGACTTTAAGATGGAGATGCGGGGGGAGATAAAGGCCATGCGGAAAGATGTGAAGGAAACCCTGATGGCGATCCAGCAGAAGGTGAGCGGCCTGGGTCAGAGAGTGGAGGAGGTGGAGTGCCATGTGGAGCAATGTGAGGAGGAAGTGAGAGAGGTGGCGGGGCTTCAAAATAAACTGCAAGCTCAACAGGCGGAGATTCTGGAGAAATTGGAGGAGATTGAAGATAGAGCGCGACGGAACAATCTGCGCATCAGGGGAGTGCCCGACGAGGAGGCCTTCCGGGACTGTGTCCAAGTGGTGCAAAGGCTTTGTGGCCATATATTGCGGCTGGGAGGGGCCGCAGGATACAGCGAGGCATCCATCGGGTGGAAAGAGCGCACAGAGGTTTGGGGCCGCGGAGGGAGAAGCAGGCTAGAGATATCATAGCCTGCATGAGCAGCTTCCCCCTCAAGGAACAAGTACTAAATGCGGCAAGAAAGTTCGGAAGAATTGCCTGGGAGGGCAGTGAGGTGGAGGTGTTTAATGACTTGTCGAGAGGCACGTTGGAGAGGAGGAGATTGATGAAGGATGTCACTGCTTACATGACAGGGAAAGGACTGTGATATCGATGGATGTTCCCCTTTGGGCTTTTGTTGACAGTGAATGGGGTGACCAGGAGAGTGAAAACGGCGGAGGAAGCGTGGTCGATACTGAGAGAGCTGGGATGTGAGAATCTTCCCCAAGCGGCGGGGAGAGAGCAACCGCAATCAGCCAAAACTGTACCGGGTAAACAGCAATCTGTTTCGAAATGGCAGAGAGCGGGAGAAAAAGGGAAGAGACTGCAGCGGCTGCCCAAGGAGCGGACAGATGTGGCAATGGAGGGAGTCTCCTGAGAAGGGGAGTGAGAAGGTCGAGGTCTGGAAGTGTATAACAGCGTTTGGGGCGGTAGAGCTCCCTTCTTGCTGATTGAAGGACACTGAACTTTTAGGGCTGCGGGGGGGGGGGGGGGGAGAGCGGGAGGAATTAATGGTAAGGGGGTGGAAGGGTGGGGGAGATGGGTGGAAGGGTGGGGGAGATGGGGGGATGGGCTATGAGCGGGAACAGGTGGAGAAGGAAGGGGGAATGGCGGATTGGGGTGTGAAGTGGAAGGATAGGACAAGATGTCCCTGGAAGGTGGGGAGAGGGTGTAGTAGGAGGGAAGGGGGGAGAGGGAGGGGGGAGAGGGGGCGGGGGAAAGGAGGGGGGAGAGGGGGCGGGGGAAAGGAGGGGAGAGAGGGGGCGGGGAAGGGAGGGGGGAGGGGGAGGGGGGAGGGATGGGGGGTGGGGGGGGCTCAAGGGCACAGCAGATGGGAGAGGGTGGGGGGTGAATAAGGATCAATGCTGCGGATAGGCACGGTTAATGTAAATGGCTTGAATTCCCCAGTGAAGCGCAGTTTGTTATTTAGGGAGTTATCAAAATCTCAATGGGATGGGTGATGTTACAAGAGACTCATCTGAGGAGGGGGGATGTGGGGAGGTTGAAGCATAGGCAATATCCTGACCAATACTTCTCTTGTAATACGGAGGGGGTGAAGAAAGGAGGGGTAGCCTTGTGGGTGCGGCAAGGGTGTGGTATACAGGTAGAGGGGCACTTTAAGGATGGGGAGGGAAGGGTGGTAGGGATAAGGGGGAAGTTTGGGGGGGGGGGGATATTGTGGTGGTGGTGGTGGTATACGGTCCTAACGGGAACCAGGGGAGCTTTTGGAAGGAGGTGGGGAAGTTAATAGAGAACGCGGGGGGGGGGGGGGAGAAAATTGGTAGTGGGGGGGAGATTTTAACTTGGTTTTAGATCCAGGGGTGGATAGGGAGCCAAATGGAGGGGAGGGGGGGGGAGAAGAAATAGACGGGGGCTGAGAGCTTTGCTGAAGAAATTTAATTTGGTGGATGTTTGGAGGATATTCAATCCTGGGAGGCGGGAGTATTCTTTTTATTCCGCACCGCACCGGAGCTGGAGTAGGATTGATATGATATTAATGGATAGGGCGTGGATGTTGGAGGTGGAGGACGGGAGTATCAGGACGGTGGGGTGGACGGATCATGGCGTAGTGGAGGTTCGATGTCTGCCTCCAAGGAGGGGAGGAGTGGTGTTTTGGAGGTTGAATGAGAGTCTGCTTAAGGATGAGAGGGTGGTGGCGGATATGCGTGGGGTCATAAAGGAATATATGTGCTTTAATGACACGGGGGAGGTGGCGGAAGTGAGAGTGTGGGAAGGGTTGAAAGCAGTAATACGGGGGAGATTTATAATGTGGGGAGCCAAGAAAAAGAGGGAACGAGGGCGGAAGGAAGAGGAATTGGGAAGGGAGCTACGGGCGGCGGAGGGGAAGTATCGGGAGACAGGGAGGAAGAGGGATAGGGTGGAGATGGAGCGGGTGAGGGGGGAGTTACAATCCTTACAGGTGGATCAGGTGGCTTTCGCATTGCAGAAAGTTAAGCAAACCCATTATGAGTTTGGGGATAAGGCGGGCAGATTGTTGGCACGTAGACTGAAACAACAGCAAGGGGCGGCTACGATATTTCAGGTGAGGGGGAGGGATGGTAGAATATGTAGAATGGAGGATGAGATAAGGGAGCAGTTTAGGGCCTATTATAAAGGGTTGTATGAGGGAATGGAGGGGGTGGGGGAACGGGATATTGAGAGGTACCTGGATGGGGTGGCGTTAACTGGTCTCCCGGAGGAAGCTAGAAAGGAGTTGGAGGAAGAGATATCGGGGGACGAAATTAGGAGGGCAGTGAAGGGGTTGAAGGGCGGAAAGGCCCCGGGGTTAGATGGGCTGCCCGGGAGTTTTTATAAGATCTTTATAGAAGAGATAGGGGAAATCTTGGCAAGGGTGTTTAACGGGGTGGTACACCAAGGGGGGGGCTGTCCCCGGAGATGTTGACTGCGGGGATCACGGTCCTGTTAAAACCCGGTAAGGAACCAGTTAGCTGTAGCTCGTATAGGCCTATATCCCTTCTCAATGTGGATGTCAAAATAATGGCTAAGATCTTGGCAGGGAGGCTGGGGAGGTGGCTACCGGGAGTAATTAATGTCGATCAAGCGGGGTTTATAGAAGGCAGACAGGCTGGGGATAATATTAAGCGGGCAATCGTGGTGATTTGGGAGGCTAGGCAAGAGCAGGAGGATTTCCTACTGATGTCAATCAACGCAGAGAAAGCTTTTGATAGGGTCCACTGGGGGTTCCTGATGAGGGTTTTGGAAAAAGTGGGATGTAGGCCGAACTTTGTAAATTGGGTGAAGGGATTGTACAATGGTCCTAGGGCATGGGTTAAAATAAACGGGAGATATTCTAGGGACTTTGGATTGGGGAGGGGGACTAGGCAGGGGTGCCCCTTATCCCCGTTGCTATTTGCACTGGCGGTAGAGCCATTAGCGGAAAGTATTAGGGGGAATGACAAGATAGTGGGTCTAGTAAGGGGAGGGGGGTTTAACCATAAGATTTCCTTATACGCGGACGACATCCTATTATATTTAAGCAGGCCGCAGGAGTCTCTGCCAGAGGTAATGGAGGAGGTGGGTTGATACGGAGCAGTATCGGGGTTTAAAATGAATATAGATAAAACGGAGGTGATGAAGGTCCAGATGAACAGGGAGTTAGAAGAGGAGTTGAAGGGATTATATCCATTATGTTGGGTCAGCAAGTTCTTAGGGTATTTGGGGGTGAGGCTCACGGTTAGATATGAGGACCTGTATCGAGAGAATTACCCTAAGCTTTTAGGACAGATAAGCAAGGACATTGAGGGATGGCTGCGACTGGAGATTCCTGGGGTGGGACGGATTGCGGCGCTCAAGATGAATGTCTTACCACGGCTGTTGTATCTGTTTCAGGCTCTACCGGTAAAAGTGCCAGAGGGAGTGATGAGGTTGTTGCAAAGGCGGGTGTTTGGCTATATATGGAAAAGGAAGCCACCAAGAATAGCAAGGGAGGTGATGTATGCGCCCAAGGACGAGGGGGGGTTAGGGGTGCCTAATCTGAGGGACTATTATCGGGCAGCACAGTTAACACATGTGTTAGGCTGGAGGGAGGGTGGGGAGGAGAAACCATGGGTTAGTCTGGAGAAACTAAGGGTTCGGGGGGGGGGGCACTTGGATGCTTGGGTCTGGGCCCCGAAGGTGGAGAGGGCAGAAATGGGGGGGGGGGGGGGACCCCCAGCGATGAGACAAGTCGTGAAGATGTGGGATAAGGTGAGAGAACCTGAGATTGCTGGGAGGGGGACTGGCTTTTCAGTAATGACTCCCTGGAGGGGGTGGAAGGCATTTAAACCAGGGTGGGAGGGGGGTAGGTTTGATGTCTGGAGGGGGAAGGGGTTGAAATGTAGTTTGCAGTTGCTGGAAGAGGGGGCGATTAAAAGCTTTGAGGCGGTAAAGGAGGAGTTCAAGTTGGAGGAGGGGGACAGGTATGCATATGTGCAGGTGCGCTCCTTTTTACAAAAGGTGTTGGGGAGGATGGGGATGGAAGGGGAGGCCTCACATATGGAGGCTATCTGGTATGGGAAGAGAGAATCGAGGGGGATGATCTCGGGCTTATATAAGGGGGTACGAGGGGAGGGGAAAGGGAAATTTCGGTATATGGTGGAGTGGGAACAGGATTTGGGGGTGTCATGGACAGGGAAAGACTGGAAAAGGGTTTGGGATCAGATAAAACGGGGGCCTAGGACGAGTAGAATTAGAGAAAACTGCTATAAGGTGATGATGCGCTGGTATTATACGCCAGAGAGAATAAGTCGGATGTTTCCGGGGGTTTCTCCCCTATGCTGGAGGGAGTGTGGAGAGGTGGGGACTTTTTGGCATATTTGGTGGAGTTGTCAAAAAGCGCAGGGGTATTGGAGGCGGATACTGGAATGGATGCAGGGGAAGTTAGGTGTGGAGGTGGATTTTGAACCCAATATTTGCTTATTATCTTGGTGGGGGGAGGGGCAGGTTCAACGGGGGGTAGGATGGTGCTGGTGTGTCTCAGTGCAGCACGGTGTGAAGTGGCGAAAGCGTGGAAGCAAAAAGAGATGCCCTCGGTAGAGCAATATGAGAACAGGCTTAGGGATATGGTTATGATGGAGAGGCTTACGGCAGCAAGGCAGCAGAGGGGAGGGAAGTTTGAGGAGGTGTGGGGTCAGCTGTGTCGAGCTCTGGGGGAGGGCTAGGGAGGGGTGGTGGGGGGAGGGGGGGTGAAAAAAGGGGGATACACTGTAACACTCAATGGTTAGAGGGTGTAGGGTGATTGGTTCAGGGCGGTGGGGGAGGTAACAAGTTGTTCTTGTGGGTTACCTGTAGCACTGTTATTAAAGAATGGGGATAAGGGAGGGGGGTTTGGTGTATACTGAAAGGTAGGAGGGGGGGATCGGAGGGGGGAGGAAGGCATGGTGGTTAACAAGGAGGGGGAGCACATTGATGTCTAGAGACAACGTTGGGTAGTTACCCATTGTAAAGTTGAAGGTACGTTTTCTTTTACGGGTGTTGTATGTCCAGATATCGCGAAGGAGACCCAGAAAAGGAGGAAATACTTTTTGCTTAAGAAATCTGGGATGTTGCAGTTGGGGGTTAGATATGTCTTTTCTCAGCCAAATGACTTGGTTGCCTTAATTAGCACCAGGTTACCGGTGGTAACACAGGTTGTTCATGGTGTTACTTCACAGGATGCGATATAATCGCATCATGTGCAGTATCATTTGGGTTATTTCTCGTACCTTACAGTAGTAGTATTATAATCACGGCCCCCTAAACATGTGGGCTATAAGAGAGTTCTCTGTAAAAATTGTTTCTTTATAATCTGTATGATATTTGTTATATTTTGGAGAATCTTTTCAGTATGAAACTTTTTCTTGACTGTATTGTTAAAATTTCAATAAATATTAAATTAAAAAAAAAAAAAAAAAGCACACGAGCGTCTTGTGGAGGGTTTCCTAGAAACATGAAGGATATCCTTTACCTGTTGTGAAAGGTTAAGATCCTGAAGTTCTAGGCTTTCAGCAACCAGGCCCTGAGATACAGAGACTGGGGATTGGGATGCCACAGCATCCCATCCTCTTGGGAGAGAAGATCTTGAACGGATCCCAGCTCCAGAGGCAGAGCTTGAGAGAGATGTAGGAGCAGAGGGTACCACGTTTGCCACGGCCAACTTGGAGCTATGAAGATCATATGACCTCTGTACCTCTGAAGCTTGAATAGGGTTTTGGGGATGAGGAGAATGGGTGGGAAGGCATATAGGAAGTCCTGACCCCAGTGAAGGAGGAAGGCGTCCCTTGCCTGACAACATCGAGCCGGAATTCTGGCACAGAGCCGGGGAAGTTTGGCATTCAGCAGACTTGCAAAGAGGCCTATGTCCGGGGTTCCCCAAATCTGAAATATTTGGGCAACCTGGTCTGCATGGAGAGATCATTCGTGTGGAAGCAGAACTCGACTGAGTTTGTCTGCTCAAGAGTTTTGGATGCCTGGAAGATACACCGCAAGGAGATGAATCTGATGCTCTCTGGCGAGGGCCCATAGTCGCAAAGTTTCGTTGCATAGCGACAGAAAGTCTGCTCCGCCCTGCTTGTTCGCATAGAACATGGCTACCTGATTGTCCATTTGAACTAGGACTGTCTTGTAGCTGAGCTGGGCGTGAAATACTCGAAGAGCAAGGAAGATTACTCTGAGCTCCAGGAGGTTGATGTGAAGACAGGCCTCCTGTGGAGTCCAGGTACCCTGGGTAGAGAGATCGTGCAGGTGGGCTCCCCATCCCACCTGTGAAGCATCTGTTGTTAGGGTGGCTTGGGATAGGGGTTGCTGGAAAGGAGACCCCACCAGAAGGTTTCTGGGTGATTGCCACCATTGGAGGGACGAAATAAGACGGTCTGAGTTTCTTATTTTCTCTGACAGGCAACCTGAGGCCTGTGTCCACCGAGTGGATAAAGTCCACTGGGCTGCTCGCATATGGAGGCTAGCATAAGGAACCACATGCACAGTGGATGCCATGTGGCTTAGCAATTGTAGCATTTCCCGAGCAGTGAAACAAGGTTTGAGCACTGCTTGGGAAGCTAGTTGTACTATACGAAGACAGCGGGGCTGCGGAAGGAAAGCCCTTGTCTGTCTGGTATCCAGATGAGCTCCTATAAACTCTAGGGACTGAGTGGGAGTAAGATTGGATTTTGGGAGGTTTATGATCAGTCCCAAATATTGAAGGATTCACAATGTGCGAGATAGAGCAGAGCTGGCCTCTGGCACTTTAGGGGCTTGAATGAGCCAGTCGTCTAAGTAAGTGAAGAGGAATATTCCCAGAGTGCGGAGAAATTCTGCTACCACAGCCATGCATTTTGTGAACACTCTTGGCGCAGATGCCAGGCCAAAGGGAAGAACCTTGTATTGGTAGTGCTTTCCTTGAAACAGGAATTGGAGGAATCTCCTGTGATTTTGGTGGATGAGAATATGAGTATACGCAACCTTGAGATCTATTTTTATTTATTTATTTATTTTTCTATACCGCGCTATTTGACATCAGCGCGGTTTACAGGAAACATATTTGTGCAAAGTGGGACTGCAATGCACTTACAATAAAACAGGGTGCTTGAACAGAGTTAACAGGAAAAAAAAAGCAACAACAACAACTATTTACAAGTAGGAAGGTGAGATTCTACATACATCTCATCTATATGTACAGTTCATACAGCAAAGACATTGTGGCTGGTAAGTCGTTATCTGGGCCGGGGTCAAGTACCAGATGATGTGGTAATCAGAGTGGTATAGTAGGTAGGGGGTCCGGACGGTGTGGGTTGGACATGTGGGGTGGTGGCAGCGAGATGTCGTTTGGGTTGGAGAAGTACTGGATAAACAGGTGACGTTTCAGTGCTTTCCTAAATTGGAGAAGGTTGCTGATGGCTCGGATGTCGGGTGGAAGAGCATTCCAGCAGGAGGGCGCGTAGAGAGCAAAGGCACGATTTCTTGCAGTTTTGGAGCATTTAGTGATCGCTTTGGGGAGGATGAGGGTGTTAGTAGCAGCAGATCTCCTTAACCTGTTGGGGGGAGTGGTCTGGATAAGGCCAGAGACAGATGTGGCCATGCATTTATTGATGGCCTTGAATGTCATTGTTAAGATCTTGAAGGAGATTCTGCAATGAACGGGGAGCCAATTTAGGTGTTTTAGTATTGGGGTAATATGGTCCCTTCTAGAGGCTCCGTGAAGAGTTCTGGCTGCAGCGTTCATTGCCAGTTGCAAGGGATGCAGAGTGCTCTTTGGGAGTCCGTGCAATATGGAATTAATGTGGTCGAAGTGAGGCATTACTAGTGCTTGAAAGACTGTTCTAAATTCTTTAGGGTCTAGCAGCTTTCTCATGTGGCGCAGTGTTTGAATTTTATGATATACTGCCTTTACCATGTTGGATATCTGGGCATTCATGTTGAGATGTTGATCGAGTGTGATACCGAGGTATCGTATCGTAGGCTTGGTGAGGAGTTTGGCATCACGTACCTTCAAAGATGATGGTGGGGTGAATGCTTGGTTTTTGCAGATGAATAGGACCTCTGTCTTTTTGAAATTTATTTTAAGCTTCTGAGTGTGTAGCCAGTCCGTGACCACGTTAAAGCATGAAGACAGGCAGGAGAGGTCTGGATGTTCAGTTGATATCGGAGTGTACATCAGAACGTCATCAGCGTATATTAGACAATTGATATTAAAGGATCTGATGAGGGTGCAGATGGGTTGCATGTAGACATTGAAAAGGAGGGCTGAAAGTGATGATCCTTGTGGTACGCCTTTTGCTTGCAGGAAGGGTGCTGAACTGGAGGGACCAGAGCGGACATGTTGCCATCTTTCATTCAAGTATGATGTGCACAATGATAGCGCAGTGTCGCATACTCCCTTCTCGGCGAGGCGGGAAAGTAGCAGGTCGTGACTGACAGAGTCGAAGGCAGCTGCGATGTCTAGAAAAATGAGGGCAAAGGCCTGTCTGATATTGTCAATACCTATGGTTAGGGAACTGAGTATTTATTTATTTATTTAACAGTATTTCTAAACCGCCTTATCTTAATAATCAAGGTGGAATCACAGCAAGCAATCAGGTAAAGTGTGTGCGTTGTACATGCAGTGAGGATGAAACTTAGTTGTGTGAGGGCTGTGTTGGGTGCTTGATTTGTTTGAGCTATGTACAAGGTGGGCTATTTACAGTGGTGCTAAAAACACATTTTATATACATACAGTTGTATAGGAGGATTGGAGTGCTGTTATCCATTCTCTTAGGTTATGTGATGTGACCATAGTGCTCTATGAACAGCATGGTTTTCAGCTGTTTTCTGAAGTCTTGAGGTCTGGAGTTGCCCTTAGATCGTCCGGTAGATTGTTCCATATTGTTGGAGCAGCCATGGAGAGAGCTCTGTCTGTTGTGTCCTTGCGTGTGTGCTTGTATTCATTTGGGGTACTGACTCGGTTGCGTGTTTGACTTCTTCTAGGACGTGCGCTGGTTTCCGGTTGTATGAGCGTGTGGAGGCTGTTGGCTGATGTGTGCTGTTTTATCTTAAATAGGTTTATGATAGTCTTGTATCTGATGCGAGCACTGATTGGGAGCCAGTGTAAGTCCTTTAATGTAGGTGTGATGTGCTCCTGCCTTGCGGCTCCGGATATGATTCGAGCTGCAGTGTTTTGTGCCAGCTGGAGTGGTTTGAGAGCTTGTTTCGGTAGTCCAAGGTATATCGGATTGCAGAAGTCCAGTATTGGGGTTATCAGTGCTTGACAGACGGTACGGAAGTGTTCTGGGGCGAGGAGTGGTTTCAGTCTCCTGATGATTCGCATCCTGTAGGCGGCTTTTTGGATTGTTTTGTCTATGTGTGGTTTGAGGTTGAGTTTACTGTCCAGAGTATCCCCAAGGTATCTCACCTCTGATCTTATCGGTATCGTGGTGCTTTGTATGTTTTTGTTTGGTGGGTGTATGAAGCTTTGGTTCCGAGTGATGATTAAAGCTTCGGTCTTGTTGTAGTTTATTGCGAGGTTGTTGTTTTGGCACCACTTCGTCATTTGGGTAAGGCAGTCTGTTATCTTAGAGAAGTCCGGGTTGTCGATTGATATCGGGGAGTATACCATGATGTCGTCTGCGTATATTGTGTATTGGATGTTGTTCTCTTTCATAATGTTGCATATTGGTTGGATGTAGATGTTAAAAAGGAGTGCTGAGAGTGCGGATCCTTGCGGTACTCCTTGTTGGACGTTTATGGGTCGGGAGGTGTCATGTCCCACCTTGACCTGTAGCTGTCTTTCGGTTAGGTACGAGTGGAACCATTTCAGAGTGGTACCGTGTATACCAGTGTTCTTTAGTCTCTCCAGGAGCGTATTGTGGTCAACTGTGTCGAAAGCTGAGGAGATGTCGATGAAGATCATTATAATTCCATTCCTGGTGTTGTCAATTATTCTTATGATGCTGTCGAAGAGGTAGATCAGTAGAGTTTCGACTCCATGGTTGGGACGAAATCCGTGTTGGTTGTCGTCGAGAGTTCCGTGTTCGTCAATGTGTTCCTGAAGTTGTAGTTGAACCGTCTTTTCGATTATTTTTGCGAGGAAGGGTATGCTGGAGATTGGTCGGTATGCTGCTGGGTCCTTTTTGTCGAGAGTAGTTTTCTTTGTGATTGGTCTTACTGAGGCAAGCTTTAGTTGCTGTGGCATGAGTCCTTGAGTGAGTGAGTTGTGTACCATTTTATGAATGGTTGGTATGAGGCTTGATTTGGTGGCTTTGACCCATGACACTGGGCAAGGGTCTGTAGGAGCAGTGCTTGTGTTGATTGTGGAGATGATGTGGGATATCTGTTCTTTTGAGGGTGAGTAGAATGTGCCCCAGGTTTTGGGGTGTACGTTCGTTCTGGTGGTTCCACTGGGTGTTGTGCGCTCTGTGGAGTGAAATTTGTCTTTGATGTGGTCGGCGAATTTCTGTGGATCAACTTGTACTTCTCTTTCTGCTGCTTGCTCTTTTGTCAGGGTTTTTACTATTTCAAAAAGTTCTCTGGGTTTGTTGATGGAAGAATTTATCAGGTTTGTGTGGAATTCTCTCTTTGATTGGTTGATGTGTTCATTGTATTGTTTTTGCTTTGTTAGGTAAAGATGTTGGTCGGAAGTAGTTTTGTTTTTTCTCCATCTCCGTTCAATCTTCCTGAGCTCCCTCTTTTCCTGTCGTATTTTTGCTGAGTACCATGGCTTGTTTTGTCTCTTGTTGTGGTGTTGTTTCTCGGTCCTGTCATCGGATGGTTTGGCGGCGTTAGCTAGAACGCTGTTCCAGTTGGAAACTTGTTCCTCCAGGTCCTCTGAGTCAATGTTCAAGTGTTGTATTGTGTCCTGTATGAATTCGTCCTTGTCAAAGGACTTGAATCGTCTTTGTGTGTGTGGGATGTTCGCTCTTTCGTTTGTCCGGTCTTCTTGTGATTGCAGTTTTGTCTCGATTAAGTAATGGTCAGACCATGGTACTGGGGTGATGGTGGGTGTAGAAATTAGGTCTCTTGAAGTTAGGTAGTTTGATGCGAAGATGAGGTCTGGGGATGATCCAAGTCTGTGTGTTGGTGCATTGACTATCTGTGTGAATTGAAGTGAGGTCATTGCTTGAAGGAAGGCCTCTGCATCTTTTGTATTGGCGGACTTGAGGTTGAAGTCTCCGATTAGTAGTGCTGGTTTGTTGTTTGTTGTTATGGCACAGGCTTCTTCGAGTGTGAAGGCTAGTTCGTCGGGTGGAGCACGGGGTGCTCTGTAGGTTAGGCAGATTGCAATATTCTTGTTCTTGATGCTAATTGTGTTACACTGCTGTGTATCTGTGAGGTTCTGTGTCTTGAACTTGAGTTTTGTTTTTGCTATTATTAGGACTCCTCCTCCACGCTTGTGGGTGCGTGGGCAGTTGTATGCTGAGTAGTTGTTCGGTACTAGTTGGTTGAGTAGTACACTGTCGGTAGGGTTGAGCCATGTCTCTGTGATGCATATTATGTCGGGCTGTCGCTCTTCTATGTGGTCTACCAGAGTGTGTATCTTGTTGCAGACGGATCTGGCGTTTATGAGCTCAATTGTTGTTGTCTTTGTGGAAGAGGTTGTTGCTACATGTGCTTCCTTTGAGCCGGTGTTGGGTTTGATTTGTGTCTGTTTGGTCTCTTTGCTTGGGAGGTTGCGAGTGTCTCTTTGTGTGTGTGTGTTGTGGACCGAGATATGGCAGTGCAGTTGGAGGGTACCATGGTGTGTTTGTTTGAGGGTAGTGGAGGTGTGTGGTCGGTGGGAGGAGTTGTGTGACTAGTAGGTATAGAGAGAGGAAGTATGTGGTGTGCATGTTGGTAGTTTGTGATGTTCTGATAGGGTGACGCCTGTCTCCTTAGGTCTTCGTCTGTTGTTTGCTTGGGGAGAGCTGTACTTGTTGCGGGAGCCTGTCCCAGGGATGTAGAGCTGGATCTGTGGCGGTCGCCTTGGTGCGGGAGCCTGTCCCGTGGAGGGAGCCTGTCCCGTGGATGTGGAGCTGGATCTGTTGCGGTGCGGGAGCCTGTCCCTAGGAGGGAGCCTGTCCCGTGGATGTGGAGCTGGACCTGTGGCAGTCGCCTTGGTGCGGGAGCCTGTCCCGTGGATGTGGAGCTGGATCTGTGGCGGTCGCCTTGGTGCGGGAGCCTGTCCCGGGGAGGGAGCCTGTCCCGTGGATGTGGAGCTGGATCTGTGGCGGTCGCCTTGGTGCGGGAGCCTGTCCCGGGGAGGGAGCCTGTCCCGTGGATGTGGAGCTGGATCTGTGGCGGTCGCCTTGGTGCGGGAGCCTGTCCCGGGGAGGGAGCCTGTCCCGTGGATGTGGAGCTGGATCTGTGGCGGTCGCCTTGGTGCGGGGGCCTGTTCCGTGGGGGGGAGGCCGGAGCTTTTATGGAGTGTGTTGTTGAAGAGGGCGTTTGGTAGTGTGTGATGTGTTATGTTCTGTGAGAGTTTTACTTGCGGTTTTGATGTCCTCCTCGGTCTGCTCCTCTGTCGGGATCCGTTGGTATGCAGTCGGCGCTGCTGAATTCCTAGGATGTTTCCTACTTTTCGCCTTCGTGCCGCGCCTAAGGGCCACGCCAAAGGGCCCTCTGGCGAGGCCCTCAGGCGCGGGCCCGCCCTGCAGGGACGCCGCTTTTATCCCCAGCGGCTGCTGTGTTTTCGGGCTCCCACCGCCCGGATTGGGCGGGAGCTGAAGAGGGGGTGGAGACTCCCGGCAGCGGCGTCTCTGCAGGCAGGGACGCCGCTTTTATCCCCGGCGGCTGCTGTGTTTTCGGGCTCCCACCGCCCGGATTGGGCGGGAGCTGAAGAGGGGGTGGAGACTCCCGGCAGCGGCGTCTCTGCAGGCAGGGACGCCGCTTTTATCCCCGGCGGCTGCTGTGTTTTCGGGCTCCCACCGCCCGGATTGGGCGGGAGCTGAAGAGGGGGGTGGAGACTCCCGGCAGCGGCGTCTCTGCAGGCAGGGACGCCGCTTTTATCCCCGGCGGCTGCTGTGTTTTCGGGCTCCCACCGCCCGGATTGGGCGGGAGCTGAAGAGGGGGTGGAGACTCCCGGCAGCCAATAAGGTAGAGTAATGTAGTCAGAAGGGTTTCAACACCGTGTGACTCCCGAAACCCATGTTGGCAGGGGTCAAGGGGTGCATTGTTCTCGATATGGTGGTCCAGTTGTTGCTGTACTATTTTTTCCATGATATTGGCTAGGAACGGGATGCTCGAGATGGGTCGGTAGAAGTCCATTTTAGCAGGGTCCAGTTTGTTGTTTTTGAGCAGTGGTCTGATTGATGTTTGTTTCAGGCTGCTGGGAAAAGTTCCAGTAAGGAAGGATACCTTTATAAGATTGGTAAGGAATGGGCTGAGTTCGACCCGTAGTGTTTTTATCCATTGTGCTGGGCATGGGTCATTCGGTGCTGTGGTGGTGTTTATGTTTTTGATTATGTCTTGGGAGTTCCCTATTGGTTGGAGTTGTGAATGAGGTGATAGTTTGTTGGACATCGGTTAAGGTAGAGGAGGGAAACAACTCGGGTGTGGCATCTGGAGCGCAGGTGTCAGGAGATATGCTGGCCTGACCGGCTTTGGCTTGGAGGTATTCTGCATATTCCTGAGGGTCCGGGTGGTTGGGTTGGTCGGGAGAAGGTTCCCTTGCTAAAGATCTGACCATGCTGAAGAGTTCATGTGGTTTGTTTAAGGATTGGTGCAGCCTTTCAGCGTAGTATTGCTTCATTCTGGTTGAGACTGCTGAGCGATATTCGGTTAGGTGAGCGGTGTAGGCTTCATGACTCTCAGTTGATCTTGAGCGCCGCCAATGCCTTTCGAGACGTCTGAGCTGTTGGAGGGACTTCCTTAGCTCCGGTGTGTACCAGGGTGATTTTGTCCTCCTGCAGGGTACTCTGGTGACAGAAGGTGGGTCAATTCTGGCATCTAGATTCAAATTTCACACTGCAATCATTTCATCGAGGCTCTGTTCCGGTGGGTCAAGAAGAGGGTGTGCTTTTTCCAGGATCTCATCTTTGTTAAATGTGCGGAAGCGCTTAGGTGTTAGAACATAAGAACATAAGATATGCCATACTGGGTCAGACCAAGGTCCATCAAGCCCAGTATCCTGTTTCCAACAGTGGCCAATCTAGGTCATACGTACCTAGCAGTTTCCCCAAAAGACACAGGTTCCGCAATGCTTGTACTGGAGTGGAGGAGTGGCCTAGTGGTTGGGGCAAGGTACTTCGGGCCGGAAGGTCGGGGGTTCAAATCCCACTAGAGGACAGAAACCTTGGGCTGGAAGGACTGGGGTTTCTAGTCCCACAGGTGCTCCTTGTGGTCTTGGGCAAGCCACTTAACCCTCCATAGCCCATGTTCCCTGTAAAATAGTTCTCTGTGTGCTGTGCTTTCCTGTCTAATCAATGTGTTTATACCTCAAAAAATTTTCCTGTCATGATTGACAATTTCCAATCTGTAATCAAAACCGCTGCTGATCGCTGGAAGTAGCGGTATACAAATGTATACTAAATAAATAAATCCTGGGTCCCTTCTTAATAATGGTTTATGGACCTTTCCTCCAGGAACTTGTCCAAACCTTTTTTAAACCCAGCTACACTAACAGCCTTTACTACATCCTCTGGTAACAAATTCCAGAGTTTGATTACACGTTGAGTGAAGAAATATTTTCTTTTATTAGTTTTAAATAGTTTACCCTGTAGCTTCATTGCATGTCCCCTAGTCTTTCTATATTCTGATAACGTAAACAATCGATCTAAGTCTACCCGTTCCATTCCGTTCATTAATTTATAGACTTCTATCATATCTCCCCTCAGCCGTCTCTTTTCCAGGTTAAAGAGCCCTAACCTTTTTAGCCTTTCTTCATAAGAGTATCCTTCCATCACCTTTACCATTTTGGTGGCTCTTCTCTGAACCTTTTCTAATAATGTTATATCCTTTTTAAGATACGGCGACCAGAATTGCACACAATATTCAAGGTGCGGTCTCACCATGGAACGATATAGAGGCATTATAATATCTTTTGTTTTATTTTCCATTCCTTCCATTTCCTGTTGAGGTGCAAGACTTGTCCGAAGGCTGGGGGATGGTAGGATCAGGTCGTCCTGGCATCGAGAAACTAATCAGGCTGTGATCAGACCAGGGTACTGGACATATGGTAAGGTTGGGGTTGTGGGTGGAGCTGAGAGATGCTACTGGTGCGAATATCAAGTCAAGGGTGTTTCCCTTGACGTGCGTTGGCGCGTTAACCAGTTGGGTGTATCCTAACACTTCTAGGGTATCAAGGAAGGCCTTGGTGTGAGTGTCCTGGAGGGCAGGGAGGTTGAAGTCACCTAAGATCCAGTTTGCTGTGCATGGGTTTATGGGGTTGCATGCGAGGTCAATAATTGTTGCTAGGTCATCTGGTGAAGAGGATGGTGCCCGGTAGAGCAGGTTAATGGTGCTATGTTTATTCGCTATGGTGATGGAGTCAAGGGATGAGGTACTGCTGGAGGCTATCATCTGAAAGTGTAGATCTATCTTGGTTAAGATAATTGCATCTCCTACTTTTCTATCTGTCCTGTGACATGAGTGGACAGAGAAATTGGGTGGGACAAATTGAAGGAGGACGGTGTCCGAGGCTGACAACCAGGTCTCGATGATGCATAGGATGTCGAGGTCGGCTAACATGTCGACAATTGCTGGCCATTTTTGTTGAATAGAGCGTGCATTTACTAGGGCACACTTAAGGTTGTGGGGGAAAGTATAGTGTTCTTGTTGGTGGAGCTTGGATGGCTGGAGGGCAATATGGATGAGGTGGGGGTAAGGCGTATCTAGAGAACAAAGCCAATCCTGACTTTGAAGGTATGGCAGCAGAGTTCCTAGAGAGATCATTTTGAACTTCTCTCGGAACAGATATTTGTTCAGTTCTCCGAGGTCTAAAATGGGTCTATGTCCTCCTGTTTTCTTTTGAATAAGGAAATAGGGGGAGTAGAACCCTGTGCCCTGATGGGGAATGGGTACTTCCTCTATTGCTCCTTGAGAAAGGAGCATTGTGACCTCTTGACCTAAGAGATTGTTGAGAGAGGTCTGAGAATTGAACTATCTTATAATTGTAGGAGGCAGCAGGCTGTGAAAATGAAGCTTGTACCCCTCTCCTATAATGGACAGAGTCCAATTTTCTGCTGTTATTTGGTAGCTTATTTAAACCATTCTGTTTCTCCTTGTTCCGTTCGAACTGTTGCTTCTTGATCAATGTACAAATTGCGCAAGAGAACGATCAGGTGTTCTGGTATACCCATGCTTCTTAATGTGGCCCAGAAGCAGGATTGTATGAAGACAACAGAGGTGTGAAGATTTGTGGAAGACTCATCAACAACCTTCGCTATGCTGATGATACTACATTACTGGCTGAAAGTGAAGATGATCTGAAACATTTGCTTCTCACAATCAAAGAACATAGTCTCAAAATGGGCCTGCACCTTAATGTAAAGAAGACAAAGATCATGACAACTGGCATAATCAACAGGTTCATCGTTGAAGGAGAAGAAATTGAAATTGTGAACAACTTTAACCTACTTGGATCAACTATCAATAAAGAAGCAACAAGCAGTCAAGAAATCAAACGACGCATTGCTCTTGGCAGAATGGCTATGAAAGACCTAGATAAGATTCTCAAGAGCAGAGATGTCTCTCTCCATACAAAGATTCGACTTGTTCAAGCCATGGTATTTTCAATAACATCATATGGATGTGAAAGCTGGACAGTGAAAAAGACAGACAGGAAGAAAATTGATGCCTTTGAATTATGGTGCTGGCGGCGAATACTGTGTATACCATGGACTGCCCAAAGAACAAACCAGTCGGTACTAGAGGAGATCAAACCTAAGCTTTCTTTAGAAGCTCAGATGACAAGACTTTGACTTTCATACTTTGGACACATCATGCGAAGAGAGAGATCATTAGAGAAAGACATCATGCTTGGCAAGATAGAAGGTCAACGCAAAAGAGGAAGGCCAGCAATGAGATGGATCGATACAATAACAGCAGCTACGGGTACCAGTCTGTCAACAATGAGCCGCCTGACTGAAGACTGAACACAATTTAGGATAGCTATCCAGAGGGTCGCCATGAGTCAACTCCGATTCGACGGCACTTAACAACATATGGTAGCATCTGTGGGCAAAATGACATAACCTGCCTGGGATGGTTAAGGGTTCTGGACCCTTCAGGGGCAGGAAGGCGAAGTTCTCGAGAAAGGAGTCAAAGCCCCTGAGGAGGCTGAGCCTGCTGAGATGGCTGAGGTTTTGCAGTTTTTTGCTTCTTTTGTTGTCTAGGTTGTTGCTGCTGTCCCTTTTGGGCAGCCTTACCTGGACGGTGTCCCTGTTGGGTATAGGAAGGATAAAACTTCTTTTGCTTATTGAAAAATGTTTTTTTAGAGGATCTTTTCTTTGCAGGTTCAGCTGTAGATTTGGACAATCTATCCAGTGTAATATTGTCAGCATCTATTTCATTAGCCTTCTCCTGCCAATTCTTGCAAAAGAGATTTTCTCCTGTGCAAGGAATGTTTCCTGATTTATCCTGTACCCAAATTTCCAAGTCAGATGCCTGAAGCCAGGCGATCTGACGTGCACCAATGGCAATAGCAGAGGTTCTGCTTATGCACTCAAAACAGTCAAAGGCTGCACGATTAACAAACTTGGAAACATCCTGAGCGTGTTTGACAAGAGTGAGGTAGTCTTGTCTTTTGTCATCAGGAAGAAGGGGGCTCATAAGCTCCAAGTCTCCTGTGACCTCTTTAAGGAACATTCCCATATACAAGATTATAGGAACTGATCCTAACTGAGAGCATAGAAGCATCAACGCCGAAAGGCATCGAGAGTCCTGCATTCACAACCTGGAGGATTGGATTCATGTCTCTCTGCACTTTTCATCCTTCTCATGGCTGATTCCACCACCATTGAATGGTGTGGTAATTGAACTTTTTGAAAGCCAGGACAAGGTGGAACTCGATACACGGTATTGAGTCTTCGAGAATGAGGAGATATGGTTAAAGGTGTTTCCCACATTCTTAGCATAAGCTCATGTAAGATCTCATGAATAGGCAGAGTAGCTGCCTCTTTGGGAGCCTTAGGGTATTGAAGGATTTCCAACTCCTTTGCCCTAGGTTCTTTTTCAGGAGCTACTGTGATGGAAAGGCCTCGGGCCAAATCACGGATAAAGTCCTGAAAGGACATATCCTCTGGCGGAGACATTCTGCGCTGAGGAGAAGAGGAATCCTCGGGGAGAAGTACTCTTGTATCGGCAGCGTCTTTGGAGTCTTCAGTCTCATCCGAGGATTTAAAATACCTCTGATCCCGGTGATTGTGCAAAGCACGGTACTGGTATCGATCAAAGTCGGTATCAGGTTGTTCTGGTACTGATCTGTCGATGCCAGAGAGAGACGCATGACTCGGTATGGGTGGCATACCCGCCGATGTCGATGCGGTCGGTACTGGTATCATTGAGGTGTCTGAAGCAGTTTCAACGGTACCGAAGCCGTGAGAAGAGCCGCTAGACTGCGTTCGATAGCAAGGAATCTCTGGTCTATCGACGCTGCCGATGCTTGGATGTCGGTACCGGTAGAAGCAGCCAGGACCCCAGAGCCTGGCACCAGTAGTTCTGCCGAGGTTGAGGCCTCGAGAACATCCTGGAGCCCCGTTAATGCTTTGGAAGCCGAAGCCTCCCGCCAGGGCAGTTTTGCCGGTGAAAATTCCTCAAGGGCAATGCCAGGGGCATCTCGATACTTAGGAGATCTACCCTTTGAGAACCGGCTAGATTTATGTTTAGTTACCTGAGATCCATGGGAGGAAGATGAAGCCCTGGAGGACGTCGATGCAACAGACACGATGTCTGAGGGAAAAAGGGTGCTACATTTAACAGCTCGGTTCTGCCAGCTCCTTTTTGACATCATTCCACAGGAGAGGCACTCTGAAATAGAGTGGTCAGGACCTAAACATTTGAGACACCAATCATCGGTGTCGGTGATGGAAATGGTACTGTCACCGACATATTTAGAACATTTCTTAAAACCTGAAGCAGGTTTTTCCATTTTTAAGGAAAAATTGGGCCTAGTTCCCAAAATGGCGCCTAGCACCAAGGAAAAACAGTTTCTGAAGTAAACCACGTCAGAAACTATAGTTTGTTTTTTGGGGGGGGGGTTTAGAAGAAGAAAGAACCGGCAGTACCGGTATAGTGTCGAGGGAAGGCAGACGCGACCACAAAAACAAAGATTAAAGACGACATTTTCTGTGGTGACAGGGTATGCGACCTGTCGGCTCCGCGGAAAACGAAGAACTGGAGAGGGATAGTTGGAAAGGGGGGAAGGCAGCACGCAGGCGCTGTAGGATGCTCCCAAAAGCTTTCCTATTTGACGCTGGGGAGCGTTCCTGTGCAGGCTCCGTCGGTACCGACAATACCCATATGTGAAGACTACATTCCTGCTTGTTCCTGGAGATAAATTGATAGTATAGCGTAAGAATACCACAGTGGTGAAGACAATTTGACTGGCATTTAAGAGCTAAGATGTATGCCCTCACTTTTCCTCAATCCTTTAGGATGATTTCCTGTGTATAAAAGTTACTGGAGTAAGGACTGAAATGACACTTACCATAATTGTGTTTCACTGCCTCATAGTTCAAGAGAGAAAAGCAAATCTTTAGAAATTATGTGTGAGCCCCATATGTGTACATCAATCATTCAGGTGGGCACAAACACTGGTGATAAAAATCCTTACAATAAGAATATATTTGGTGTCATGAAAGCACAATTTCTCACTAGGACAAAGACACATCAAACACTTTCTTAGCTCCATATTCTCTTAGCACACACTGCATCTGCTGTGTCTCAGTCTCTGCACTCTACTAGATCACCCGCACAGCACTTGACTTGAAAGTGTTGGCATTTTATGAAGATGCTGCATAAGTTGTGTCTCTCTACCCTAACAATACTCAGGCTAATGGTGTAACCCTCACAACCTGGCAAGAGTGCAGCCGTTCGGATTACTCCCTCCCTCCCCTCCCCCCCTTTCGCCCACGATGACGCTGTGACACTTATTTATATCAACATTGCCACTTCTTTATTGGCAGTTCTTGGCCGCAGCATCATTACTTAAAACATTTATATATTATACAATTTGACTAACCATATACAACTTGTACATCATATCTAACATCAAGACTTAACGTTTCACATTTTATTTCAACACAGTTCAACTTTGTACAGCTTTATACATTTCACCAGGTTCACAAGGGGACCCACAGTCTTGGGGTGTGGAACCATATGAAGCCCCACCCCCCATCCTCTAACTTAATGCACCTCCCATAGATGCAACCCTGTTAAAGCATGCCGTAAGAAACACGCCTTACCCCCACCGCCACAGGGTCTGTCTCTGTTCCACTGTTACCCCCTCCGAGGTCATCTCAAAGCCATTCGTGCCTGTGCCCTTCTCCCCCTCCTCCCCGCACCGTTTAAGCAAGGAAGACGTGTGGAGGATGGCACTGTCTACCCGTTGCCCTGCTCGGGGGAGGACGTCGCGCCAGGCCACTCCCCTTTATCCCTAACCTGGCTGTGAGTCCCATTTACCGCTCCCCTATTTGCGTCACTACCTGTCGGCAGCAACTCCTCGCTTGTCAGTGGGTCCCCACCTACCCCTAGCTGCGGCCAAGCTTTACACTGTTCCATAACATTTTGACTGCGTCTTGAAGGTCAGAGAGGAAGATATCCATCCCAATGTCGGATAGGTGTACCCTCTCCTCAATTAGGTCATGCCTCACAAAGTATCCCCCGACAATTTCCATAAATCGCATCATCCATCTGTTGACCTTGCAACGGGTCTTTTCGATAGCCCGATACAAGCACTCGCCGTTCCATACTCTGCGTGGTGTGATGCAGGACCAAGCCAATTGTGTACTCGGGAACGCGTCTAGCAGCGCCAGCATGTCCCCTTGCATCTTTCTGGCCAAATCCACGCTGCGCGTCCCGGCAAGGTCATTTCCCCTTAGGTGTACTATTAGCGCCCAGGGGGCCCCCTGGGCTCTCTTCTTATGCAAGAGCATGGGTACCAACTGGTCCCACGTCATACCACGCAGACCCATTCAAACAACTGATACCTCTGAAGCATTGCTTCCCAGGTTACTCCCCAGGGGGCGGTTCCTGGTGGTCCTCTGTACCCAATATATAAATGAGTGGCCGCAGATCCATACTTCTCATTCCCTTGCCATGTTGTCCTTGCCTAAAACAAAACCAATCAAGACATGTGAGTTGTTACAACCGTGACCACGGCTACACGGAGTCATGGCTTTCCCTCTGGGTGCATATACAGCCTATAACAGTCCGAGCGCCACCTGCCAATTGTCATAACCTGCTCCCTTGTCATCCTTAACCCCGCTGCAGCTGTGGCTGCCCCTATCTGAAATGAATGCGTACCATATTCCTCTTCCCGCATCCCTAAGTGCCTAACACACTATTTTTGCACCCTGATGAACTGAAACCGCGATAGTGGCGTCCTATACTCGTGGATCAGGAACCACTCACCCCCTTGAGGCCTTATCTGATGTATTCACTCATGTTCTGAACTGGGCAAGTATCGTCCTCTTCCAACAGGGCTAAGGTCACCCTGATGTCCCTTCCAGTCAGATCGGTCTTAGACAGGCGTATTTCCAGCTTCCCGTCCCGTATTGCCACATCCTGTCACTGTAGCCCCTTCTCTCCTTGTGCGTTCTTCGATGGCGCCACCAATTCCCCTATCTCATCGTGCCAAAGAATGCCATTGCAAATGCACAACGAAAGAACCGTGCTTCAAACAGGTCACGGCAGACCGCGTCCGTGGTCTCCAGGATCACCCTCAGTACTTCCTGAGTAATCGAGAGTCGACGGTCTGGTGTGTGGATACGCCTGGCCAACCATCCCTTCACCGCCCTAGCAACGACGAAGTCAGTCGATGGGCCCGTTTCCCCAATTGCTCTGGCAAAGGTGGCGATGGCCTCCAAGTGCATTTGCACTGCTGATTTACTCAGACACTCTTCTTGACATTCTAGTAACCGTTGGATTATGGTGTCGGACCAGAACCGATCACCATTTTTGATCCCTTTCTGTTGACAGAATTCGTGGAATTAGTTCCACCCTCTCGGGTAAGTCTGGTCTTCGCCACCAATGAGTCTAACATTAAGTTCCATACCTCGTTGGGCCAAATGCCCAGACCTCCTCTGGTATGCGAGTTCTTTTCACCTCTGCACCGGGGACGCCTCTCCGGAAGCCGTCATCTTTGAACAAGAGAGAGCATCGGCCAAAATATTACGATATCCCGATATATGCTTAGCCCTACAGGTAATATGCGTGAGGTACAACAATACTATCTGCCTCAGTAAGGCCACCACCCCTGTCCTCCTAGTGTGCATACCATTCACCACCTGTACTATTGCCATGTTATACAATCGAAAGGTGATTGCTTTATTTGATAATTGAAAGGCCCATATGAATAAAGCCATCATCATTGGGATCAGCTCTAAGGTGGTGATATCTTTCATGTCACCGCATGCATGCCATTCATTGGGCCGTGTCTCAGCGCACCAGGCACCACGAAAGTATATGCCGAATCCCGTTCCACCGGAAACATCCGTGTAAAGTTCAAGGTCAGAGATGAACACAGGCAGGTCCTGTCAAAAGGCCATGCCGTTAAAGGATTGCAGGAATTTTTCCCAAACTACCAGGTCTTCTTTTATTTTCTTTGTCACCCTGATGTGATGGTGTTTCTTTCTAAAACCTCTAGTTGCCAGGGCCATACGCCAGCAAAAGATTCTTCCCATGGGAATGACCCTAGTTGCAAAACTGAGCAGTCTCATCAATGAATGGAACTGATCCAATGGCGCCTTGCGCGCATTCTTCATTCGTTCTATAGCTGTCCTTAGCTTATTGATCTTTTCTTGGGGTAGGAGCGAGACTTGTTCCCGAGCATCCAGCTCGATGCCCAGGAACATTATCACAGTCACTGGACCCGCGGTCTTGTCTGCCACCAGGGGAATCCCAAACTGCTGAGCTATCTGCATGAAGGATGTCATTATCCGCTGACATTATCCCTGTGTAGCTCCTATGAATAGAAAGTCATGGCGATAATGCACTACCTTTCCTGGCCTAGTGATTTCTTCAGTGACCCAATCAACAAAGGAGCTAAACATCTCGAAGTAAGCGCATGAGACAGAACATCCCATGGGCAGGCACCTGTCATAGTAGAAGCTGTCTTCAAAGCAGAACCCGAGCAATTTGCAGGCATCAGGATATACCGGCAACAGGCGAAATGCGATTCTATATCCGCCTTCTCCAAATATGCCTGCGTACCCATTCTCTGAGCCAGTGTTATGGCCTGGTCTACAGATACATATTGTACTGAGCACAAATGCGGATCAATATGATCATTAACTGAGTCCCCCCCTCAGGGTAGGACAAGTTATGGATTAGGCGAAGTTTACCCGGGTCCTTTTTTGGCACTATGCCCAATGGGGACACAATTAGGTCTCTAAAAGGAGGCTTGGTGAAGGGGTCAGCTATTCTTCCCAAGCCAATTTCTTTAGCGAGCTTGTCACGCACCACTACGATGTGTCAGAGAATGGATTGGGAATCACACAAAGGAGGCCGAAGGGATCTACATAGGCTTGGTGGATGGGATGCGAAAGTCCTGTGAGAACCCTTCTTCAGTGCTGCAGGTTTCCCCTTGGTTAAGATAAGCCCACAGCCATGAGCACAGCCATCAAGCTTGATGGGCGATGGCGCTACCACCGTCATTACAACAGAAAGTGGGCTGTTCCCTATGCAGTTTTACATCTTGACTGAATCTACATTGCGTAACGGGGTGCCCCGCCCCACATCCCAAGCAGACATGCCAGAACTTGCCAGAACTTGCAGGGGTTCCATGTACATAGTCCATTGTTATATTGCCGGCAGGAACACCTCCCGGCTGCTGATCCAACAGGCCTTGGGGGATACGTCTGCTCTGACGGCTGCCCACTGAAGGGGAGAACAGGCTGTCATGAAGTAGCGGCCTGTTCTGCGCCACCTCATCTAACCATAAGTCGACTACCTGATGTTGCCAGGTCCGAGTGCAGTCTGCTGCTAATCACCTGTGGACGCTGAGGTCATAGCTCAGCCATGCCCACCCTCCAAAACGCCTGTGTATGCATGTGGTCGTGTCAAGTTGTTTAGTAAGGAAAGGACCGAGTTCAGGCTCCTTCTCCATCACTACACTCACATATATATGAGTTCAGGCTCCTTCTCCATCACTACACTCACATATATATGAAAAGTGGATACCCAGCTGTTTATTGACTTTGTTATTTTGGGTCTCCTTTCTTTCCCTGTCCCTTTCTCCTTCTCCCCTTTCTCCTGGTTCCTAATAAGCAGCGCAAAGATATCTATGAATTTGTTTTTTCAAATCTTTGTTTTGGTCTTCTTCGGCATGTCCTGCACCAAAGATGACACCCCACAGAGCATGTCAGCCCCATCTGTGGGAGCCATAAGCTCTGCTGGCTGGGACATGCTTGCCCTTATCCCTGGTGTTACGTTCTCGTCCTCGCCTGTGCTCGTACCTCCTAGTCAGGCCCTGTCCACTGAGCTTTTCCTCCCTTTAAACTTTTTGAAAGCCTTCTCCATGAATTCAGCGAAGGTAAGGTCCCTGTCACTGTCTGACGAGGAACTTTCCGATGTCGTTTTGTCTCTCTGTGCCACCACCCTATGGCCAGACTTACCCAAATTATCCTGCCGCGCCTCCGTGAGTCATATGTCATGCCGTCCATTGTGTGCGGTGTTATCATCACTGCACACAGTGGACGGGGAGGAGTAGCCTAGTGGTTAGGGCAAGTTACCTCGGGCCGGAAGGTCGGGGGTTCAAATGCCACTAGAGGACAGCAACCTTGGGCCCGAAGGACTGGGGTTTCTAGTCCCACAGGTGCTCCTTGTGGTCTTGGGCAAGCCACTTAACCCTCCATTGCCCATGTTCCCTGTAAAATAGTTATCTCCAAGTTATAATGCCTTGTTTGATGTAATTTCAGTTTATTCAATGTAAACCGCCTTGATAACATGAAAGGCGATATATAAGAAATGTTAAATAAATAAATAAAAATAAATAAATCATCAGAATCATGAGCCGCACTCGGGGGTGCCTCGAGCCGTCGATGGACAGCCCTTGGGCCAAGCTGATCAACCTGTTCCCTGAGCAACCTATATCAGCTCTTCCATGCCCTTGCTCATGCTCTCTGCCTACATGCTTTTCTTTGCCATGCCGTGTGCTAGCCGCAGCTGTCTCCTCCTGACGTTTCCTCTTAACTGCTGCCCTGGGTGTTTTGTGAGCTTCCGTAGCCCTCTGGCTCATACCGACATTCAAAGCCTGCCTAGTAGGGCCTCTTCGACTCCCGCTGGTCTCCGTTGTCCCTGCGTTGCTCCTCTGAGGCATGACTACAATAAAAAGCTAGGGGGATGGAAGAGGGAAAAAATGCCACTTACTGTTTTGGTATTCCACTTATAACCCAGTCATGTCCTGTCTGTTAGGGCCGAGCAAGTCCCAATCACCCTTCTTAGTTTTCTTTCTTACCTGCCCGATGTAGTAACCATTTTCTTTTTTAAATTTATTTAGGGGTAAACAACCCTTCCTCTCCCCCATGCAATCCCCCTTTCTATTCCATCTCCTCTCTCTTTTTTTTGAGAGGAGATGAAATAGATGGGGGGACTGAAGGTGGTGGCTTGACAGATGTCCAGCAGAGGGACTGAGTGCAAATTGGCCACCGAGGCTGCCATGGCGCGACAATTGTATGCGGTAATGTGATGCTCCAGGGAGAGTCCAGCCTGCTCATAAGTGAAGGGGATACAGTCTACCGCCCAGGTAGACAGGGTATGCTTGGAGACAGTAACCCGTTAGCATCATAGGAGACAAACAGCAGAGATGAGCGACAATGGGGCTGTGTCGTCTGAAGATAGGACAGAGCCCTCTTGCAATCCAGGGTGTGCAATGCGGCCTCCACGCTGGAGACGGAAGGCCCAGGAAAAATGGTAGGAAGAATCAACTGCTAGTTCATGTGAAAAACAGATGCTACCTTAGGCAGAAATTTTGGGTGTGTCCGGAGAACGACCCTGTTTCTGTGGAACCTGGTGCAGGCAGCATGAGCCACCAATGCCTGCAGCTCACTAATGCGTCTTGCTGAAGTGAGCGTTACTAGGAATGCTACTTTCCATGATAAGTACTTGAGATGGCACGAAGCCAGATGTTCAAAAGGGGGGAGTCATCAGCTTCCCCAGAACTATGTTCAGGTCCCAAGCCACTGGAGGTGAGCAGACAGGGGGTCACGAGAGGAGAAGCCCCCTTATGAAGCAGCCCACTAGTGGGTGTGCAGAGACGGACTGAACATCGACAAGGTGATGATGTGCCCCAATGGCAGTGAGATGCCTGCTGACAGAATTAGACTTCAGTCCAGTCCGAGAAAGGTGCAAGAGATATTGTAGGATGTCCTGCACCACTCTGGCGAAAGGGTTGAGATTCTTGTCTGAGCAACAGATCGAGAAATGGTATCACTTGAAGGCATATGCACGATATGCAGAGTCCTTGTGGGAGGCCAGTAGGATGTCTTCCACTTCGCTGGAGAGGTTGAGGTGCACTATAAGAACATAAGATATGCCATACTGGGTCAGACCAAGGTCCATCAAGCCCAGTATTCTGTTTCCAACAGTGGCCAATCTAGGTCATATGTACCTAGCAGTTTCCCCAAGGGACACAGGTTCCACAATGCTTGTATTGGTTCAAGCATTGATATCCTGGGTCCCTTCTTAATAATGGTTTATGGACCTTTCCTCCAGGAACTTGTCCAAACCTTTTTTAAACCCAGCTACACTAACAGCCTTTACTACATCCTCCGGTAACAAATTCCAGAGTTTGATTACACGTTGAGTGAAAAAATATTTTCTTTTATTAGTCTTAAATAGTTTACCCTGTAGCTTCATTGCAAAGGTAAACAATCGATCTACGTTTACCCGTTCCACTCCGTTCATCAATTTATAGACTTCTATCATATCTCCCCTCAGCCGTCTCTTTTCCAGGTTAAAGAGCCCTAACCTTTTTAGCCTTTCTTCATAGGAGTATCCTTCCATCCCCTTTACCATTTTGGTGGCTCTTCTCTGAACCTTTTCTAAAATCGCTATATCCTTTTTAAGATACGGCGAACAGAATTGCACACAATATTCATTTTATTTTCCATTCCTTTCCTTATCATACCTAGCATTCTATTTGCTCTCTTGGCCGCTGCTGCACACTGAGCCGAGGGTTTTAACATGGTATCCACAATGACGCCTAAATCTTTTTCCTGGGTGGTAGTTCCTAATGTGGAACCTTGCATCGTGTAACCATGGTTTGGGTTGTTCTTCCCTAGGTGCATAACCTTGCACTTGTCCACATTAAATTTCATCTGTCATTTTGATGCCCAGTCTTCCAATTTATCAAGATCCTCTTGCAATTTTCCACAATCCTCTTGGGTTTTAACAACTTTAAATAGTTTTGTGTCATCTGCAAATTTGATAACCTCACTCGTTATTCCACTTTCCAGGTCATTTATGAATATGTCAAAAAGCAGCGGACCCAGCACAGATCCCTGGGGTACACCACTATTCACCTTTCTGCATTGGGAAAATTGGCCATTTAGCCCTACCTTCTGCTTTCTATCTTTTAACCAGTTCCTGATCCACAATAGTACACTGCCTCCTATCCCATGACTCTTCAGTTTTGCCAAAAGTCTCTCATGAGGGACTTTGTCAAAGGCTTTCTGAAAGTCCAGATACACAATATCAACCGACTCACCTTTGTCCACCTGATTATTCACTCCTTCAAAAAAAATAGATTAGTAAGATAAGATCTTCCTTGTCTAAAGCCATGTTGGCTGTCTCCCATTAGGTCATGACTATCTACATGCTGAGTAATTTTATTCTTTATGATGGTTTCTACCATTTTTCCTGGTACTGATGTCAGGCTCACCGGTCTGTAGTTTCCCGGATCACCCCTGGAACCCTTTTTAAAAATTGGTGTTACATTGGCGATCCTCCAATCTTCAGGTATTAGAGATGATTTTAATGATAGTTCACAGATTACTAATAGCAGGTCTGCTATCTCATATTTCAGTTCTTTCAACACCCTTGGATGTATACCATCCGGCCCAGGTGATTTGCTACTCTTCAGTTTATCTAATAGTTGTAATACATCTTCCCGATGTATCGATATTTCCTTCAATTCTTCCGCACCTTTAAATACCACTTCAGTCATGGGTAACATCCCTACATCTTCCTCAGTAAAGACTGAAGCAAAGAATTCATTCAGTCTCTCCGCTATCGCCTTGTCGCCTCTTAGTGCTCCTTTAACCCCTTTATCATCTAATGGACCAACTGATTCTCTCACAGCTTTTTTTGCTACGAATGTACTTGAAAAGGTCTTTACTTCGCGTTTTTGCTTCCGCAGCAAGCTTCTTCTCAAACTCTCCCTTTGCCTGCCTTATCAATGCCTTGCATTTGACTTGCCAGTGCTTGTGCTGTTTCCAGGTTTCGTCGTTTGGCTCTTTTTTCCATTTCCTGAAAAATGCTTTTTTGGCAACAGCCTCTCTGACCTCACCTTTAAACCATGCTGGCAGTTTTTTGGACTTCCTTCCACTTTTCTTAAAGCGTGGAATACAGCTGGTCTGGGCTTCCAAGATAGTATTTTTCAACAACAGCCAAGCCTGATGTACGTCTTTAACCTTTGCAACTGCTCCTTTTAGTTTTTTCTTAACTATTTTCCTCATTTTATCATAGTCTCCCTTTCAAAAGTTAAAAGGTAGTACTGTGGATTTCCTTACTATCCCTCCTCCACTAATTAAATCAAAGGCGATCATGCTATGATCACTATTGCCAAGCGGCCCCAACAACCTTATCTCTTGCACTAGATCTGGTGTTCCACTAAAGACTAGGTCTAATATGGCTTCCCCTCTGGTCGGTTCATGAACCAGCTGCTCCAAGAAGCAGTCATTATTATTACTGCGCTGTAACTTTTGTTAGCTTCCTTGATTTCTTTGAGCATTTCATCATCCATTTGTTCATTCTGGCCAGGCGCTCGATAGTACACCCCCACTGCCATTGCCTTCCCCCTTTTACATGGGATTTCAATCCATATAGATTCTACAGCAGATTTTGTTTCCTGCAAAACTTTAATCCTTTCTGACTAGAGAGCAACCCCTCCACCAATTTGATCAGCTCTATCATTACGATATAGTTTGTGCCCAGGTATCACAGTGTCCCACTGGTTGTCCTCCTTCCACCATGTCTCTGATATTCCAATCATATCTAACCTTTCATTTAGTGCTATATATTCTAACTCTCCCATCTTATTTTTTAGACTTCTAGCATTTGCATACAAGCATTTTAGAGAATGTATTTTATTCATATTAATTTGGCTATTGTTAGACATGGGTAATTTGGGATCTTTAAGCTCTGTCTGCTCCATACTTGAGGGCATTTGGGCTAGTTTACTCTTTTGTGGAACCTCTCTGCTTTTGATAGTATCCTTCAAAGATACATTCTTCCGAACCATCCGCTCTTGGGCGACTGTCGGCTTTCCCCTAATATCTAGTTTAAAAGCTGCTCTATCTCCTTTTTAAAGGTTAATGCCAGCAGCCTGGTTCCATCCCAGTTAAGGTGCAATAACTAGCCTCTCAGCAGCCATGCCGTCAGGGCAAAGGACCAGAGATTGGGATACAGAAGGGTCCCATTCTCCTGTGAGAGCAGGTCTGGGTCCTGGCCTTGAAGTATCAGGGCCGCTTGGGACAGCTGCAGAAGCAGAGGAAACCATGGCTATCGGGGCCATCGTGAGGCAATGAGGATCATTGAGGCACCATCCAACTGGACCTTGAGCAAGGTCTTGGGGACCAGGGGAGTAGGTGAGAATGCATACAGGAGGCTCCCAGACCAGTGCAGGAGAAAGGTGTCCGCTGCCATTCAGCCTGTGGCTGGCCTCCACGAGCAGAAACACAACTGCACATTCTTGAGACTGGTGAAAAGGTCCAACGTCGGGGCCCCCAACATAGGAAGATGGAGTTGGCCACCTCTGGGTTGAGTCTCCACTCATTGGGTTGAAGCACCCTGCTGAGCCGATCTGCAAGCAGATTGTCCTGGCCCGGCAGGTAGACCACTTGGAGAGTCATGCCATTCTCCAGGGTAAAAGTCCCCAGACGAATGGCCTCCAGGCAGAGGAGCCCATTTTGCCCTGCTTATTAATGAAGAACAATCCACCTGATCCATAAGGTAGGTGCGGAACACCTTGAGGGCGTTTGTCACTGCCCTGAGCTTGAAGAGGTTGATCTGGGGGGCACTCTCCTCCCGGGTCCGGGCACACTGCGACTGCAGGCTGTCACAGTGGTTCCCCAGCCTAGCTTGGAGGCATCCATCATGAAGATGCACTGTGCCAGCGGGGCCTGAAAGGGCAGTTTGATCATAAATGTATACTTGTAAATACTCTTGTAAATACTCTTGTAAATAGTTGCAGTAATGACGTCCCATGTTTTATCCAAGTTCTCTGACCTTGTTCTCTGTAAAACCTAACAGTTTGTTGTTATGGTATGTTGTTATATTGTGAACCGCGCTGATTCTGAATAGAGCGGTATATAAGAGCCTGTAATAAATAAATAAAGTTCAGTTGGCTCTGCCACCAGATGAGAGAAACTGCGAGGGGTCAGGTGATCCGAACCTGATCCTCCAGGTAATTCGTGGCCCGAGTCCACCGAGTGCTCAGAATCTACTGGGCTTGTCACATTCTAAGGTGTGCGGGTAAGGTTACATGCACAGTCAAGGCCATGTGCTCCAAAAGGCATAGCAGAAGCCGGGTGGACACCATTGATTGGGATTGCACCTCCCCTGCCAGCGACACAAGGCACTGCACTCTGTCCAGAGGTAGGAATGCTCTGGACTGCGTTGAGTGCAGGCGGACTCCAAAGAACTTCAGGCACCGAGTCAGGAGCAGATGCAACTTGGGGAAGTTGATTATGAACCCCAGAGTCTGCAGAACCCTGATGGTACAGCCAGTCATCCAGATAGGAGAAGACAAAAATGCCCAGAAAGTGGAAGTGAATGGTGACGACCACCAGGCACTTGGTGAACACCCGGGGGGCTGAGGAGAGACTGAAGAGAAGTACCCTGTATTGGTAGTGGAACCCTCTGATGATGAAGTGGAGGTACTGATGGTGTTGGGGATGGATCAGGATATGAACATAAGCATCCTTGAAATCCAAGGCGCATATCCAGTCTTCCCAGAGGAGGTAGGGTAGCAATGTTCCAAGGGATAGCATCCTGAACTTCTCCCTGACCAGATAGCGGTTTAGGTCCCATAGATCCAGGATGGGCCGATAACTGCCTGTCTTTTTTGGGATGAGGAAGTACCGGGAGTAGAACCTCTTGCCCCAGATGGACTGAGGTACTGGATCCACGACCCAGTCCCTGAGGAAGTACTCAAGTTCCATCTGCAGGAGCTCTCTGTGCAGGGAGGTCATGGGAAGCTCCCCTGGAAAGAATGGAGGGGGAGTCTGGTGGAAATGCAGAAGATAGCCATCATGAACCACCTGCAACACCCAGGCATCAGAGGTGATGCCCCAGCCAGAGGTGGGTGAAATGGACCAGACGTCCTCCCGTGTGCTTTCGGCCCTGCTCTACTAGGGGAAGAAATGCTAAGCCCAAAGAGTCAAAAGCCCCCCCCCCCCAGGTTGCGAATGGGGCACTGTTTAGGGCTTGGGGGCTTTTGGCTTAAGGGTGTTATGCCCCTGTCCTTTGGCCTGCTGACCCTGTTAGGGAGTCTGATAGGCTTATGGGAAATATCCCCCGTTTCTGGCCTTTTTCCCCTTAGCCTTCCGACGGGAAGGGTCAGTAGTCTTCCTGAACAGCTTAGTCCTGTTCTCCAGCTTGGCCACCCTGTCAGTCATGGTTTGCTGAAGATGTTCTCTCCTCAGCATAGAAAAACCAAAGGGCGAGCAGGATAAAGGTCACTGGCACTTTATTAACGAACACCCCAACGCGTTTCGGCAGGTGCCTTCATCAGGGGGTAAACAGGACTGCAGAATTAATTTAAAAACAATAACATCAAAATTAACACGTGATAAAATAAAAATACAATAAATATAAAGAAAACCCAATATATGTAATAAATACAAAATCATAAAAGACCACAAGAGAATAAATATATACTTACACGTTGTACTTCTAATAATGCTTAAAAAAGCACATAAAGAGTGTGTGACCAATAGTGCAATAAAAATGCTGAAAAAAAACAATTGATATGTTAGAACGTGAATGAAAATAAAATAGATACGTATTAAACTCAAGATTAGAGGAAATGGGAAACCCAGACCAGAAAACACACAGTAGGGAATAATCATGACAAAACCACATACAATAATATTCATATAGAATAAATAATTAATAGATAAAAACACCAATAAATATTTTAAATACATCAATATACGACTAAACAAGTACAATCAGTACAAAAAGGTGTATTTAAAACAGCTAATAGCAGCTGATTATGAACTAATTAAAACAAATATAATAATAAAAATAAAACATTCCAGTAGATAAAACATACGGTAAAAATAAAATAGATAAAAATAAAAGTAATATTAATAATAATAATAAAAGATAAGAACACCAATAAATAATTTAAATAAATCAATGTTCGGCTAAACGGGTACAACCAGTACATAAAAATGTATTAAAAACAGCCAATAACAGCTGATTATGAACTAATTAAAACAAATAAAGAGAAACATTCCATTAGATAAAACATACAGCGCTCAATAAAAATAATATAAAAATAAACACAACATAATTAATAAAAATCGATATAACAAATAATAATGGAAACATATAATAATCAATGAAAATAATAATAATAATGACACAATTAATATAGATCTATCTAAAGTGATAAGAAAAAAGAAAAAAGAAGAAGAACAGCAAACTGTCTACCTGCAAATAACCGTCAATGCGGTACTCATCTGTCTCAAGACCTAATAACAAATTCTAAATTGTATTTATAATTGAAATGGAAAAAGTAAAGGAAGGGGAAAGGGGAGGAGAGGAGGAGGAGGAGGGGAGGGAAGGGAAGAAAGGGGGGGGAAGGGGAGGGGAAAGGGAAAGAGGGGGAAGGGGAGAAAAGTATAGGGGAGGGGAAGGGGGAAGGAGAGAGGGGAGAGGGAAAAGGGAAAAAAAGGGGGGGAGGGGAAAGGAAGGGGGGGAGAGAGAGAGGGGGAAGGGGGTGGGAGGGGGGGGGAGGGGAAGAGAGGGAGAAAGAAGGAAAAAAAGGGGGGAAAAGATAGAAGGAAAGGAAAAGAGGTGATAACTTCCTTGTATAGTACTACTATACCTAACCAATGTGGAAAGTAAATACGAGGGAAAACAGAAAAGAAATATTACATGACTTTACAGCTGATGCCGTTCTTGCAAGAAGACTTGTAACAAACATTATAAGGAAAAAAATTTTTATAAGGAAAAAAATTTTTTAGGAAAAAAATTTTTTGGGCATATCTTGGAATGGATATAAAGATATATTACTAAAAGATATATGTAAAAAAAACCAAGGAGAAATTCATCCAAAACATGCTAATGCCGCAGCGCTTAAACAGATAAAAACTCTTACTTAAATGAACCCAATGAGGGAGACTAGCACAAAGTTAAAAAATAATAAATAAATTAAATGAATAAAATAACAGTTCAAATGCTGCCGCTCATTTAGATGTACTTTGTGTGATGAATGTAAAAGAATAGTGTGAGAAACAGTTGCACACATACCCAAAAAAAACGGCGGGAAAGGGGCCGACTTAAAAAAGAAGACCGCGCTGAATTCTAACGTGGTTTAAGAAAGGAGCGAGCATACCTGTGTATTGCACGATTGGAGAAAACTCTGAGAGAACTTTAAAAAAACATTAAAGAATACCGATTGAAGACAACATGTCAGGAAAACACACATACCTTAAAAACCGGCAGCAGAACCGGAAACAGCTATGAGTAAACGCGCTGTTTTTTGACGCGATTTAAAGAGCCCACGTCACAAAATTACCATGAATGAATATGCATTAAAAAATGTAGTGCAATGAAATAATGCACTAAAAATCACATATAAATATGAATAAAAGGGGGAATGATGAAGAATGCAATACATTGAGCAAATTATCAATAGTATTCAATAGAAGCTTAACTAGAAAGAAAACCATGACAGTTGTGCAGTGACTTCAACGACCTTAAAAAACGAACCTTAAAAACAGAACGGAGCACAATGATATGATTGCCCTAACTAAACTAACAGGGAAAGCAATAATTTTTATAACCTAATGGACTGTATTATGCACAAGTAAAGAATAAAAAATGTTAAAAAATACAAAAATAAATGTTTTTAGGTGTATTAGAATTGATAAAGAAAAGAACTGACTATAATATATGAACTAAAAATGCATAAAGGGTAACCATGCACACATAATATGAGAAAAAATATAATAAATATAAGATATAATATTATGACTAAATTAAAATATCAAATATCGTGATAAGTAAAAAGAAAAATGAAAAAGTAATAAAAATGTATATTGTACATCCAAACCATAAAAACCCAAAGAATTATTGATATCAAAAAGCAGCAATAGCTGTGAAATATCAAAATATGGAAATAATATTAAAAACATAAAAAATCACAGAAACACCGACAAATTGAATTCTTGATTAAGACCTAGTGGTTCAAGTGATTGGAGCTCATAAATATATCGTTGTTCCAACCTAAGTAAAATCTTGTCCATGTCACCTCCTCTCCAATGTGGATGTACTACCTTGATGACAAAAAACTTCAGATCAGAGATTGAATGGCCTTTATTGATCCAATGTTGTACTAATGGTTTATCTTCCACCCGTCTATTCAAACAACTTTTGTGTTCGATAATGCGCGTCTTAACAGGACGGCTAGTTTTTCCAACGTAAAAAAGCTTGCAGGGACACATCACAACATATATCACATTACTTGTATTGCAATTTGAAAAATGAGGTAAGAAGAATTTTTTGGCTGTAATAGGATGTACAAACACATCTTTAAAGGATAAACTATTCAAACAAACGGAACACCGTCCGCACATGAAATGCCCCTTGATTCTAACCTTTGGTTTAGGTTTGGCAAGAGCAGACGGAACAAGAATGTTCCTAATATTGCGATTTCTTTTATGTGCAACCATCACCGACTTTTGCGCCATTCCTGGAAGTGTAGAGAGAAGATGCCATTCACGTTTCAAAATTTGGGATATATCTTTAGAAAAAGAGGAAAAAGTGAGTGCACATACCACTCGATCTGCTTTAGGCAAAATGCGTTTCTGCAACAAATCATTTCTGTTGCAAGATCTAGCCTTGCTATATGCATTTTGAATAACATGTTGTGGATAGCCCCTGTTTCTGAACCTATTAACCATGTTAGCAGAATGACGCTCAAAATCATGGACTGAAGTACACAAACGTTTGACTCGTAAAAACTGCCCATACGGTAAATTATTCTTCAAGGACTTATTGTGAAAACTGTCATAGCGCAGCAAGGAATTGCGGTCTGTGGGTTTACGGAAAAGGTCAGTTTCAAAACCATCTTTTCCTTTTTTTATATTAATGTCAAGATATGAAATATGCGTTGAACTAAAAGACCCTTCAAACTGTAAGTGTACATCTTTAGAATTAAGCCATTGAAAAAACTCTTGTAAGATATCTATAGTACCGTCCCAAATGAGAAGAACATCGTCTATATAACGTAGCCATAACCTAATATATTTCTTAAAAGGATGTACCTGAAGAAATTCACTCTCAAAATGAGCACATATAAGTTCGCGACATCTGGCGCCATGGAGGACCCCATGGCCACACCCTTAATTTGCTTATAAAAAATACCCTGGAAACAAAAAAAGTTCTCGCACATAGCGATAGCTGCCATCTGGGTCAAAAAACAAGTGGGAATGCGTACTGGTGGTTCTCGCTGAATTAAAGTGTTTGCGATTACTTCTAAAGCGTCTGCTTGCGGGATATTAGTGTAAAGTGAGTTAATGTCCAGGGTTGCCAAAATCAATCCATCATGATAATTTGTAAAGTCATGTAATATATTAATGACATGAGTTGAATCACGTACAAAAGAGGGTATTTTTGGAACAAACGGACGTAAGAAAAAATCAAGAAATTTAGAAAGGGGTTCTAGCAAAGACCCAATTGCTGATATAATGGGTCGCCCGGGTGGATTAATGAGAGATTTATGAATTTTGGGCGCAAAATGTAAATAGTGGGTATGACCGGATGTTGAACAGTAAGAAAACTGATCTCATTGGGTGTCAAATACCCCGCCTGTTGTCCAATAAAAATAAGAGTATCCACTCTATGTTTTAAATTAGCTGTGGGGTCATCAAAAATCTTCTTATAGAACACATTATCATTAACTTGACGTAATATTTCTTGAACATAATCTGTCCTATTCTGAATGACTAAGGCTCCACCTTTATCAGCCGGCTTAATAATAATGGACAAGTTATCCTGTAGTTCATGAAGAGCTGCTATCTGGTCAGAAGTAAGATTACGGAAAGATCGATCTTTCTTTTTGTAAAGTGCTTCTACCTGAGATAACACTACTCTCTCAAAGGCATCTATAAGAACATTATTATTACTAGGAGGTACCCAGGTGGAAGGTTTTCGAAGAACAGAATTGTCACTTGGGGCAGCAATTTGGTTAGAAAAGAAATCCATAATTTTTAATTTTCTGAAAAATTTATAGAGCTCTACTTGAGTAGTGAAACGATCATGTCTTGTGTAAGGGACAAAAGAAAGACCTTTTTCTAAACCTTCTACTTGTCCTTTACTCAAAACAGAATCAGACAAATTAAAAATGCCGCTGTCAGTGGTTAATCTTGAAATCTCTGACCTCTCCCTCTGCCTCTGCCCCTGGGGAGTGAAGTGGGCCGTGCCTCCCATGTTTTGTATTGATGATATGGTGATTGTACATGGTGAGGTGGATTCCGCTTCTTGCCTCCTCCCTTCCATAGGGAGTCCATTGAAAAACCCGATGGGTGCCGGGATGAACCCGCGGCAGAGGACAGAGGGGCCGAGGAGCCCTGTTCTACAGTATCTTCAGCATAACTACGACTTCTTTTATTAACGTGTTCCAGAGAGGGATCAGGAGAGAAAAGTCTAGTTTTAGCTTTGCTTTTCCCTGATTTAGCATTATAAGTACTGGGTCCTGGTTTTGGCGAATCCGCATCCCACCTGTGAGATGCGATGCGTGGTCTGGGTTTCCCATTTATCCAATAATACACAGTATCATTTTTGTAATCACTATCATCACGTTTGAATTTATCAAGTTTTCTATCTTTAACAATTTTGCTATATTCTGAAGCATTCCTATCAAAGTTCTTCTTTACTTTGTCAAACTTGTGGTCATTAGTTTTTTAGAAACGTAATCTTCTCATCAACCTTGGCTTTTAAACTGACAGATTTACGTTTTGAAGTGTTAATTAAAAGAATCATCAGATCCAAAGAGCACTTATTCATAATTTTAACCCAACTGGCCTTGAACTCCTCATCATCTTTATACATCCCTGGGGCCTTTTGAACACGAAGCCCTCTAGGGATGATTTTCTTGCGGCAATATTCGAGGAGTGAGGCAGCATGCATGTCCTCACGAATCAGTTGCTGCATGAGCTGGACCGCTTCTCCCCATTCATCTTCAACGTTAGGAGAACCCTCATCTTGATTAAAGAAGGGGTCTTCAGGTAACAGATTTTTCAAATCAGTTTCTTGGAAACTCAAAATGTCTTTCCACGGGGAGAACATGCTCAGGTGAACAAAAGACACAAAGGGAGCACCGAACTCGCAGAAGTCCAAACAAAAACCAAAGGGCGAGCAGGATAAAGGTCACTGGCACTTTATTAACGAACACCCCAACGCGTTTCGGCAGGTGCCTTCATCAGGGGGTAAACAGGACTGCAGAATTAATTTAAAAAACAATAACATCAAAATTAACACGTGATAAAATAAAAATACAATAAATATAAAGAAAACCCAATATATGTAATAAATACAAAATCATAAAAGACCACAAGAGAATAAATATATACTTACACGTTGTACTTCTAATAATGCTTAAAAAAGCACATAAAGAGTGTGTGACCAATAGTGCAATAAAAATGCTGAAAAAAAACAATTGATATGTTAGAACGTGAATGAAAATAAAATAGATACGTATTAAACTCAAGATTAGAGGAAATGGGAAACCCAGACCAGAAACACACAGTAGGGAATAATCATGACAAAACCACATACAATAATATTCATATAGAATAAATAATTAATAGATAAAAACACCAATAAATATTTTAAATACATCAATATACGACTAAACAAGTACAATCAGTACAAAAAGGTGTATTTAAAACAGCTAATAGCAGCTGATTATGAACTAATTAAAACAAATATAATAATAAAAATAAAACATTCCAGTAGATAAACATACGGTAAAAATAAAATAGATAAAAATAAAAATAATATTAATAATAATAATAAAAGATAAGAACACCAATAAATAATTTAAATAAATCAATGTTCGGCTAAACGGGTACAACCAGTACATAAAAATGTATTAAAAACAGCCAATAACAGCTGATTATGAACTAATTAAAACAAATAAAGAGAAACATTCCATTAGATAAAACATACAGCGCTCAATAAAAATAATATAAAAATAAACAAAACATAATTAATAAAAATCGATATAACAAATAATAATGGAAAACAAATCCATAAAATAAAACATATAATAATCAATGAAAATAATAATAATAATGACACAATTCGTATATATCTATATAAAGAGATAAGAAAAAAGAAAAAAGAAGAAGAACAGCAAACTGTCTACCTGCAAATAACCGTCAATGCGGTACTCATCTGTCTCAAGACCTAATAACAAATTCTAAATTGTATTTATAATTGAAATGGAAAAAGTAAAGGAAGGGGAAAGGGGAGGAGAGGAGGCGGAGGAGGGGAGGGAGGGAAGGAAGAAGGGGGGGGAAGGGGAGGGGAAAAGGGAAAGAGGGGAAGGGGAGAAAAGGATAGGGGGAGGGGAAGGGGGAAGGAGAGAGGGGAGAGGGAAAAGGGAAAAAAGGGGGGAGGGGAAAGGAAGGGGGGGAGAGAGGAGAGAGAGGGAGAGGGGAAGGGGGTGGGAGGGGGGAGGGGGAGGGGAAGAAGAGAGGGAGCACGAAGCAAAAAAAGGGGGGAAAAGATAGAAGGAAAGGAAAAGAGGTGATAACTTCCTTGTATAGTACTACTATACCTAACCAATGTGGAAAGTAAATACGAGGGAAAACAGAAAAGAAATATTACATGACTTACAGCTGATGCCGTTCTTGCAAGAAGACTTGTAACAAACATTATAAGGAAAAAATTTTTATAAGGAAAAAAAATTTTTTAGGAAAAAAATTTTTTGGGCATATCTTGGAATGGATATAAAGATATATTACTAAAAGATATATGTAAAAAAAACCAAGGAGAAATTCATCCAAAACATGCTAATGCCGCAGCGCTTAAACAGATAAAAACTCTTACTTAAATGAACCCAATGAGGGAGACTAGCACAAAGTTAAAAAATAATAAATAAATTAAATGAATAAAAAAAACAGTTCAAATGCTGCCGCTCATTTAGATGTACTTTGTGTGATGAATGTAAAAGAATAGTGTGAGAAACAGTTGCACACATACCCAAAAAAAACGGCGGGAAAGGGGCCGACTTAAAAAAGAAGACCGCGCTGAATTCTAACGTGGTTTAAGAAAGGAGCGAGCATACCTGTGTATTACACGATTGGAGAAAACTCTGAGAGAACTTTAAAAAAACATTAAAGAATACCGATTGAAGACAACATGTCAGGAAAACACACATACCTTAAAACCGGCAGCAGAACCGGAAACAGCTATGTTTTCCATTATTATTTGTTATATCGATTTTTATTAATTATGTTTTGTTTATTTTTATATTATTTTTATTGAGCGCTGTATGTTTTATCTAATGGAATGTTTCTCTTTATTTGTTTTAATTAGTTCATAATCAGCTGTTATTGGCTGTTTTTAATACATTTTTATGTACTGGTTGTACCCGTTTAGCCGAACATTGATTTATTTAAATTATTTATTGGTGTTCTTATCTTTTATTATTATATTATTAATATTATTTTTATTTTTATCTATTTTATTTTTACCGTATGTTTTATCTACTGGAATGTTTTATTTTTATTATTATATTTGTTTTAATTAGTTCATAATCAGCTGCTATTAGCTGTTTTAAATACACCTTTTTGTACTGATTGTACTTGTTTAGTCGTATATTGATGTATTTAAAATATTTATTGGTGTTTTTATCTATTAATTATTTATTCTATATGAATATTATTGTATGTGGTTTTGTCATGATTATTCCCTACTGTGTGTTTTCTGGTCTGGGTTTCCCATTTCCTCTAATCTTGAGTTTAATACGTATCTATTTTATTTTCATTCACGTTCTAACATATCAATTGTTTTTTTCAGCATTTTTATTGCACTATTGGTCACACACTCTTTATGTGCTTTTTTAAGCATTATTAGAAGTACAACGTGTAAGTATATATTTATTCTCTTGTGGTCTTTTATGATTTTGTATTTATTACATATATTGGGTTTTCTTTATATTTATTGTATTTTTATTTTATCACGTGTTAATTTTGATGTTATTGTTTTTAAATTAATTCTGCAGTCCTGTTTACCCCCTGATGAAGGCACCTGCCGAAACGCGTTGGGGTGTTCGTTAATAAAGTGCCAGTGACCTTTATCCTGCTCGCCCTTTGGTTTTTTTTTTTTTTTTTTTTGGACTTCTGCGAGTTCGGTGCTCCCTTTGTGTCTTTTGTTCACCTGAGCATGTTCTCCCCGTGGAAAGACATTTTGAGTTTCCAAGAAACTGATTTGAAAAATCTGTTACCTGAAGACCCCTTCTTTAATCAAGATGAGGGTTCTCCTAACGTTGAAGATGAATGGGGAGAAGCGGTCCAGCTCATGCAGCAACTGATTCGTGAGGACATGCATGCTGCCTCACTCCTCGAATATTGCCGCAAGAAAATCATCCCTAGAGGGCTTCGTGTTCAAAAGGCCCCAGGGATGTATAAAGATGATGAGGAGTTCAAGGCCAGTTGGGTTAAAATTATGAATAAGTGCTCTTTGGATCTGATGATTCTTTTAATTAACACTTCAAAACGTAAATCTGTCAGTTTAAAAGCCAAGGTTGATGAGAAGATTACGTTTTCTAAAAACTAATGACCACAAGTTTGACAAAGTAAAGAAGAACTTTGATAGGAATGCTTCAGAATATAGCAAAATTGTTAAGATAGAAAACTTGATAAATTCAAACGTGATGATAGTGATTACAAAAATGATACTGTGTATTATTGGATAAATGGGAAACCCAGACCACGCATCGCATCTCACAGGTGGGATGCGGATTCGCCAAAACCAGGACCCAGTACTTATAATGCTAAATCAGGGAAAAGCAAAGCTAAAACTAGACTTTTCTCTCCTGATCCCTCTCTGGAACACGTTAATAAAAGAAGTCGTAGTTATGCTGAAGATACTGTAGAACAGGGCTCCTCGGCCCCTCTGTCCTCTGCCGCGGGTTCATCCCGGCACCCATCGGGTTTTTCAATGGACTCCCTATGGAAGGGAGGAGGCAAGAAGCGGAATCCACCTCACCATGTACAATCACCATATCATCAATACAAAACATGGGAGGCACGGCCCACTTCACTCCCCAGGGGCAGAGGCAGAGGGAGAGGTCAGAGATTTCAAGATTAACCACTGACAGCGGCATTTTTAATTTGTCTGATTGTGTTTTGAGTAAAGGACAAGTAGAAGTTTTAGAAAAAGGTCTTTCTTTTGTCCCTTACACAAGACATGATCGTTTCACTACTCAAGTAGAGCTCTATAAATTTTTCAGAAAATTAAAAATTATGGATTTCTTTTCTAACCAAATTGCTGCCCCAAGTGACAATTCTGTTTCTTCGAATACCTTCCACCTGGGTACCTCCTAGTAATAATAATGTTCTTATAGATGCCTTTGAGAGAGTAGTGTTATCTCAGGTAGAAGCACTTTACAAAAAGAAAGATCGATCTTTCCGTAATCTTACTTCTGACCAGATAGCAGCTCTTCATGAACTACAGGATAACTTGTCCATTATTATTAAGCCGGCTGATAAAGGTGGAGCCTTAGTCATTCAGAATAGGACAGATTATGTTCAAGAAATATTACGTCAAGTTAATGATAATGTGTTCTATAAGAAGATTTTTGATGACCCCACAGCTAATTTAAAACATAGAGTGGATACTCTTATTTTTATTGGACAACAGGCGGGGTATTTGACACCCAATGAGATCAGTTTTCTTACTGTTCAACATCCGGTCATACCCACTATTTACATTTTGCCCAAAATTCATAAATCTCTCATTAATCCACCCGGGCGACCCATTATATCAGCAATTGGGTCTTTGCTAGAACCCCTTTCTAAATTTCTTGATTTTTTCTTACGTCCGTTTGTTCCAAAAATACCCTCTTTTGTACGTGATCAACTCATGTCATTAATATATTACATGACTTTACAAATTATCATGATGGATTGATTTTGGCAACCCTGGACATTAACTCACTTTACACTAATATCCCGCAAGCAGACGCTTTAGAAGTAATCGCAAACACTTTAATTCAGCGAGAACCACCAGTACGCATTCCCACTTGTTTTTTTGACCCCAGATGGCAGCTATCGCTATGTGCGAGAACTTTTTTTGTTTCCAGGGTATTTTTTATAAGCAAATTAAGGGTGTGGCCATGGGGTCCTCCATGGCGCCAGATGTCGCGAACTTATATGTGGCTCATTTTGAGAGTGAATTTCTTCAGGTACATCCTTTTAAGAAATATATTAGGTTATGGCTACGTTATATAGACGATGTTCTTCTCATTTGGGACGGTACTATAGATATCTTACAAGAGTTTTTTCAATGGCTTAATTCTAAAGATGTACACTTACAGTTTGAAGGGTCTTTTAGTTCAACGCATATTTCATATCTTGACATTAATATAAAAAAAGGAAAAGATGGTTTTGAAACTGACCTTTTCCGTAAACCCACAGACCGCAATTCCTTGCTGCGCTATGACAGTTTTCACAATAAGTCCTTGAAGAATAATTTACCGTATGGGCAGTTTTTACGAGTCAAACGTTTGTGTACTTCAGTCCATGATTTTGAGCGTCATTCTGCTAACATGGTTAATAGGTTCAGAAACAGGGGCTATCCACAACATGTTATTCAAAATGCATATAGCAAGGCTAGATCTTGCAACAGAAATGATTTGTTGCAGAAACGCATTTTGCCTAAAGCAGATCGAGTGGTATGTGCACACTCACTTTTTCCTCTTTTTCTAAAGATATATCCCAAATTTTGAAACGTGAATGGCATCTTCTCTCTACACTTCCAGGAATGGCGCAAAAGTCGGTGATGGTTGCACATAAAAGAAATCGCAATATTAGGAACATTCTGTTCCGTCTGCTCTTGCCAAACCTAAACCAAAGGTTAGAATCAAGGGGCATTTCATGTGCGGACGGTGTTCCGTTTGTTTGAATAGTTTATCCTTTAAAGATGTGTTTGTACATCCTATTACAGCCAAAAAATTCTTCTTACCTCATTTTTCAAATTGCAATACAAGTAATGTGATATATGTTGTGATGTGTCCCTGCAAGCTTTTTTACGTTGGAAAAACTAGCCGTCCTGTTAAGACGCGCATTATCGAACACAAAAGTTGTTTGAATAGACGGTGGAAGATAAACCATTAGTACAACATTGGATCAATAAAGGCCATTCAATCTCTGATCTGAAGTTTTTTGTCATCAAGGTAGTACATCCACATTGGAGAGGAGGTGACATGGACAAGATTTTACTTAGGTTGGAACAACGATATATTTATGAGCTCCAATCACTTGAACCACTAGGTCTTAATCAAGAATTCAATTTGTCGGTGTTTCTGTGATTTTTTATGTTTTTAATATTATTTCCATATTTTGATATTTCACAGCTATTGCTGCTTTTTGATATCAATAATTCTTTGGGTTTTTATGGTTTGGATGTACAATATACATTTTTATTACTTTTTCATTTTTCTTTTTACTTATCACGATATTTGATATTTTAATTTAGTCATAATATTATATCTTATATTTTATTATATTTTTTCTCATATTATGTGTGCATGGTTACCCTTTATGCATTTTTAGTTCATATATTATAGTCAGTTCTTTTCTTTATCAATTCTAATACACCTAAAACATTTATTTTTGTATTTTTTAACATTTTTTATTCTTTACTTGTGCATAATACAGTCCATTAGGTTATAAAAATTATTGCTTTCCCTGTTAGTTTAGTTAGGGCAATCATATCATTGTGCTCCGTTCTGTTTTTAAGGTTCGTTTTTTAAGGTCGTTGAAGTCACTGCACAACTGTCATGGTTTTCTTTCTAGTTAAGCTTCTATTGAATACTATTGATAATTTGCTCAATGTATTGCATTCTTCATCATTCCCCCTTTTATTCATATTTATATGTGATTTTTAGTGCATTATTTCATTGCACTACATTTTTTAATGCATATTCATTCATGGTAATTTTGTGACGTGGGCTCTTTAAATCGCGTCAAAAAACAGCGCGTTTACTCATAGCTGTTTCCGGTTCTGCTGCCGGTTTTAAGGTATGTGTGTTTTCCTGACATGTTGTCTTCAATCGGTATTCTTTAATGTTTTTTTAAAGTTCTCTCAGAGTTTTCTCCAATCGTGCAATACACAGGTATGCTCGCTCCTTTCTTAAACCACGTTAGAATTCAGCGCGGTCTTCTTTTTTAAGTCGGCCCCTTTCCCGCCGTTTTTTTTTGGGTATGTGTGCAACTGTTTCTCACACTATTCTTTTACATTCATCACACAAAGTACATCTAAATGAGCGGCAGCATTTGAACTGTTTTTTTATTCATTTAATTTATTTATTATTTTTTAACTTTGTGCTAGTCTCCCTCATTGGGTTCATTTAAGTAAGAGTTTTTATCTGTTTAAGCGCTGCGGCATTAGCATGTTTTGGATGAATTTCTCCTTGGTTTTTTTTACATATATCTTTTAGTAATATATCTTTATATCCATTCCAAGATATGCCCAAAAAATTTTTTTCCTAAAAAATTTTTTTCCTTATAAAAATTTTTTTCCTTATAATGTTTGTTACAAGTCTTCTTGCAAGAACGGCATCAGCTGTAAAGTCATGTAATATTTCTTTTCTGTTTTCCCTCGTATTTACTTTCCACATTGGTTAGGTATAGTAGTACTATACAAGGAAGTTATCACCTCTTTTCCTTTCCTTCTATCTTTTCCCCCCTTTTTTTTTTTCTTTCTTTCTCCCTCTCTTCCCCTCCCCCTCCCCCCTCCCACCCCCTTCCCCCTCTCTCTCTCTCCCTCTCTCCCCCCCCTTCCTTTCCCCTCCCCTTTCCCTTTTTGTCCCTTTTCCCTCTCCCCTCTCTCCTTCCCCCCTTCCCCTCCCCCTATCCTTTTCTCCCCTTCCCCCCTCTTTCCCTTTCCCCTCCCCTTCCCCCCCCTTTCTTCCCTTCCCTCCCCTCCTCCTCCTCCTCTCCTCCCCTTTCCCCTTCCTTTACTTTTTCCATTTCAATTATAAATACAATTTAGAATTTGTTATTAGGTCTTGAGACAGATGAGTACCGCATTGACGGTTATTTGCAGGTAGACAGTTTGCTGTTCTTCTTCTTTTTTCTTTTTTCTTATCACTTTAGATAGATCTATATTAATTGTGTCATTATTATTATTATTATTTTCATTGATTATTATATGTTTTATTTTATGGATTTGTTTTCCATTATTATTTGTTATATCGATTTTTATTAATTATGTTTTGTTTATTTTTATATTATTTTTATTGAGCGCTGTATGTTTTATCTAATGGAATGTTTCTCTTTATTTGTTTTAATTAGTTCATAATCAGCTGTTATTGGCTGTTTTTAATACATTTTTATGTACTGGTTGTACCCGTTTAGCCGAACATTGATTTATTTAAATTATTTATTGGTGTTCTTTATCTTTTATTATTATTATTAATATTATTTTTTATTTTTATCTATTTTATTTTTACCGTATGTTTTATCTACTGGAATGTTTTTATTTATTATTATATATTGTTTTAATTAGTTCATAATCAGCTGCTATTAGCTGTTTTAAATACACCTTTTTGTACTGATTGTACTTGTTTAGTCGTATATTGATGTATTTAAATATTTATTGGTGTTTTTTATCTATTAATTATTTATTCTATATGAATATTATTGTATGTGGTTTTGTCATGATTATTCCCTACTGTGTGTTTTCTGGTCTGGGTTTCCCATTTCCTCTAATCTTGAGTTTAATACGTATCTATTTTATTTTCATTCACGTTCTAACATATCAATTGTTTTTTTTCAGCATTTTTATTGCACTATTGGTCACACACTCTTTATGTGCTTTTTTTAAGCATTATTAGAAGTACAACGTGTAAGTATATATTTATTCTCTTGTGGTCTTTTATGATTTTGTATTTATTACATATATTGGGTTTTCTCTTTATATTTATTGTATTTTTATTTTATCACGTGTTAATTTTGATGTTATTGTTTTTTAAATTAATTCTGCAGTCCTGTTTACCCCCTGATGAAGGCACCTGCCGAAACGCGTTGGGGTGTTCGTTAATAAAGTGCCAGTGACCTTTATCCTGCTCGCCCTTTGGTTTTTGTTTGGACTTCTGCGAGTTCGGTGCTCCCTTTGTGTCTCTTCTCTCCTCAGCATAGGACATCAGCCAGTTTATCCTGTACCCACTACTTCAGGTCCAAGGAGTGTAGCCAGGCCAGGCAGTGGGCAGTAATGCCCACCGCAGCCACACAGGCCATGGACTCGAAGCTGTCGAAGGCTACCTGAGTTTGAAATTTGGAGCAATCCTTGACTGTGGAGACCAGGATCTGGAAGCCCTCAAGGACTTCCCCTGCCAGTCCAGCAGAGAACCCAGCAAGCTCCTTTGCCAGGTCCCTGAGATACATGTCCATGTACAACTGGTATGCCTGGATCCGGGCATCGAACCCTGGAAGCAATGTCTGCCAAAACCGTCCATGGTTCGGGCCTCCCTGCTCGGGGGCACCGAGAAGTGCATCTTCTGACTTTTGATTCAATGCATAACTGACTCCACCACCATGGAGTTGTGCTTTTTGTAACCTGGGACTCTTGCCGACTCGATACTGAGTTGTGCTGGCAGCTCTCTATGGGCACTGTCATCAGGTTCTCCCACATCCGGAACATCCCAGAATGGGGGGAATTGGCACAATCAGTGCCTCTTTTAGAGGGGCCTCATACTGGAGGATCTCCAGGTCTTTGGCATGAGACCACCCTCCAGCTCCGCAGTGAAGGAGGGGGCTTCGCTATCCCGCAGACCAAGTCAGGAAATGCAAGGTCCTCAGGCGGTGATTGCCGGCATCCCTGCGGTGGAGGTGGCTCAGATGGTACATCTCTATGGAGCACAGTATCGGGGGTCTGTCTCCCAGCTTGAATCAGAGCCGGAGGAGACTTCGAGTCCAGGGCAGTCATCCAGCCGATGCCCCACTGAAACTGGGGAATGTTTTGCCCAACGCACAGACTACGATATACTCAGGGGCAAAGCACACCTCGAGCATGAGGCCGACTGCCTTGGCCCCAAGTCAGAGAACCACTGGCCATGGAAGTCATCAAGGTCGGCATCGACGACCTGGAGGCACCAGGTGTTGGGCTGCGCTGCACCACAAGGAAGGCAAACAGGCTGCATTCCAGGGCTGCCATCCTGACCTCGAGGCCAGTAGGCTCTGCAGGGTCCGGATTGGGTCTCAATGGCATCGAGCCCAGAGCCAGGTCCCTCTGAGGGGAGTCACCAATGGTGATCGTGCCAGGGGACTGGGCCCAATCCCCTGGCACGGTAGGAGTCTCCTGCTGGGGAAGCTTCGAGGTCACTCCTGGCTTTCTCTCTTGGTGTCAGGCCAAGGGTTCCAAGCCAGGTACCCGAGGACTTATCTCCGGCACCAGATTGGAATGCATCTTCGGCCTCAACTCGGATGATGACTTGAGCCCAAGGGAAGGTCCTCAGAGGACCATCTCCTATCTGAGGCTCCGTGACCTTGGAGCACAGATCAAGCATGCCTATGCGACGCTGTGTCGTCAGATACGGTCCCCGAGGACAGCAACTCCCTGCTCAAGGACAGCCCTGCGGCCAAGTCCTTTGAGCCAAGCAAGTTCTTATGCTGCTGCTCTTGCTTCTTCTGGCTCTTGGTTGCCATCTGAGTGTAGAGCGGGCAGGAAGTGTTGTCGTGGTCAGGCCCTAAGCACCGAAGACAGCAACTGTGGCAGTCGATGATGGTCATGGTGCGGGAGCATTTGCCACAGTGCTTGAATCCACTGACCGAAGCCATAGCAGGAAACACGTCGCCCGAGAGATCAAACTCATACATCTCGAACAGGGAGGGTGTGAGGGAACTCCCGTGCCCATAAAAAGAAAAAGAAAAAACGCACCCAAGAAGAACACGACACCAAAGCAAGGGCATAATTGGGTGATGGGAAGGTGATTGAGGAACCGAACCGGCAAAAAAATGCCCGAGGAAGACAGGAAAAAATCAGCTTCTACCGGGGGAATAGATGGAAGTCTGCAGGGCTCCATGGGAAAAAGAAGACTGGGGTAAGATGGCACCCTTGGGCAGAAAGGTGACCGAGCATGCACAGTCTAACCCCCAAAGGCTTTCTTTGAAATCTAGGGAGTGAATCCGCGCAGGCTCAGTCGGTGCAGACGTCACCCATATGTGAGGACTGAGTTCCTGCTTGTTATCCAGAGAAATTATATTTCTAGATTTAGCTGACACCTTTTCAGTAGTAGAATCAAGATGAGTTACATTCAGGTATGCTAGTATTTTCCTGCCCTAGAAAGCATAGTTACTCACCTGAAACAGGTGATCTCCGGGAACAGCAGGAATTTAGTCTTCACATATGGGTATCATCGGTACTGATGGAGACTGTGCGGGAACGCTCCCTAGCGTCCAATTAGAAAGCTTTTGGGAGCATCCCACTGCACCTGCGTGCTGCCTTCCCGCCTTTCCCAACTGCCTCTCTCCAGTTGAGTTTTAAAGCTGAGACAAAGAGAGAGAGAGGGAAAGGAAAGAAAAGAGATACAACTCCCAGGGGAGGTGGGTGGGTGGGTTGTGAAGACTAAATTCCTGCTGTTCCCGGAGATCACCTGTAACAGGTGAGTAACTATGCTATCTCCAGGAACAAGCAGGAATGTAGTCTTCACATATGGGACTCCCTAGCTACAGATGCCAGGGAGAGATCCCAGAAGTTGTGTGCCCTTGTGAAAGGGCTCCACTTCCCCCCATGGATCTCTGGCATCCTACCGGGAATGGTGGGTGGGAGTTGATTAAGTATGGAACAGGTGTTGTAGAACAGCCTGACCAAACAAGGCATCCTGGCGGGAGTCCTTGTCCAAGCAGTAATGAGCTGTGAAGGTATGAACCGAGGCCCAAGTAGCTGCTCGACAGATGTCGTCAATAGACACAGAGTGTAGATTAGCCATTGAGGCTGCCATGGCCCTCACATTGTGAGATGTGACATGGCCTTCCAGAGAAAGGTTCTTGCTCTGATAGGTAAAGGAAATACATTGTGCAATTCAATTGGACAATGTTCTCTTGGAGACTGGAAGTCCCAAATGACAAGGATCAAAAGCAACAAAGAGTTGAGAGAACTTTCTATGTTGCTGTGTTCTTTGTAAGTAAAAGGCAAGTGTTCTTTTGCAGTCCAAAGTATGAAGATTCCTTTCAGCATTTGAAGCATGAGGCCTTGGAAAAAACACAGGCAGGTAAACTGCTTGGTTCAAATGAAAAGGTGAGACCACCTTTGGCATAAAGTGTGGATGAGTCCTAAGGACTACCTTATCATGATGGAACCTCATGTAAGGAGGATCAGCAACCAATGCTTGCAATTCACTGATGCGACGTGCCTATGTGATTGCAATGAGAAAGATAACTTTCCAGGAAAGGAATTTCAAGGAGGTAGTAGCTAAAGGTTCAAAGGGCGGCTTCATGAGCTGGCCAAGAACCAGATTTAGGTCCCATGTCACTGGTGGTGGCCTAATGGGAGGCTTAGTTAGCAGGAGCCCCCTCATAAATCTTGCTATGAGAGGATGAGAGGAAATAGGCTGCCCATTTAAAGGCTTTAAAGAAGCTGAAATAGCACTTAAATGGACTCTTACTGAGTTAGTCTTAAGTCCTGCATTAGATAAATGAAGGAGATACTCCAGTAATGCTTCCAGAGGTATCGCAAGGGTGTCAAGATCCTTCTGCGAGCACCATATGGAAAAACCTTTCCACTTGAAGGCATAAGAGCATCTTGTGGAAGGTTGCCTGGAAGCATAAAGGACATCCCTTACTTATTGACAAAGGTTAAGATCATGTAGGTCTAGGCTCTCAGCAACCAGGCCCTGAGATGCAGAGCGTGGGGATTTGGATGCAACAACATCCCCTCCTCCTGGGACAGATCTGGAGCAGATCCGAGATCCAGAGATGGAGCTTGAGACAGATGTAGGAGCAGAGGGTACCACACTTGCCGTGGCCAATGTGGAGCTATGAGAATCATATGACCTCTGTCTCTCTGAAGCTTGAATAGGGTTTTGGGAATTAGGGGAATGGGTGGAAAAGCATATAGGAAGTCCTGACCCCAATGGAGGAGGAAAGCATCCCTGGCCTGAGAACCCTGAGCCGGAATTCTGGAACAGAACCGGGGAAGTTTGGCATTCAGTGGACTTGCAAAGAGGTCTATGTCCAGGGTTCCCCAAATTTGAAACATTTTTGCTACCTGGTCTGCATGGAGAGACCATTCGTGTGGGAGCAGAACTCGACTGAGTCTGTCTGCCCAAGAGTTTTGAATGCCTGGTAGATACACCGCAAGGAGATGAATTTGATGCTCTCTGGCGAGGGCCCAGAGTCGCAAAGCTTTGTTGCAAAGCGACAGAGAACCTGTTCCTCCCTGCTTGTTCAGATAGAACATAGCTACTTGATTGTCCTTCTGAATTAGGACTGTCTTGTAGCTTAGCTGGGTATGGAACACCCGAAGAGCAAAGAAGATTGCTCTGAGTTCTAGGAGATTTATATGTAAGTGGGTCTCCTGTGGAGTCCAGGTGCCTTAGGTAGAGAGATCTTGCAGGTGAGCTCCCCAACCCAGTTGTGAGGCATCTGTTGTTAGAGTGACCTGGGGTAGGGGCTGCTGGAAAGGGCACCCTACCAACAGGTTTTGGGTTGATTGCCACCATTGGAGAGACAAAATACGGCGACTTGTGTTTGCTATTTTGTCTGATAGGCAGCCTGATGCCTGAGTCCATTGAGTGGATAGAGTCCATTGGGCTGCTCTCATATGGAGGCGAGCATAAGGGACCACATGCACGGTGGATGCCATGTGGCCTAGTAATTGTAACATTTCCCGAGCAGTGAGATGAGTTTTCAACACTGCCTGGGAGGTTAACTGCACAATGCGAAGGTAGCGGGGCTGTGGAAGATAGGCCCTTGCTTTTCTGGTATCCAGCAGAACTCCTATGAACTCTAGAGACTGAGTGGGAGTTGGGCTGGATTTTGGGATGTTTATGACCAGACCCAAATACTGAAGGATACGCATTGTGCAAGATACAGAAATCTTGGCCTCTGACTCTGATGGGGCTCGAATGAGCCAGTCGTCTAAGTAGGGGAAGACGAATATGCCTAGAGTGCGCAGAAATGCTGCTACCACAGCCATGCATTTTGTAAACAGCCTTGGTGCTGAGGCCAGGCCAAAAGGAAGCACCCTGTATTGGTAGTGCTTTCCCTGGAAAAGGAACCAAAGGAATCTTCTGTGCATTGGATGGATGAGAACATGAGTGTACGCATCCTTGAGATCTAGAGAACAAAGCCAATCCTGACTCTGAAGGTATGGCAGCAGAGTTCCTAGAGAAATCATCTTGAATTTCTCTTTGAACAGGAATTTGTTCAATTCTCTGAGGTCTAAAATAGGTCTGTATCCCCCTGTTTTCTTTGGGATAAGGAAATAGGGGGAGTAAAACCCTGTACCCTGTTGAGGAAAGGGTACCTCTTCTATTGCCCCTTGGGCAAGAAGCATAGTGACCTCTTGATCTAACAGGTTGTTGAGAGAGGTCTGAGAATCGAACTGTCTTACCATTGTGGGAGGGGGCATGCAAAGTGAAGCTTGTACCCCTCTTTTATAATGGAGAGAGTCCAATCTTCTGCTGTTATCTACCCCCATCTGGGGGCAAAGTGACACAACCTTCCTGGAATGGTGGAAGGCTCTGGTCCATTGAGGGCCAGGAAGGCTACGTTCTCTAGATGGAAGTCAAAGGCCTTGTGGAGGCTGAGAATGCTGAGACGGCTGAGGCTTAGCAGTCTTTGCTTTCCTTTGTTTAGGTGGTTGCTGACCCTTTCGGGCAGGCTGACCTGCAGAATGTCCCTGCTGGGTATAAGAGGGATAAAACCTCTTCTTTTTGGAGAAGAATGGTTTTTTGAAAGATTTCTTCCTTGCAGGATCAGCTGTGGCTTTGGATAATCTATCCAAAGTGGAGTTGTCAGCATCCAGCTCATTGGCTTTCTCTTGCCAATTTTTGCCGAATAGATTCTCACCTGTACAAGGGATATTGCCCAGTTTGTCCTGCACTCAGAGCTCCAAATCAGATGCCTGGAGCCAGGCAATCCTACATGCACCTATGGCAATGGCAGAAGTTCTGCTTATGCACTCAAAACAGTCAAAAGCTGCACGATTGACAAACTTAGAAACATCCTGGGCATGTTTAACCAGTGTGAGAAAATCCTGCCTCTTATCATCAACAAAACCTCTAAATCTCCTGTGACTTCCTTAAGGAACATTCCCATATATAAAATATAGGAAATGATCCTGGCAGAAAGCATGGAAGCCTGGAAAGTACGACGCCCAAAGGCATCCAAAGTTCGACACTCACGTCCTGGAGGATTAGAGGCATGTCTCTTTGCACTTCTGATCCTTCTCATAGCTGATTCCACTACAACTGAGTGGTGAGGAAGCTGAGTCTTCTGGAAGCCAGGACACGGAGGCACTCGATACATGGTATCCAGTCTACGAGAGTGAGAAGAGGTGGTAAGAGGTGTTTCCCACATTCTTAACATGAGATCCTGTAAGATGTCATGGATAGGCAAAGTAGCTGCCTCTTTAGGAGCCTTGAGATATTGTAAAATCTCCAACTCCCTTGCCCTGGGCTCTGTTTCAGGAGCCACAGTAATGGAGAGACCTCGAGCCACCTCTCTGATAAAATCCTGAAAGGAGATATCCTCTGGAGGAGACATCCTATGTTTAGGAGAGGAAGGCTCCTCCAGGAGAAGTACTCCGGTACCGACCAAGCTGTCAGAATCCTCAGACTCCTCCGAGGATTCAAAGTACCTTCTATCCGGATGCTCTTGTAGAGCACGATACCCATACCAACCAAAATCGGTACCGGTGTGTCGGTACCGGAAGGCATAGCATGACTGGGTGCTGGCAATGCAGACACCGATGTCGATGCTGTCGGTACCGGGTGAACTGTCTGACACGGTTCCGAGGGTGCCGATGCTGCAAGGAGAGCCGCCAAACTGCATTCAATAGCCAGGAACCTCTGATCTATCGACGCTGCCGATGCCTGGGTATCGGTACCGGAAAAAGCAGCCGGTACTCCAGAGCATGGCACCAGTAGTTCTGCCGAGGTTGAGGCCTCAAGAACATCCTGGAGCCCCGATAATGCTTTGGAAACCGAAGCCTCCCGCCGGGGCAATTTTGCCGGTGCAAAACCCTCAAGGGCAACGCCAGAGGCATCTCGATGCTTGGAAGGAGATCTACCCTTTGAGGACCGGCCAGACTTATGTTTAGTTACCTGAGATCCATGGGAGGAAGACGAAGCCCTGGAAGACGTTGATGCCACAGAGGCTGCATCGGAGGGAAAAAGGGTGATGAGCTTAGCAGCTCGGTTTTGTCGACCCCTCTTCGACATCATCCCACAGGCCATACACTCCGAGATGGAGTGGTCAGGACCTAAACATTTAAGGCACCACTCATGGGTGTCAGTGACGGAGATGGTACCGCCACACTTGGTACACTTCTTGAAAACCGAAGCGGGTTTTTCCATAGTAAAGGAAATTTTGGGCCTGGTGCCCAAAATGGCTCGTGTACCTGAAGAAGAAAAAGTTGTGGAAAAAAATATTAGATTTTTTTTTTTTTTTAAAGAAAGAAAGAACCGGCGGTACCATTATAGCGTCAAGGGAAGGCAAACACGACCACAAAACAGAAGGAAAACAGGATAATTTTCTGCGGTGACAGGAACGACAACCTGCTGGCTCTGCGGAAAACGAAGAACTGGAGAGAGGCAGTTGGGAAAGGCGGGAAGGCAGCACGCAGGCACTGTGGGATACTCCCAAAAGCTTTCTAATTGGATGCTGGGGAGCGTTCCCGCGAAGGCTCTGTCGGTACCAATACCCATATGTGAAGACTACATTCCTGCTTGTTCCTGGAGATGGCTTATGATCTAATTTTGTACCTGAGGCAATAGAGGATTAATTGACAAGCCCCATGTCACAAGCAACAGCAATGGGATTTGAATCCTAGCTTCTCTGATTGTCAGTCAGCTGCTCTAACCAATGCTCTACACCTTAAGCAATGAGTGGAGTAGAAAGGAATGGATAAACGTAAATCGGTTGTTTACTCTTTCAAAAAGCAGAAAGACTAGGGAAGATGCAATGAAGCTACAAGGTAGCACATACAAGATTAATTGGAGAAAATATTTTTTCACTCAATGTATGATCAAATTCTGGAATTCGTTGTTGGAAGATGTAGCAAAAGTTGTTAGTGTAGCTGGGTTTAAGAGAGGTTTGGACAAGTTTCTGGATAAAAAGTCCACTGCTTATCCCTGGGATAAGCAGCATGAAATCTGTATACCTTTTTGGAACCTGATAGGTGTTTGCGACCTGGATTGACCACTGTTGGAAAAAGGATACTGGAGTTGTGGACTTTTGGTCTGACCCAGTATGGCACATCTTATGTTCTTAATTCTGCTGCAAAGTCAGTTTAAGCAGTGCAGTGTATGCACAAATGATCTAGGTGGAAGAAACTTGTTCAGTAAAGTTGTGCAGTTTATTGTATATTGTCCTCCTTCCACTTAAGTAGAGACATTTTGTTAAGAAATTAGAACTTGACTTTCTTATAAATGAACTAGCTATGCAATTACATATCCCTGAAATTGAGCAACTGATGTGCAATGTAGCAAATTTAAGTCAATGAAATGGGTTCGACGAATGTACTAATTAGAAAAAGAACCTCTCTTATACACTTAAAGTTGTAAGTTGAAGCAGACCTGCCAAACGCTTATGTGTGAAACCCTTACAGGTCATATCCAATTCAACATCTGTTCATATAAATCTGCAGAATCTAAAAAAATATATAAACCAAAATGAACAAAGGAAAGAGAAAAGAAAGTAAATAAACCTACTCCTGTTTTGATTAACACCTAGTTTTCTTATCAGAATTCTTCACCTTGCTTTTTGGTTCCAGTTTGCTGCATTGTGACAGTGTTTGCTGCTTTTGTTTGGGACTACAGATATTTCAATGAGGCCTGAGCCAAAAGTTCAAATGGGCTGTTCAGGAGTTCAACGAGAACTGCACAGAGATCCCAAGCAGAGGGTGGAGGTTTCATGGAGGGCCTTGTGTTCAAGAGACTGCTCATGAACCTGGAAAGCATGGGATCACTGGATAGGGTTTTTACACCCCCACTTGGTTATGGTAGGCTATTATAGCTGCCAGGTGAGTCCTTACAGACGTCGTTTTGAGACCTGACTCAGAGAGATGGATGAGATAAGAAAGACATGAAAAGGGATTTTCATTATGGGCAGCAGCCCATTGTGTAAAATGCTTCCATTTGCCCTGGTAGGACTTACATGTTGAAAGATGCCTAGAAGGCATGATAATGTTTTTTATATCTGGGAAACAGACTATGAGCTGCCACAATCTCCATGCTGTCAGTCAAGCTGCACAGATTCAGATGGCTTAAGCCCTTTTTGGTCCAGAGAGAGGGGGATTTAACCCTGACAGAATGGGTTGCTTTGCAGTAACTGTCAAGACTGGGAAACCATATCTGTTTGGGCCAAAGTAGAGCAATCAGAATTAATTATGCCTTGTCTTTGCAAACCTTATGCAACACTTTTTGGATTAATGGATACTGAGGAAGAAGCATAGGAAATCCTGTGTTCCAAGGAATTGCAAAACCGCCATGTGCTATCCACTGTGGGCTTGCACAAACAAGATCTATCTCCAAGGTTCCCCATAACCAAAACAGGCAATGTATGGCATTGAAAATGGCTCTTAGTTCTAGAAGATTTGTGTGTCTTGTGTGTTCAGAAACTGGATCAGCGGCCTTGAATGCATACATGCGATAGGCATGCTCTCCAACCAAGAGTGGAGGCATCTGTGCTCAGAACCACCTCTGGCATTAGATGTGTTCACGAGTGTCCGACAAGGAGATTGGATGTTTCTGACCGATTGTGTAATGGGGGATCTTCTTTCTGAGAGGCTATCTGCACTGATGACAATAAAGCTTTAAGTGCCATTCTAATGGCCTAATGTGAAGTCTAGTCATAGAGAGGATATGTACTGTTGCTGAAATGTGTCCTAGAAGTTTGAGGATAAGGCAAGCTGTGACGTAAGAACTCTGGTTGAGGTGGCAGCTGAGTTGAACTACCATAAATGTCCTTTCTTTGAGAAGATATGCTTTTCTATGCCTTGTGTCAATTTGAGCTCCAATCAATACATGATTTGAGTTGGTTTGAGGGTTGATTTTTCTCCATTGACCATTTTTTATTTATTTATTTATTTATTTAGTGTACACTTGTATCCCGCTGCTTCCAGCGATCAGCAGCGGTATTCTATACATAATGGGGCGGCTGTACAGGCCGGAATTTGAACATACATTGATTTCAGGGGGGGTGAAAGGCACAACAAGCAATTACAATTTTTACATTGATTGTAAAAGAGGAGACTTTACGTATCTACATTGGATTGTACTAGTGGAGGCTTTTCATGTATCCATATACATGTATCTTACATACTCTGACTAGGTCAGGTTGAAGTGAGTTTTAAAGAGGTGAGTCTTCAGCTTCTTCCTGAAGTCCTTCAAGTCTTTGTTTGCTCTTAGTTCATAGGGCAGTTGGTTCCAGAGTGTTGGTGCAGTAAATGAGAACGCTCTGTTGGTGGTGTTTGCGTTACAATTTCTCATGCTATTCGGGACATGGAGGGTGTTGCTATTTACTGTTCTTCTGTTTCTGATGATTGGTTGCTCGGATATTAAGGTGTTTAGGTATGAGGGTGCTATGTTGTAAACAAGTTTGAACGTGGTTACTAAGAGCTTGTATTGGATGCGGGCTTTGATGGGGAGCCAATGAAGTTTGATTAGTACTGGAGTGATGTGTTCGGTTAGGCCTTTTTTCATGATAACTCTAGCCGCCACGTTTTGTGCTAGTTGCAGAATGTTAAGCGTTTTTTTTGGGCAGACCCTGTAAAATGGCGTTGCAGTAGTCCAGGTGGGGGATGATGAGGGCTTGTGCTACTGTCCTGAAGTCGGCGGCGTGGTCGATAATGCTCCGAAGTGGTTGCAGGATTCTTAATTTGCGGAAGATGGCCCGATTGGTGATGCGGAGGTGCTTTTCCATATTTAAGTTGCTGTCCAGCATTACACCCAGGTATTTTATTTCAGGTTTTGTGGTATATACATCATTATTCATGGTAACCGTTGGAGGTGGGTTGAAGTCAGGTTTTCTTGATATGCACATCACTTCAGTTTTTTTGTGGTTGATATACATATTATTTTGTTGCAGCCAGTTTTGTAGTTCACTTAGGCATTTTTCAAGCTGATTGAGGTTGGGGTTGTTGATGTCAAGATGAGTGTAGAGCATCAAGTCGTCTGCGTAGATGTGGTAACTGATCTTGTGTTTTTGCAGGATTTCGCAAATGGGCCGTAGATATAGGTTGAACAGGAGTGAAGATAAGGCAGAGCCTTGTGGTATGCCTTGAGTTTGAGGGAATGCAGAAGCTTTAGCATTGTTGAACTGGACTTGCTGCATTCTGTTATTTATGTATGATGCAAACCATTTCAGGGGGGTTCCTGATATGCCTATGGAGGCAAGTCTGTCCAGGAGTGTGGCATGATGCACTGAATCAAAAGCGGCAGATATGTCTATAAAAATGAGCATATACATTTTGCTTTTGTTCTCAAGACCCTTGTGTAGTTTGTCCATTAGAGCTAGTAGAAGGGTTTCCACTCCATGATGTTGGCGGAAGCCGTATTGATGATCATCTAGGGCATCTGTAGTATCAATGTGGTCCTGCAGCTGTTGTTGCACAGCCTTTTCAATAATCTTGGCTAAGAAGGGTATGCTGGATATCGGACGGTAGGAGGCAGGGTCGCTCTCGTTGAGAGTTTTGTTTTTTAGGATGGGTCGTATGAGAGATTGCTTAAGTTGTGCTGGCATGATCCCTTGTAGTAGAGATTGGTTTACTATATGGGTGATATACTTGGCGGCATCTTGTTTCACTGCTTTGATCCAGGCTGCTGGACAGGGATCGAGGGGGGATGTGGTGGAGTTCAAGTTGGTAATTATGTTGATGATTTGTCTGTCGTCTATGCTTCGGAAGGTGACCCACTCTTGGTTTTGGTTTGCACTTTTTGATGTGAGGGTTTTTTGCTGGGTGGTGATTGTAGCCATTTCTTGTGTGCAATGTGCGGGTGTTTGTAGGTTTGGCTTGCTGTTTGGTGGGCTGAGCTTTCTGGCATAATGGTCGGCTAGTGTTTGGGCTGTCATTGTGCCGTTTTGGTTTGTAGGTTGAGACGTCTTGGTGAGAGATTTGACAAGTTCAAATAGTTCTCGAGGTCTGTTGAGGGCTTTATTAAGTATGGTGGTGTGGTGGATTTTTTTCGCCAGGTTGATTTCGTGCTTGTATTTGTAATGAGTTTAAGGTATTCATTTCTATTGTTCCTCGGTTTTGGTTTTCCTCCACCTTTTTTTTCTTGTTTACGCAAGTCTCTGTTTCATCCTTCTTAGGGTATGGGTATACCACGGTTCGGTTTTGTTATTGGATGGTTTGGTTGGTGGGTTTTAGGGATGGTTGCGATTTTGCTTCAATTCCTGCATTCCATTGTATCACCAAATTCTCGAGGTCCGTGTGTTCCAGGGTTACGTGAGAAATTAAGGAGGTTGCTAATGCTTCTCTATCGAATTTTTGGAACCTCCTCCGTAGGTTTGCAGCAGAGTCGGATTGAGGACGGTTTGGAGCGATGGGGAGGTGTATGTGGATGAACTCAATTTGGTGATGATCGGACCAAGGTACCTGTGTTATTTGCAGTTTGGTTAGGTTAGGTCCTGCCGTTTGGAGGGCAGAAACACCATGTCCAGAGTGTTGCCTTTGATATGTGTTAGCGTCGGGATTACTTGTTCATATCCAAGTTGTTCCATAGCCTCTAGGAAGATTTTTGGCGTTGTATTGTTGAGGTTGATGCAAGGTTTAGGTCTCCTAGGATGATCTGTTGCTTTTTGATTGAGGTGGTGCTGATTAGTTCAAGGGCGGTGGCTAGGCATTCGTGTGTTGATGATGGGGGTCTGTATATTAGACAGATTGATGTGGTTTTATTTTCGACTCTGAGGAAGTCATGTCGTTGTTTACACTTTTGGGATGTGTTTGTTAGGTGGTATGAGGCTTTGGTGATGATGAGGGCCCCTCCTCCTCTCTTGTTTGTTCGGGGGCAATTAAAGATTTCGTAGCCAGGCATGGTGATGTTGGGTTGAGGATAGCGGTATCCGTATCTGTGATCCAGGTTTCGGTAATGCATAGGATGTCGGGGTTTTGCATCTGAGATGATATCGTGTACGATATGGGTCTTGTTTCTGATTGACCTTGCGTTGAGAAGTATAAATGAGACTGGGACTTGCGGAGGGTTGACTGAATGGTGGTTCCGGTCTTGCATGCTAGTATTTGGTTGGCTTCTCCGTTGTGGCTTTTTTAGCTTTGCCTTGTGCTGTGGTCGTGAGCCCTTGTTGGGATGGATGGTTGGGCCTAGGTTTGATTGTGGGATCATGTTTGTGGGTATAGGGGGGAGGTTGGGTGGTAGTATGGGTATTGCTGCTTGAGGGTTATATACGGAGTAGTAGGTATATGTCTGGCTATAGAAGAGAAGTGGGTGGTAATGCAAGGTTGGATTGGCAATACATGTGGACATCAGGATGCAAAGGCATAGGAGTAAGGCGTAAATAGGGGGAGCCATAATTGACATATTCTATACCACAATATATACACAGTTTTGTTTTTAGTTTGTTGTAAAAGATTATGCAACAAATTACCACAGAGTGCTGGGTTAGCTATGTCGTGAGATGTGGCTAAATATTAACACAAATATCTTATGGGTTAGATGCACAGAGCCGTAATTTGTTGCATTAGTAGGTTTGTTACAAATTTTTTAAAATAATAGCTTTGTTACAAGTTGCCTTAGGAAGCTTGCTACTCAATATTATACTGAGGCTTCATGGAATACATTTGTGCTCTAACAATGTGTATTTGCATTTGATGCTGTGTTACAGGAAAATGCATTGCATGACATTGGTATGTAATAATAATGGTATAGTCAGGGCAACCTTATCAAAGTTGCTTCGGTGGGTCGGGACACCAGTGTTTAGCGTGGCTTGTTTACCTGGTTTAGCCGCTGAAGGGACGGTTCGGTTTCCCGCGAGCTCAACCTGAAAGGGAGCTCAAGCCTGGTCTGTGTCTCTGTGGTGGTATCAGTTGGTGGTTGTTTTCCTTCCGCCCGTTTGAAGATTCTTAGGACGCGCTGTTTTTGCTGCTGTGGAGCGGTCAGGTTGCTGGGTTCTTGCGCTCTGCACTGGGAGATGTTTTAGCTGCTTACAGTTCAGGTCTCTTGGCTACTGGCCGCTGCCTAAGGCCCTCAGGCGCGGGCCCGCCAGGCGCGGGCGCGCCCGAGAGGGACGCCGCTTTTGAAGCGCTCGGCGGCAAGCTCCCACTGCCCGGATTGGGCAGGAGCTACCGGGGGAGGAGACGATGGACCCGGTTAGGGGCTCCCTGCGAGAGGGACGCCGCTTTTGAAGCGCTCGGCGGCAAGCTCCCACTGCCCGGATTGGGCAGGAGCTACCGGGGGAGGAGACGATGGACCCGGTTAGGGGCTCCCTGCGAGAGGGACGCCGCTTTTGAAGCGCTCGGCGGCAAGCTCCCACTGCCCGGATTGGGCAGGAGCTACCGGGGGAGGAGACGATGGACCCGGTTAGGGGCTCCCTGCGAGAGGGACGCCGCTTTTGAAGCGCTCGGCGGCAAGCTCCCACTGCCCGGATTGGGCAGGAGCTACCGGGCAGTGGGAGCATCTTATAGATGAATGGTTTCTTGATGAATAGAGAAATCTAAGGGATTCTGTGGTTAGAGCTGATACAAGCAAATTGTCTAGGTAAGAAAAAAATAATGGCTCACTGTGCAGAGATGAGTTGCCGCCGCCACCACCACTGCAAAGCAGTTCATGAAGTCACTGGGCTTCGTCGAAAGGCCGAAAGTAAGTACTTTGTATTGAAAGTGTTGGTATTGGAATTGTCTATACTTTGCATGTATGGATGTAGTGTTATTGCCTTCCTGTAATGGGGGGTTCTCCGTAGACAGCAGGGGTAAGCAGTCACATTCAATAGTGAAGTCCCTGGACTGAGCCTTGAGCAGGTCTCCTAAAGCTCAGAGATGCTTTGTTGCTTCACTCATATGCGTACCTGCTTCCTGCCTGCTTATGCTGAGAATCAATTCGTACCAGAGCAAAGAAGAAACAGAGACAAAATTGGAAACAGATGATGCCAGTCCGTTTGGTGGTGTAGACTCCTGTGTTGTCTTTAGATATGTTATCGTCTTTTGTTTTTGCTTTTTGAGGGGCAGGCAGGCAGGAGAGTTTGACTGCATACCCCTGCTGTCTATGGAGAACTCCCTTACAAGTAAGCAACAACATTTTCTTCAGAGACAAGCAGGAGGATGCAGTCACACTCAATAGTGACTCCAGAGCTAGGGCCTATTGATCAGGTAAGTTGGGTTGTCTGAAATGTCTGTGTAATTGGGCGGCCCCGCAAGTAGCTCGGGTGGCGGAGAAGAATCAGGTAGCAAACAGATTCTGGAGGACAGCCTGGCCAAAGGCAAAGTCCATCACGGAAGAATGATCCAAACTGCTGTGCTCAGTGAAGGTGTAGATGGATGACCAGGTAACAGCTCTGCAGATATCCTGGGTGGAGACAGAAGCCAGACTGGTGATGGAGGCAGCCAAGGCCCTGAGCTTGTGAGAGGCCACATGCCTTGGAGAAGGGAGAGCTGCTTGCTCATAGTAGAAGGCAATGCAGTCCACAATCCACGAGGAAATGGCAGCTTCACTGCCGATTGCCAAGGGTTATTGGGATTGAAGGTCAGGAACAACTGAGACGACTCGCAGAGGGGCTCAGTGCAATGCATATAGTAGAGAACAGCCCTTCTGCAGTCCAAGGAATGTAATTTCTCCTCCAGAGAGCACACAGAGGCATTCAGAAAGAAGGGAGGGAGCACTATAGGTTGGTTGATGTGAAAGTCAGATACCAACTTCGGGAGAAACTTACGATGTGTCTGGAGGATGACCTTGTTATGGAAGAATTGAGTATAGGGGGGATAATGCACCAGTGCTCGACTTCCCCCAGACATCTGGCCAAAGTAATGGCGACGAGGAAGACTGCTTTCCAGGTGAGATGTTTGAGCGAAGAGGACAGGAGAGGCACAAACGGAGGTTGCATCAGCTGAGACAAAACAACATTGAGGTCCCAGGCCAGCGTAGGTGACCAGATGGGAGGCTTGGTGTTCATGAGGACTCTCATGAAACAGGAAACCACAGGATAGATGGAAATGGGCTTGCCATCGATGGGACATGCAAAGTGGCAACAGCAGAAATGTTATGAACTAGTCTGTAGTCCTGAGTGGGACAGGTGAAGGAGATTAGACAAAAGCTGGCTCACTGAGCAGTGATCTAGATCCTGTCCATTTGTTATGGCCCAGTGGGTAAACCGGGCCCACTTGTGCTGATACAATTGCTGTATTGAGGGTCTGCGAGAAGCAGTGAGGACATCCTGTGGCAGCGACTAAATCAATGGTGCCATGAAATCGCCATGCCGTGAGGGATAAGGACTGGAGGTTGGGATGCAGAAGGCAGCCCTGATGCTGAGTCAGACAGCCTGGCTTAATCCCTAGAAGTATAGGAGAATCCTATAGCAGTGTCAGTAGATGAGGATATCTGTTCTGGCGGGGCCATCGAGGCACTATCAGAATGACTGATGCTTTGTCTTGCTTGATCTTGAGCAGGACCCATGTGATGAGCGGGAACGGAGGAAATGCATACAGAAGACCATGAGACCAGTCCAGGGCAAAGGCACTGAGGCAAGGCCAAATTGAGTAGAAGACAGGACCACTTGGCATTGTCATCGGAAGAAAATATGTCTACCTCCGGTCCCCCCCCCTAAGATCAAAGATGTCTCAAACAGCAGGATCAAGGGACCATTCGTTCAGGTCCAGCTGGTGGTTCAACTTGTTGGCCAGCTGGTTGCGAGTCCCTGAAAGGTAGGTCACTTGCAGCGTGGGGCCTACGGAAAGAGCAAAAGTTCATAATCACGAGGCTTTGCAACAGAGATGAAGAGAGCCTATACCACCCCACTTGTTGATGTAAAACATGGAAACCTGGTTGTCAATGCATACCAGGACAATATTGTGATGCACCCAGTCCGTGAAAACCTTGAGAGCACAGTAGACCGCTCAAAGTTCAAGCACATTGATAAGCAAGGCCTGTTTCTGGAGGGACCATGCGCTCTGAATAGAAAGACCGAGTAGTCCCCCCAGCTGTATGTGGACACATCGGTGGTAATTAAAGTGTGATGCGGCAGAATGGGAATGCAGCTGGAATGGGTACCCCACCAGAAGGTTGGCTGGAGTTACCCACCATCTGAGGTTGTTGAGGAGAACATTATGGACCTTCGAGGGAAATCCTGGCCCAGAGGGAATAGGAGTGTGGACACCAGTTGAGTCTGAGGTGCCACTCACAAAAGGCACGTGTGCAGCCGGGCAAGTGGCATGTGTCCCAGGAAACGCAGGAGAAGGTAGGCTGGTGCTGATCGACAGTGTGGTCAGAGTGGTGCTGAGGGTCTGCAAGGCTTGAACCCTCTGAATAGGATGGAAGGCTTTGGCTTGCAGAGTATCTAGAAGTTCACCAATGAAATCCAGAGTTTGTTGAGGGACAGGTTCGGATTTCTTGGCATTGAGAATGAAGCCCAGGGTCTGCAAAGTGACAGCAGCATCCCGCACAGCTCAGGCTGCAATGTCTTTCGAGGCACCCGAAATAAGCCCATTGTCTAGGTAGGGGTAAACACAGTGGCCCTGACCCCAAAGAAGGGCTGTGATGACCGCGAGACATTTGATAAAAAATACGAGGGGTGAATGAGAGCCTGAAGGGGAGAACTTTGTACTGAAAGTGATGGTCAAGGAAGGTGAACCGAAGACACCTCCAGTGAAGAGAGTGGATGGGGATGTGGGTGTAGGCATCCTTGAGGTCTAGTGAGGCAAGCCAATCCCAATGACTGTGCAAGGAAAGGATTGTGCTCAAAGAGTGCATCTTCAATTTTTCCTGCTTGATGAAGAGATTGAAATGATAGATGTCGAGTATTGGCCGAAGGCCACCGGACTTCTTGGGGATCAAGAAAAAATGGGAGTAAAACCCCTGACCCTTCTCGGGAAACAGGACAAGCTCGATGGCATCATTGAGGAGGAGCTGAGCTATTTCCGTTGCTAGTTGGGGCTTGTGTTGCTTTGGGGAACAGTCAGTCAGGACCGGGGGCCGAGACAGCGGTGCCACGTTGAAGTAAAACTTGAACCCTGACTGAACAATGGAGAGAACCCAGTGGTCTATGGTGATGGACTGCCAGGCCTCTGCAAAGTGCTGGATGTGACCTCTGACTGGCAGATAGTCAAAAACAGTGAGGTGGTTTAAGAAGGGCGGTCTGCGGGAGCGCTTGGGTTTTCCTCTCTCATGGGTGACCCCTCTGGAGGTATGGTTGATAACGCTGGCCTTGAGCCCGAGGGGGGGCTACCGCACATAGAGCTGGTAGCTGTGCGGAGGGTAAAACTGTTGAAATTGTAATGAAAAGGAGAGTGATAAGATGACAGAGAGGAGGAAGATGCCTCTACCGGCTGAGCCGAGAGTTCTCGGACCATGGAGGAATGGTCCTTGACCTCCTAGACAGCCTCCTGAACTTTAGAGCTAAAGAGGCTGTGACCCTGGCAGGGGGCATCAGCTAATCGGTCATGAAGATCTTCATGGAGACTGAACATACGCAGCCAGGCTGTGCATCTGGCAGAAATAGTTGTAACTGCGAGCTGGGCCGTTTTGGTACGTTCTAACTCCTCTCCCCCTATTTATTTCCTCCTCTTGTACGTCCCCCCCTCCTTGCGTCCTGACCTTTGGGACTCTTTGGTAAGCACCCTTTCAGACACCACCCTCCTCTCTCAGCACTTGGTCATATTGGGCGATCTTAACACCCATTTGGATTCCCCTTCCCGCTCCCGTGATAAGGCCCTCTCCTCTCTGTTTGCTGATCTGTCTCTCACCCAACATGTGTCTTGCCCTACTCACATTTCCGGTCGATCCTTGGATCTGATTCTCACTCTTGACCCTTCGCCTTTTGTTCCCTCCAATATCTTCTCCTCCCCTATCCCCTGGTCTGATCATCACTGTCTCTTCTTTACCTTCCCTTTCCCCTTTCCTGGGCCGGCTGCCCCTATTCCCTCCTCTGCTCCATCCCTTAGACGCCATTTCACTCCTAACTCTCTTCTCTCCTTTCCCTCAGCTCACACTCTTCTTCCTGCAGAATTCTCCTCCCTTTCTGTTGACCATCAGGTTGACCTTTGGTCATCTTCTCTTTCAGCTGCTCTTGACACTGTGGCACCTCTCTGCCCTACGGTTTCTCGGCCGATTCTCCACCATCCTTGGTTTCACCCTGGTCTTCATCTTATCCGCACTGATCTTCGCCGTGCCGAGCGGCACTGGAGGAAGCTCCGCTCATCTGCTTCTCTCGGTCTCATTACCAACTCATTCAGCTCTCCTATCGGTCTGCTATTTCTTCTGCTAAATCCTCCTACTATTCTCATCTCATTTCTACATCATCAAATTCTGCCAGACGTCTCTTTTCTGTCCTCAAGTCTATCTCCTCTATTTCCGCTACCCCTTCAGCTCCTCCTAATCCCCCTCCAAGTCCTTCCACTCTTGCCTCCTTTTTCTCTAATAAGGTTCTTTCTCTTCGTTCTTCTTCCTTTTCCTCCTGTCCGCCCCCTTTGTCTCCTCCTCTTCCCTTTCCCCCCCGTCTCCCCCCCCTCTCCCTCTGTGTTGTCCCCTTCCCACACCTTTCCACACAGCTGGTGTTCCTTTACCCCCATCTCCTCCTCTGAACTTATTCAGGTTATCTCATCTGCTCATCATACTACTTGCCCCCTTGATCCATTGCCCTCCTCTTGGCTTCTTAATCCTGATATCGCACTTGTCCCCTCTATTCTTTCTATTTTCAATTCTAGTCTTTCATCTGGTCTCTTTCCCTCCCGCTGGAAGCATGCTATCGTCCGACCTCTCTTGAAAAAGCCTTCCCTTGACCCCTCCCTCCCCGCCAATTGGCGTCCCGTCTCTAACCTTTCTTTCCTGTCTAAAGCTCTTGAAAAACTTGTTTTTCTTCAGCTGGTTTCTCACCTTGACTCTACTCATGCCCTTCACCCTCGTCAATCCGGATTCCGTACTGGTCACAGCACAGAAACTATCCTCACTGCCCTGCTTTCCGAACTTCACCGTGCTCACGACCACGGTGATATCTCCCTTGTGGTTTCTCTGGATCTATCTTCTGCGTTTGATGTAGTTGATCACCGCACACTCTTATCTCGACTAGCTGACTTTGGCGTCTCTGGTGTTGTGCTTCGGTGGTTTCACTCTTTTCTCTCCGGTCGTACCTTTTCGGTTCACTCCGGTACATCTTCATCCGTTCCCACCCCTGCTACATGTGGTGTTCCCCAGGGTTCTATTCTAGCTCCTTTGCTCTTTAATGTTTTCCTTGCCCCTTTGGCTCTCTTGATTCAGCAATCTGCCGTTTCTTTTTATATATATGCTGATGATATTCTTTTGGTCCACCACACCTCTCCTTCTTCTCCAGATCTAACTCCTTTGAATCTTTGTCTTTCCTCTATTGCTTCTTGGTTCGACACTAATTTCATGCATGCTAACCCGTCAAAATCTTCTGCACTGTGGATCACTTTTGGTCACTCTTCTCCCTCCTTGCTTCCTGTTATGGGCTCTCACTCCATTCCTGCTGCCTTAACTCTTCGGTACTTGGGTGTTACTTTAGACTCTTCCCTTACTTTTCAGGACCATATCTCTTCTGTTGTGCGTTCTTCCTTTTTTCACTTACGTCGTATTAAGGCTGTTCGTTTCATTCTTCCTTCACCTTCTATTGTTACCCTTGTTTTGGCTTTGGTTATTTCACGTATTGATTACTGTAACGTTATCTACGCTGGACTCCCCTCTTACCAACTTCGTCGACTACAAATTGTTCAAAATGCCGCCGCCCGTCTTGTTACCTTATCACCCATTCGTGCTCATGTGTCACCCTGTCTCTTATCCCTGCACTGGCTCCCCGTTAAATTCCGGTTCATGTTTAAGCTTCTTATCCTTGCCCATAAAGCCCTTCATTCTAGCACTCCTCAGTATCTTGCTGACACTATCCGCCTCCAGCCCTCTCCTCGTCTCCTTCGTTCCTCTTACACCAATCGTCTTTTTCTTCCATCACCTAATCAGGCTCATCTTGAATCCACTCGTCACTCTGCCTTCTTCTTTTTGGCCCCTGCTCTCTGGAATTCCCTCCCCTCTCTACTTCGTACTGAATTATCTTATACCCGTTTCAAAGCCCTTCTTAAAACACACTTTTTCTGCCAGGCTTTTGATCTACCCCCCCCTGTTGATGGTGTTTCCTCTCCCTAGTACTCTGCTCCTTCCTTCCCTCTCCTCTTCCCTCTAATCCCCCAACGCACCTTGGCTATCTGCTATATGCATCTGCTTTGTTGTTACCTATTTTACTATCTACAGATTTTATTATCTTGCTTTCTATCCTATTATTTTATGGCGTTCTTTTCCTTTTAAATTAGCAGTCACTATTTTTATGATTGTACACCGCCCTGATGCTTCGGCCTGGGCGGTATATCAAGTGTTTTAATAAAGATAAAGATAAAGAAAGATAAAAGAATCGTAGATGTCATAGGTAGCATGAATAATATGGTAAAGGGATTTGTGTAGATCCACAGCCAGGGAAGCTGGATCCGCTAAAGAGGGGTCATCCAGCTATAGCAGATCATGAAGGAAGTGCAGCATATGTAGTTGATGGGCTAATATGCGTATGGCAAGAGTACTGCTCTGTTAAGATTTACATCCCATAGCATCCAAGGTCCGCTGCTCCTTCCCTAGAGGTGCCTGGGAAAGCAGCTTAGAGCTCTTGGATAAAAAAAAAAACACCTCAGAAACAGATTGATGGGGTCTTCCAGATAGAAGATTGTAAATCCTGAAGGACCTGAGGTACAGGCAGTGCAGGGACCTCCTTGGGAGTACTGTATGGAATGAAAATCCTGCAAGTTAGTTGGAGACTGCAAGGCACTGAGAGCCAGAGTGCGAGAGTTTTTCTGGAGAAAATTCAAATAGGAAAGATCCTCTGATGGTCTTGTTCCAGGGGAAATGGGACAGGGTCATCCTCGTAGGATTCACATGGCTCCTAGGAATAAGATGGGAGTGAGCAAATGTCCTCGAAGGCGAAGGCTTGTACCAATCAATCAGTGGAGGAGATCCTGTGAACCCCTGTGTGAGAGGTAACCAGGGATCTGAAAGCATTCTGGGGCGCGTTTCAAGCTCCTGTGGAGAGGCCTGCAAGACAGCAAAACTATCCTGAAGAAACTTATGGAGAAGAGAAGGGAGGAAAGACTGAGAGGCCTGTGGGGTCCCCCGGGTAAGGGGAGGGATTTGCGTTTCATATGGTGCTTACCCAACTATGCTGGTGGAGAGACCTGATGATTATGCTTAGCCTTTAACCAGACAGAGGCATGACTCCCAGAGTTGCTGAGGAGGAAGCCAACATACTGGAAGCCAGTTCAGGAGGGGGAAAGGTACTACCCAACCAAGAGGGAGCCCCAGACCCCACAGCCGAGAACGGAGGTGATAATACCAGTGCTGCGGCTGTCATTATAGACCTCCTCCCTCCCGAGCCTGTGCTTGGCCAGGTGTGGGGAGGGAGGAAGAGGACTCTAACATGAGAGCTGGCCCTGCAGAAGCGATAAGCTGAGCAAGACCTGGCTCTAGTAAAGTGAGAGAGCCGGCCCCACAAAGGTGGTAACACCAAGCAAAACCTGGTTCAAAGTTAGATGAAGGAAACAGCTCTTTAACGTTTAAAACAATATTTTGCTTTTTTCCTGTAACCTACAAAAACTGAACATGGCTGCAATTGAAAAAGCATTTTCCCGCAGTTGCACGGTAAAGTGAAGACAGATCTGTGGCCAGCCGCGAAGAGGTACAGGCAGAAACGTTTATCTTTTTTTTTCCTGCCTGACTGCTTAAAAATCGCACGACTGATAAAAAATCAATAGCAGAAATAATCAAGCAGACAGGAAGCAGGCACGCATGCTCAGTGAAGCCACAAAGCTTCTTTGAGCTGTGAGAGACCCACTCAAGGCTCAGTCCGGGGACTTCACCATTGAGTTTGACTGCCTCCTCCTGCTTGTTTCCAGAGACATAAGAAAAGGCATCCTACAAGTCTAGGGAACCTAGCCAATAGTTGTGCTCTAGTAAGGGTAGTATTGTTGCTAGGGAATTCATTTTTAACTTTTCTCGCTCTATATAAATCTGTGTGCAGCAACAGACGATACCAAGAACTGGTCATAGACCACCTGTCTTATAAAAAAAAAAGTCTGAGTAAAATCTGACCTCTCTGGAGGTCTCCTCCTTCTCCTCCCCCTACCACCAACCCCAGTAATATACTGTCAGCAGAATATTGGTTGCCCTTTATAACTGCACTTCAGGCAATTTCATTTTTGGCTTCATATATCAATGTGGCCTGCTAATGGCCTGCTAATATACGAAGCAACAAAAAAATTCTGTCATGCCCCCTCACGGCCATCACCCAGTGTCTCTCTCTCTCTCATAGCTTCTCCACCAGCTATCACCCAGTATCTTTTCTAGAGCCCCTTCCACAGCCTTCACTCGGTCTCTCTCTCTCTCTTTGTCCCCCCAAACCATTACCACATCTCTCTCTCCCTCATAGCCCCCCCTCCACAGTCTTCATCCAGTGTCTCTCACCTTTCTACTTGCACTGCTGTTTGCAACTGCACCAAAAAGGCCATGCTTTCTCACTGCAGTCGGCTTTCTGCAAGGAGCTTAAGCCAAGTGGAAAAAGAAGTTTGGGCTGATCTTGTGGTTTCAAGTCTCTCGAGATCTGAAACCAAAAAAATCAGTCTGAACTTCCTCCACTGGTTGTGGTGGAGGAGCTAGGCAGCACTTAAAAGAAACTTTCATGACCCTAAAATCAGGTCACTAGGTAAAATTTCTAAGCACGATGACAATCTTGTACCCAGGATTTGTCGAGCCCTGCAAGAATTTTTTTTGGAGAGGGGGGGGGGAGGGACAAATGAAGAGACTGACAATTAGTAACACCGAAACGCAAAAGTAAAAACTGGCACTCTACTGACTGTTGGGGAAAGAAGGAATGGCTCGCAAAGGTGACATTTTACTTACCAGATAAAGCATATTTTCTCACCTGTAACAGGTGTTCTCCAGGGACAGCAGGAATCAGTCCTCACATATGGGTGACGTCGATGGAGCCCGCGTGGAGCATTTTTCCAGCTTTCAAAGAAAGCATTTGGGACATGCTACCACGCATGCGTGTTTCTCCTTCCTGCCCAAGGGTGCCATATTGATCAAAGAGATGACATAGCTAGGACAGTAGTAAAAACTACAACAAGGTAGGGAGGCAACTCCAAGGGGAGGAGGGAGGGTTTTGAGGACTGATTCCTGCTGTTCCCGGAAAACACCTGTTACATGTGAGTAACTACACTTTCTCCAGGAACAAGCTGGAAGTCAGTCCTCACATATGGGACTCCCTAGCTCCAGGCTGCCGAGGACCGAACCCCAACAGCACCATCAGCGACCCGATGGGTAGCCGTAAGTTGTAGAAGGTAAGTCCCCACTGAGACACTCTGAATGACCCAAGCATCCAGTAGCCGGAACACAGAAGGGTAGGAGGGCAGGAGTTGCCTACATCCTGAAGATATTATGGAGTACTGCCTGCCCGAAGGCATAGTCTCTGTGGCACTCACTCTCCAGGCAGTAATGAGCTAAAAACATATGAATCGAAGACCATGTGGTGGCCCTGCAGATTTCTGGCACCGGCACTGAGCAGAGGTTGGCCACCGACGTGGTCATGGCCCGCATGCGATGCGCAGTGAACCGGTGCTCAAGGGAGAGCCCTGCTCGCTCATATGCGAGAGCAATACAGCCCGCTACCCAAGTGGACAGAGTCGGTTTCGTTACTGGAAGCCCCAGTCTGCTGGGGTCATATGACACAAAAAGCTGAGGAGCTTTGCGATGGGTCTGTAGGTAGAAGGACAGGGCCCTCATACAGTCTAGTGCATGCAATATGAGTTCCTCCCTGCCTGCATGGAGCCGTGGGAAAAAGGTGGGAAGGACCACCTCCTGACTGAGGCGGAAAGGACACACCACCTTGGGGAGGAATTTGGGGTGAGTGCAGAGCATTACCCTGTTCCTATTGAACCTCGTATAAGGCAGATCCGTCACCAAGGCCTGGAGTTCGGTCACTCTCCGAGCGGATGTAATGGGCACCAGAAAAGCCACTTTCCAGTAGAGATATTTCAAATGGCAGGTGGCCAGAGGCTCGAACAGTGGTCTGGTTAATTGGGAGAGCACACATTAAGATCCCATTCCGCCATTGGAGGGTGGAGAGGGGGCTTTGAGAGCAAGGAGCCCCATAGGAACCTGGAGACCAGGGGTTTTCCCTCCACAGGGTGATGGTGAGCGACTATGGCACTGAGGTGCACCCTCACTGAGTTAGACTTAAGGCTGGCATGTGGAATTTGCAGTAAGTACTGCAGTACTAGTTTGACACAACAAGAGAAAAGGTTCTCTGCTCTCTTTGCGCACCAGACAGAGAATCTTCTCCACTTAAAAGCGTATGCTCGTCTGGTGGAGGGTTTCCGGGAGGTTAACAAGATCTCCTCAACTTCCCCTGGAAGATTGAAAGGAGCCAAGGCTACCCTTTCGGCAGCCACGCCATCAAGGCTAATAAACCTAGGGCATAGGAGGGAGCCCTCCTCCCGAGACCGGAGGTCTGGATCCTGACCCAGTGGGACTGGGAGTGCCACCGACAGGGAGAGCAGCAGGGGGAACCAGGGTTTCCGGGCCCATCTGGGGGCAATCAGAATCCCTAATGCCTGCTTGCTCTGGATCTTGTAAAGGGTCTTGGCCACCAATGGTATCAGTGGGAAGGCATAGAGTAGGCCCTCGGATCATTGTATCAGGAAGGCATCGGCTGCCACCCTCCCCGGGTACAGCTGGCGCGAGCAGAAGCGGGGCAGTTGCGTGTCATCTGGGGAGGTGAACAGGTCCATCACAGGCCTGCTCCAGAGTCAGAAGAGCCTGTGCGCCACCCTGGGGTTCAGATGCCATTTGTGTGGCTGCAGGACCCTGCTGAGTTTGTCCGCCAGTTTGACCTGGAAGGTATACCACTCGCAGAAGCATTCCGTGCCGCACCACAAAGGAGAGGAGGGCACCGCCTCCCGACAGAGAAAGTACAAGCCCGTACCCCCCTGTTTGTTCATGTAAAACATGGCGACCTGGCTGTTGGTCTGGATCAGCACAGGGCAATTGCATAAGAGGTGGCAGAATGCTCGGAAGGCTAGGAAGATGGCCCTGAGCTCCAGAAGATTGATCCGCAGAAGAGAATCCTGCTGCAACCAACTGCCTTGAGTGCGGAGGTCCTCACGTCTAGGAGAGAGGCATCAGTGGTCAGGACCCTCTGTGGCACTGGTGCCCAGAAAGGCATCCCAGACGAGGGACTGCCACCACTTGAGGGATACCGCTAGCTGTCGGGTGACCTTGATTCTGTCCCGTAGCCTGCCCGTGGCCTGGGTCCACTAGGAGCAGAAGCACCACTGGGCCGCCCGCATGTGCAAGTGGGCTAGGGGTGTAACGTGGACTGTTGAGGCCATGTGGCCCAGCAGATGCAGGAGGCGGCGGGCCGGGACTAACAGGTGAGCCTGCACTCTCTGACCAGCTACACGAGTGTCTGTGCTCTTTCTGTTTGGAAGAAGGCATTGACCTGCAATGTGTCCAGCTGGGCACCTATGAACTCCAGGTTCTGGGCTGGAGAAAGATGGGACTTGGGGGAGTTGATGACAGGTGCTGTAGGAGGCTGATGGTTTGCCCTGCAACTTGGCTGGCCTCAAGGGCCGGGCTGCCTCTGATGAACCAGTCGTCCAGATAGGGAAAGACGAAGACCTCATAGGTGCATGTGGGCAGCCACGACCACCAGGCACTTTGCAAAGACCCTTGGTAAGGAGGCCAGGCTGAATGGAAATACCCTGTACTGGCAGTACTCTCCTCCCACCACAAATCTTATGTACTGTCTGTGGGATGAGTGAATCAGGATGTGAGTATATGCATCCTTTAGATCTAAGGAGCACAGCCAATCTCCTTGGTGGAGGTAGGGCAGTAATATCCCAAGGGAGAGCATCTTGAACTTCTCCCTCACTAGAAATTTGTTCAAGTTCTGCAAGTCTAGTATAGGCCTTAGGCCACCTGTTCTTTTGGGGACAAGGAAATACCTGGATAAAAGCCTTTTCCCCCAAAATGCCAGGGTACCGGCTCTACCACCCCATCCTGGAGCAGACCTGCAAGCTCCAAGAAGAGCAAAGTATGGTGAAGGAGAGGTCGCACTGGCTCTTCCAGAAAGAACCCTGGGGGTGTTTGCTGGAATCTGAGGAGGTAGACCTCTTCCACCACCTGTAGGACCCACTGGTCCGTGGTGATCCCTGCTCACCTGTGTGTGAAGAGCGCCAGATGGCCCCCTGTGGGCTGGGGAGGGTCTCGCAGGGGAGGGGGGGGAGTCCCGCCCTGGGAGTCAAAAGCTCCCCCGGGTTGGGTGGGGGCAGGTGGCTGAGGCTTCTGAGCCTTTGGCTTCCTCTGCCCATGACTGTGGTTCTTGGGCTGAGGGCCATATTGCTGTTGCCCCGAGTAGGATTGGTAATGGCCCTGGTGAAAAGGCCCCTTCTTCCTCGGGAAGAGTGGTCTTTTCCCCAACGGTTTCTTTTGGGGAAGGGTCAAGGTTTTCCTCAACAGCCTTTGCCTGGTCATGACCTCGGCCGCCTTGTCGGCCATAGGCTTGCCAAACAAGTTCTCCCCAGGGCAGGGGACATCAAGCAATTTCTCTTGCACCCATTACTTGAGGTCGAAGGTCTGCAGCCAGGCCTGGCACCAGACCCCGATGCCTGCTGCTGTTACCCGGGGCTGTGGACTCAAAGCTGTCATAGGAGGCCTGGGATAGGAACTTTGAACAGTCCTGGATCCCAGCCGTTAGGGCTTGGAACCTCTGGAGGGGTTCCCCGGCAAGGCCTGCGGAGAAGCCTGCCATCTCTTGGATGAGGCTTTCGAGGTACATGCCTATGTACAATTCATATACCTGTATCCGACAACTCAGCATGGAGCCCTGGAAGCACTTGCATCCAAGGGCATCGAGGGCTCGGGCCTCCCTCACCAGGGGAATAGAAGAGTAATTCTTCTGGCTTTTGAGCTTTTGCATCACGGACTCCACGACCACGGAATTATGTGGGAGTTGTGATTTTTGGAAACCTGGGCCCTTCTTGAAGCGGTAGATGGTGTCGAGGTGCCGGCTGACCACTGGCACTGAGGCCGGGGTCTCCCACATCCGCAAGAGCAGACGCTCAAGGATGGACTGCACTGGGACCGTGAGTTTCTCCTTTGGCAGGGACTCATACTGGAGGATTTCTAGTTCTTTGGTGTGCAGGTCCTACTCTGACTCGGTCGGGACTGAAAGGGCCCAAACCATATCCCAGACGAAATTGTGGAAGGCCACATCCTCAGGAGGGGGGCACCGGGGCTCTGAGGGAAGACTGCTCCGAAGAGACGACTTGGTGCCAACAGGTCTTGGGGGAGGCCTCGGTGTCGGTCTCTCAATCAGAACTGGTGGGCATTGAGGATTCTGAAGCTCGGGACTCCTGGCCCTCGAGGCCAGCCCCAAGAAACCAGGACCAACTCCCAGAAACTGGTTGAGGAGGACCGGATCCTGGAGGACCAGGACCGTGACCTCAATCGGTGCCGAGGGCTCATCTGAGGCAGATGGCACTCAGGGCCTGGCTCAATGCCAGGGACTCTCCCGCAGTTGGGGGCCCGGTTGTCAGGGCAGGTGATGTGGATGAACCTGATATCACCTGCTGCAGGGCCAGGATGGCAGAAATATTCTGCTCCAGGGATGCCATTCTAGATTCGATGCCAGAAGGCTCCGCAGCTGTCGACATGGGCACCGAGGGTCTCTGGCACGACGCCTGCACTCTCGTGAGTGCGGCCTCTATGAGGACCATGGCCTTGGGGAGCCTCGCACAGTCACCACCAGCTGAGGACTCCTTCTTAGTGACCTTAGGGGGCGCTGCTCGGAGTCGCCCGAGTCCCACTGCGGGATCTTGCTGGGTTTCCCCATGGAGGAGCTGCCACTGTGGGACTCCAAAGATGCCCGGGCCTCGTGGGAGGTGCCCAGTTTGTGGCTCAGTGTCGGGGAAGCCGGGGCTGAGTTGGAGCAAGAGAACATCCTCTCCTGCAATTCTGACCTTTTCTTGTTGGTTTTTGGAATTATGGCCTGGCACATGTCACAGGTGGTACTGTCATGGTCTGTGCCGAGGCAGCGCAAGCAACAGTCATGGGTATCGGTAACTGACATGGTATGGCTGCAGAGGTCCCACTTTTTGAACCTACCGGGAGACATGGTGGGGGGGACACCCGGCTGGGGTCAACAACCCCTGGGTGAAAAATGGTGCGAACGCCGGTCGAGGGCAAGCCTCATCAAAAAATTAGGGAAGAGCCGAGAACGGCACCAAGGACAGTACTGGCTCGAGTCAGGAAGGGGAACCGCTATGCAACCAGGAGAAACACACTATTAAAGGTAATTTTTAAAGGAATTTTCTGGAACAAACGGGACAAGTGTCCATTGGGCTCCGCAGAAAAAGGGAGACTGAACAAGATGGCACCCTTGGGCAGGAAGGGGACCACACTTGCATGGTAGGCTTTCTTTGAAAGCTGGGGAAATGCTCCATGCGGGCTCCACCAGCGCCGATATCACCCATATGTGAGACCAACTTCCTGCTTGTTCCTGGAGAATGTCCTTTCCTTGAGATCTGCTATACCAATCCAGACAAGGGGGTTGTGTTCCCCAACCAACAGATTGGTGGAGACAAAGACGAATGAAAAGCCCAGGTTTCAGCGAAGTCATTCCATGCCTCTATCAGCCTCAGCCACCATAGGCCTCTCTTCGGTATTCATCCCAAAGCATATGGAAGATACAGAGCAAGCCTCACACAACCTCAAATGTGAACAACTGAGTATTCAACAGTAACAAACTATGAACAGGAAAGTACTGTAGAGGCTGTGAGCAGAGAGGTTGAGCCTGCAGAGCCAAGTATAAAATCATGGTAGATCCAAGGGTACCACAGTAGAAAAAAAAACCCACAGCAATACAGTCTCAGGGTGGGCCCTGGGCTGGTCTAGCAGGACTCAAGGAAAGAACATTATCTGGTAAGTAAAATGTCACCTTCCATATCGGCCTGCTAGACCAGTCCAGACAAGTGGGATGTACCAAAGGTACAATACCACTGAGTATGAAGACAACACAGCAGCTCGTAAAACTCTTGAGCCGAAGGCCGTGTCCAACCACATGTGGATATCTAAATGGTAATAATTGATGAAAGTGGAAAGAGATGCCCATGGTAGTGCCCAACAAATATCTGCAGGGGCCACCGAGCTCCGCTCCGCCCACGAGGACGCTTGTGCTCGGGTAGAATGGGCGAGCAAGCCCTCCAGAACCAGTCAGTTCTGTAACAGATACGTTAAGGCAATAGCCTCCTTAATCCAGTGCCCCAAGATCAACTTGGCCGCTGTTTCACCCTTGTGCAGGACAAAAAACTTCACAAAAAGATGGTCAGATTTATGAAAGGAATTCATAATCTCCAGGTACTGAAGCAGCACCCTCCGGACATCCACAAGACAAAGATCCTTATCCCTCCTCCAATACTGCTCCTTAGAGGAGGGGGGAAGACAAACCACCTGGTTCACGTGAATGGGAGACAGCACCTTAGGCAGTTGAAAAGGACAGACAAGGATCTCAGCAAGAGAGAGCCTGCAGATCAGAGATCCACCTTGCAGAACAAATCACAACCATGAAGACAGTCTTGAGCGTCAAATCCTTCAAGGTACTACACTTCAATGGCTAAAGGGGGACCTCCATCAGGGCTCTGAGCACCAGAGACAGATCTCAGGAAGGGATCATGGACCGAAGGGGACAATACAGATGCCAAAGCCCTTGGAGAAAACAGAAAACATCCGGATGCATGGCCAAGGACTTGCCTGCCACTGGACCACCGAAACAGGTCAATGCTGCCACCTGAACTTCAAGGAGCTAAGAGAGAGATCCTTCTTGAGGCCATCCTGTAGAAAAGCCAACAAGAACAATATATTGGCCACCAGCGGCCAAACAGGCACCATATCCGTATATATGTTAGCTTGGTAGACCTTCTCCGGGCACTAAGTATAGTAGAGATTATGGCCGGAGGGTAGCCTTTCTGTGCTAGCAGTCTCTTTTCAAAAGCCATGCCATAATCGAGTTGGGTCCTCCAGGTTGAATGGTCCCTGCAGCAATAGCCCCTGTGATGGAGGCAGCTGAAGGGGAGGCACTTGGAGGAGCCGTATCAGGTCTCCGAAACATTTTCTCCACAGCCAATCTGGCACCACCAGGACAATTCTGCCCAGGTGGTGCTCTGTATGCCAAATCACATGCCCCACCAGGAGCCATGGAAGAAATACGTACAGCAGCCGCTGACTGGGCCAAGGCTGGGTCAGGGCATGACACCCTCGGATCCCATCTCCTTGCAGCGACTGTAGAAGCTGCACACTTTGGCACTGGAGCAGGTCACCTTCAGATCCATTTCGGGGCAACCCCCATGGTGCACAATCAACTGAAAGGCTTTGTGACTCAATTCCAACTCGCCAGGATTCAGAAAGTGCCAGTGGAGGAAGTCCACTTCCACGTTGTCCACTCCAGCAATGTGTTGAGCCGAAAATCCTAGGAGGTTCTTCTTCACCAAGGCAAATAGAATATCCATCTCCAGAACCACTTTGGCACTCCGCGCTCCTCCTTGACAACTGATGTAAGCCACAGCCACGGCATTGTTGGAAAACATTCAAATTGTTTGGCCCTTGACCAGGGAAAAGTAACACCAAAGAGTCAATGTGATGACCCTTGCCTCGAGACTGTTGATGGATCACACCGCTTCCCTGTGGTTTCGTATGGCCCTGGGCTATACAGTCTCCACAATGGGTTCCCCAGCTCAAGAGGCTGGCATCCATCATCAGCAGGATCTAGGAGAAATTGTCCAGCAGAACACACTTCCTCAGATGGAAGGACTGCTGCCACCACCACCACAGGCTGGACTTCACCATCAATGCGAGCAGAAGCCTGCACTCAAAATCCTGAGAACTCTGAGACCATCGAGTCAACAAGGACCGCTGGAGCGGTTGTATATGAGCACAAGTCCAAGGGACCATCTCTATGGTCGCTGCCATCAATCCGAGGAGATTCAGATAATCCCAGACTCTGGGGGCCTGAGGCGCACAGAATAGTGCTAGTCATTTCAACAGTCTTTGACTTTGTCCTCTGTAAGGAAAACCCTGCCCACTTGTGTGTTGAAACATGCTTCCAGAAACTCCAAGAACTGAGAACTGATCATCCAGCTGAGACTTTCCAAGGAGGACACTATTCAGGATGTTACCCGAGATGCTTCCGAAAGAGAACAGGCTTGGATGAGCCAGTCATCCAGATACGGTTGGACCCATCTCCCTTGACACCACAGCTGCCATCACCATGACTTTGGAAAGCATTCTTGGGGTGGTGGAGAGCCCGAAAAGAAAGGTGACAAACTTGATAGTAAGAGCCAAGCATGACAAAACACAGATACCTCTACTGATCCTCTGGATCATGATATGAAAATATGCCTTGGCTAGATCCAGAGAAGCCAAGAATTCTCCTCTGCGCACCATTTGAATCACGGAATGCAAGGTTTCCATTCGAAAGCACAGGACACAAGTGGCTTGTTGACCCTTTGAGATCCAGGATTGGCCAGAAGGGACCATCCTTCTCTGGCACCACAAAGTAGATGGAGTATCTGCCCTTGCCCCGCTTGCTTAGGGGGATGGGCACCACTGCCCTTCAGGCAAAGCAACTTGTCCAAGGTGGTCCGCACTGCGGCACTTTTGTTTGCAGACCCACAGATGGAGATGATGAAGGCATCAGGAATCGGCTCCTTGCAATCCAGGATAAAACCAAATTGAATGGTGTTTGGTACCCAGCGATCCTTGGTAACCCGGACCCATTCCTGAAAGAAAAGGCTAAGCCTGCTGCCCACTAGAGGTACCAGGGAATGGGCCCCCAAGCTTTCATTGCATGGCCTGGGAGAATCCTCCTCTAGAGGAGGCCGTGTCCCTGGGTCCATGTGCTCCACAAAAGGATTGAGAATGAGCCCGAGGCCCTGAAGCAGAGGGGAAGAAAGGCTTTCTAGGTCAGTAGGGACGATAGTCCCGAGACCCCCGGGAATCCAACCAGCACGCCCTTGGTAGTTGGGCGGAGGTTGACGAGAAAGGGGCACTCGCCCACTTCACAGCCCCCCTGGACCTGTCTTCCAGGAGGCGGTAAGATTTTTTTTTTTTGTATTAAAGTTTTTTTATTAATGCATAGTCAATGAAACATAACAGTACAGGACTGGAAAAACAATATCCAACAAACCCAGGCTACATCAAATAAGTGCCCCCACAGAACATTATGTGAACAACCTCTAATCAAATCACCACCCACACCTCTTCTAGTAACCCGTAGCCCATAAAACAGCCTAAGTGCATAAGCATAAACAGTAACATATCACAAGAAACCCAACTGAAAGACAACCCAATAACAGTACCGCAGAAATAAAACCTCCCCTCCCTCCCCCCCTCACCTCCCTTCTCTCCCATCTTACCTCCCCTCCCCCACACCCTCAGGGCCCCTCACCTCCCTTCCCCCCCCTTCCCCTCTATGGAACCGTGCTCCCCCCACCGTACTGAACACCAACAGCAACCCCCCTACCAAATCCCATAGCAAAATCCTAAATCCCTCTTACCACATATCCTTACCCCAATTCCCCCTAGAGCATGATCCCCCCCTCAAGCACTACCACTACTTCAGTGCCTCCCGCCTTCATTGAATGAAGGGATGTCATTTACGGTGATATCCATTCAATTTGTTGGTCAAACGCGCCTGTAATTCTGCCATTTGACAAACAAATACAACTCGCTTTAGCACTTGGTCCACTTCCGGGCCGCCAGGGTCTTTCCATTTATAGGCTATTTCCATCCTTACTGCGATGGAAATCATCTTCAATAGATACCCCAACTCATGCCCTGACTCCCCCTATTCCCCCAGCAGTACCTGCTCCGGTCTTAACTTCCCCTTCCAGCCCAACATAGTCCCTACCAGGCCTTGCATCCATTGCCATATTCCTTGGACCACTAGACACTCCCACCACACATGTAAATACGTGCCCAGAGCCCCACACCCTTTCCAGCAACGTGGATCCTTAGTTTTATCAATCTTGGCTAATCATTTTGGCGTGATATACATGCGATACAGCATTTTATAGCAGTGCTCCTGCACCACCGCCAAACTGGACACAATCTTAGTTTCTTCATGAACTGACGCCCACCTTTCCTCATCCCAAGAATCACCCAGGTTCCGCATCCACGCCACCTGATACGCCGCATAAGCACCCCCCCTTTCCAATCCCCTATAGATCTGCGATACAAGACCCCGAGATTCCCCCCACACAGAGTAACAACCTTTCAAAAGGGGTTCGCACTGTTCCTCTTTCCACCCCCTTCAAACTGTTCTGCACAAAATGTGCTAATTGACAGTAATCAAACCAATCCTCCTTCCCCAGGGCGTATTGCTCCTGCAGGCATTCAAAAGTAGACAGCTGGCCACTCTCCGAGAACAACTTCCCCATCCACACCAAGCTCTTATCCTCCCATTTTTTATAGAACTCGGCTCTCCCCCCCTCATGGAAGCCACTACACTGTCTAATTTTCTGAAGTTGGATAGCTACCCTAACCCCCACCAGATGCGCTTTCTCCCGTTCCCACACCTTTAGGTTAAGCTCCGTAAAGGGACTCATCTTCAGCTCATCCCCTGCCTTATCCCCCCTCCCATGGCCGGTAAACCACACGTGGTCTGCCAACACACTTTGCCCACTCAAGGCCTCCTCTGCTCGTATCCACCCTCGGGCCTCCGGCCCTATCCTCCAATAGACTAGCGCCCGCAATTGTGCCGCTGTATAATATTGCAGCAAATCCGGGACACCCAGTCCACCCTCTCTTCTATGCTTAAACATCACCCTACTATTTAGCCTGGGCGGACGTCTCCTCCAGATGAAAGAGAGAATTATTTGCTGCAACAGCTTCAGTTGTGCCACTGACAACTCAATGGGCAATGCCAAGAACAATAAAGTATCCTAGGCAGCAGATTCATTTTAAAAATGGCAATTCGCCCCACCCAGGAAAAGGTGGCCTTATCCCACCTCACATGATCATTCAGAATTTCGGCAACTAGAGGATCATAATTTAATCTTCTCAATTGCCGCCAGCCACAGCAAATCTAGACCCCCAAATATTTTAACTTCTGCTTAGCCCACCGAAAGGGGTAATCCTGCCTCAACTGAGCCTCCATATGGGGACCCAGCCTAATCTTCAAGATCTCAGTTTTACCCATATTCATTTTATATCCCGAAACCAGACTATATTCCCGTATTTCCGCCAATAACATTGGTAACGACTCTGCCGGCCTACTCACAGTGTAAATAATGTCATCGGCAAAAAGAGAAACTTTATATTCTCCACTACCCACTTGGATACCCCCTAATGAAATCATGCTCTCTAATCCGTTGTGCTAAAGGCTCAATGACTAGCACAAACAACAGAGGGGACAAAGGACACCCCTGTCGAGTGCCCCGCTCCAGTTCAAACTCTGCTAAGTACCATTCACTCGAATCCTAGCTCTCGGCTGGTCATATAATGCACCTATCCAGTTTTGAAACCCTGTCCCAATCCCCATTCTTTGTAACACAGCGAACATAAAGGGCCATTCAACTCTATCAAACGCCTTCTCGGCATCCACCGCCACCACCAAAGAATCCAGTCCCGCCTTCTGAGCCACCCAAAGAACATTTAATAGCTTCCGGATATTGTCACTGGCTTGCCTGCTGGGGATAAAGCCCGTTTGGTCATTATTTATCAACTTAGGTAAAAAGTTCTGCAAACGGGTAGCCAAAACCTTTGCCAAAATCTTCGCGTCCAAATTAATTAGAGAAATAGGTCAGTATGACTCACTCACCCCCTTATCCTTCCCTGGTTTAGGCACCAAGGCTATACCTGCCACTGCCATTGACCGCGGCAGTGCCCCCCCCTTGATGAACACCATTAAAGACCCTGGTAAGTTCGCCACAGATTTCGGAACTGAAAGTCTTATAAAACCGGGCTGTAAGACCGTCCAAACCCGGGGCTTTGCCTTCCTTAAGGCCATTGATTGCCACCCACACCTCCCCTTCCTCGATTGCCCTATCCATCCATTGCTGTTCCATCTCCTCCAATTTCGGGAGATTAAGTTTTCCCAAATATTGTCTGATCTCCACCTCCGATCCTCTCAGCTCCGCCTTATACAGGGCCCTATAATACCTACTGAAAATTCCCTGGATATTGACGGTCCCATGTTCCCATTCGCCCCTTTCATTTTTCAGCTTATATATCTGCTGCTGCACATGCCTTCTTTTAAGTTGCCGAGCTAAATACCGACCCGGTTTATTACCCCCAACATAATATGCATGCTGCAGCCTTTTCATTTGGAAGGCTAGTTCCCCCAATCTTTTTTTTTTTTTCCCCATTAAATTTTTTATTAAGAAATCCACACTGCAAACAAACAAGCATTAAACACATAAATTCTTATACAAAACTAGCATTCACTAAACATAGCTCAACTACTCACCCCAAAGATACATCAAGTGTATGCAGAGAAAAGAAAAACTACAACCGTCTCCAACACGCCCTCCCCCAGATCTCCCCCAAACCTCCCCTCCCTCCCCCCCCTCCGAGGTAGGCTACCCTAGTAGTATAATATGTATATAATATGTATAATATGTATATAAAGACGACAAAAAAAAAAAGGAACTAAATTCCAACACCTACACCAATATCTGCCCCACACAACACACACACCACACACTGTAAATATACATTTGTAAAAAGTTTGATGTGTTTGCTTTAATACCTACAAAGTTCTTGCTTTAATACTTAAAAGATGTCTATATTTACTGTTCAATGTAAATAGTTGATTTCTATTGTTCTATGTACAATGTTCAATGTAAATAGTTGATTTCTATTGTTCTATGTAAAATGTATACAAACTGTGTACAAGACTGTTAACCTGTTATATGTAAACCGCCCTTGATCTCTGGAAGGGGCGGTATAAAAGAAATAGTTAAATAAATAAATAAATATAATCAAGAAGTAGAAGTCTGACCATAGAACAGTACTTCTCATCCACTACCTAAGCAATGCTAGGAGCAAGGAGAGCAGCCTAGCCTAACAGCAGTACCTAGACCCCCACACTACCGGAGAGTATGTCACCGGCTGGTAACCCCTTTGTGAACAATGCACCACAGAGGGGCCTCTATGGAGCGGGACCCTTCACCCATCGAAAATAGGGGCCCCAGATCTCCTGGAACCGAGCCAACCGCTGCTGGCGGAGGGCGGTGAGATGGTACATTAAGGAGAGACGCTCGACTCTCCTTTGCACTTCCTCTAAGGTGGGCGGAGAGGCGGCCCTCCACTTCCTTACAATCAAGAGCCTCATTGCCCCACACACTACCCTACACCATTTTGAGCCCCCTCCCACATTCAACAAGGCCAAGCATGGACCTAACTCGATACATTCGCCCATAATCTCTCCCATCCACTCCGCAACCATACGCCACGTGGGTTGAAGTTTTGGGCATTCCCACCAGATGTGCAAAACGGATCCCGATTCACCACATTCTCTCCAACAGAGTCCCAACCCCCCACTACATTTCTGTATCTTTTGGGGCGTCAAGTGCCATCTGTAAAGCACTTTATAGTTTTGCTCCACAATGGAGCTAGACAGGATCCCCTTGAACAGCCCCTTATAGACTGCTTCCCATTGGTCCTCATCCCAACATTTATGTAAATCTCGCTCCCATGCTTTTTTATGGGCCCAGTCCCCCCTATCTCTGGTGTCCATTAATCCATACAAACGGGAAATCAGGACCTTGACCATCCCACCCTCCACCAACCCGTCCACAACCGCCCCTTGCCCCTCTCCCCCCCATCCACCCAAGCTGTTACAGAAGTGACGCGCTTGCACATATTGATACCTATCCTCTGCCAACACCGGAAATTCTTTCCGTAAATCTTCGAAGGGCACCCAGTCGGCCCCGTCCTTAAACTGCCCAACATGACTCAGCCCCTGACGTGCCCACCTCTGAAAGGCCGGATCACACCTCCCTGGCGGAAAGTCGGGATTGTTCAGCAGGGGCATAAACCTCGAGCACCCCCGATTGCCATACCACCTGGATCGCCATTTTAACCAATAGCGCAGGGTAAGCACTACATAAGGGTTCCCCCCTTCTTTTGCCACCGCACCCGCGTCCCTCACCCAAACAATATGAGATAAGCGTCTCCCCCCTCCTAAGGCCAGTTGTTCCAACTCCACCCACTCAGCTGCTTCCCGCAGTATCCATTCAAAAACCGCCCGCACTCTGGCCGCTTCGTAATACCTACTCAACTGAGGCATCCCCATACCCCCAAAACGTCGAGGTGCATATAGGATGCGCCGGGCCACCCGTGGTCGCCGACCCCGCCAAACAAAAAACATAAGCTTATCCTGTAACTTACGCAGGTACGACATGGGGACCTCGACTGGCAGGTTCATAAACAAATAGAGAAGTCGAGGGACCAAGATCATCTTAATTAAATCTATTCGGCCTATCCAGGAGATCTCAAAAGCCCCCCACCTCTCAAGCTCCCGCAGCACCTTACCCTGAGCAGGCAGGAAATTCTCCTGGAACAGATCACGGCTCTGGCCAGTGAGCTGCACCCCAAGATACCGAATGCTAGCTTTGGCCCACCGAAAGGGGAAGGACCTCTTTAGGACCTCCACTGTCTCCCCACCAATGGTGAGATTCAGTACCTCGGACTTCGTAGGGTTCATACGGAACCCTGACAAGGCGCCATATGTGGTCAATTCCGCCAAAATTGCCGGAAAAGATCTCAAAGGATCGGAGACAAAAAACAAGACATCATCGGCAAAGAGGGAGATCTTATGATGCTGCCCGCCTACCACTACGCCTCGAACCTCCGTACAGTCCCGTATTCGCTGGGCCAGCGGTTCCATAGCCAGTATAAACAACAGGGGGGAAAGTGGGCATCCCTGCCTCGTCCCTCTATGCAATTCAAAAGTCTGGGTGGTGGAACCATTAATTTTTAGGCACGCCATTGGATGCCGATACAAAGCCCGTACCCAATCCAAAAAAGGCCCCACAATCCCCACCCGTTCTAGCGTCGCAAAAAGGAAGGGCCAGCTCACCCTATCAAATACTTTTTCAGCATCTACAGCTAGCAATGCCATCTCTGCCCCCTCTCTACCCCCGTGCCACATCAAATTTAACAATCTTCGGATATTATCCGAGGTGTATCTCCCGGGCACAAAGCCAGATTGGTTGGGTGTACCAACTGCCCCAGAAACGGAAGCAGTCTATTCGCTAGGACCCGAGTAAAGATCTTAAGGTCGCTGCCTAAAAGGGATATAGGCCTATAGGAGCCACACTCCAGAGGATCCTTCCCCTCTTTATATAAAATACTGACCCCCGCCAACCTCAGGGAGGGTGGCATTATACTATCCCCCTTAAAGGAATTATACATTCTCACCAATGGTCCAACCAAACACCCCGCGAAGACTTTATAAAAGCGGTTGGGAAACCCATCCATGCCGGGGGCCTTGTGGACTCTCAAGCCTTTAATCACTGTCAAAACCTCATTTTCCCCAATAGGAATTGAGAGACCCTCCGTTTCAGCATCAGACAAACTGGGCAGACGGACAGAATCTAAAAGGTCCGTGATCGCCGCCTCTGGTACTTCCATTTCCGGAGTATAAAGCTCCCGATAGTACTGAACAAAACGATCTTCAATCTCTCTCCCCAACCACAACATGCCGCCCTCTTTCCCTCGCACCTTCAGGATAGCATTCCTGGCAGCCAATTTCTTGACTCGGCGCGCTAACATCCTACCCGCCTTATTGCCGAATTCAAAAAACCGCTGCTGTAGCATGTTTAATTTGTGCTTGATCTCCTGCATATGCAATTCACTTAATTCCAGCTGTGCCTTCCTCAACTGCCCCCTCACGGATACTTCCTGCGTCCCCTGCTTCAGACGCATTTCCAGCTCACCTATCACAGCCAGCAATTCCGATTGTTTTTCCAACCGTAATTTCTTTTTACGGGCACCTAAAGCTACTAGCCTCCCGCGGATCACCGCCTTCAGACAGTCCCAAACAATTCCTGGTGAGCATTCCCCATTATCGTTCAGGAGTAAATACTCCTCTACATCACGCCGGATTTGTTTCACTATCTCCGCATCATCTAGCAAGGATTCATTCAATTTCCACCACCTCTTTGTAGGTCTCGTGTTCCCAAATTGTAAAGTACAAACAACAGGGGCATGGTCCGACCACGTCCGTTCGCGGATTTCACAAACCGCCGCTTCAGCCAGCAGCGCTTTATCGATAAGCAACAGATCAATCCGAGAATACACCCCATGCACGGAAGAGAAAAACGAGTAGTCCCGTTCACCATAATGTACTTCCCGCCAGAGGTCTACCACCTCCAGGGTTTCCATCAACCGCTTCAAACGGAAGCGATGCTTCCGCGTCATAGACGATGCCCCTCTGGAGGTATCTACTAGGGGATTGAGGGCCACATTAAAATCCCCCCCTAAAATGAGCTGCCCGTCCCCCTTATTTACAAGGACTATCTCCAGATCCCCAAAGAAGGCTGCCTGATCCGTGTTGGGAGCATAAATACTAGCCAAAGTATACATCTGCTGACCCCATTTAAGCTTAACCACCACATATCGCCCCCCTTTGTCTCGAACCACCTCCTCCACCTTCCCCAATACCCTATTGGACAACAATAATCCCACTCCTCCTTTTTTCTTCTCCAACTTATTGGAAGTAAAATATTGTTGAGGGAAGCGAGGGTGACGTAGCCGACCCTCGTCTTTTGGGAGCAAGTGGGTCTCCTGTATGAAAATTACATCCCCCTCCAATCTAGAGCATTCTTTGAAAAGCAATTGTCTCTTATAGAAGGAGTTCAGGCCCCTAACATTGATAGTCACCAACTTAAGTGCGGCCATTGACTCTCCCCCTCAGACCATAAGCCAGAGCCAACCTCGCCTCCCCATTAACCCTACCCCCCCTTCTCCCCCCTCCCCTACACCCACCCCCTCCCTCACCTCCCCCCCTTCCACCCCCCCCCCCCACCAACACACCACCCGATCCAACAAGTAGATCGGTTCCAGATCACGTCAACCAGTACAGCCGCCCTGCTCGCTGCTTAAACCCATCCCCGGAGACATGTACAACCTCGCAGTTTCCCGCTTATTCAAAATTGCATTCCATTCACTCACCCAATTCCCCCACCCTCGAGCCCCACATTCCCCAGCATCATAATACAAATATAATACACATAAATTACAAGTAACCCCTGCAGCAGACATAATACTAAAATCCCAAACAATTAACATTGGCAACAGATAAATCCTATTATACCTTTTATTTATTTATTTTTTTTTTGCTTCTGCTTCTTTATGTTGGTGTTCTTAGCATTAATATATTTACCCCTGCCCCACTACCTCTCCCCACACTCCGCACCCCGGTTCAGTCGGGTAATCAAACCAATATTTAGGACCAGCGGTCCAATACACCCCAGTTCAGGAGGCCAACTCTGCAGACTGCAAAGCCGGCTTCGTTTTCCGTAGCCTCCGCTCCCCGCCGGACACTCTACTCCAGCTCGTCTGGGGACGTGTGGAGGGGACGTGTGGAGGGGTCGCCCCCCACTCTCGCTCTCTGGTCGCCCGGAGCACTTGTCGGTAGATTGGACCAACCCGCCTGCTTCAGTCCTGCAATGGCTGCCTCTACTGTGTGTGCCACATAGGATTTCGTGTTAATAGTAAACTGTAGGCCCACAGGAAACAGCCACCGGTAGCGCACATTTTCTTCATGAAGCCGCTGCGTCACTGGATGGTACTCCCGACGCTTTTTCATAGTGATACTAGATAAGTCAGCAAACACTTCCACATCCGCCCCATGCCAGTTGAGTTTCCCCAACTTCCGAGCCGCCCGGAACACCAGCTCTTTGGATCGATATTCATGTAGGCAGCAAACAATGTCCCTGACTCTGTTGTCACGCCTCGGGCCCAAAGACCGATGAGCCCGATCCACTCTGAGACACACCCCTTCTACCTCCATGTCAGCAGCTTTCAGAACAGCACTACAGAACTCTTCCGCTAAAGCAACATAATTGACAGCTCCGTCCCCTTCCGGAAGACCCCGTATTCGGATGTTTGATCTACGGGAGCGGTTTTCAAGATCCTCCAATGTTTGTAATATATCGCCCTGCGCTTCCTCCAACGCGGAAGTTCGCTGTGCCGCAATCCCAATCTGTTCCTCATGCTCCTCTGTTCTATTTTCCAGCTCCTCTAGCCGGGTGCCTAGTATTTGCATATCACCTTTCAAGTCCTTGAACCAGTTCTGAACCTCCAACTTAAGTGAGGATATCTCCGATTGTGTAGACTCAAACCAGCTTTTTAGATCTGCGCGTAAGCTCTGGATGTCGCCTGCATTGCCCGTCCCGCCACTACCAGCTCCTTCTCCGGTCTCCGCCACAGCACTGCCACCAGCCGCCAACTTGTTGACAGGTGTCTTCACCCCCACTCCCCCTTTGAAGGAAAAAGTTTTTAAATCTGTCACAGGCTTTTTACCAGCCATCCCTTCACAAAGGTGTGCCAGGCCAGTACCACAGCTCAGCAGCAAGGCCACTCAGGCCCCCTCTTGTAAGGCAAACCTGGAGTTGCAGCCCACTGCCCTCCCAGGGCTCCACCGATGGACAAGCAGTACAGCAGGAAACAGCCCTGGGGACTCTAAGACAGGCCAAAGGAGATGCTCATATATATATATAGGGGTCCGGAGAATGTGCACAGCAGCTCCTCAGCATCAAAACACTACAGAAAGTGAATTCTTCCTCATTTTTATCCAGGCCCCTACCCTGCACGAAAATTGCGTGGCTCCGATTCCAGCTCTCATCGGGGGGTTGATCTGCACCAGGCCGGTCTTCTCAGCGGCCCTTTCGTTTCAGTGCTGCCACGCGGTCAGGTGGTTCTCAGCGCCGATCCCGCCGCGGGGGAAATCCTTGGCGCACTGTTCCTCTCTGCCAGCTCTGGGACTCTCCCCCGAACACCCGGCACTCCAACACGCCGATCTCCGCAGAGGGCTAAGGTGAGGAGAAGGGGGGGGGCAAGCAAACTCAGCAGCCTGCCGCCGGCACCGCGCTCACACCCCGTCGAGATGAGTTGCGCTGTGTTCCGCTGCGAGCCCCAGAGACTCTGTCAAAACGCTCAAGGGGGGCTTCCAAATCACCTTCCTGTTTCCTTAAGCACTTTTTACCCCGGGGGGATGCTTTATACACCATATGCAGGGATAATTCGGCGGAGCCGGTCTAGGACACCGCCATGCTGCTGGGTGACGTCACCGGAAGTCCAGTTCCCCCAATCTTAACGCCTCCAAATCCTCCCGCATCCATTGTAACACCGCCCTACTCCCAGTACTCTGGTGCTCTCTAACTAATTGTTGTAACTGAGCTCTCAACCCATTCCTCCACCACTCCTGCCTGCCTCTTCTTCTTTGCCGCCATTGCTATTAAACGCCCCCGGACTACCGCTTTCATACCATCCCACACTATCTCCCGAGGTACTTCCGCTCCCCCATTTAATTGAAAATACTCTGTAATGCAGTCCCTCAGACTGGCTACTCCCTCTGGATCTGCCAACAGCGATTCATTCAATCTCCAAAACTGGAGTCCGGTATGCTCTTTATAAAATGCAAGAGCAAGTATTACCGGAGCATGATCCGTCCTTGACACAGCACCAATATCCACAGCGCCCACCCTATCTAACCAATTAGAATCTATCCACAACATATCAATTCTACTATACGTTCAGTGAGGATGTGAGAAAAAGGTGTAAGCTCTTTCTCCAACATGACTATACCGCCAAACATCTACCAATCCCAATGCGGACATCAATTTAGCCAACTTCTGTCTTCCCAATTTATCCCAACTCCTTCCTCCTCCTGAGGAGTCCAGGCGCGGATCCACAACTACATTAAAATCCCCACCTACGACCAGGCTCCCCCGTTTGTGCTCCTCTATAATTGGAAGAATACAGTCAAAAAAAGGGCCTTGAGCTATGTTAGGCGCATACACACAGCAAATGGTAGCCTCTCTCCCTTCCAAGAGCCCACACCAAAGAACATACCGCCCTTCCCGATCTCTAATAACTTCCTTAGTGTCCACCAGGAGGTCCTTGGAAAACAGTATCCCCACACCCCCTTTTTTATAGGAACTGCAATTGGCAGCAAAAAAGCCTCTATCGTATTTAGCCTGATAAAGTCCGTCCCCCCCCCCCCCCGAGAGCTCTTTAAATGGGTCTCCTGCAGCAAGAGTACGTCCGCCTGGACTCGGGCACCTTCTCTTACCACTGCCCGTCTCTTTTGCCAGGAATTGAGACCATGCACATTAAGCGTGAGGATCTTTAATTCACGTTCCATTTTCAGGTATCACTTTTACCATCAGTGTGCACCATTCCATAGTGAGCCCCCCCTCCCCTACCCCCCACACCCCTGCACAACCGATTATGATTGCCCTCCTCCCCCCTCCCTGTTTCCCAGCCCCTTTCCCCCCCCTTCAACACCCACCCCTATAGCCCTCTACCGTGCTCGCTCCTCTCACATCCACACCAATCTGGACCCCCAGAACCCAGTGTCGCTGCACCCCCACTCACCTACCTTCCCCCTCTCCGCTAGCCAACTTTACCAGAACTCCCAACCCCACAGCCTGAAACAACATACACAATCCCATAGACATTGTCTTCCCCATACACATTGTCATCCCCACCTCCCCACTCTTGACATATCCACATCACCCCTCCCCACAACATATTTAAACATACAAATTCATCCCTCAACTTCGGAAGGGCGTATTCATTCCCCCACGGGTAGACTTCCTCTCCCGTCTGTCTACCCGATGCCACTGTCTGTCAGGAACTCGCTGCTGTGTGCCGCCCGTCTGCGCCATCTCTGGAATCCGCTGGATGCCTGCCTCCTTCATAGCTTACTTCAGTGTCAGCAAGGTCTCCGCACGCCCAGTCGTCCCATTAACGGTGAAGGCAAGCCCCACCGGGAATAGCCACTTATATCGTATATTGTCCTCTCGCAGCCGAGTAGTGAACTCCCGCCAGGACTTCCGGGGCTGCAGCGTAGCTGCGGCCAGATCAGCATATATAGTAATGTCAGTTCCTTGCCATTTAAACTTTCCCATGGAACGCATCTTGTTGGCTATTTTGTCCTTAATCTGGTAATCATGGAAGCAAATGATAATGTCTCTAGGCTGCTCCCGTCGCGCTGCTCCAAGCGATCTATGTGCTCGATCCAGCACCACCTCCACCACTTCTTCCCCTGCCTCTTGCAGGACCGCCTCACAGATAGCTTTTGCTGTTTTCATACAATCTTGGTACGCGTCTACCTCAGGGACACCCTTGATGCGCAGATTCTGTCGCCTGGCTCTTTTCTCCAAGTCTTCCAGCTTCAATGCCATACTCTCCTTGTCCTCTTCCAAACTCTTCATCCCTTTTTCTAACAATTCAGTGCGCGCCTCCAATGTCTCAAGACATCCTTCAACTTCCGCCACCCAGCATCCTACTTTGGTTATATCAGCTCTCAGCTGTGAGAACATCCCCTCTACTTCTCCTTTGAACCCAGCAATGTCCGTTTTAATTTCATTGAACCATGATTTGAGTTCTTCCTTTGTAATAGCCACAATAGCACTCGCTGCGAGGGGGTCCTTCTTGCCAGAATCAGACACTACCATACTCCCAGTCGGGCCCTCTATCATCTGCTTATCCCTCTCCTGAGGCTTTGTTCACGCACTGCCATAAGCAAATTCCTTTAGATCAGCTGTTTTCTTTCTGGTGGACGCCATAGCTTACGCACAGCTGCCTCCCACCACCACAGATAGTGTCCTGGGCCGTTTTCAGCTTCTATTGCAAAGCTGGGCCATCACGACCCTATTCAACCACCAGATGGAGCTATTCATTCATTGCTGCAGAGCCATGTGCTCAGTTGAAGAAAAAAAGATAGCAGAATTATAAATTGGAACTCACAGTTAAGAACTCAGGGCAGTACACTTATTCCGCGGCAGTTCATGGCCAATTCTTTCCTCCTGGTATTGTCCAAAGCAACAGCCCCCACAGCTTAATGTACAGGGAGAGAGTATACTGGCACCCACTGTCAGCTGTAGGTAATTTTCCCGCTGCAGGCCCCATTCAGCTCTCTCTGCTCACCTCCATGCGGTAATGGCTGCCACAGAGGTCTCCGGGACAGGGTCGGCACAAAAGCTCTCTCCCCTTGCACACACACACACGTGCCCGCCGCGGAGACTTTCCCGTTCTTCTGGCACCACCACAGAGCCGCAGCAACTTAAGTCAGCTCTCCCTCCGGTACTCATTGCAGCAATCCCCTGCAAAGGACTCCAGCTGAAGGCTCAGCAACCCCCGTTCCCCGGCAGGGCACTGCAGATCCAGCTCTCTCACACAGCAGCTACATCGGGGAACCAATTAATTTCACCAAGTGGGGAGCCCAGGGAGGCAGGCAAAACATCGAGGCTAGCGATCAGGACCCATGCAGAGCAACATCAATCAGCCTTGCCTTCCACCGGAGCTGCACAGACCAGGCCTCTCTCGTCGGCAGGCCGGGGGGGCATAATTTAAGCGGCGGCGATCACATACCGGCCTTCACTCCATTTTCCGCCTCACCCCATCTTCCGCTGCACTCAGCCACTCAACTTATCCCCCAAATCACGGATTCATGTCCTCCCCTCCAGTAATTGTGGAACGCCTGGCACGGAGCCTCAGGGAGATGCTGCCATGTCATTTCAGGCTCGCTAGCACCCCCGGCGGTAAGATTTTATCTCAGCCAAGTCCTTCACCAGTATCTCCAAATTTGTTCCAAACAGAAGCTACCCCATTAAAGGTCAGTTGAACCAACCGGACTTTAGATAATGTGTCTGTCACCCAGTGAATGCATCAAATCCAACGTCATGACACAGTGGTCAGGGCACCATCCCTGACCACCAGGTGCACCAGGTCAAAAGGAAGGCTGTAGCCGACTCCAAGAGAGAAGCAGTATTCATCAGGCGGAAGAAACTCAATACACTGGAGCAGGGCTCAAGAAATCAAGCTGGTGCAAACCCCCAGCTGCAGAATAGCCACCAATAGGGCAATTTGACTCTTCAGCACTCAATCAACCTTGCGGTCCAGGACATCCTTTAAGGTCTATCCACCTTCCACTGGAATGGTGGTCCATCTGGTAACCATCGTGACCTGTGCAGCCACCTTGGGAATGTTAAACCATTCATTGCGCCCCTCTGTGGGGAGAGTGTAAATCTTCTTATAGGCCCTTAACCATTTAGGAAGGGAGTGGGGCGGATCCCACTCAGACCAGATGATATCTTTGATCACCTCCAGGAACAGGAAGACAGTAGTGGATTTCCACACCCCTTGAAGAAATGGGTGTACTTTCGTCTCCTGCTCCGTGCTGGAAGCATTTACCAAGTTCGAGGCGGATAGGACCATAGAAATCAATGCTGCCAGATCCTCCTTCTGGAACAGGTGGATCATGCCAGCCTCACATAGTCTTTTGGTGATAGTAGGTCCTCCTCCACATCAGAGTCTAAGGCATAGTCAGCATCTTGGACAGCTCCCAAGTGTTTCTCATCTTCAGGGAGTGTCCTGCGCAGAGGACACTTCGCCAAGGTAATCAAGCAGGGCTTCTGCATCCAGTCTGCCCAGTACGAGACTGTGTCCAGGGGCTTCCAGACGCCGCAGGGTCTGAATTTCCATTCCAGGACGAGGCCTGTCGCAAAAAGGAAGAGAATTCCAGGGAGGAAAATCCAGACTCCAGAAGCTCTCCTCTCAGAAAAGGATCACCAACACCAGGGGCATGGCTGCCACAGAACCCCTAGGGGATAAAGAGCGGCTTACAGCACAGTCATCAGAACCTCCGGCCGGCAGAGAATCCTTACCCTTCACACCATCCTGCACCTCTTGCCCTGAGGCAGGGAAAGCCGTATTAACTGTACTCCAAAGCTGAGAGGAGGAAAACATGCCCTCCAGGGGTGACTCAGAAGCTGTCATACAGGAAAGTATCACTGAGTGCGCGTTAAGGCTGCATCAGTCCGCAAGTGCACGTTAACTGCGCTTTTACAGAATGCGCTTCAAAGGTGCTAGGGAAGGAGCGTGTGTAGGAGTTGCTTAGGGGGATGTGAGTTAGGACCACGTGATCCACAGAAGCAAAATAGGCAAAAACATTACTAACACGTGCAAAACCCCCACACAGCACCAATGGTTGCTAGCATAGAAACACAGAAATATAACAGCAGAAAAAGACCACATGGCCTATCTAGTCTGCCCTTCCATATCAATTACTACAACAGCCCCCATTTTTCCTTTAGAGATCCTCTGTGTTTGTCCCATGCTTCTTTGAATTCAGATACTGTCTTCATCTCTACCACCTCCACTGGGAGACTATGCCACGCATCTACCACTCTTTCCGTAAAGAAATATTTCCGCATATTACTCCTGAGTCTATTCCCTTTCACCCTCATCCTATGTCCCCTCGCAGCAGAGCTTGCTTTCAATCGAAAGAGGCTCTCCTCCTGTGCATTTATGCCACGGAATTATTTAAACATGTCAATCGTATCACCTCTATCCTACATTTCCTCTAAAGTATACATATTATGATCCTTATGTCTGTCCGCACAGGTTTTATAATGAAGACCACTAACCATTTTAGTAGCCACTTTCTGTACCGACTCCAACCTGTTTATATCCTTTTGAAGGTGCAGACTCCAGAATTGCACACAATAATCCAAATGAGATCGCACCAAAGACTTATACAGAGGCACTATCACCTCCCTTCTTCTGCTGGCCATTTCTTTCTCTATGCACCCAAGCACTGTTCTAGCTTTTGCAGTCGCCTTTTCTACCTGTTTAGCTAAGATCATCAGACACAATCATGCCTACGTCCCACTCTTCTTTTGTGGACAGAAGTACTTCACCTCTGTACTATATCACTCCCTTGGATTGCTGCAGCCAAAATGCAAGACCTTGCATTTTTTAACATTAAATTTCAGCTGCCAAATTCTAGACCATTCTTCAAGCTTAGTTAGATCCTTCCTCATGTTATCTACACCTTCCGGGTGTCTACTCTGTTGCAGATTTTGGTATCATCCGCAAAGAGGCAAACCTTACCCGACAGCCCTTCCGCAATATCACTAACAAAGATATTAAAAAGAATCGAACCAAGGACAGATCCCTGGGGCACACCACTGGTAACCTCCTTCTCCTCAGAAAGAGCTCCATTTACTTGTACCCTTTGTCACCTCCCACTCAACCAATTTCTAACCCAAGTAGCAACTTTAGGGTCCATCCCAAGGGTGTGCTCCATTTGTTTATAAGTCGCCTGTGTAGAATGGTGTCAAAGGCTTCACCAAAATCTAAATACATCACATCCAGGGCTCTCCCTCGTTCCAACTCCCTGGTTACCCAGTCAAAGAAATCAAATCAGATTTGTCTGACAAGACCTGCCTCTGGTGAATCCATGCTGCCTCGGATACAGTAATCCGTTGGACTCCCGAAACCTCACTATTTTCTCTTTCTGGATTGCTTCCAATAATTTACTCACCACCGAGGTTAAACTAATCGGCCTGTAGTTTTCAACCACATCCTTGTTTACGCTTTGGTGTAAAGGGACATGTGCCTCTCTCCAGCCCTCTGGCACCACTCCCAACTCCAACGAGGCATTAAAAAAGTCAGTCAGTGGAGCTGCTAGAACATCCCCAAGTTCCCTCAGTATTCTAGGGTGTATCCCATCCGGTCCCATCGCTTTGTCTACTTTAAGTTGAGCTAGTTTCTCATGAACACAGTCTTCTGATGCCCCTCGCTTCTGTTCCTGTTTGTGGGTGTTTTCTGAGGCCCTGGCTCCTGGTTCTTTATCTGTGAACACAGGACAGAAATATTTGTTAAGCAATTCTGCTTTATCCTCATCAGCTTCTACATATTCCTCCCCTTCATCCTTGAGTCTGACAATACCACTTTTGCTCTTCCTCTTCTCACTAACATATCTGAAAAATATCTTATCCCCCCCCCTCCCCCCCCCATTTTATTGCATTGGCTATTTCTTCCTCTTTTGGAATCTTTTCTTTCCTGACTACTTTGTAAGCTTCTCTTAAGTTTTTCCAAATATAGATGTCTGTCTTCCTCTCTCTTGTATCTCATGAAGGTCTCCCTCTTTTTCTTCACCTTTTCAGCTACTTCTTTTCCTTTCCTTTTATTTACCATTTTAACAAATTGAAGTCCCTCAGAGACATAACCAGGAGCCCCAACAAGGAGAATGACAAGGTCAAGTCTTGGTACTCACCCTCGGAGAGCCCTGGGCATAGGTTCAATAGCAGGCTCAAATCTAGTCCCCTGAAAATGCTGCACTGGCTGGGTTAATATTTCAGCAGCACTGTGTGAAAGGTGGCTGAAAGGCAGATCCCTCTGAGAGCCTTCTGCAATCTTCGGAAAAAAAGGGGAGGAAGGGTGGTGCTCTGTAAAGCTGCTGTACCCTTCCAGATTCTTCCAAATCCTTCCAATCTGTGGCTGCTCAATAGGCCCTTATCATGATAAGGACGTGGAGCAGAACCAATTTTTCCTCTTCCTATAGCTACCAAAAAGACCACAATCTAGTGGAGCTTCCCATGTCATGCTCAAGTGAGAGAGTTACTCTTTCAGGGCTTGAGTTGGTTGTTCATGAGTGTTTGATCGATCTCTTTTCCTTTCAATCTTTAGATTTTCTTTAGAGAAGAGAAAATCCATCCACCATCTGCTGGAGACAAAGAAATCTGAAGGGACCTCTGGTGGCTGATGCTGATAGGCGCATGGGAGTAATGTCATTGAAACCTGGGTTTTTCATTGGTCTTTGTCTCCACCAATCTGCTTGAAGGAGAACACAACCTACTTGTCTGGACTGGTCTAGCAGAATGATAATGGAATAAGTCTTGGCTTCTTTTAGCTGGAGAAAGACTCTGCACTCATTTGCTTCATCAGAAAAATAACCACAAGAGAGTTTAGCTGCATTAGCCCTGCTTGCATATGGATAAGAAACATTATATCATGGCAATAAACCAAAAGAAAACAGAATGCTGGGAGATGCCCACTCTCACTTCAGTTCTGCAAAATTCCCAAATACCTGAATATAGCACTGTGTATTTCCTCAAGCTACAAAAAGAATATTTGGGCCAGATTGAAAAATATTTTGGTCTGCAGGTCTTCTGTATGATTTTATCAAGGCATAGCATTTTTGGTCACCAGACTGCCATTAATAGACATGAACTGAACATTGGAAACAGCTGAAAGATTGCATTTTCTGTTTGGTTCTGTCTCGGTTTTCTCTGGGAAAAAGTGATTGATCTAATCACCAATCAAGCCCAGTTTATATCAGGAAGGAATTACGTAAAACTAATTTGGCATGGTGCCAAAGTCAGAAGTGTGGTCTCTCAATTCACCACAAAACCCACATAAAGAAGGAAACAACAGCAATTGATGCAGATGGCAGAGGTGATTCCAGGAAGCAAGCACTGGCACGCATTGATATACAGAGGTGCCAGATGGAGCAGTTCAGTGATGTGGGAGCTGCAGGAGTGGTACAGCTATTGCAGCTGTCTTTTGAGAGAGTGGGATAGAGGAAGTGGAAGGGGCAGCATGCTGCACGGCTGCTTGATTTCTTAGGGAAGAGCTGCATTAAACAATGTGAAAGGGAAGGGGGAGAAATGCAAGAAAGAGAGAGATTACAATGTTGAGGTCCAGGAGAGTAAGAATAAGAAGGATAGATCATGTGTAAAGGAGAACCAAAAGAGAACGAATCATAAGAGACAGAAAGAAAGAACAAGTAAAGGAGTACAAGAAAGGAAGTGAAGTAAGATGTCACTCATGCTCTGCTGGGTCCCATCCCGTCCAGCAGGCATTCAAGTGTACAGTGCTTTGTGGCAGCTCAACTAGAGGTAGGGTGAAAGCAACAGCAGTGAAAGAGGGGGGGAATAGGCCTCTTCTACTTGGTCACCACTGCCCCCAAATTCTGCAGCCCTACTAAGGTAATTAAATCTAGCAAGTAAAAAGTTTCATCAGGCTAGTGTAGATGGATCAGAAATGTCATGCCTTGACTTTATGCACACCTCCAAATTTTGCAGAACTGAAGCTACTAGAGATTCCCTATATAGTTCTGCTCTAACAATTCTTACCAGGGAGAAAATAAAAGCAAACAGGAAGAGAGTAGGAACAGTGCAAACATACTTCTGTGAGAAGTCCTTCAGATCCTGTAGAAAGGAAATTTTGACTGGAGTCTGACGTTTGATGTAAATTTTGGGGAGTGGGACACAAACCTCAAGTAGCCTGATAGAAGAATGGCTGAAGACAAAACAAAACAGAAGTCAGATTCCTGAAACAAAAAACAACTGCCACAGAAGGTTACATAGACTCTCTGTGCGCTTAAACTTGCTTGTACATAAGGCAATCATTTCCTTGAAATGCTTTGAATTTGAATAATTTAGATAAAACAGGCATAATCAAATAAAGCGTAGTTACCCATAACAGGTGTTCTTTGGGGACAGCAGGAATCAGTCCTCACATATGGGTGACGTTGGTGCTGACGAAGCCCTTGCGGAAGCATCTCCCCAGCTTTCAAAGACAGCCTTTGGGAGATGCACCATGCATGCGTGGTCCCATTCCCGCCCAAGGGAGCCATCTTGCCTCAGTCTAATTACATAGCTAAGATAGCAAAATTAAAATATGGTAAAGAAGCAACTCCAAGGGGAGGAGGAGGGATGTGAGGACTGATTCCTGCTCTCCCCGGAGAACACCTGTTACAGGTGAGTAATTACCCTTTCTCCGGGAACAAGCATGAAGTCAATCCTCACATATGAGACTCCCCAACTATAGGTCACAGAGAACCTGTAAAAAACACCACGGTGACCTGTGAAAAGTGTGAGCCGTGAGCTGCAGCAGTTGAGTCCCAACTGAGACTCTCGCAAGACCCAAGTGTCCGGTGGAGAACCAGTACTCCAGTAGCTTGAACACAGAAGAGTCGGAGGGCAGGAGTTGCCTACACCCTGAATAGATTACAGAGTATGGCCTTGCCGAAGGTGCTGTCCCATCGGAACTCCCTCTCCAGGCAGTAATGAGTTGTGAAGATATGGACCAAAGACCAAGTGGCGGCCTGTCAGATTTCCATTACAGGTACAGAACGCAGATAGGCAACGGAAGTAGCCATGGCCCTGACCCTGATCCAGTGAGAACCCAGCGGTCCAGTGAGATCCCAGCCTGCTCATAGTTGAGAGCAATGCAGTCCACCACCCAAGTGGACAGAGTTTGCTTGGTCACTGGAAGCCCCAGTCGATTGGGGTCATACAAAATGAAAAGCTGAGACACACTGCGGTGGTCCTGAGTCCATTGCAGATAAAAGGACAGGGCCCTCTTACAGTTCAGCGTATAGAGAACGGTCTCTGCCTTGCTGGCGTGAGACCTTAGGAGGAAGATGGAGAGCACCACCTTCTGATTGAGGTGGAAGAGGGATACCAACTTTGACAGAAACTTGGGATGTGTGCAGAGCACCACACTGCTCTTGTAGAACCTCATCTAGGGAGGCTCTGCCATCAGAATCCTGGAACTAGCTGACCCTGCGAGCTGACGTGAGTGCTATGAGAAAGACAACCTTCCAGGAGAGGTACTATAAGTGGCAGGTAGCCAAGGGCTCAAATGGTGGCTTAGTGAGAGCACTACATTAAGATCCCATGCCGCCATTGGTGGGCAGACAGGGGGCTTAGACATGAGGCCCCATAGGAAACGAGATACAAGGTGATGAGTCGAGAGGGGCTTTCCTTCAATGGAGTGGTGGTGCACCATGATAGTGCTTAGGTGTACCCTGAATGAGTTGGACTACAGTCCTACCTGGGACAGGTGGAATAGGTACTGGAGGATCAGCTGCACTGAGCAGGAAAACGGGTTTGCCTGTCTCTCAGCGCACCACACCGAAAAATGGTGCCATTTAAAGGCGTACGCCCTTCTTGAGGAGGCCTTGCGGGAGACAAGAAGGATCCCTCCATGTGTCATGGGAGGTCGAAGAGAGCAAAAGCTACCCTTTTCAGCAGCCAAGCCATGAGCGACAGGGACCTCAGGTTGGGGAGCAGGGGAGAGCCCTCCTCCTGTAACAGAAGTCCTGGAGCACGGCCCGAGGGAATTGGAAACACCGCTGACAGGCGAAGAAGTAGTGGGAACCAAGACTGCCTGGGCCACCTGGGGGCTATCAATATCAGTGATGCTCTGTCACTCTGGACCTTGAAGAGGGCTCTTGGCAACCAGCAAGGTTGGCAGGAAGGCAGAGAGAAGGGCTTCCATCCATGGGATGAGGAATGCATCCACAGCCACCTGGGATGGGTGCGGATGGCGGAAGCAGAAGCTGGGCAACTGCGTGCTGTCCAGGTTGGTGAACAGGTCCACTAGAGGAACACCCCAGAGCTGGAAAAGCTGGGAGGCCACTCTGGGGTCTAAATGCCACTAGTATGGCTAGAGGACTCTGCTCAGCCTATCCATCAGGGCATTCTGCTGGCCCGGGAGGAATATGGCCCACAGAGGCATCACATTGTGAATTGCAAATCAGCAGGCGGCCACCCCTGTTTGTTCATATAGCACACTGCGACTTGGTTGTCCGTCTGGATCAGCACCGACTGGTGCTAAAGCCTGTGGCGGAAGGCTCAGAGGACCAGAAATATGGCCCAAAGCTCCAGAAAGTTGATCTGCAACTGGCATTCCGCCCAAGACCAACTGCCTTATGTGCGGAGGTCCTCGCAGTGCGCACTCCAACCCAGCAGGGAGGCATCCATGGTTAGAACCTTCTGGGGGTGGGTGCCTGGAAGGGCATCCTGGCCTGAAGGTGGCAGGGAAGCTGCCACCAGTCGAGGGAGTCCGCCAGCTGGCAGGTAACTCTCATCCTTTCCTGAAGCATTCCCATAGCTTGTGCCCACTGGGAGCGGAGGCACCACTGAGCTGCCCTCATGTGCAGGTGGGCGTATGGGCAAGTGGACCGTGGAGGCCATGTGGCCGAGCAGGCAAAAAAGAATGTGAGCGGGTACCGATCGGTGGTACTGCATCTCTGCGGCTAGCACTGAGGTGTTCTGACCTTTCCAGAGGGAGGGAGACCTTGGCCTGGAGGATGTCTAGCTGAGCCCCGATAAACATCAGGCACTGGGCTGGGGAGAGGTGGGGTAGTTGATGACGAACCCCAGGTGCTGTAGGGTGTGGAGGGTGTGCTTGGTGGCGTGGTGTATGTCTGCAACCATACCTTCCCTTATGAGCCAGTCGTCCAGGTAGGGAAAGACAAAGGCCCCTTGGAGACGAAGATGGGCTGCGATCACCACTAGGAACTTGGTGAAGACTTTTGGTGAAGAAGCCAGCCCAAAGGGCAGCACCCTGAATTAATAGTGACCTCCTCCCACCACGAACTGGAGGTATTTTCAGTGGCTGGGATGGATCAGGATGTATGCATAAGCATCCTTCAGGTCTAAGGAGCATAGTCAGTCTCCCTGCTGGAGGTACGGCTGCAGTGTTAGAAGGGAGAGCATCTTGAACATCTCACTCACCAGGAATCTGTTCAGATCCCGCAGGTTTAAGATGGGCCTGAGGCCCCCTGTTCATTTAGGAACAAGGAAATATCTGGAGTAGAAGCCTTTGCCCCAGAGAATTTTAGGCACTGGCTCTACTGCCTTGTCCTTGAGGAGGCCTGCAAGCTCCGAGGGAAGCCCAGCCTGGTGGAGGAGAGGCCTGACAGGCTCTCCCAGAAAGTAAGATGGTGGAATCTGTCACAGGTGGAGGAGGTAACTCTCCCTGACAACTTGCAGTACCCAGGAATTGGTGGTGATGGAGGATAACCTGTGGGCAAACAGAGCCAGACGCCCTCTGTGGGCCGAGGTCGTGCCCAGGGAGTCAAAAACATCCTCGAGGCTGGGCCAGGGCCAGCACCTGGGTGTTAGGGGTTTTCTGCTTGCAGGGCCCGTGTTTTTTCCCCTTGAGCTGCTGGCCTTGCTGTGGAGCAGAGAAGGCTTGGAACTGTGCGGCATTGCCAAAAAACCCTTTCCCCTTGGGAAAAAGGGCTTCTTCTCCAGGCCCTTCTTGCAAGGATGCACCAAGGTCTTTTCAGAGGGTCTGGTCCTTGTCAGGAATTCAGTATCTATTTCAGCTGCTTTGTCTGCCATGGGTTTCCCAAAGAGATACAGGGGACATCAATGAGCTTGTCCTGCACCCATTTGCTCAAGGTCAGAAGACTGTAGCTAGGCCTCGCGTCAGGCTCCGATGCCTGCGGTGGCTACCCTGGCCGAGGACTTGAAGCCATAGTATGCTGCTCGAGATATGAACTTCGAGCACTCTTTGACCACAGAAGCTGGTGACTTGAATCACTGGAGAGGTTCCCTATCAAGGTCTGCCGAGAAACCGGCGAGCTCCCTCGCCAGCTCTTTGAGATATATGCCGATGCATATTGGTAGGATTGGACTTGGCAGGCAAGTATTGAACCCTGAAAGGCCTTTCAACTGAGGGGGATGAGGGTCCGGGCCTCCCTACTGGTGGCGGGCACCAACAAATGGGTCTTTTGACTCTAGAGTCTGTGCATGGTGGACTCAATGATCATTGAGTTGTGGGGGAGTTGGGTTTTCTGTAACCCAGGGCTTCAGCAGACTCTATACATGGAGTCGAGCTGTCTGCTTATTATGGGCACCGATGCCGGTGTTACCCACATACAGAGGTGGCGGCGCTCAGGAATCAGAGGGACGGGCACTGTGAGGGCCTCCTTTGGAGGAGCCTCATACTGGAGAATCTCCAGTTTCTCTATGTGAGGGTCCTCCTCTGCTTCGGTCTCGACTGCAAGGACCTTAGCAATTTTCTGCACAAGGTTGAGTAAGGCAACGACCTCAGGCAGGAACGGCGCCGGAACACTGGGGGAGGATGGGTCCGAGGGCACGTCTTGGTGTTGCTGAGTATCAGGGGACTGCTCATCCTCGGTCTTCCAGTTGGACTCGAAGTCCGAGGAAGAGTCTGAGGCTCCGCAGTTCCTGCGGTCGAGGCCCGCCATCTCCGGAGGACCTAGGGTCTGAGCCATGGGCACTGGATGGAAAGGACCAGTGTCCTGAGGAACGGGATGGGGATCTTGACTTCTGTCAATGGGTGGGTCTCTCAAGAATTGGCTCGACTTCCGAGGACACCCTCGATGTCGAGGGTCCAGTCAGGGCAGACAAACTGGAAGAACCGGACATGAATGCCCGCTGCTGGGCTACGAGGGCAGATATACTGCACTCCAAGGCCGCCATCCTGGTCTCCATGCTAGTTGGCCCTGCAGACTTCGACACAGGCACCAAGGACTTCAGGGCCAGCATTGGCTCTGTTGAGGGGGATTCCTTGATGAGGATGTCTTCCAGGGTCTGACACTGGTCACCAGCTGCCAACAATTCCTTCCGGGGCAGCTTGTGAGGCCACTCCCGCCCTGACCCCTTGGACTCACGCCTGGGACTGCGGGGCCTAGAAAGGTATTTTTCCACTTTCCAAGAACCGTTCTCTGGGGTAGTCTTTGAGGATTTCAACTTCTTGCGTTCCACCTCCGGGGATTTTCCCTCGGAGGACCTGCAGCCACAGGACTCAGAGGTGGCCCAGGGATCATGGGGCACCAAGGAACCAGAGGGGGCCCTGAAGTACGGTGTTGCCGGAGACTCCAACACAGAGCCGGACTTGTGAAAAAAACTTTTCCTGCTGCAGCTGCCGGCTCTTAATGGTCTTTGCGGTCATCGCCTTGCAAAGTTCGCAGTATGAGTTGTCATGGTCCAGCCCAAGGCAACGGAGGCAGCAGTTATGTGGATCTGTGAGGGACATCATCTTACTGCACCAATTACACGTTTTGAAACCGCTGGAGGCTATCATAAAAAAGGGGGCCCTGCCACCCGGGCACGGGTCCAGGGCTTGCGGCCAAAAAAGGGCGCAAATGCCAGTCAAGGAACACCTCGCGAAAACAAGAAAACAAAAAAGGATGAACCCGAGGAGCGACGTCAAGGTGAGCTGGCTTGGGGGGTGAGAAAGGAACCGGTATACATACTGGATAAAGCAAGAAAAAAAAAAGGCACTTTTTCCAGGGGAAACTGGACAGATGTCTGAAGGGCTCTGCGGAAAAAAGGAGACTGAGGCAAGATGGCACCTTTGTGTGGGAAGGGGACCACGCATGTGTGGTGCATCTCCCAATAGCTTTCTTTGAAATCTGGGGAGATGCTTCCACGAGGGCTCCGTGGCACCGAAGTCACTCATATATGAGGACTGACTTCCTGCTTGTTCCCAAAGAATGTATATGATCACGAATATACATCTTTGAAGCATCTCTTCAACAAAAAATAAATACTTTAGTTTACTTATGCAATAAAACAGAGTGGACTGATACTGTTTGATAATCACTTAATAATGAATGCCCAAGCTTATCACAAGGTCTGCAAGTGCAGAGCTCTGGAAGGAGCGCTAATGCATGTCATCCCAGGTGAGGAAGTCACTGCATCTTCAGAACTGTGCTTCCAGGTGGGAAGGTATAGAACTGTCATTACTATTGGTTATTCAGTCATTAAGAAAACATAAAGGATCACTTGACAATCTTCCTGCTGGTTAGAACGATGGCACCTTAAGCACCAACTATACAGGATTTTCAATAATCCTAGAGAGCAAACAGCTGTTATGATCCAATGTGGGTACCAATAACATAGGAAGGTGCAGGAGGGAAGTGCTGGAGACTAAATCTAGGCTGATAAGGAGGAAACTCAAATCCAGGGTGAAATTCTCAAAAATGTTCTCTGAAACTATGCGCAGGACCCCAGAGGAGGCATGAGCTCCAAAGTTTTAATGCATGGCTAAGACAATGGTGCGGGAAGGAGGACTTTAGAGTCATTCGGAAATGAGACACCTTTTGGGAAGGAGAGCGCCTATTCTGTCAGGACAGTCTTCACCTTAACCAAAATGGAATCCAGTTGCTGGTGCTAAAAATTACCAAAGAAAAATGATATAGCGTACTTTCTAAACTAGATCATAGGGGAAAGCAGACAATTGCTGAGCAGCACATGGCTCTGAGAAGGGTATTCATAAAAGATACCATTCAGAAGATACTAAAGTATCCTGATAATGGTGAAGTAGAAAAAGTTGATTCCAAATTATCTGAATCAACTGCTCAGTAAGTGGATATTGCATGCAAATGGCAAAAGTCTAAAACACAAGACAGAAGCGTTAGAGTATATGGAATAAGATATAAGTACTGATACATTAGGCATCTTAGTGATGCCATAGTATAAAATATATTGAAATGAAAAAGCAGATAGAGATGGCAGTAGCACAGTTCTTATATATTAAGGATTCCATAGGGTTAAGCAGGATAAAAATTCTGCAAGAAAAAGTGCACTTTGGAATACCTATAAATATAAACTACATGCATGATGGTAAAGAAAGCATAGTTACTCACCTGTAACAGGTGATCTCCGGGAACAGCAGGAATTTAGTCCTCACATATGGGTATCATCGGTACCGACGGAGCCTGCGCGGGAACGCTCCCCAGCGTCCAATTAGAACACTTTTGGGAGCATCCCACAGCGCCTGCGTGCTGCCTTCCCGCCTTTCCCAACTGCCTCTTTCCAGTTGAGTTTTAGAGCTGAGACAAAGAGAGAGAGCGAGGGAAAGGAAAAGAGAGAGATAGAGAGATACAACTCCTAGGGGAGGTGGGTGGGTTGTGAGGACTAAATTCCTGCTGTTCCCGGAGATCACCTGTTACAGGTGAGTAACTATGCTATCTCCAAGAACAAGCAGGAATGTAGTCATCGCATATGGGGACTCCCTAGCTTTAGGTGCCAGGGAGAGACCCCAGAAGTTGTGTGTCCCTGAGAAGGGCTCCACTTTCCCCCATGGATCTCTGGCATCCTACCAGGGATGGTGGGTAGGAGTTGATTAGGTATGGAACAGGTGTTTGAGAACAGCCTGACCAAACAAGGCATCCCGGCGGGAGTCCTTGTCCAAGCAGTAATGGGCTGTGAAGGTATGAACCGAGGCCCAAGTGGCTGCTCGACAGATGTCGTCAATAGACACAGAGTTCAGATGAGCCATTGAGGCTGCCATGGCTCTCACATTGTGAGCTGTGACATGGCCCTCCAGAGAAAGGTTCTTACTCTGATAGGCGAAAGAAATACACTGAGCAATCCAGTCAGATAGTGTTCTCTTGGAGACTGAAAGTCCCAAATGAGAAGGATCAAAAGCAACAAAGAGTTGAGAGGACTTTCTATGTTGCTGTGTCCTTTGTAAGTAAAAAGCTAGAGCTCTTTTACAGTCCAAGGTATGAAGATTCCTCTCTGCATTTGATGCATGAGGTCCTGGAAAAAAGACAGGTAGGTAGACCTCTTGGTTGAGATGAAAAAGGCGAGACCACCTTAGGCATAAAGTGTGGATGAGTCCTAAGGACTACCTTGTCATGATGGAACCTTGTATAAGGTGGATTAGCTACTAGTGCTTGCAATTCACTAATGCGGCGTGCTGATGTGATTGCAATGAGAAAGATAACCTTCCAAGAAAGGAATTTCAAGGAGGTGGTAGCTAAGGGTTCGAAAGGTGGCTTCATGAGCTACCCAAGAACCAGGTTCAAGTCCCATGCCACCGGAGGTGGTCTAATGGGAGGCTTAGAAGGAGGCCTCTCATGAATCTTGCTATAAGAGGATGAGAGGAAATAGGTTGTCCATTTAGAGGTTTAAGAGAAGCTGCAATAGCACTCAAATGGACTCTTACTGAATTTGTCTTAAGGTCTGCATTAGACAAATGGAGGAGATACTCCAGTAAAGATTCCAGAGGTATAGCAAGGGGGTTAAGACCCTTTTCTGAACACCAAATAGTAAACCTTTTCCACTTGAAAGCATAAGAACGTTTAGTGGAAGGTTTTCTGGAAGCATAAAGAACATCTTTCACTTGCTGAGAAAGATGAAGATCTTGGAGATCTAGGCCTTCAGCAACCAAGCCCTGAGATGCAGGGACTGGGGATTGGGATGCCATAACATCCCGTTCTCCTGAGATAGGAGATCTGGAGCAGACCCTAACTCCAGGGAGGGAGCTTGAGAGAGATGTAGAAGCAGAGGGTACCACACTTGCCGTGGCCAATGTGGTGCTATGAGGATCATGTGGCCTCTGTCTCTCTGAAGCTTGAAGAGGGTTTTGGGAATTAGGGTAATGGGTGAAAAGGCATACCGGACGTCTTGACCCCAGTAAAGGAGGAAAGCATCCCTGGCCTGAGCTCCCTGAGCCAGAATTCTGGAACAGAACTGGGGAAGTCTGGCATTCCACGGACTTGCAAAGAGGTCTATGTCCGGGGTTCCCCAAAGTTGAAATACCCTGGTCACCTGGTCTGCATGCAGAGACCACTCGTGTGGAAGGAGAACTCGACTGAGTCTGTCCGCCCAAGAGTTTTGAATACCTGGAAGATATACTGCCAGCAGATGAATCTGATGCTCTCTGGCGAGGGCCTATAGTCGCAAAGCTTCGTTGCAAAGCGACAGAGAGCCCGTTCCCCACTGCTTGTTCACATAGAACATGGCTACCTGATTGTCCGTGTGAATGAGGACTGTCTTGTAGCTGAGCAGGGAGTGGAACACTCGCAGAGCCAGGAAAATTGCTCTGAGTTCCAAGAGATTGATATGTAGACAACTCTCTTGTGGAGACCAGGTGTCCTGGGTGGAGAAGTCTTGCAGATGAGCTCCCCAACCCTTTGGAGAAGCATCTGTTGTGAGAGTTGCTTGGGGTAAGGGTTGTTGGAAGGGGCACCCCAGCAACAGATTTTGAGTGGACCTCCACCATTGGAGGGACAAATGAGGCGACTTGTGTTTGCTATTTTGTCTGACAGGCACCCTGATGCCTGGGTCCATTGGGTGGATAAAGTCCACTGAGCTGCCCTCATGTGGAGGCAAGCATATGGAACCACATGCACGGTGGATGCCATGTGGCCCTGCAATTGCAACATTTCTCGAGCAGTTAGATGAGGCTTTAGCACTGCTTGAGAAGCTAACTGCACTAAGCGAAGGCAACGGGCCTGGGGGACATAGGCCCTTGCTCTTGTGGTATCCAGAAGAGCTCCTATGAACTCTAAAGATTGAGTGGGAGTCAGACTGGATTTTGGGATGTTTATTACCAGCCCTAAATACTGGAGGATACGCATTGTGCAGGATAGAGAAGTCTTGGCCTCTGACTGTGTTGGAGCTCGAATGAGCCAGTCATCCAAGTAAGGGAAGACGAATATTCCCAGAGTATGGAGAAATGCTGCTACCACAGCCATGCATTTCGTGAAAACCCTTGGAGCAGAGGCCAGACCAAAAGGAAGCACCCTGTATTAGTAGTGCTTTCCTTGAAAAAGGAACCGAAGGAACTTTCTGTGGGTTGGATGGATGAGTACATGGGTGTACGCATCCTTGAGATCTAGAGAACAAAGCCAATCCTGACTCTGAAGGTATGGAAGCAGAGCACCGAGAGAAATCATCTTGAATTTCTCCTTGACAAGGAATTTGTTCAATTCTCTGAGATCTAATTTTCTTTGGGATAAGAAAATAAGGGGAATAGAACCCTGTGCCCTGTTGATGAAGAGGCGCTTCTTCTATCGCCCCTTGGGCAAGAAGAATGGCAACCTCTTGACCTAAGAGGTTGATGAGAGGTGTCGGAGAATTGAACTGCTTCACTATTGTGTGAGGGGGCATGCTTGAAAAATGAAGTTTGTACCCCTCCTCTATGATGGAGAGTGTCCAATGCTCTGCTGTTATTTGTCCCCATCGAGGGGCAAAATGACATAACCTTCCTGGAATGGTGGACGGTTCTGGTCCTTCCAGAACCAGAAAGGCTAAGTTCTCTAGCTGAAAGTCAAAGGCCCTGAGGAGGCTGAGGCTGCTGAACTGGTGGAGGCCTAGCAGCTTTGCTTTCTTCTGTTTGGGTGGTTGCTGACGTTTGGTTGAAAACTGACCTGCAGAAGATGCCTGCTGAGTATAAGCAGGATAAAATCTTTTCTTTTTAGAAAAAGGTGTTTTCTTGAACAACTGCTTTCTAACAGGATCAGCAGTGGACTTGGATAGTCTATCCAAGGTGGAATTTTCAGCATCCATTTCATTGGCTTTTTCCTGCCAATCTTTCCCAAGCAGGTTCTCACCAGTACAAGGGATATTTCCCAATATATCTTGTACCCAGAGCTCTAAATCAGATGCCTGGAGCCAAGCAATTCTACGTGCACCTATGGCAATAGCCGAGGTTCTGCTTATACACTCAAAGCAGTCAAAGGCTGCACGGTTAGAGAATTTAGAGACATCTTGGGCATGTTTGACTCAATTGAGAACGTCCTGTCTTTTATCCTCAGAAATGAAAGGACTTAAAGTCTGTAAATTATCTGTGACCTCCTTTAGGAACATTCCCATGTAGAGACTATAGGAACTGACTCTTGCAGCAAGCATGGAAGCTTGAAAGACTCTACGTCCAAAAGCATACAGGGTTCTGCATTCACGTCCTGGAGGATTAGAGGCATGTCTTTTTGCACTTCTAATCCTTCTCATAGCTGACTCCACCACAATAGAGTGGTGAGGAAGCTGAGTCTTATGGAACCCAGGACAAGGAGGGACACGATACATAGTATCTAACCTACGAGAATGAAGAGAGGTGGTAAGAGGTGTTTCCCACATCCTCAACATGAGATCATATAGAATCTCATGAATGGGTAAGGTAGCTGCCTCTTTAGAAGTTTTGGGATATTGTCAAATTTCCTACTCCTTGGCCCTTGGCTCTGTTTCAGGGGCCACAGTGATGGACAGGCCCCGAGCCACCTCTCTGATAAATTCTTGGAAAGACATGTCCTCTGGACGAGACATCCTGCATTTAGGGGAGGACGACTCCTCTGGAAGAAGTATCTCTGCATCGACAGAACTTTCAGAATCCTGCAGAGCCCGATACCCGTACCGACCAAGGTCGGTACCGGAGAATCGGTACCGGAGGGCATCGTAGGACAGAGTACCGGCATAGCAGACACCGATGCCAATGTACCGGTGCCGATACTGGTGCCGGTGCTGGTGCTAGTGCCGGTACCGGAGGAGTTGTCTGTCGCGGTACCAAGGGCGTCGATGCCGCAAGGAAAGCCGTCAGATTGCGTTCCATGCTCAGAATTCTCTGGTCCATGGACGCCGCCAATGCCTGGAAGTCGGTACCAGTGGAAGCCACCGGTACCCCAGAGCATGGCACCAGGAGATCTGTCGAGGCCGAGCCATCTAGAACATCCTGGAACCTCGATAATGCTTTGGAAGCTGAAGCCTCCCGCCGGGGTAATTTTGCCGGTGCAGAATCCTCGAGGGCAACGCCAGAGGCATCTCGATGCTTAGAAGGAGATCTACCCTTCGAGGACTGGCTGGATTTATGTTTAGTTACCTGAGATCCACGGGAGGAAGAAGCAGCCCTGGAAGACGTCGATGCCACCGAAGCTGCATCAGAGGGAAACAGGGTACTGAGCTTGGCAGCTCGGTTCTGCCGACCTCTTTTAGACATCATGGCACAGGACATACAATCCGTGATGGAGTGGTCAGGACCTAATCATTTTAAACACCATTCATGGGTGTCGGTGACGGAAATGGTACGGCCACACTTGGTGCACTTTTTAAAACCTGAGGCAGGTTTTTCCATGTTAAGGAAGGTTTTTGGCCTAAGGCCCAAAAAGGCGGGTGCACCTGAAGAAAATAAAAAAAGATATATATATTTTTTTTTTTTTTTTTGAAATAGGAAAAGAAAGACCAGCGGTACCGGTAGAGCGTCAAAGAAGGCAGACGCGACCACAAAAAGAAATAAAGAAATTCTTCTGCGGTGACAGGAACATGACCTGCTGGCTCCGCGGAAAAAGAAGAACTGGAGAGAGGCAGTTGCGAAAGGCGGGAAGGCAGCACGCAGGCACTGTGAGATGCTCCCAAAAGCGTTCTAATTGGACGCTGGGGAGCGTTCCCGCGCAGGCTCCGTTGGTACCGACGATACCCATATGTGATGACTACATTCCTGCTTGTTCCTGGAGATTATAGCAGTAGGGGTTTACTGCTTTCCACCTGACCAGGATAGAGAAATAGATTTTGAAATGCTAACACAAATTAAACAGGCTCCCAAACATGGAAATGCAATAATAATACAAGATTTCAATTACCCAAATATCAGTTTGAGAGACAGCCTTATCAGAGTATGCCACGGAGTTTAATGGGCAGGTTTACTAATGTGCGCTAAATATTGATGCATGGTTTGCTGCATGATAAGTGCCTCACACTAAAAATCCCACACTAACTGGGAGGCACACAACTGTGGGGGAATAGACTGTTTAGGGGCAGAATAAGGGCACTGATTCCACATCATGGTTATGGTGGGTGTTTTGGTGTGCACTAACTGTGAATGTTGCCGTTAGCGTGGGTGCACTTAATGCTACTTTAGTAGGTGATGTTAAGTGCACCTGTGTGCCAATTAATTCTGTGCTGCATGTTAGCAACAATCTAACAGCAGGGGGACAGACGCACATGCTCCCTAAAGTTAGCGCTCTCCTCCCTACTAGTTTCACAGTTCAACACACACACTACTGGCGTGCCCCTTAGTAAGCATGCACTTAAGTTCCTAGATATTACAAATAATTGCTTCTATGGGCAACTGGTCCTAAAACTAAAAAGGAAATCTGGCATGCTACTATAGACCTAAGTTTTCAGTGCAATATAGAATCTGATGCAAGGGATAATGGTGGTGGAGCTTCTTGGCAATCAAATTTTTATTATTTATTTATTTATTTTTATTATTTATTATTTTATTTAGCTGCATTTATATCCCGCTTTTCACCGGGTCAAAGCAGTTGAATCTGAGATAATCACTGGAGAGAGAATAATGAATAAGACTACAGTGGTAGCATAAAACTTTAAAAAGGGAGACTATCATAAAATAAAGAAACTAGTTAGGACGAACCTAAAAGGAACAGCTAGAAAGGTTGAAAAGCTGCATGAGGCATGAAGACTGTTTAAAAATACCACTGGAAGACCATATCAAACCTATACCAGAGGTTAAAAAAGATCAGAAGAAAAAGCATCTGCCAGCATGACTAAATGGTAGCTTTAAAGAATTTAATTTAATTTAATTTGGCAAACTAAATATTAACAAATCACTAGGACTTGTGATCTAGATTGGTCATTGTTGGAAACAGGATACTGGGTTCAAAGGAACCTTTTGGTCTGACTCTGTATGGCACTTCTTAGGACCTGATGGTATTACACCATGGCTCTAAAGGAATTCAGAAAGGAAATTACAGACCTGCTACTAGTAATCTATAATTTATTTGTATCTGTGGACTGGAGGGTAGCCAAAGGCCTCCAGGGATTACTAACTACAGACCAACAAGCCTGATACTGGAGCAGGGTAAAATGATGGAAGCTACTCCTAGATATATGGATAAATATGATTTAATGGTGAAGAGCTCATATGGATTTGCAAAGAGGTTGCATCTTACTTATCTATTAGAATTCTTGGAAGATGTGAATAAGTACATGGATAATGGTGGACCAGTTGATGTGGAAGATAATCCTATGCAGTTATGGTCAACATTATTAGTGCCCTTGCATTTCACTATTACTACTATTTAGGAGTGGAGGAGTAGCCTAGTGGTTATAACACTGGCTTGGTAACCAAGCAACCAGGGTTCGATTCCCACTAGCACTCCTTGTGGCCTTGGGCAAGTCACTTAACCCTCCATTGCCTCGGAAGAAAGGCCTGGCAATCTACTTCCGGTGACACTGCCAAGAAAACCCAGGAGCTTCTGGGTCGCCAGGAGTCAGGACTGACTTGAAGGCACACATTGCATTTTTACTACTATTTAGCACTTATAAAGCGCCACGCACGCAGCACTGTACAAACATACAAGAGACAGTCCCTGCTCATTAGAGTCATGCTCGTCGGAGCTTACAATCTAGTCGAGACAATACAAAACAATAGTCAAATCGGTGCAAAGCACAATATGGTCTTTACAACTCAGTCATGAAAATTGACGGGAGACAGGTTAAGATAAGGGATGGAAGTCAGGATCTGAAAGCGACTGTGAAGAGGTGGGTCTTCAACCTGGACTTGAAGAGGGCCAGAGAGGGTGCCTGGCGTATAGAGAGAGGTAGGCTGTTCCACGTGTGAGGGAGCAGCAAGGTGAAAGGAGCGAAGTCGGGAGTCAGCGGTGCGAGTGAAGGGCCTAGAAAGAAGTAGTTTGTTAGCGGAGCAAAGTTGCCGAGAAGGGATGTAGGGAGAGATGAGAGGTATTGAGGGGCTGCAGAGTGAATGCATTTATAGGTCAGCAGGAGAAGTTGGAATTGGATGCGGAATTAGATAGGGAGCCAGTGAAGTGACTTGAGAAAGGGAGTAATGTGGGCATGGCGAGACTGGCGGAAGATAAGTCGAGCAGCATAATTTTGTATATATTGAAGGGGAAGGAGATGGCTCGCGGGGAGAACAGTAAGGAGTAGGTTGCAGTAGTCGAGGCGAGAGGAGATTAAGGAGTGGATGAACGTTTTGGTAGTGTGTTCAGTAAGGAAGGGGCGGATTTTGCTAATGTTGTAGAGAAAGAAGAGGCAGATCTTAGCTATGAGCTGGATATATGTGGAGGAGGAGAGAGAGGTGTCGAAGATAACCCCCAGATTGCGGGCTGAGGGAACAGGAAGGATCGTAGATCCATTCACAGAGACTGAGAAAGGGGGAAGAGGAGGGGAGGCGTTGGTGGGAAAAACAAGGAGTTCAGTCTTGGCCATGTTCAATTTTAAACAGCAGTGAGACAGCACAGTTACTTACCTGTAACAGGTGATCTCTGGGAACAGCAGGAATAAGTCTTCACATATGGGTACATCGGTACCGACGGAGCCTGCGCGGGAACGCTCCCCAGCGTCCAATCAGAAAGCTTTTGGGAGCATCCCTCAGTGCCTGCGTGCTGCCTTCCCGCCTTTCCAACTGTCTCTCCTCAGTTGAGTTTTATAGCTGAGACAAAGAGAGAGAAAGAAGAAGGAAAGATAGAGAGATACAACTCCTAGGGGAGGTGGGTGGGTTGTGAAGACTTATTCCTGCTGTTCCCAGAGATCACCTGTTACAGGTAAGTAACTGTGCTATCTCCAGGAACAAGCAGGAATGAGTCTTCACATATGGGGACTCCCAAGCTGAGATGCCGGGAGCCCTAGCATGTTGGAGATTGAAACATGCTATACCTCATATGGCCAGGCATCCTGAGGATGGAGGGTAGGAGTTGAAAGAGAGGAGCTGTAGAAAACAGCTAACGTAAGATAGGACTACAGGCAAAGAGTCCTTGTATGTAGGAAAATTATCATGAAATATATTGAAAATAAACAATTGCAATATAAACCTCACCTACTGGATTGCAGAAAGTAGAGAGGCTGATGGAGTCTACTGGGGAGCCAGTAGAGGAATCTTCAAGGTGACCTCACTGAAGTGAAGGTGAAGGTCAGAATCTGGAAGTGACAGGTGACCCCAGGATTTAACTGGGGTAGTACAAAAACGGTAGGTCTTTGGTGGGAAGCTTTATGGAAAAAGCTGAAAACTCTTTTGGCTACAGAGTTATTCACAGTGAGGAGCAAAAGAGAAAGACTGACCGATTTGGACAAAACTGGCCTAGTCCTTGAGGGAAGAAAGGATATGGAAAAAAATCCGTATTCCCAAAGAAAGGACAGGTGTCTGAGGAGTTGAACCTCAGATCTGCTGAAGATCCACCATGTCTTCCGTAACTGGTGAGAGGTAGGAAGATATTGGAGCATGGAGCTTCAGGGATACTTAAACCTAGGCTTATGGTAAGAGCTGTCAGAACCACAGCAGCGGTTGTGTGCATAATACCCCCAAAATACTGTGGAACAGCATGAACATGGACAAGTCCACTATCTGGAACATATAGGAAGGGAAAAACCTTTATGAGGATAGACAGTTAGGGAGATAAGTATGTAAATACATATCTACCTATAATAAGTATCTCGACAGATACACATATATATGTGTATATATATATATATATAGCTATAGTGAGATCTAGAAGGGCATAACATATGCACACTTAGCTGACAGACAGATACATCTATCTCTCTCTCTCTCTCTCTCTATATATATATATATATATATATATGAATATATAGGTTTAAAGATAGATGCCTGCAATTAAGCAGACAGAGCTATGCATATTAGGACATTCACATGGAAGATGTGAAGAGGAAAGATTCATCTAAGAACAAGAAGGTGGAACCTACTTGAGAAGATATATAGAGAATCTATTCCCCCAGGGATGATGGTGAAGGAATGCTATCCAGTGAAATAACCAGGATGGTTACGTGAAAAAACAGAGGATAATATCAGTCTGTAAACAGCAAGTCCTGAGTCCTGTAGAACTCTAGCATGGTAAATGGACAAACGCATAGGATGAGATACCAGGTTGACCCACTTGAGGGACAAAGGGGGTATCAGGCGTTTTCTAGTTTAATATGTGCTGTCCATGAGGGATTAGGATACCATGAGGACAAGCTGCAAGGAAAAAAGAGCATATTCCTTGTAGGAATTGGATAACTCTTTAGACTTTCACGTGGAGAAGGCTTATGTCCTTTGTTTTAAAAGGAGATAGTAGGGTGTGAAGAACCCTCACAGTCATGGGGGATGACTGAGGAAGCCTTTTTCAACCATGATGGATAGTCATTAGAGAAAAAACTTTATGCTCTCTAGCAAGGGCCCATAGTGGAAAGCTTCTCTGTAGGATTGCAGAGAGCATTATGCAGGAGAATTGGGAGATAGAACTGGCTGATGGAAAAAACCAGCAGCCACGTCAACTATGCTGCCAAACCCAAAGGACTGGAGATGGCAAGGATAGAAGATAGTGTAATAAGCCTGTAGTGATAAGGATTATCCAAGAAAGATGTAAGTACTGTCTTGGAATCACTACTAAGGCCAGAGAGAAAGTGGTGGAAGAGAAGACTGGAACTTGTGGAAAAGTACCAGTAGTCAAATCACTGGAACTCCTGCATGGGCAGCTACTGAATAGGACAGCAGAGAGATTCTTTCTGTGTCAAACAGAGAGAACAGACTGAACAAGGAGAGAATGCTGTCCCTGTCTGATGAGCTGCCCAGACAAAAGAAGGGAGTTTACTCAAGAGAAAAAACTCCACAGTGGAAAGAAAGACAAGAAAGGGTAAGAAAGTCTTTCAGTGGTATGGTACCACTCTTACAGGGGAAAACCTGGAGAAGAGGGTAGAGATAGAAGAGCTGAAGAAGGACTTACCATATGGTAAAGTCCCTGGAAGGAAAAAATTCATGATGGTACAGAAAAACTATCATGTGATAGTTGTTAAACCTCTCTTCTTGTCAGGACAACCTGTGACCCATAGACATGAATATCCTGACAGCTCAGCATACCGAAGAGCAAATGGATGTCCTGAGAATAGGAATCCCTGTGTAGAGTTTTGAATGAAAAAACAGTGAAAAACCTCTGCTGAAAAGAAGTTAACTGTAGGTTATAAAGAGATTAATCAGAACCCCATGGTTGCTGGGTTTATTCAGCCTGGCTAGAGTTTATTTATTTATTTATTTATTTATTTACAGTCTCTTATATACCGCACTATTCAGCTCATTACAGTTAACATGTATGAGTTTACATATAACAGGGTATGAGTTTACATATAACAGGGGACAGAAACTTGGCTAACAGGGGTAAACTATTTACAGAACTTAATATATGGAGTCATAATCAAAGCAGTTGCATAGAAAATACAGTTCACTTCATAGGTTTGAGTATCCACATGGTGAGTTGCTTGTGGTACTGTAAATTTGACTGAGAATGGTATCGGTGGTGTCCTGAGGTTCTAGGGGATGCAGTCAGGATCTATCAGGTACTTGTTGAAGAGGTGGGTTTTTTAGGCTTTCCTAAACTGTGGTAGGTTCTTAATAGCCCGGATGTCATGGGGTAATTCATTCCAGTATCTTGGGGCACTGAGACTGAAGGCCCTGTTGGCTGTTGATTTGGTGCAGGCAGTAAGTGCCTTCGGGACTTTTAGGGAGTTTATAGCCGTGGATCTTCTAATTCTATTTGGGGATGTGGAATGGATGAGGGCGGTTACGGATGCAGGTGAGAGATTGTGAACAGCTTTAAAAGTGATTATCAAGGTTTTGAAGATAGTTCTTGCACGAATTGGTAGCCAATGTAGCTGTATCAGCAGAGGTGTCACGTGGTCGCTCCTGGAGGCTCCGTGGAGGACTCTTGCTGCCGCATTCATGGCTAGCTGCAGCGGGTTTAACGTAGATTGGGGAAGACCTTGTAATATTGCATTGGCATAGTCAAAATGAGGTATGACCAATGCCTGGAAAATCATCCGAAAATCAGTTGGTTCGAGGATGGAACGTAGATGCCTAAGTGAGCGAATCTTGTGGTAGACTGATTTGACTATGTTCCCTATGTGGGCCTTCATATCCAGGCGTTGATCTAAGGTGACTCCCAGGTATCGTATTGAGGATTTAGATTGCAGCTCAGCTTCTTTTACTTTAAGATATTGCGGTGGGGTAAAGTTGGGGTTCCTCGTGATGAAGAGTACTTCCGTTTTCTTATGTTGTATTCTGAGGTTTTGAGAGAGAAGCCAGTCAGATATTGCATTGAAACAACTCGTCAGTGGGGAGAGGTCCAGATGCTCGATGGAGAAAGGTATGTAGAGCAGGACATCGTCTGCGTATAACATGCAGTCAACATTGAAGGACCGGATAATATTACAGATTGGCTGCATGTAAATGTTGAACAAGAGCGCCGAGAGGGAGGATCCTTGTGGGACTCCTTGACTTTGGTGGAAAGGTTCAGAATTTATCCCTCCAGAACGAACATGTTGCCATCTTTCGGACAGGTAGGATCTGCACCATTCGAGCGCTCGTCCATTAATGCCTTTGTCAAGTTTGGATTCTTCAGACCAGGGCGAGGTTTCCCCTGCTTGGGAACATCTGAATGATGGGCAGAAGAGTAAAACCTCTTTCTCCTAGGGAAAGAAGGTTTGGTAGGGCATTTCCTACCTACTGGGGAAGGAGAAGGCTTAGGATCGCCTTCAGAAACAGGGAAGTCAGTGGAGCACTGAGCAACCTGATGTAAAGACTCCTTATTGAAGAGATTTTCTCCAGTGCAAGGAGTATTACCCAGTCTTTGTTGTGCTCATTTGTTCAAGTCTGAAGCTTGGAGCCAGGCTCTACGTCGTGCCCCTATGGCTATAGCAGAGGTTCTACTAACAGACTCAAAAGAGTCTAGGGAAGCACGAGTAAGAAACCAAGAGATATTTTGGCTATGACTAAGAAGCAAGGAATAGTCTGCAGCCTTGGGCTCTGATAGAAAAGGAGTTAAAAGAGATAATTTCTTTGTGACCTCCTGAAGGGATAGACTCATATAAAAAATATATGAGAGAATCCTTGTTGCCAGCATAGATGTTTGGAAGGTTTGACGTCCAAAGGCATCCAGTGTTCTAGACTCACGACCTGGTGGGTAAGAAGAGTGCTTCTTCTTGCTTTTCACCTTCCTCATTGCTGATTCCACTACAATGGAATGATGGGGAAGTTGAGTCTTTTGAAACCCTGGAGAGGGGGGCACCTGATATAGAAGATCAGTTGCTCTAGAAGGTGAGGAAACCCTTAAAGGTGCTTCCCACATTCTTAGAAGAAGATCCTGCAAGGAATGATGTAAAGGATGCATTATATTTTCTTTTTCTCCATAAAAAAGAGAGCCTTGAGCAGGATCATAGCCAGGGGTAGGAATAGCAAGGGATGTTGCTATATCCAGGAGAAAATTCTGAAAATAATGATCTCCAATGGGAACCGTCCCTGGACAGGCTAGATCTGAAGAACTAGCCTGGGCACCGGAGTAGCTACTTGAGAATGTAGGAATAGAAGATCTTGCCCGGTGCAGAAAAGGATCCCTAAGGGATGGATGCTGGTACTGCAGGTCATGACGTGAGACAGTCAGTACTGCATCGTCCATGCCAGGTATCGACTCCAAACTAGGTATAGAAAGGAGCGACTCTGGTGAAAGAAGCATGGAAGGAGCTGACCCCGATGTTACTGCAGGTACCGGCACCGATACCGGTAGCTGTGCCAGAATCGAAGACGATACCGACATCGAAGCAGTCATCGGAGGCTGCTCAGTTGGTACCGAGGAAACCGAAGGCCTTTGGTAATTACCCTCGGTACCGAGCATCCGGAACCGTTAAGCGTCAGATCTGAGACGTGTCGGTACCCAGTTTTACAGACTGGAAATCGATTCCAGACTCGGCATCGAAGGAAGCGAGTCTATCGATGCATGTCTAGAAGGTACCGACATCGGTGGTAGTATCGGCGGTGATGCCAATACTGGAAAGTCAATCTGGGATGTATCGACCGGTCCCGAAGGTACCGAGAAAACCAGATGACGATCCCTGGTGAGGAGTGGATCGCTCAACACCAGTGCCGATGCCGGGGTATCGGTACCGCTCGAAGCGGATGCCACCACCGAGCATGGCTCAGGTATGTTCTGTGAGGGGTGAGCCCCAGGAACAACCTGAAACCCCTGAAAGGCTTTGGAGACCGAAGACTCCCGCCGGGGTTTTGAAGCCAATGGATCCTTGAGGGCAAGGCCGGAGCCGTCATCATGCTGTGCATGAGACCTACCACTCAAGGATTGGCTAGTCTTAACAGACTGTTTGTGGGTTACCTGATCCTGTAGAGAAGAAGAAATGGTCGGTGCCCTGCCACTGGAAGGGAACTCGGTATCGAGGGAAACTCGAAATGGAAAATTTCTCATAATATTGTAGCCTAATGGCTCCGGAGGAAAATGGTCAGGACCCAAACAGTTTAGACACCAGGACTTGGAGTCTAAAAACAATACTGCACTACCACAGTTAAGGCACTTCTTAGGAAAAGAAGGTGGCGGCTCCATAATGGAGAGGCCTTAAAGGCCCAAAAGTTTAAAACTGAAACTGAGGGAAATAAATTCCCTGGATTAAAGAAAAAGAAAAGAAAAAACACCGGCGATACCGGTGGAGTCGGGGAGACAGCCGCGACCACAAGAAAACAAGAATTAAAGAAAACATTTTCTGCGGTAACAGGAGGACGTCCTGCCGGCTCCGCAGAAAAACGAAAACTGAGGAGAGACAGTTGGAAAGGCGGGAAGGCAGCACGCAGGCGCTGAGGGATGCTCCCAAAAGCTTTCTGATTGGACGCTGGGGAGCGTCCCGCGCAGGCTCCGTCGATACCGACGTACCCATATGTGAAGACTGACATCGCTGCCTGGATATCTCCAGGAACAAGCAGGAATGAGAGAGGCAGGCAGAGATCTTGGTCTGGGTTTCTGGAGAGATATTAGGTGTAGAGAGGTAGATTTGGGAGTCATCGGCATAGAGATGGTTCTGAAAGCCATGGGAGGAGATGAGCGCTCCAAGGGATTGGGTATAGAGAGAGAGAAAAGGAGGGGGCCTAAGACAGTTCCCTGGGGTACACCAACATGGAGCAGGGTGGGAGAGGATGAGGAGCCACCAGAGCATACCCTAAAGGAGCGATGGGAGAGGTAAGAGGAGACCCAGGATAGTACGGAGCCCTTGAAACCAAGCGAGTTGAGGGTGGTGAGGAGAAGATTGTGGTCAACAGTATCAAAGGCAGCAGAGAGGTCGAGAAGGATGAGGACAGAGTAGAGACCCTAAGATTTAGCCAGGAACAAGTCATTGGAGACTTTTGTAAGAGTCGTTTTGGTGGAGTGTAGGGGACGGAAGCCAGATTGTAGTGGGTCCAGGAGGGTCTGGGAGGTGAAGAAGTCGAGGCAGCGGCGGTGGACTGCTCGTTCTAGTAGTTTAGATATGAAGGGGAGAAGGGTCGATAGTTAGAGGGACAGGTGGGATCGAGCGAGGGTTTCTTGAGGAGAGGTGTGACAACAGCATGTTTGAAGTCAGCGGGGACGGTAGCAGTGGAGAGTGAAAGATTGAGAATATGAGAGATGGAGGGGACAACGGTAGGGGAGATGGGGTGTAGGAGATGGGTGGGGATAGGGTCAGAGGAACAGGTGGTGGGTTTGGAGGAGGAAAGAAGGAGTGTGGTTTCATCATCGGAGATTGTAGGGAAGGAGAGGGTAGAAGAGGAGGTGTGGATGGGGGGGATAATTGGGGACGGGGACAGGTAGATGAGGAAGTGGGGAATTAGAGGGTAATCTTATGGATTTTGTCATGGAAGTAGTCAGCTAGGGTTTGGGTGGAGAGGGAGGGCGGGGGCGGGGGCATCTTGAGGAGGGAATTGAGCGTATTGAAGAGGTGGCGAGGATCAGAAGCAAGGGAGTTAGTCAGATGGATATAGTATTCTTTGTTTGGCAAGTGCTATGGCTGACTGGAAGGAGCTAAGCATGAATTTGAAGTGTAGAAGGTCTTCTGGGGAGCGGGATTTGGTCCAGGCATGTTCAGCGGAACAGGCACAGATACATAAATAGCGGGTTGTGGAAGAAAGCCAGGGCTGGGGAACAGAACGTTGGATGGGACGTGGGGTGAGTGGGGCAAGAGTGTCGAGAGCCGAGGATAGTGCAGCATTATAAGAGGAGACTGCCTCGTCGACGGTCTTGGAGGACATAATGGAGGAAAGAGAAGGAGAAATGGTGGAGGAGAGGGCCAGGGGATCAATGTTATGAAGGTTTCTAAATAGGTCGGAGGAGACAGGACGAGGTAGAGACGGTGGGAGCTGAAGATTGAAGGTTAAAAGGTGATGGTCAGATGAGGGAAGGATTGAGTTGCGAATGTTTGAGGAAGAGGAATTAGAGAAGAGTATCAGGTCAAGACAGTGGCCGCTTGCTGAGGGGCCGACTGCCCGCAGGCATGTTGCGTACAATATCTTGAGAACTAATTGGAACTATTCCAAATGTATGTCATCATAATATTTTAATAGTGTGTTCAAAGGTATATAACAAAAAATAGCTGTCTATGCAACTCAGACATGGAATTTCTGAGAAAAAAGACAAAATATGACCTGGACAGGATTAATGGCACCCTCCACTAATATTTCGTTGCACAACGTTTGGCAGTGATGACAGCCTCCAACGTTTCCTATAGTCATCTATAAGTTTGGATGTATGTTTTGGGCCATTGCCCTGCTAGAGGACCCATGACTTTCGACCCAGATCTAGCTTTCTGACACTAGGTAGCACATTTTGCTCCAAAATACCTTAGCGGTCCTCTGACTTCAAGATTCCTCCAGTTCCTGAAGCAGCAAAATAGCCCCACAATATTATGGAACCTCCATCATATTTAACTGTAGGAAGGGTGTTTTTTCCTTATAAGCTTCACTTCTTCACCTGTAAATGTATAGAGCTGAAGTTTGGTTTCATCTGTCCATAGAACATATTCCCAGAAGGACTGTGGAGTATCAAGATTGGTTTAGGAAAAGATCAGGCGTGCCTTTTTGTGTCTGTCTTTGAGCAGGGGGCTCCTCCTTGGCCTTAACCCATGAAGTCCTTCTTTGTTTAGTGTGTGGCATATGGTGTGGGTTGGAACCACCATTCCAGATTGCTCCAGGGCAACCTTAAGCTCTTTGGATGTTGTATGTGGTGTTTTTCCAACAGTTCGCACTAAACTTCGAAGACTTCTTTGATTAATTTTCCTCTTCCCACCATGTCCTGGGAGGTTCTTGACAGTTCCATGAGCAGAAAACTTCTTAATAACATTGTGAACTATAGACACAGGAATCCCAAATTCTTTGGAGACGGCCTTGTACTCCTTTGAAGTTTTATGTTTGGTAATGTCGTCTTTCTGATGGTCTCAGGCAGCTCTCTTGTCTTCACCATTGTGAAAATGGAATGGGGAGTGAATGTGGCCATTTTAAACATTAGAGCCATCTTTCATTGGTTAATTCAGGTCATGTGAGTACTGACAATTGATCAAAGGTGCATCTAATTTTACTGCAATGGGAATATGTTTCTTCTATTCAAACTGATTTGAATTGCTTATAATAAGGATGTAAATAGTCATGTCCTGGCAATGCCCCAGTGTTTATACTATTTCCTTTTTAACTGGTCTTGTAATATTTGATTCTTTTATGTGCTAAATATGTGTGCATTTATAGTACAAAGTCAGTTCACTGGCCACATTTTTTAAGGAGATATTGGATATTAAGGGGTTGAACTACAAGAATGCAATAATGTTGACCACAACTGTAGAAGGACAGCCTTGGCAGGAAAGGCACAGACACATATGTTGCTATTATTTTATAAAGTCAACATATGCGCCTCTGGTTTTATACATCATCCAGGGAAAGTAGGCACACATAATTACATCTGCTCCAAGGTAGATTTAACTGAGTATGTATGTGCCAGTAAGAATATGTGTATAAGTGCCGATTCCACCCCTGTCGGGGAACACCTGTTTTAATGTGCTGATTTTTATGTACACCGCTAAGAGCTTGTATGGAGTGGAGTAGCTTAATGGTTACAGCACTGGCTTGGTAACCAGGAGACTAAGGTTCAATTCCCACTAGTACTCCTTGTGGCCTTGGGCAAGCCACTTACCCCTCCATTGCCTCGGAAGAAAGGCCTGGCAATCTACTTCCAGTCACACTGCCAAGAAAACCCAGGAGTTGCTTGGTCGCCAGGAGGCAGTATTGACTCCAAGGCACACTTTGTTTTGTTAAGAGCTTGAATGCAAATGCTGTATGTGTCATAAATAAATAACCATACACCTACATGTATATCATATAGAATTAGGCATTATGTTTCTATGTGGCTACTTTTTATGTGCATATATCCCAGGCAATGTTATAGTGCAGTCTGAAAATGGTTTAGACAAACCCTAGGAAAATGTTTTTCATTTTGCTTTAGCATGTATTTCTTTTTGTTTAACATACACTAAAATGAAATATAGCACAATAACATGGAATGAAAAAAATAAACAAAACTCAAGTTTTCTCCGCCATACACTTACAAGTTTCTAAAGAAAAAGGCAAATGCAATGTCTGTACACTCAATTGAAAATACATATGTTGAGACTGTTTCTTGGCTTAAACCTTATTGATATTGAACAGGGTGGGATTTGGAAGGGGGAATTCATAATTTTGTGAGTTTGGAGACAATTAAGGAGCTCATGCATCGTTTTGTTACAATTTATTTTTCTGATGTGACAAAATATAAAATCTGAAAATAAGCAAAACTCCATAAATAATTATTTGCTAGGTAGACTTGGGGAAAGCCATCTTTTTCCCTGGTAGCAAGCAACAAGAAATGCCCTAATGACCTGAATGGGCCACTGCTGGAGCCAGGATGCTGGAATTCAAGGAATCTTTGATCTGACCCAGCACTATATGTCTTATGATGCTTATAGGTGGATTTAGAGTGGGATATAAAATAGCAGAGAAAAAATCCAGGTAATTGCTCATGACACCACAAATTTGTGGCAATGTAACAATAACTGTCATTTGTAAACTTACCTGAAAGATGCTACCATCTGGTTATAGGAAAAATACTGGTGGTAGTCATGGTGTATGGAGTGACCACAAGGCTCAACATTGGCCCTACGAGTGTACTGATGCCCATAGAACCGAAGTTCTAGGTATTTTGCAAATGACATGGACCAGGAATCACTGGAAAGGGGAACAACTGGTGTCACCTAAAATTCAGCAGAATAATTCCATCAGATTATATATAGATATGAGAAGACTTTGAACACAACAGCTCACATAGTAACATAGTATATGATGGCAGATAAAGGCCAGTATGATCCATCTAGTCTGCCCAGTAAGGTGGCTAGAGTAGTTGTACCGCTGCTCCATGTGGGTCACCCTGCTCAATGTCTTTGCTTAGAGTTATACCCGCCACTCCATGCAGGTCACCCCCCACCCCTTTATTTGTTGAAGTATCAAATATATTTAATTTTGTTTTGATTTCATCCATTACCAAATTCATAGTATGAAAATTATAGCATCCTGTCTCATAAGTTCTGTCTCTTATTTTACATGATAAAGATGATCTTGCAACTGAGGGACAGCTCCTGAATTAGCAAGTCCAATTTAAACTGTGAATCTCAGGTCTGAAACAGTACAGACCACCTTCATGTTGAGACCTCACTTCTGTGGTCTAACTCTAGGATTTCAGAAGTAGTAGTTGCTAGAGATGCACATTTCCATTTCATTCTGTTTAATTTCATGTTAGCATGAGCTTAAACAAAACTGAATGAAATTTTAAGAAAAAAAGAATTTTCTCCCTTGTATTCCCACGGAAGCTGTTTGAATAATCATCTTCCAAAAAGCTTTCCAACTCAGAACAAACTGATCCATCGCCAGAAGACTGCTTGAAAACGCAACATAGTTAAAAATATAAGAATTGCTAAACCGTGTTTGATTTTCATATACAATGCCATCCATATTTCATATTGGTGCTGAAAGGACTGCGTCAATGTGGGGGGGGGGGGGGAAGAAACAGTTAAACACATCAGGTGTACGTTGCCATTTTTGTAGTGCTATTTTAGTTGTAGCAGGAGCTTTGACAAAATCTGTGTATCATGGTTAACCTAGATTAAGAAAAAGTAGCTACCTTCAGGGATCTACAAATCCCAGGCACAAGATCACCATAGCACCTAGAGCTCAGGGCACGTGGACAACAGCATAGCGGCATGGAAGTCGAGCAAAAAATGACATTCATAGGCATTGGAACGGGGCGGTGAGCACACCAAAATGTTGCTGCTATATGCCACAAGCATCGGCTCCCTATGCCTACCTGCATAACACAATAAATCCTCTACCAAGTGACAGGAGCCACCACTCTGCATATCTTCGACTGGCTCTGCAAGAGCTGAAAGGTGAGAGCAGGTGCTTCCTCTATTTCACATGATACAGGAAATATTTGTTCTCTGCTTTCAACTTGTACATGGTATTGGCGGTCAGAACTAGCCGAGGACAAGCAGAGTGGAAAAACAAGCTCCTGCCATTCTGCATGCGATATGGGAATGCTGCAAATGTAGAAATGGGATGATGCTGAAAACAGTGCTAGGAAAAAGGACAGTTGCTGAGTATATGGATGGGAGAAGGGACAGATGCAGAGCATAGGAATGGGAGAAGGGTGGATGCTAAGAGATGGGAATGGGAGAAGGAGTGTGAAGCTGGAACTAGAAGGGGTCTGACCCAAGAATGAGGATGGCATTAGGTGGCTTATAATGACAGATGGTGGGGGTTGCTAAAGTGGATGTGGTTGGGGACAGGTGGGAAGAGGATATGATGCTGAGGCTGGGAGAAGGGGATTTGAAGCCAACATGGGAGCATGTAGGAGAAGGAGGCTGAGGATCAGAGATGGGTCTGATGAAGGGAATAACCTGAAGGGCCTGGGGTGCACAGGTGGGCAGCCCTTTGGCCAGAGGCTGCTGGGCTGCATGGGGGCAGCCCATGGCCAGAGGATTAGGTTGCTGAAGTGCATGGGTGGGCGGCCCATGGTCAGAGACTGAAGCTATTGGGGTGCACTGGTGGGCAGCCCATGGCCAAGGCTGTTGGGGTGCATGGGTGGACATCCCGTGGCCAAGGCTGCTGGGGTGCATGGGTGGGCATCTCATGGCCAGAGGCTTAGGCTGCTGAGGTACACAAGTGGGCAGCCCATGGCCAGAGTATGAGGCTGCTCGGGTGCATGTGTGGTTGGGCAATGGCCAGAGGCCAAGGCTGCTGAGGTGCATGGACAGTCAAGGCAATGGCCAGAGGGTGCTTGGGCAGTCGTGCAATGGCCAGAGGCCAAGGCTGCTGAGGTGTGCATAAATGTTTTAAAAAAGTATTCCAATCCTTCTTTAGTGTAACGCCAAGATTATCAGTCTGGTTCCTAGATCATAAGAAAATTTGTCAAGACCTGACTTATTTAGGATTGTTTCCCTGATGACAGTGGTTCAATGAAGCCATGCATATGGACATCCAATCTGTACTGCACGTGTGAGAGAAATGTTTAGAAAATTTTTGAGTTTGCATAGAAAGAGGCATCTGTGTGATACCAAACTAATTGATACCCATAGCAAGATAGAAAGTAATAAAAAGCAACTCTCTCAAAAAAAAAAGGGGGGGGGGGAGTTGTGTGACTCCACTGATCTATCTTGGTGAAAAAATGAAATTACAGCAGATGGAGTAGAGGCACACCCATGAGCCTGCTAGTTAAGGACTACCCTCAAAAACAGTGGGTGGGATACAAGTGCAATTAGCAGCGAAAAATGTATGGGCCAATATTCAAAATCTTTATTTAGATAGCCATAGGGGGTTAGTCAGATAAGGGTGCAGAGAGGGATATTTAACGGTACTGTCCAGATACCCACAGATCACTCTGGAATGATCCAGTCAGTGCAGGGGTGGTCCAAGGGCAGCACCGGAGTTATCTGGATAAGTGCCAGCAATTATCCAAAGCAGGCCTTGACAAATTTTGTGGGGGTTTAAGAGCCAGTGCTAGTAGCCACAGGGCCGGCCCGTCCATTGAGCAAGAATGTTTTTTTGCACAGGGCCCCGTGTTTCAGGGGGCCCTGCTCAGCCCAAATAGATTAAAAAAAAGCAAACCGGCTGCTGCTGCCGCTGCAACCGTGGCAGCGGCAGAATCAAGCGTCCCGCCGCGGGGCTCCCCTGCCCGGCAAAGCCTCCCTGCAGCATCAGCTCCGGAGTCCCAAAGCGCGGGCTTTCAGAGCCGCAAAGGGAGAACTTCTCTGACCTCTCGCGGCTCTGTTAAGCCCGCCGGGGCTGATGGGAAATCCCATCAGCCCCGGCGGGATTAACAGAGCCGCGCGAGAAAGGGAAACTCTCACGGCTCTGAAAGCCCGCACTTTGGGACTCCGTCCGGAGCTGATGCTGCAGGGAGGCTTTGCCGGGCAGGGGGGGCCCCGCGGCGGGACACTTGATTCTGCCGCTGCCACGGCAGCAGCAGCAGCCGGTTTGCTTTTTTTTATCTATTTGGGCTGATGAGGGGAGGGGGGTTAGGACTGGTAATGGGCTATGGGGGGCGGCTAAGACAGGAAGTGGGCTGATGGGGGGGGATTAGGACTAGTAATGGGTTATGGGGGGGCTAAGACTGGAAGTGGGCTGATGGGGGGGTAGGACTATAAATGGGTTATGGGGGGGGCTAGGACTGGAAATGGGCTGATGGGGGGTTTGGAGTGGTAATGGGCTGATGGGGGGTTTGGAGTGGTAATGGGCTGATAGGGGGCTAGGACCGGTAATGGGCTGATGGGGGGGCTAAGACTGGAAATGGGCTGATGGGGGGTTAGGACTGGAAATGGGCTGACGGGGGGGCTAAGACTGGATGTGGGCTGATGGGGGGGGGTAGGACTAGCAATGGGTTATGGGGGGGTCTAGGACTGGAAATGGGCTGATGGGGGGTTTGGAGTGGTAATGGGCTGATGGGGGGTTTGGCGTGGTAATGGGCTGATAGGGGGCTAGGACCGGTAATGGGCTGATGGGGGGGGCTAAGACTGGAAATGGGCTGATGGGGGGTTAGGACTGGAAATGGGCTGACGGGGGGGCTACGACGGGAAATGGGCTGATGGGGGGGTTAGGACGTAATGGGCTATGGGGGGGGGGCTAAGACTGGAAACGGGCTGATGGGGTGGTTAGGACTAGTAATGGGCTATGGGGGGGCTAGAACTGGAAATGGGCTGATGGGGGGTTAGGACTGGTAATGGGCTATGGGGGGGCTAAGACTAAAAATGGCTGATGGGGGGGTTAGGACTGGAAGTGGGCTGATGGGGGGGGTTAGGACTAGTAATGGGCTGATGGGGGGTTAGGACTAGTAATGGGCTGATGGGGGGTTAGGACTGGAAATGGGCTAATGGGGGGTTAGGACTGGAAGTGGGCTGATGGGGGGTTAGGACTGGTAATGGGCTATGGGGGGGCTAGGACTGGAAATGGGCTGATGGGGGCTTAGGACTGGTAATGGGCTGATGGGGGGCTTAGGACTGGTAATGGGCTATAGGGGGGCTAGGACTAGTAATAGGCTGGGGGGGTTGCTAGGACTGGAAATGGGCTGAGTGGAAGGAGGGCTTGAACTGCAAATAGCTGATGGGGACGGGGGCTTGGAATGGAAATGGGCTGTGAGGGGAGGGAGCTAGAACTGGAAAAGGGCTGAGTGGGGGGGAGGGGGTAGGACAGGAAATTGGCTGATGTAGGGGCTAGGACTGGAAATGGGCTTTTGGGGGGTGCTAAGATTGGAAATGAGCTGTGGTGGGGGTTTGGATTGAACTGGGCTCATGGAGGGGCTAGGACTGGAAGTAGGCTCATGGGGGGCTTGCATTGGAAATGGGCTGAGTGGAGGGGAGCTAGGATTTGACATGGGCTGATGGTGGGGCTAGGAAAGGACTAGAAATGGGCTGATGCGGGGGCTGGGATTGGAAATGAGCTGATGGAGGGACTCGGATAGGACTGGAAATGGGGGAGCTAGGACTGGAAATGGGCTGATGGTGGGGCTAGGAGAGGATTGGAAATGGGCTTATGGGGGGCTAGGACTGGAAATGGGCTTATGGGAGGCTAGGACTGGAAATGGGCTGATGCGGGGACTAGAAGGGAGCGGATACTGGGTGGGGCTGGAAGTAGAAGGGAGCTGATGTTGGGGGAGGATTAGAATGGGATGGAGCTGGGAGAGGGAAATGGAGAGGGGAAAAATATTTTGTGTGGGAGGGAAGACAAATTGGCTGGATATTGGGAGAGTTAGTGGGGATTGAGGATGGAGGGGTAAAATTTGAGTGGATGAAATAGGAATGAGGAAAGAGCAAAAGGAGAAAGATTAGCATGTTAAAGCAGATGTAGAGAGAGAATGGAAAAAAACTAGAAGAGAGAAGAAAGGACAAATGGACAGCAGACGATGGAGAGTTAGCAGAAGACAAGAAGAAACCAAAAGAAAGTGGCTGGAGCAATTGCAACTGAAAAAAAATGCACAAAAGGTAGAAAAATATCTCTTTATTTTGAATTTATTAACTGGAATATGTCAGCTCTGGGAAATGTGCATCATTAACATCTGCACTTTGTTTAGTACAAGAGGAAATTAATTTATAGTTTTATTTCTACAGTGTTGTTGTACATTCCAAGTTTGGGTTTTGGGGTTCCCAGTTTAATTATTGTCTTCCTCTTTCTAAATTGTGATTCCTTGTTTGGTGATGGTCTATGTTCTGCATGTGTAATTGAGCTGAGGTATTCTGTTTATGTAATTCCTATTTGACATTGCCACTTGTTCTCTTTCCCCAATAGGTCATGTATTGTTATTCTCTGAAATGTATTGGTTTAATATTTGCAGTGTTTCCTTTTGATAGGTAGGGTATGGTGCTTTGTGAGCCCTGGTAGTGCTGTTAGGATACGGCGGGTTTGCTATGGGTTCTAAATGGGCAGTGTTTGCAATAGTTCCTAATGTGCCTGGCGGTTGGCACTGGATTATAGTAATGTAGAAATCTTTTAGTCTTTATCCATACACTCATTAAGAGGCATGTTTACTAAAAGTTAGTGTATGGTAACATTATGCAAATATTTATGCAAATGAGGCCCCGCACCGAGTCTCCGCACATGGCCCCGCACCCCCCTTGGGCCGCCCCTGAGTGGCCACCTCCAAGTTTTATGAGACCAGCACCAGAGTTCCTACACTATGCGGCATCGTTAGGTAACAGCTATAGAAACACAGAAACAGAGAAATATGACGGCAGAAAAAGACCACAGTCTATCTAGTCTACTCTTCCATATCAACCACTACAACAGTCCCCATTTTTCCTTTAGAGATCCTCTGTGTTTGTCCCATGCTTTTCCGAATTCAGATAGCTTCAGAGAGCAAGTTTCTGTGCCAATCTGTGTGTAGAATGTGGTGGTGGGTGCCTTTGTGTGGGTGAGGTTCAGGGCTGCGGTGCATGTGTATGTGTGCTGCAGAGCTTGGGAGCTTCTATCTGTGTGGTGCGGAGATGAAGGTGTGTGTGTATGTATTGTGGAGCTGGGGAACATGTCTGTCCTATGGAGGTATCATCTAGGGTGAAGGGAATGCATCTTTCGATAAATAGGCATTGTGCCCTTTTATCCCCCTGATTTCATCCCTTTAACCTTGCATTCTTCCTTCCCCCTCCAACCCTTCCACACTCTCTGTACCCATTCCAGACTCTCTTCCCCATCCCCCTCCCTGTTCCCCTAGCACATTCAACCCCCTGTCCTCCATTCCCTACCCCCCACCCTTTTCCTTTTGTTTCTTTTTTAATTACTGGCCCTTTAAGATTTTGTAGTTCACTCCACCGCCCAACCCTCCATCTAATTTTTTTGTTGTTGTTTTATTACAGGCCCAACCAGTTCTCATATTCTGCCCACAAGAAATGGGATCCCTGCAGGCAAGCCTGCTGCCTTCCAGGCCATGATCGTGACCCTTCCCTCTTGTTCTGCCCCTAGGGATCAAATCTCCCACTGGCAGAAGAGAAGGGGAAGGCTATGACCGCAGCCCAGATACAAGCTGTCTGCCCTATGGGGATCTCATCTCCTGCAGACAGCCAGCTTGCACATGTGCTGTGATTGTAGCTTTTACCTTCTCATCTGCCCGCATGGATCCCATATCCCGCGGACAGACAGAAGGGATCTTTGCAGTGATCAGGACTATCCCCCTTCTCTTTTGTCCATGGGATATGGGATCCCCGCGGGCAGATAGAGCTAGTCCCGGCTGAAATCGCTGCTTTTGGAAGCACTTGTGCCTGTGGAGGATGAGATCCCAATGACATAGCTAAAAAGACGGCAAAAAGAACAAAACATAATAATAGGACTGCAACTCCAAGGGGAGGAGGGAGGGTCGTGAGGACTGATTCCTGCTGTCCCTGGAGAACACCTGTTACAGGTGAGTAACTACGCTTTCTCCAAGAACAAGCAGGAAGTCAGTCCTCACATATGGGACTCCCTAGCTATAGGCTACCGAGAACCCATAGCTGAAAAATGGCTCCCTCTAGAAGAGCCGCAGCAGCTGTAAAAGGACGCAACACCCCCTGGTAGCCTGACACCAAAGGGTCGGAGTTGCCTAAACCTCAAATAGGTTATGGAGTACCGCCTGGCCGAAAATACTGTCCCGTCGGGACTCCCTATCCAAGCAGTAATGGGCTGCAAAAGTCTGGCCCGAAGACCAGGTGGCGGCCCGGCAGATGTCTGCCAGCAGAACAGAGCGGAAGAGAGCCACTGATGCAGCCTTAGCTCTGACACGGTGGGCTGTGACTCGACCCTGCAACGGGAGGTCGGCCGCCCTGTACACCCAGGCGATGCAGTCTGCCACCCAGGTGGACAACGTACGCTTGGAGACAGGTAGACCCAGCTTATTGGGGTCATAAGAGACCTTCGATGTCCCCGTGTACGCTCCAGGTAGAATGCCAACGCTCTTACAATCCAGGATATCCAGGACCGCCTCTGCCCGGCTGGCATGCAGCCTGGGAAAAAAGGTTGGAAGAACCACCTCTTGATTGAGATGGAACGAAGAGACCACTTTCGGAAGGAACTTGGGGTGGGTGCGAAGGACCACCCTGTTCCTATAAAACCGTGTGTATGGTCTATCAGAAACGAGAGCTTGTAGTTCACTCACACGTCTGGCAGATGTGAGTGCCACCAGGAAGAGCACCTTCCAGGAGAAGTGTAGATGGCACTTGGACATCGGCTCAAAAGGTGGACGAGTAAGCTGATCCAAGACCACATCCAACTCCCACTCGGTCACCGGAGGACGAATCGGGGGTTTTAGAAGTAGACCTCTGAGGAATCTGGACACCAAGGGGTGAGCCGAAAGAGGTTGTCCCTCCACTGGAGAGTGGTGTGCTGATAAAGCACTCAGGTGGACCCTGACAGAGTTAGACTTGAGGCCTAACTCTGAGAGATGAAACAAGTACTGCAATACCACTGGTACAAGGCAAGAAAAAGGGTTTTCGTTGTGCTGGGTACACCAAACCTCAAACCTACGCCACTTGAAGGCATAGGATTTGCTAGTGGACTGCCTCCTTGAGGCCAGTAACACTTCTTCTACGTTCCTAGGTAGGAGGAGAGGAGCTAGCACTACCCTTTCAACAGCCATGCCATCAGGTTGAGGGACCTGAGGTTGGGGTGCAAGAGAGAGCCCTGCTCCTGAGACAGGAAGTTGGGCTGCATCCCCAGCAGGAGTGGGGCTGCCACTGCCAGCTGAAGGAGAAGAGGAAACCAAGGCTGCCTCGGCCATCTGGGGCTACCAGAATGATCGAGGCCTTGTCCCAAAGGATTCTGAACAGAGTTTGGGCCACCAGAGGTGTGGGAGGAAACGCATATAGAAGGCCCTCTGACCAGGAGATCAGAAAAGCATCTGCAGCCACCCTCCGAGGATGTGGCGGTCTGGAGCAAAACTTGGGCAACTGATGATTCTGCGGACTGGCAAAGAGATCTATGGATGGATGCCCCCAGCAGTGGAAAACCTGCTGGGCCACTTCCAGATTCAGTTGCCATTCGTGAGGTTGGAGAATCCTGCTTAGCTTGTCTGCTAGGAAGTTCTCCTGACCAGGCAGGTAAACTGCTTTGAGAGACATACCCTGCCTGATTGAAAAGGAGCAGAGGTCCAGTGTCTCCTGACATAGGATACGAGACCCTGTGCCTCCCTGCTTGTTCACGTAGAATATTGCTACCTGGTTGTCCGTCTGCACCAAGACAGACTGATGTGCAAGAACATGACAGAAGGTTTGAAGAGCGAGGCGAATTGCCCGCAGATCTAAGAGGTTGATTTGGTGTGTAGTCTCCTGAGGAGACCACAGCCCCTGAGTGCATGATCCCTGGCAATGGGCTCCCCAGCCCAACAAGTATGAGTCTTTTAGGGTTTTAGTTCAGTTTAATATTCTACCTTTTACATGATTTGGACACAATTTTAAATTCATATGTTTTTTTAATACACATGAACAGTTTTACTTTTGTGGGTTATTTATTTACCAATTAATCTACATGTTTACATATTCTTAGAAATAATTACTAGTTTTATCACATGTGTGTTAATTATTTATTTAATTACTCATTTATTGGTATTAGGTATTAAAACATTATTAATGTCCAATCTATTTATTATTTATTTTAGTGGCAAATGCCTTTCATTTGACAGAAGGTTCTTACAAAAAGGTATCGGTCAATATATTTATATGTTTTATATATGTCCTCCTCATCTCACTCTTGTCTATATGTTTCATTTCATTTAGAAAATGTATCGTATAATATGTATTTATATGTTTTATATATATGTCCTCATCTCAATCTTATTTATGTACTTTTTATTTATATGTTTGATTATAATTTTAACACAATCCTTGATAGATGATTGTATTTGTATTTTTAAATTTTATTTGTTCATTTATTACATTATTATATATGTTAATGGCGTTTTTGGTTACAATTTTAATATGTATAATTTTAATTATTTGGTTTTATTAACTTTATTGTATTTATTATTAATTTTTTGATTTCTGGTTTAATTATGATTGTGCTTTCTCGAGGTTTGCTCCCTCAATATATATCCCCCTGAGGAAGGCTGGGAGGCTGAATCACGAAATCAGCCCAGCATTTCAAATGCCTTTGCAAAAAATATCAATCTGAATAAAATATTGTTCTGAACGTGGGTGTAACTTTTGATAAAAGTTAGTACAGGGGGCGGAGCCTGATGTCCAGCGGGATGGTCGCATAACGCTGAGGCTCCCGAGAGGCCTACTCAGAATCCTGATTTAACACCTCATATACCTGGATCTTCTACTCTGATCTTGCCGGGGCACATTGGTGAGATGGCGGGGACCAAACCAACGCGCCTGGAATTTGGGTCTCCAGCGGCTTCTCACGGCAAACGTTCCAAAACTGAACCTCCGTCCCCGCAGAAGGGGCCGGCCTCGTGCGAGGGCCCCGAAATGCAGCAGGAAATCCTCGAAGAGATTAGAGGGGTCAAAAATCTTGTGCAGGCAAACGGGGAAGCACTCCGAGCGCTGCGGGACGATTTTGGTGTGCTGCAAAGCAAGCTAGAAGGGCTTTCTTCGCGTCAAGACAAAATGGAGAGCATATTGGACTCCCATGCGGCCCGGTTGTCCCAACTCGACAAAGTTGAACGACAGGTGCGGGCCTTGCAGAAAAAGGTGGAAGATGGCAATAATAGAGCGCGCCGCAACAACATACGACTCGTGGGCATCCCGGAGGGAGCGGAATCGGGAGACATGAAAGAGTTTTTATGTAAAATCCTCCCTTCCCTGCTCCAAATCACCTTTATCAAAGATTTGGAGATTGATCGCGCTCATCGTGTACCCACCAGCATAACGCTCAACAGGAAGACCCCGCGGCCTATCATTTTTCGTCTATTGAGATATCAACACGTGGAGCAAATTCTAAGTGCTTCTCGGGCAAAGGGCCATATGGAGTTTGAGAGCCACAAGATCTCCTTCTATCCCGACTTGTCTAAACCCACAGTCGACCGCCGAAAGCGCTTTCTGGAATTTCGGCCGAGGCTTCAACAACTGCAAGCACGCTATGGCCTGATGTACCCGGCCAAGTTCCGAGTCACGCTTCACAATCAGACAAGAACATTCGAGGACCCAGATCTACTAGCGGAGTTTTTGGATTCCAAAGAAGCCGACTTGATACGCTGACTTCCAGAATATTCCTTCAAGCCTCCTCATACCCGCTGTATCCGCCATATTGGATCTGCCGCAGCCTAACAAAGAGTCTGGCGTGGGCAGTCTGTTGCCTTACTCTTGATGGTATATGTGACCCGTCTCCATCTACCCACAGTAGCCTCGATGAGTATCAGAGACAGTGTTCTTATGGACTCTGGTGTTTCTTTTCCTTTTTTACATGTCTTCTATTTCCTCTCTAGGGCCTCCTCCCGCAGACACATGGTCGCCATATTCTTTGGGGGTTTTGCTTCTTCTCTAAGATACGTTGGTACATACTTTTCCATATGGGGTGTATTAGCCAGACTACTCGGTGATTATGACATTGTTGTACAGATTCTGTTTATGTTCTATGTTATCAAGCGCCCTGCCCTAAAATGTCTATTACCGATTGATGGCACCATGTAAGATTTTTTCATTGAACGTAAAAGGCATCAATAATCCGATAAAACGGAAGAAAATCCTAAGCTACCTCAGTCAGGAAGCAGCGGATCTGATTTTTCTCCAAGAAACGCATTTAAATTCGAAGGAAACTCTTAAACTCAATATCAAACCTTACATGGTGGGCGCTTATTCCCCAGCCGTTTCTAAGAAATGTGGGGTTGCCATACTGGTTAGGAAATCTTTGCATGCTACTGTTATTGCGACCAGCTCAGATACAGAAGGTAGATGGTCTAGAGTTCACCTCAAGATAGGTAGTCTAGAAGTTACATGTCTATGCCTCTACGCTCCTAATGTTGATGACCCTGCCTTTTTTGCTACCATTGCTCAGGTTGCGCAGGCTTCTGCTAATACTTCATTGATCATTGGGGGGGATTTCAATTTAGTCCTTGATCCCCTGATTGATAAACAGCCGCCTAGGACGAGTGGTCCCCCCAAGAGTCACGCCACGCTTACCTCCCTGATCAAGGATCTTGCTTTAGTTGATCTATGGAGGTTACTACACCCCAATGAGCTTGACTTCACCTTCTTCTCCTCCCCTCATAAATCTCAGTCTCGCATAGACTTCTTTCTAGTCTCAAAACTGTTAGTTCCTCAGGTGGACACTGCAAAGATTCACTCCCAACATATTTCAGATCATGCTGCCATTTCCTTTCAATTACACACTTCTGCACCCCAGGGAAACTCGGGAGCCTGGTTCTTTGATAGAGCCCTGTTAACTCAGCCAGAGTTCCAGTCAGAAATTCGAGTCGCCATACGGGATTACTTCCATTTTAATCTACCCCAAGATACTGCGAATTGGGCTTGGTGGGAGGGCTTCAAAGCGGCCATTCGGGCAACGATCACTAGCTATCAAATCCGCCTGCGGAAACAACGTAAACAGCAGCTGCTCATACTAGATCAACAAATAAAAGCAGGTGAACGAGTTTTAACTTCCCGTACTGACCCATGTGTATTAATTCGATTACAGTGTCTCCGTTTTCAATATAATTCAATCCTCTCAACTGCAGCTTCTAAGAGTATTGAGCTTCAGCGAGGGACATATTATCGTGAAAATAACCGAGCCGGTCGACTTCTAGCCAATGCCTTGAAAGGTCAAAAAGAAGCCAAACGCGTTGCGGCCCTCCGAGCTTCACAGGGAGGGGGCATAGTGACCACAGACTCCGACATTGTAGAGCTCTTTCGGGATTTCTACACTCGCCTATATCAATCTGAATGTGAGTTCTCGTCAGAGACATTCGAGCGATTGCTTTCTGGCATTCAGCGGCCGACCCTCTCTGAAGATGATAGGGATGCGATGGATGAACCCTTCTCTACTTCAGAGATCCAATCTGCCCTAAAACGTACAGCCTCGGGCCGGGCCGCGGGGCCTGATGGTCTCCCGACCGAAATCTACAGAACGTTCAGTGCAGATTTAGTTCCCTATTTAAAACTCTATTTTACTGCCCTTGCGGTAGATACATCCTCTTTGGGATCCTTTTCTGCAGCTAATGTGGTTGTATTTGAGAAAGAAGGCAGAGACCCGCTACTGACCGCCAACTACCGTCCAATCTCCCTACTTAATGCCGACTATAAGATCTTCGCAACGGTCTTGGCCACCCGGCTATCTGACAGGATGGCTACCTTAATTCACCCCGACCAATGCGGTTTTATACCCGGCAGATCAACTGCTGACAATGCTCGGACCTTGTGCCATGTGTTATCTAGTGCTGCCAATCTCGCTCATCCATGGGTGGGTCTTTCCCTGGATGCCGAAAAAGCCTTTGATCGTCTAGAATGGCCCTTCTTGTTTGCAGTTCTCCGATGGTATGGCTTTGGAGAGGGCTTCCTCCGATATCTCCAAGTCATGTACACTCAACCCGTCGCCAGTATTTGTGTAAACGCCATCAAATCTCAGCCATTTAACCTCCAAAGAGGCACGCGTCAAGGTTGCCCCCTATCACCAATGCTTTTTGATCTCGCTCTTGAACCCCTAGCCCTCCTTATTAGACAGTCTGCACGTATTCGAGGTGTCCCCTTTAGTCATCGGGAGATTAAACTTTCTGCATATGCAGATGATCTCATGCTCTTCGTTTCCTTCGATTCGGTTCCAGCCGTCTTGGATTTGATTGACGGATACTCACAATTATCCGGCTATAAAATTAACTGGACCAAATCTGTAGCATTCCCACTGAACCGCTGGGTACATGAGGCTGACATGCAGGCCTTTCCCTTCCTTTGGCAATCCCGCATGGTGAAGTATCTTGGGGTCCATTACTGTTCTCCTTTAGAAGACACTATCAGTTTTAATGCCAAAGAGGTAGTCTCCAAAGTCCGTGAACTCACAAATCGTTGGTCTCCCTTATCTCTCACGTGGTGGGGCCGCTTAGAAACTGTGAAAATGATGATAGTCCCCAAAGTGAATTACATTTTAGAAATGCTGCCATGCTTACTTCCGTCACATACTTATAAAGATATAGAGGGCCTTCTCGTCCGTTATCTCTGGCAGGGCAAACCACCAAGGATAGCTAAACATAAACTACAGTCTGCAAAGGAACGAGGGGGTACCAGATTTCCTGATTTTCTTAGATATCATCAAGCCTTTCTACTTAAGCAAGGTGCCCGATGGCTAGATACCTCAACAGACCGCCGACCAGTTTGGCTTGACATAGAAGAGGAGCTTTGTAGCCCAATTCCGTTGACCCATCTCCCCGGTATGTCCTATCAAGTAGATACCCGCCATCCACCAATGATTGTCGATACTCTTGCGGCCTTTAACACTCTTATTCTATCACTGGGCCCGAATGTATGTCCTCAGGATGGACTCCCGCTATGGAATAACCCCAGAATTCAAGTCTTAAATAGAACAATAGCCTGGAAACCCTGGTACTCCAGGGGGATCTGGACACCCCAACAGCTTTTCTCTGCAGCTCATTGGAAAACCTTCTCTGACTTACAAAAGGAATTTGCGTTACCAGCGAAACACTACTTTCAATTGATGCAGCTTCAACACTGCCTCAAAAGTGCTCGAATCATGCCGCCCTCTGCCCCTATTGAGGATGGGCTATTAGAGACAGTTCACTCCATTAGTAGCACACATGGGGTAGCCTCTAACTTTTATAAAATAATTTGTCAGGGTACAGATATGGACACTTTTAGAGCTCAACAAGCCTGGGAGCGCGAACTGCAAACTACTATAACCCCTGTGCAATGGAGCGATTTTTGGAGTAAAGTAGTGCGGGTTTCCCGGTCTGCCTCTGTTACCCAAACTCTCTTCTTCTTTGCACACAGATGCTTTTATAACCCAGAAAAAATAGCCAAATGGAACCCAAATGCTAGGGACCTGTGTTGGTCTTGCCACACTGCTGTGGGAACCTTCGCTCATGTTATTTATGAATGTCCTCAACTGCAGGTCTATTGGGGGCGGGTCTGGGGTCGTATTCAATCTATCTTACACTTTCATGAACCTCTCTCTTGGAAGGTCGTGGGACTCCGCTCTGTGGCGGAGGTCCCCTCTCTTCCTAAGAAGGGTCGCTTTCTCCTTGATTTCATGCTGGGTATAGCTATATGCTTAATCACGAGGAATTGGAAGGATAGCTCTCGACTTACTGTCAATGAATGGTGGAACCTCGTCTGCTTATATAGTAAATATGAGCAGATACCTCGGAGAGCTATTCCCCATGTCCAAACTCACTCTTGCTTGTCTAAATGGCAGATGCTTAATGATTATGTACAATCTGCTCATTGTTCCAACATGCCTGTATAATGTGCACTCATCATGTTTTAGATCACCGTTAGGTTTTGTAATACAATAATGTAAGTACACGCCCGCTTCGGGAATGCTTAGTTTCTTGAGAAGAAGCAGGGGGGGAGGGGGGTGGTAGGGGTTTACTTTGGTGTATGTATTACACGTTATGTATTTGTCTTTGAGCTGTATGTCTTCCTTTCCTTTGTTGTTATAAAACGAAAATAAAGAATTTAAAAAAAAAAAAAAAAAAGTTAGTACAAAGTAGATCAACTACTTGTCAGCATACATCAGCATGACATTATGCTAGCATAGGCGTCATGGCTTGTTCCCAGACCTTGGATTTCAAGCAGCTTTGTTACTCTGGTGATGTCAGTCTCCAAACTTAATGAGGGTAGTTTACAAGATGAGATTAGCTCTGACCCCCTGGTGATGTCAGTCTCCGGGCCTGATGAGATTGGTCTGCAGCCCCTCCTTGCTAATCAAGTGATAGCAGATCTCAAACAAACCAAATTATGACAAGGGGAGGTGCTGAAGATTTTCACTATAAATACAGAGAAACACAAAAATATCGTTCTCTTCCTATTTCCATTGGACACACCTTACCCCCCCCTCCCTTCTGCTCTCTTCCTATTTTCATCAGACACACCTTACCCCCCACCCTCCCTTCTGCTCTTTCTTCTTCATCGGACATGAGGCTCTGACACCCACTTCTCTCTCTATATATATATTCTTCTTACTATGAGACTCTGACACACACTTCCCCACACCCTTCTCTCTCTCTCTTCCTATTCTCTCTCACACTTCACACATGCAGACACACACACAGATTCATTTATTTGTTTATTTAGTATAAATTTGTATACCGCTACTTCCAGCGATCAGCAGCGGTTTGATTACAGATTGGAAATTGTCAAATCATGACAGGAAATTTTTGAGGTATAAACACATTGATTAGACAGGAAAGCACAGCACACAGAGAACTATTTTACAGGGAACATGGGCTATGGAGGGTTAAGTGGCTTGCCCAAGACCACAAGGAGCACCTGTGGGACTAGAAACCCCAGTCCTTCCGGCCCAAGGTTGCTGTCCTCTAGTGGGATTTGAACCCCCGACCTTCCGGCCCGAAGTACCTTGCCCCAACCACTAGGCCACTCCTCCACTCCATTGAGGCACACTGAAGCAGCTCTGTAACAACAACTATATAACTCTGTTCTGTACCTATGTAATAAGCCTATTTCTATATAAAACTCTTTTTCCAAGTCACACCAGTTTTGGTAGTCTTATTTGTGCTGCTTACCCTACTGTCTCTGTGCAATGAACCCAGGACCAAATGGAGAGTAGCCGAAAGTAGAGAGCGGCGAAAGATTACATTTCCAGAAGATTACATTTATGGGGGCTCGTCTGGGAAGAAGATTACACTACTCAAGATCAGGAGTACACAATCTGTGGACTGAAGCAATCAACACTAAAATTGTTAATGTCCAGGTAATGTGCTTGAGCTTTAATTTTTAGTATTTGTTCAAGTCTTTGAATTGTAGAGGTTGCCCCTTTAATAACATAGAGATGCAACAAAGCAGCATCCAAGCTCAGCATGTGTGCGGGTTGCCTTTATTACTAAACTGAAGATAGATGCTGTCTTTCTTCCCATGAAGGAGAAAGCATAGCTACTCACCTGTAACAGGTGTTCTCCAGGGACAGCAGGAATCAGTCCTCACATATGGGTGACGTCAGCACCGATGGAGCCCGCGTAGTGAAAACTTCCCAGCTTTCACAGAAAGCTTTTGGGAGTTAGACCACACATGTGCAGTAACCTTCCCACCCAAGGGTGCCATCTTACCTCAGCATGATGACATAGCTTAATCAAGCAAAAAAAGGAAATCACGGGAAGGAGGGAGGGTTGTGAGGAAGGATTCCTGCTGTCCCCAGAGAACACCTGTTACAGGAGAGTAACTATGCCTTCTCCAGGAACAAGCAGGAAGTCAGTCCTCACATATAGGACTTCCCAGCTACACATCACCAAAAAAACCTGTAAAAAGCCATAGGCAACTGAAAAATCGAACTGTGAATGACAGCAGAGAGTGCTGAGTGACTGTAAGACCTCAGGGACAACCACAGCTTTGACCATGCAATCAATTCTCTGGTAGCCTGGACACACATAAGGGCTAGAGAGTAGGAATTAGAATTACTCTCCGAACATATGACGGAGTACTGCCTCGCCAAAGGCGCTGTCACACCTGGAGTCCTCCCTCCAGGGAGTAATGAGCTGAAAAGGTGTGAACCAAGGACGAGTTGGCAGCCCAACAGATCTCCAGCAGAGAGATGAAACACAGGGTCACTACAGAGGCTGCCATATCCACACATTATGGGCTGTAACATGCCGCTCAAGAGAAAGACCAGCCTGCTCATAGGCAAAAGAGTTGCAGTCTGCCACTCAGGTAGACAGGGTGTGCTTAGAGACTGCAATGCCAAGCCAGTTTGGGTCAAAGGAGATAAAAAGCTGCGAGGTGCGGTGATGGGCCTTAGTCTGCTCTAGGTTGAAGGCCAGTGCCCTCTTACAATCCAAGGTGTGGATAGCAGCCTCTGCCCTGCTCACGTGAGGCCGAGGAAGGAATGATGGGAGAATCACCTCTTGGTTGAGATGAAAGGCGGTGACCACTTTAGGGAGAAACTTGGGATAAGTGCAGAGGACCACCCTGTTCCCATGAAACCGGGTATAGGGGGCATGAACCACCAAAGCCTGCAGCTCACTGACTCGGCAGGCCAACATGAGCACCAAAAGGAAGATCACTTTCCAGGAAAGGTATTTGAGGTGACAAGAAGCAAGCAGTTTGAAGGGCGGAGCAATAAGCTTCCCAGAATCACATTCAGATCCCATGACACTGTGGGCGGGCAAATGGGAGGCCAAGTGAGCAAGAAACCCTCATGAAGCAGGTTATGAGAGTGGACATCAATCAGATGATGGTGCACTGAGGTGTACCCTGAGTGAGCTAGACTTTAGGCCAGCATTGGAAAGGTGTAGCAAGTACTGTAACACTGCATGCACAGAACAGGAGAAAGGGTTGAAACCCTTCTCCACACACCAGACGGAGAACCTACTCCAACTGAATAGGTAGGCCCGCCCGGTGGAATCCTTGCAGGATGCTAGCAAGACATCCTCTACGTCCCTGGGCAAGTGGAACTGTGCCAGGGTTGCCCTCCTCAGCAGCCAGACCGTCAAGGCAAGGGCTCTGAGGCTGGGATGCAGGAGAGCTCCGTCCTCCTGCAAGATCAAGTCCGAAGCGCAACCCAGGGGAACTGGGAGCACTTGGAAAGGCAGAGAAGCAGGGGGAACTACGGCTGCTGTGGACACTTAAGAGCAATGAGGATTATGGTGGTTTGGTCGAGCTGAACCTTGAGAAGAGTCTTGGAGATCAGGGGAGTGGAGGGTATGCCTGGAGTCCCTCCGTCCACGAGATGAGGAACACATCGGCCGCCACTCGAGAAGGGGCCAGCAACTGAGCGTTGCAGGGGCTGGCAAAGAAATCCAGAGCCCCACATCCAAAAGATGAGGCTAGCGACCAACAGGTCCAATCTCCATTCATGGAATTGAAGGACCCGGCTAAACCAGTAGAATGTCCTGACCAGGAAGGTACACTCCTTGCTCTCACTTGTAAATGTGCAGAGGTGAACTGCTTCCCAGCACAGGAGGTATAACCCAATAATCCCTTGTTTGTTGACCTAAAACATCGTCACTTGGCTGTCTGAACAAGAACAACCTGGTTCTCCAAATGGTGCCGTAACACCCACAAGGTGTTCGCAACTGCTAAGAGGCTCGAAAAAGTTGATTTGGTGGAGACTCTCCGTCATCAACTAGACAGCCTGGGTCCGCAGGCCATTGCAGTGGGCCCCCCAGCCCAGTTTGGAGGCTTCCATGGTTGAGGATCTTCTGAGGCGTCAGAGCCTGAAAAGGAATCCCCGCTGTGAGGTGCAGTGGCTGCTGCCACCAGATGAGGGATTCAGAGAGAGAAGCGATCATGTGGATCCTGTCCCCCAGGCGCACTGTCGCCTGAGTCTACTGAGTGCAGAGAGTCCACTGGGCCTAATGAATGCAGAGGTGAGCGTCGGGCATGATGTGCACTGTCAAAGCCATGTGCCCTAGGAAGTGCAGCAGGATGCGGGTCAAGGACATTGAGTGACTGCACGTCTGTGGGTTAGAGTCGGTGCAGAGGGTGGCTACTAAAATGGTTAATGGTCTTCACTATAAAGCATATGAGGACAGACTTAAAGACCTTAATATGTATACTTTAGAGGAAAGGTGGGACAGAGGTGATATGATTGAGACTTTTAAACACCTCCGTGGCATAAATACACAGGAGGAGAGCCTCTTTTGATTGAAAGCAAGCTCTGCTACGAGGGGACATAGAATGAGGGTGAAAGGGGATAGAGTCAGGAGTAATATGAAGAAAGTTTTCTTTATGGAAAGAGTGGTAGATGCGTGGAATAGTCTCCGAGTGGAGGTATTAGAGCTGAGGACAGTATCTAAATTAAAAAAAGCATGGAATCAACACAGAGGCTCTCTAAAGGAAAAAAGGGGACTCTTGTAGTGGTTGATATTGAAGGGCAGACTAGATAGGCCATGTAGTCTTTTTCTGCCATCATGTTTCTATGTTTCCATGGCCACCAGGCACCGAGTCCTGTCCAGAGGAAGAAAGGCCCTGGCCTGGATGGTGTCCAGGAGGGTCCCTGTGAACTCCAGATGCTGCATCAGCTGCAGATGAGACTTGGGGTAGTTGATGACGAAGCCCAAGTGCTCGAGAATGAGAATGGTATGACGCAATGTCTGAAAGACCTGGTCAACGGAGTCACCCTTGATGAGCCAATCATCCAAGTAGGAGAAGTCTAACATCCTCTGCAGCCAGAGGTAGGTGGCGACCACCGCCAGGCTTTTTGTGAACACTCTTGGGGCAGAAATCAGTCCAAAGGGTAGGACCCTGTCCGGGTAATGACGGCCTCCGATGGGAAAGTGGAGGTACTGCCGGTGGCAAGGATGGATCAGGATGTGGGTATAAGCATCTTTGAGATCCAAGGAGCATAGCCAATCTCCCCACTGGAAGTAAGGCAGCAACGTTCCAAGGGAGAACATTTTGAATTTCTCTTTCACAAAGAACTGGTTGAGATCCTGCAAATCCAGGATGGGCCGAAAGCAGCCTGTCTTTTCGGGAACCAGAAAGCAGTAGGAGTAGAACCCCTTGTCCCTTAGAAGTGATGAGACAGACTCAACCGCTTTGGCTGCGAGGAGGCTCTCAAGCTCCTGCTGCAGGTCTCAATGAAGAGGAGTCATGGGAAGTTCTCCAAGAAAGAACAGAGGGGGGTGTCTGCTTGAAGTGGAGGTAGTAACCTTCCCTCACTACCTGGAGGGCCAAGGCATCAGTGGTTATGGCGGTCCACTGGTCGGCAAAGAATGACAGGTGCCCCCTGTATGCTGATGCCCTCAACCCTGCAGGGGAAGAGAGGCCATGCTCGAGTTGTCAACCGACCCCCCCCTCCCCCAGGTTGCAACTGTGGTGCAGGCTGGGGTTTGGGGGCCTTAGACTTACAAGGGCCATGCCTCTTATTTATGTATTTATTTATTTAGCTAGCAGGTTTTATATACCGCATTATCATTTCAATCAAAGCGGTTTACATTGAAACTTAAACTGAGCACATTAAACAGGGACATTGATAACTTGGATTTTTCCTGAGGCAATGGAGGGTTAAGTGATTTGCCCAAGGCCACACGGAGTGCTAGTGGGAATCGAACCCTGGTCTCTGGGTTCCCAAGCCAGTGTTCTTAATCATTAGGCTACTCCTTGGCCTGCTGATCCTGTGAAACAGCTGGGTAGGCCGGATACTGGGAGTAAGTTCCATAAGCCTTCCTCTTCTTTGGGTAGAAGGGCTTTTTCCACGAAGCCTTCTGTCAGAAAGGCTCTGTGTTTTTCCGGGATAGCCTGGTTCTGGTCAAATACTCAGTCTCCAGCTCTGCTGGACTTGACAAAGAGATTCTCTCCCCCCCCCCCCACCCGCATGGGACATTGACCAACTTGTCCTGAGTCCACTGGTCCAGGTCCAAGAACTTTAGCCATGGCAGACGGCAGGCATCAATGCCAACCGTAGCTACTCTAACCACAAACTCAAAGTCATCATAGGCTGCCCACCGCCCATAGTACTCCCCCTCCACCAATCAGGCCCAACTTAAACGTACTTGCTCCTCCACCTTTTTCTTCTTAGGTCCCTCTCTCTGGAACCCCCTCCCCCTTAGTCTCTGCACCTCCTTTGCTTGATTCAAGATAGGCCTGAAAACACATCTATTCATTTAGCCTTCAATCTCCCCAACACCCCCTCTTGATTGTCTCCCTTTCTGCACACAACCTCTCCTCTTTCTGTCCTGTCAGATAATGGTGTTCTTTTCTTTCTTTCATTTAGCAGTCACTTGATTTGTATTGTTCACTACTTTTATGCTCCAGTCTAGTGACATATTTGGAGCACTCCTTGACAGTCGGATACCAGGGTCCGGAACCGCTGAAGAGGTTCCTCAGAAAAACCAGCTGAGAACCTGGCAAATTCTTTTGCCAGGTCCCTCAGGTACATGCTCATGTACAGCTGGCATGCCTGGATACATGCCATGAGCACTAAGCCCTGGTAACACTTCTTACCAAAGTTATCCATGGTGTGGGCCTTCCTATTAGGGGGCACCAAGGAAAGTGTCTTCTGGCTCCTGATCCTGCGCATGGCTAACTCCACCACCATGGAACACAAAAAGCAGGAGACGTTGGATGAACTGATGAATCTTTTAATGGTAAAGGACCCCAACGCGTTTCGGCAACGCCTTCTTCAGGGGAAATATCACTTGAACAACCAATAAAAACAAAATAAATTAATAATGCAAACAATTAAAACCAATTGGCATGATATAAAATAATAAGTAAACATGTGACAACTAGTAATATATATAAATAACCTAAAATAAATAAATAAATAAGTTAAATGCAAAAAACAGACAAACGCAGGGCTGAGAAAGCAGAACACAAGAGTGAAAACATGTACATACTGTAACATGATGATAAACAGAACAAAATGTCTATTAATAAAATAAATATAAAACGTTCAAAAGTTATTATACATTGGAGAATATAGCTGAGAACCTAACTAATATCAACCTTGTGTATGTAATAAATGAACAAAATGTACAATTAAAAGAAAAAGGTGAACAGTACAAAATAACTAATAAAAAATATGGTACCTAATGTTAACTTAAAAACAGGATACTTGCTGATATACAAAGAATTGGTAGTAATAACTTACTTAGTAATAATAACTTAATCAAAGTGGAAAGATGTTAAGGAGAGGAAGATCAGAAATCAAACACACACTATGATGAGATGACTGGCATGGTATATAGGAGTGGAGGAGTGGCCTAGTGGTTGGGGCAAGGTACTTCAGGCTGGAGGGTCGGGGGTTCAAATCCCACTAGAGGACAGCAACCTTGGGCCGGAAGGACTGGGGTTTCTAGTCCCACAGGTGCTCCTTGTGGCCTTGGGCAAGCCACTTAACCCTCCATAGCCCATGTTCCCTGTAAAATAGTTATCTCCAAGTTATAATGCCCTGTTCAATGTAATTTCAGTTTGTTCAATGTAAACCGCCTTGATGATATGAAAGGCGGTATATAAGAAATGTTAAATAAATAAATAAATAAATAAATACCATGATACAAATTGAATTTAAAAAAATGTCTAGAAAAAATGGGGCTACGTAGCAGATAATGCTACTTGGATATCCATATATGAACACAAGGGAGGAACTTCAATTGAGCATAAAAACTAATAAAATGTGCAATAGTATAAATATCCTAAAAAAAGGCTCAATAACCTGCAATATGCTATTGGGTCGTGTTACAGTGGCAAAATAAACGAGATAAAGCCGCAACGGGGTTAAGCCACAAAAATGTATTATATCCAAAAGCACATCGAAGTAGCGTTACTCGCAAAACCAATCAACCAAACAAGCAGGATTGGTTCGATGATACGAAAAGGAAAAAATATATTCGTGAAATTATTTACATGACACTTTAAAATGCCTTCATGTTGTAAAAAATCAATGCAAAAACCATGATTAGAGACGTTTAAAAACCAGCTAATGCAATTAAAAATGCTTGTATAATGAGTCTTGGAACCGAGTAAACAAAAATCGCACTTGAGAAACAAAATACTAAATTGTAGGTATGAGCACGTGTTGAACATTGTTGCACAATGAATAAAAAAATGAATAAAAATCTGGCTGTAGCAAACCTTGGAGTTATAAATGTAATTGTGCCACGAAACCGATTACGGAAGTATTCGGGCAGTCAGCGCGAGTGCTGAGGAACTTAGAAACACAAAGAATGTAATGTAGCCTGCTGTACAGAAAACAAATAAATATGCTATAAAAACAAGGGAAACTGTAGTACATGCCTTAGTGTATCATGAACAATTGCATTTAAAACTAAAAGTGTAACCGAGTGCTGATTGAAACAAAAAGCTAAAGGAACTCACCCAAGACGCTAGTTGCTGTGCGTATTTAGTAGAACAAACAGTGACTTAAAAAGACAATGATCTTCTGTCACTGTGGCAGAGAAGAATTAGAATACAATATAAAGGGAACTTATTAAATATATTATATACAGTGTAAGTAAGTAAGACCACCATTAATTGTACTGGATATAAGAAACAACGTATAATGTGTATTGGTAGAAAACCGCAAATGTAACTCATGAGACAAATGAATAGACAGGTATACTGGTCTGAGAGCGGACCGTCTAGGTTTAAAATGGTTGGAAGATGTGCTGCACAGAGCGCATTGAGAGCAAGTAAAAGAGGTAATCTAAAACAGACAGACTTAAAAACGCCGATTTTCGCGCCAAATCTGGGGTAACCCGTTCCTAGGGGAGGAGTTTAAATGCACACAGTGGATAGCAGAGCCTGCAGACTCGTTATGCAAGGAAAATCTTACAAAGTGGACAGTAACAGCACATAACAGACTAAAAGGCAGCAAGAAAAAATAAAAAATACATTGTAATGTTTGTGGTGTGAATAAAAATATATACATGAGAGCAAGAATGTAGTGCTGTATGTACGTGGAGATATCTATACACATAACGTACTAATTCTTTATGTTATAGAGAACAATCCCAGAAAAACTGTTAGATCTGCTTCCTGATTTAAACCATGTGGTTCTAAAGTGTTGAACTCATAAATAAAACGTTGTTCAAACTTGAGTAGAGTTTTATCAACATTGCCACCTCTCCAATGCGGGACAACTGTTTTAATAACTGCAAACTTAATGTCACTAATACTATGATTCTTTTCTAACCAGTGAGATACTAACGGTTTATCTGGCTGCTTTCTTTGGATATTGCTTCTATGCTCAATTATGCGAGTACGAACTTGTCTTAAAGTTTTACCTATGTATAATTTATTACAAGGACATTGAACCAGATAAATAACATTGGTGGTTTTACAATTCGAATAATGTTTTAAAAAAAGTTTAGGAGGTAAGGAGGTGCCACTCTTGTTTAAGAATGTCAACAATGGCTTTAGAGTGCATAGAAAAATGTCAAAGCACAGACAATTTTATCTGTAGAAATACGTGTTGTCTTGCCTAAAAGAGTAGAGCGGTCATATCTTTAGCATGTTCTTCAAAATCAGCAACGTCTGTACATAATCTTTTGATCCTTAAAAATTGACTGATTGGAAGATTCTTCTTGAGAGATGGATTATGGTAGCTGATTTTGAAGAACATGCTAAAGATATGACAAATAGGTTTTTGCAGCGTGGTTATCCTATATCATGTATCAAAAAAGCTTACCATAGAGCATGCGCCACTGACCGCTCTACTCTTTTAGGCAAGACAACACGTATTTCTACATTCTTGACATTCTTAAACAAGAGTGGCACCTCCTTACCTCCTAAACTTTTTTAAAAACATTATTCGAATTGTAAAACCACCAATGTTATTTATCTGGTTCAATGTCCTTGTAATAAATTATACATAGGTAAAACTTTAAGACAAGTTCGTACTCGCATAATTGAGCATAGAAGCAATATCCAAAGAAAGCAGCCAGATAAACCGTTAGTATCTCACTGGTTAGAAAAGAATCATAGTATTAGTGACATTAAGTTTGCAGTTATTAAAACAGTGGTCCCGCATTGGAGAGGTGGCAATGTTGATAAAACTCTACTCAAGTTTGAACAACGTTTTATTTATGAGTTCAACACTTTAGAACCACATGGTTTAAATCAGGAAGCAGATCTAACAGTTTTTCTGGGATAGTTCTCTATAACATAAAGAATTAGTACGTTATGTGTATAGATATCTCCACGTACATACAGCACTACATTCTTGCTCTCATGTATATATTTTTATTCACACCACAAACATTACAATGTATTTTTTATTTTTTCTTGCTGCCTTTTAGTCTGTTATGTGCTGTTACTGTCCACTTTGTAAGATTTTCCTTGCATAACGAGTCTGCAGGCTCTGCTATCCACTGTGTGCATTTAAACTCCTCCCCTAGGATCGGGTCACGCCAGATTTGGCGCGAAAATCTGCGTTTTTAAGTCTGTCTGTTTTAGATTACCTCTTTTACTTGCTCTCAATGCGCTCTGTGCAGCACATCTTCCAACCATTTTAAACCTAGACGGTCCGCTCTCAGACCAGTATACCTGTCTATTCATTTGTCTCGTGAGTTACATTTGCGGTTTTCTACCAATACACATTATACGTTGTTTCTTATATCCAGTACAATTAATGGTGGTCTTACTTACTTACACTCTATATAATATATTTAATAAGTTCCCTTTATATTGTATTCTAATTCTTCTCTGCCACAGTGACAGAAGATCATTGGCTTTTTAAGTCACTGTTTGTTCTACTAAATACGCACAGCAACTAGCGTCTTGGGTGAGTTCCTTTAGCTTTTTGTTTCAATCAGCACTCGGTTACACTTTTAGTTTTAAATGCAATTGTTCATGATACACTAAGGCATGTACTACAGTTTCCCTTGTTTTTATAGCATATTTATTTGTTTTCTGTACAGCAGGCTACATTACATTCTTTGTGTTTCTAAGTTCCTCAGCACTCGCGCTGACTGCCCGAATACTTCCGTAATCGGTTTCGTGGCACAATTACATTTATAACTCCAAGGTTTGCTACAGCCAGTTTTTTATTCATTTTTTTATTCATTGTGCAACAATGTTCAACACGTGCTCATACCTACAATTTAGTTTTTTGTTTCTCGTGCGATTTTTGTTTACTCGGTTCCAAGACTCATTATACAAGCATTTTTAATTGCATTAGCTGGTTTTTAAACGTCACTAATCATGGTTTTTGCATTGATTTTTTACAACATGAAGGCATTTTAAAGTGTCATGTAAATAAGTTCACGAATATATTTTTTCCTTTTCGTATCATCGAACCAATCCTGCTTGTTTGGTTGATTGGTTTTGCGAGTAACGCTACTTCAATGTGCTTTTGGATATAATACTTTTTTGTGGCTTAACCCCGTTGCGGCTTTATCTCGTTTATTTTGCCACTGTAACACGACCCAATAGCATATTGCAGGTTATTGAGCCTTTTTTTGGGATATTTATACTATTGCACATTTTATTAGTTTTTATGCTCAATTGAAGTTCCTCCCTTGTGTTCATATATGGATATCCAAGTAGCATTATCTGCTACATAGCCCCATTTTTTCTAGACTTTTAAATTCAATTTGTATCATGGTATACCATGCCAGTCATCTCATCGTAGTGTGTGTTTGATTTCTGATCTTCCTCTCCTTAACATCTTTCCACTTTGATTAAGTTATTATTACTAAGTTATTACTACCAATTCTTTGTATATCAGCAAGTATCCTGTTTTTAAGTTAACATTAGGTATCATATTTTTTTATTAGTTATTTTGTACTGTTCACCTTTTTCTTTTAATTGTACATTTTGTTCATTTATTACATACACAAGGTTGATATTAGTTAGGTTCTCAGCTATATTCTCCAATGTATAATAACTTTTGAATGTTTTATATTTATTTTATTAATAGACATTTTGTTCTGTTTATCATCATGTTTCAGTATGTACATGTTAGCACTCTTGTGTTCTGCTTTCTCAGCCCTGCGTTTGTCTGTTTTTTGCATTTAACTTATTTATTTATTTATTTTAGGTTATTTATATATATTACTAGTTGTCACATGTTTACTTGTATTATTTTATATCATGCCAATTGGTTTTAATTGTTTGCATTATTAATTTATTTTGTTTTTATTGGTTGTTCAAGTGATATTTCCCCTGAAGAAGGCGTTGCCGAAATGCGTTGGGGTCCTTTACCATTAAAAGACTCCTGCTTTTTGTGTTCCTTGGTACTGTTTGCAGGAGGCCTGCTCCTCCTTGTGTATCCTAACTCCACCACCATGGAATTGTGTGGTAGCTGTGTCTTTTGGAATCCAGGACTCTTGTTGACTTGATACATGGAATGGAGCTGCTTGCTCACAATGGAAACTTAACAAGTGACTCCCATATCCAGAACAAGCAGCGTTACAAAATAGATGGAGCAGGCACCGTGAGTGCCTCCTTGGGAGGGGCATTATACTTCAGGATCTCAAAGTCCTCCACAGTGAAGACCAAGGCCTTCAACATGTGCTGGATGAAATCATGGAAGGAAAGGTCCTCCAATGATACTGTGACAGAGACGCATCCGAGGGGACGTCCCAGTGTCGCTAGGTATCTGGGGATTCGTCATCGGTCTCCCACTCCAATTCGGAATAGGAAGAGATCTCGAGAACCCAACAGGCCTCATGCATACACACAGCCAGGGGCATCGATGGGATCCCGGGGCCCTGGAGCTCCAAATTGGAGGCACTTGTGGGAGAGACCAGAGGCCTCGAACGGGACCGGAAATGATGCTGGGAAGTGGCCCGAATCCGATATCGCCCCAGCACAGGCCGGATCTCCTCGGGCAACACACTCGCAGTAGAGGGACCAGTCATCGGGCCCGAGGAACCACGCATCAAGCCCTGCTGCTGGGCCAGTAAGGCAACGAGGCAGCGTTCCAAGGCCGCCATCCTGACCTCAAGGTCAGAAGACTCCACAGCCACCAGGTGGGTACCGATGGTATCGATCCTGGTGCTGGCTCTGTCAAGAGGGTTTCCTCGATGACAATGGCCTCAGAGGACCGATGCCAATCCCTCAATGCTGTTGGAGTCTCCTCCCGCTGGGACAGCTTTGAAGACTGCTCCCAGCCATCACCCTCTGCATCGTGCAGAGGACTCCAATGCTGGTGACCAAGCTTCTTACCCCGGTTCTGGCATCAGCCTTTGACACCACCACAAGTGAACTTCGATCCTTCCAGGGATGGCCCTCTGCAGATGATCCCCAGTCCGATGTCCCGCGACCTCGGGGCTCTGAGTGGGTGCGGCTGTCATGTGAGGCTGATGCCTACACGGCAGCCCCCAAGGGCGTTGATTCTGTGCTCGAAATTGGGGCTGAAGAGGAAGTCTTGTGGCCAAACAGCATCTCTCATATTGTGATCAGCTCCGAGGCACCACAAGCAGCTGTCGTGGGGATCCGTGTGGGACATGGTGTGCCCACAATGGTGACACTGCTTAAATCCACTAACCGAGGACATAGCAGGGAAAATGATACCAACAAGGCCAAACTCCAAAGTGCTGGTTAGGGAGGGTGTGAGAAAAAGAGTAGTTACTCACCTGTAACAGGTGTTCTCCAGGAGCAGCAGGAATCAGTCCTCACACATGGGTGACATCGACGTCGATGGAGCCCCTGCGGAGCATTTCCCCAGCTTTCTATGAAAGCCTTTGGGAATACTGCACGCATGCGCGGTCCCCTTCCCGCCTAAAGGTGCCATCTTGCTCAGTCAAATGACATAGCTAAAAAACAGCACACAAGAATATAAAATAAACTATGTACAACTGCAACTCCCAGGGGAGGAGGGAGGGTTGTGAGGACTGATTCCTGCTGCTCCTGGAGAACACCTGTTACAGGTGAGTAACTACTCTTTCTCCAGGACCAAGCAGGAAGTCAGTCCTCACATATGGGTGACTCCGTAGCTCTGGGCTACCAAGGAACCCAGGCTGAACAAGAGAACTCCCTCTAGTCCCAGCATCAAAGAAAGGCTTTTCACTGAAAGAACTTCCACCGGTAGCCCAACGGAGGGCTGGAGGGCAGGAGTTGCCTAAACCTCAAAGAGATTCCGGAGTACTGCCTGGCCAAAAGCACTGTCCCTACGGGACACCCTCTCCAGGCAGTAATAAGCTGCAAAAGTCTGGCTTGAGGACCAAGTTGCAGCCCTGCAGATGTCTGCCAACGGTACAGAGCGGAGATGAGCTACTGAGGCAGCCATTGCCCTGACACGATGGGCCGTGACCCGACCCTGCAAGGGGAGGTCAGCCGCCCTGTAAGCCCAGGTGATACAGTCAGCCACCCATATGGACAAGGTACGCTTGGAGACAGCTAACCCCAAATTATTGGGGTCAAAAGAGATGAAGAGCTGAGTAGCCCTTCTATGCCCTTGCATACGGTTAAGGTAGAAGGATAAGGCCCCTACAGTCCAGGGTATGCAGGACTGCTTCAGCCTGGCTTGCATGAGGCCTAGGGAAGAATGTTGGAAGAACCACCTCTTGGTTGAGGTGGAAAGAGGAGACAACTTTAGGGAGGAACTTTGGATGAGTCCTAAGGACTACCCTGTTCCTATAGAAGCGGGTGTAAGGCCTATCACAGAGTAGGGCCTGAAGTTCACTCACCCGTCTGGCCAAGGTTAAGGCTACTAGGAAGAGTGTCTTCCAGGAAAGGAAGCAGAGAGGACAAGTCCCTGTTGGTTCAGGACCTCATTTCTTCACATTCATTCGACCTCTGTTTCCTTACGGAAACCTGGCTAAAGGAGGGCGATAGTCCAGTCCTATCTAGCTCTCTTCCCTCTGGGTTCACAGCAATTTCAGGTTAGGGAGAGGCGGTGGTGGAGTGGCCCTGCTCCATCGCACGTCCATTGATATTGAGGAAGTTTCCTCCTCTTCTGTCCTGTGCCCTGAATCCCTTCTTCTTCGCTTTCGCTCCTCTCCCCCCCCCCCCTTTATTTTCTTCTCCTTTATCTCCCCCCTTCTTTGGACTGCAGCACGCTGGGATGCGGCTGTTCAAAGTATCTCGGATATCACTGTTCAGTTTTCTAATCTTATTATCTTAGGAGACTTCAATGTCCATGTTGATCACCCCAGCAGGCAGAGAGACCGTGCCTTTTTGAATCTATTACATGACATTCCCCTTCAACATGATGTACTCGGCCCTACCCATATAGCCGGACACACACTAGATTTGGTTCTCTCTCCTATCACGCTGTTACCAGTGATCTCTCCTCCTACTATGTTAGTGTCCCCTGGTCTGATCATTTTTGTATTCTCTTTTCAGTTTCTTACCCCTCCGTGGCACCTACAGATCCGGCTATACCCTCTCCTTTTACTTCTCTCCGCCGTCGTATTACCCCTGACACCCTTAATGCCTTCCCGCCCGCTTCCTCCCTTTTCCCACCAGATTTTGCTTCATTTTCCTCTGATAAACAGGTTTCCCTCTGGAACTCGCTTCTTACCAACGCTTTGGATGACCTTGCTCCATTTCGTCCTGTGTCTAATCACTCTGGTTCCGCCCATTCTCCATGGTATCATCCTGCTTTGCGCCTTCAGTGGACCCAACTCCGGCAATTACAACGTCAGTGGGCTTGCCATCCTTCCTCTGAACTACGTCTTCATTTCAAGCAGCTTTTTTCTGACTATCGTTTAGCCGTTCAATCCGCCAAGCGTGCCTACCATGCAGCTGAAATCTCTGATGCTGCGAACTCCTCTAGACAACTCTTTACAATTTTGCGTAAGCTCTCCAATGTTGGTCCTAACCGTCGGCAAGTGTCCTTGGTCCCTGACCCTCAGTCTCTAGCCACTTTCTTTTCCGGCAAGATTCTCAATCTGCGCTCATCCTTTTCGCATCCTTCCCCCCCACTGCCCTTGTCCCCACCGTATTCCCCCTTGTCTTCTGTCTCTCCTGTTGCACTGGCCACTGCCCATCAGTTGTCACCGCCCCTCACTCCACCAAATCTCGCTTTAGCTCATTCCTGATCTTCCTTTCACCCAGTCACTTCTGCTGAAGTACTACAGATGTTACTCAAATCTAGTAAGACCACCTCCCAGCTGGACCCGGTTCCGTCTCACTGGCTGACTGAGCCTTCTTTACAGCTCATACCTATCATCACTACTATCATCAATGTCAGCTTCTCATCCGGCCATTTCCCTTCATCCTGGAAATCGACTGTTGTCCGCCCTCTTCTGAAACAGTCCTCTCTTGATCCTTCTGTTCTATCCCACTGGCGTCCTGTTTCAAACCTTCCTTTTTTGGTCAAACTTCTGGAACGTTTTGTCTTCGATCAACTTAACTCTCACGTGGAATCTACTAACACCCTTCACCCCCGTCAAGCCGGCTTTCGTCACGGGCATAGTATGGAAACAGTTCTTCTGGCACACTTGAATGACTTGCATGTTGCTCATGATAACGGTGATATTACTCTTCTTGTTTCCCTCAATCTTTCCGCGGCTTTCGATTTGATTGACCATCAAACTCTTCTTTCTCGTTTGTCTGATGTTGGGCTCCATGGTACAGTCTGGCAGTGGTTCCGTTCCTTCCTCACAGCCCGCTCATTCTCTGTTCACTCTAATGGCCAGTCCTCTGCTTCCCTCCCTCTCACCTGTGGTGTACCGCAGGGTTCTGTCCTTTCCCCGCTATTGTTCAACATCTTTCTTGCTCCTCTACCCTTGTTGATCCAACAGTTTCCTGTGTCCTTTAATATATATGCCGATATTATCTTACTTTTTCATACTTCTCCACTAACCCTGGATATCACACAACTTAACTTTTGTCTTTCCCAGATTTCCTCTTGGCTATCACAGAATTTTCTGCATTTAAATCCATCCAAGTCCACAGCTATGTGGGTCTTGCTGAGTGGTTCCTGCCCCACTCTCGCCCCCTCGATTGGTTCTGTTTCTCTTCCTCTTGTATCATCCTTCCGATAACTCGGAGTGATTCTTGATCCCACGCTTTCCTTCCACCAACATCTTACTTCCCTTATTCTTCGTTCATTTGCTGCCCTACGACAGATCAGGGCTGTCCGTTACCTTCTTCCCTCAGCTTCCTTAGTCACTCTTGTCCTGGCCTTGGTCATAAGTCGCTTGGATTACTGTAATGTTTTTCTCGCTAATCTCCCAAAGTTTCAACTCCAACATCTACAACGTATCCAAAATGCTGCTGCCCGTCTTGTTACGTTCTCTCATCGCTTTGATATCACTCACATTCTTCTCCGTCTGCATTGGTTACCCCTCTGTTATCGCTTCCACTATAAATTCCTTATTTTGATTCATCGTGCTATTTACACCAATACCCCTCTATATCTTGCAGATCGGATCTCTCTTCACACCCCCTACCATCAGCTTCGTTCTATCCATGCTAAACGTCTGTCCCTACCCTCTCCGTCACAAGCTCATCTTGAACAAACCCGCCATGCAGCTTTTTTCTTTCTGGGTCCAGTACTGTGGAATGCACTACCACCACCTCTCCGATTGGAATCCTCGTATCCTCAATTCAAAATATTACTCAAAACTCATCTGTTTCAGCAAGCCTTTAATCTCTCTCCTGATGGTCCTCCCTGATGTTCTCATTTGTCGTGTGTGTTTGTCTACTTATAATTTGTCTTGTCCCCCCCTATATGGGCCTACCATCTTGTTGTACTCTTATGTTTTATGAAAGTCTTGGCCCATTTGTTTATTTTACTTGTCTATGCTTTTTATACTTCTACTTTCCTATTTTATTATGGCGTTCTTTTCCATGTTTTTGCATTGCTAACCTTTTATTGTACACCGCTTTATGTTTCGACGGAAAGCGGTCTATCAAATTTTAAATAAAGATAAAGTAGCCATCGGCTCAAAAGGTGGGCGAGTCAGTTGCTGCAAGACCCCATTCAACTCCCACTCAGGGGCTGGAGGACGGACAGGAGGTTTGAGCAAGGGCAAACCTCTGAGGAACCGGGACACCAAGGGGTGGACCGATAGAGTGTGTCCTTCCACCAGTGAGTGGTGAGCTGCTAGAGCTGAGAGGTGGACCCGAACAGAATTGGACTTAAGGCCTTGATTGGATAGGTGCAGCAGGTACTGAAGCACCACTGGTACAGCACAGGAGAAAGGATCCTCTGTACGCAGCTGACACCACACAGAAAACCTCTTCCACTTCAGGGCATAGGTTTTTCGAGTGGACTTCTTTCTAGAGGCCAGAACGACTTCTTCAACTTCAGGAGGTAGGCCCCAAGGAGCCAAAACTACCCTTGCAGCTTCCAGGCCATCAAATTGAGAGATTTGAGATTGGGGTGCAGAAGAGACCCCTGGTCTTGAGACAGAAGGTCGGGTTGCAACCCTAGAGGTAATGGAGTGTCCACTGCTAGCTGAAGCAGAAGTGGGAACCAAGGTTGTCTCGGCCACCTGGGGGCTACCAGAAGGACCGAGGACTGGTCCTTCAGAACTTTGAACAGGGTTCGGGCCACCAGAGGCATGGGAGGAAACGCATATAGGAGGTCTTGGGACCAGGAAATCAGAAAAGCATCTGCTGCTATTCTCAGGGGATGTGGTTGCCTGGAGCAGAACAGGGGCAGCTGTCTGTTCAGGGGACTGGCAAAGAGATCTATGGATGGAAGTCCCCATCTCAGGAAGATCTTCTGAACTACCAAGGGATGGAGCTGCCACTCGTGTGGCTGCAGAATTCTGCTCAACCTGTCCACCAGGTAATTTTCCTGGCCAGGGAGATAAACCGCCTTGAGCAACATGTTGTGCCTGAGCATAAACAAGCAAAGGTCCTGCGCCTCCTGACAAAGGAGCCTGGACCAAGTGCCTCCCTGTTTGTTCACATAAAACATGGCCACCTGATTGTCTGTCTGCACTAACACAGATTGGTGGGCCAGGATTTGAGAGAAAGTCTTGAGGGCTAAGCGAATAGCCCGAAGCTCCAGTAGATTGATCTGCTGCTGGGCCTCCCAGGGAGACGACAGGCCCTGAGTGCACTTGCCCAGACAGTGTGCTCCCCAGCCCTGTAGAGAGGCATCGGTGGTCAATACCACTGTGAACCCAGGTGGCGGAAAAGGCATCCCTTCCAGTAAGTTGGGGGGATGCAGCCACCAACGTAGGGAGTGCAGGAATGGTCTGGACACCCTTACTCTGTCTCTTAGGCTCCCTGTGTTACGCAGGCCTCATATGAAGCCTGGCATGGGATGTGACATGTACTGTTGAAGCCATGTGGCCCAGAAGCCTCAGGCAGAGCCTGGCGGAGACCAGTGACCTGCTGATAAACTGGTTTGCCAAGGTCATCAGTCTTTGGGCTCTGTCTTCTGGCAAGAAAGCGTAGTTACTCACCTGTAACAGGTGTTCTCCAGGAGCAGCAGGAATCAGTCCTCACATATGGGTGACGTCGGCACCGACGGAGCCCTCGCGGAGCAATTTTCCCCAGCTTTCAAAGAAAGCCTTTGGGAATTGCAGCGCGCATGCGCGGTCCCCTTCCCGCCAGTCTGATGACATAGCGAAAAGACAGCAAAAAAATTGCAAAAACTAAATCAGAAGAGTGCAACTCCAAGGGGAGGAGGGAGGGTTGTGAGGACTGATTCCTGCTGCTCCTGGAGAACACCTGTTACAGGTGAGTAACTACGCTTTCTCCAGGACCAAGCAGGAAGTCAGTCCTCACATATGGGACTCCCCAGCTTAAGGCTACCGGAGACCCTAAGCAAAAAAATGAGCTCCCTCTAGCTCAGCAGCACAGAAGGAAGGAATCTTCTCTGAGTAATCTCCAACCGGTAGCCCAACATCCGGGATGGAGGGTAGGAGTTGCCTAAACCTCGAAGAGATTACGGAGAACTGCCTGTCCGAAAGCACTGTCCCTGCGGGACTCCCTCTCGAGGCAGTAATGGGCCGCGAAAGTCTGGCTCGAAGACCAAGTAGCGGCCCGGCAGATGTCTGCCAATGGAACAGAGCGGAGGTAAGCCACTGACGCAGCCTTCGCCCGAACCCGATGAGCGGTGACTCGACTCTCCAACGAGAGGCCTGCCGCCACATAAGTCCAAGCAATACAGTCAGCTACCCAGATGGACAGAGTGCGCTTGGAGACAGGGAGCCCCAATTTATTAGGGTCGTAAGACAGGAAGAGCTGAACCGTCTTACGGTGCTCCCGTGTACGATCAAGGTAGAAGTTCAGCGCTCTTCTACAGTCCAGGGTATGCAAGACCCTCTCAGCTCGGCTGGAGTGAGGCCTGGGAAAGAAGGTCGGAAGCACCACCTCCTGATTGATGTGAAAAGGGGAGACCACTTTCGGAAGAAACTTAGGGTGAGTCCGCAGGACTACCCTATTCTTGTAGAACCGAGTGTAGGGAGGATCAGACACCAGGGCCTGCAGCTCACTAACGCGTCTAGAGAGAAAACGGAGAGGACAGGTAGCCATGGGTTCAAAAGGCGGGCAGGTGATCCGCTGTAAAACCACGTTCAGGTCCCAGTCAGGGGCTGGGGGCGCAATGGTGGTTTGAGAAGAAGGAGGCCCCGGGAGAACCGAGCCACGAGGGGGTGGCCGGAAAGAGGCCTGCCTTCCACCGGCACATGATGTGCCGAAATAGCACTAAGGTGAACCTTGACCGAGTTGGACTTGAGCCCAAGATTGGAGAGGGAAAGCAAGTACTGCAAGACCACCGACACCGGGCAGGAGAAGGGATCTTGAGACCGTTGAGCACTCCAGTTGGAAAAGCGACGCCAGTTAAGGGCGTAGGATTTCCGGGTAGAGGGTCGCCTGGAAGCCAGCACGACTTCCTCCACCTCCGGAGGCAACAGGAGGGAAGCAAGGACTACCCTTTCAAGCAGCCAGGCCATCAGATGGAGAGATCTGAGGTTGGGGTGTAGGAGAGACCCCTGATCCTGGGTCAGGAGGTCAGGTTGAAACCCCAGAGGCAACGGGGTATCCACCGCCAGCTGCATCAGAAGCAGGAACCACGGTTGCCGGGGCCACCGGGGAGCGATCAGGATCACGGAGGCCTTGTCCTGGAGAACCTTGAAAAGAGTTTGAGACACCAGCGGCATGGGAGGAAAGGCATACAGAAGGCCCATGGACCATGAGAGCAGAAAAGCATCCGCCGCCACTCGGAGGGGATGCGGTTCCCGAGAGCAGAATCGAGGAAGTTGCCTGTTCAGAGAACTGGCAAAGAGATCCAGTGTGGGGAGGCCCCACCGCAGGAAGATCCGTTGAACCACCAACGGGTCCAATCGCCACTCGTGCGGTTGGAGGATTCTGCTCAGTTTGTCTGCCAGGTGATTTTCTTGACCTGGGAGATAGACAGCTTTGAGGAGGATTCCCCGGCCGACGGCCCAAGCGCAGAACTTTTGTGCTTCCCGGCAGAGAAGGAAGGAGCCCGTGCCCCCCTGCTTGTTCACGTAGAACATAGCAACTTGATTGTCCGTCTGGACCAGCACAGACTGGTGAGACGTGAGGTGGGAGAAGGCCCTTAGAGCCAGGCGAATGGCCCTGAGCTCCAGGAAGTTGATCTGCTGGGCAGATTCCCACGGGGTCCAGAGACCCTGAGTACATGACCCCTGGCAATGTGCTCCCCAACCCAGGAGAGAAGCGTCGGTCGTCAGAACCTGAACCGGCGGAGGAGACTGGAAAAGCATTCCGAGCACTAAGTTGGGTAGGTGAAGCCACCATCGCAGAGAAGAGACTAGTGGGCTGGAGATGCGTACCGAGTCCGCCAGTCTCCCCGAGGCCTGACGCCATTGAGAGCGAAGGCACCACTGAGCCGGCCGCATGTTCAGGCGGGCATTGGGGGTCACATGGACCGTGGACGCCATATGGCCGAGCAGCTTCAGGAAGAGCCGGGCCGAGACCCGGGGATGGCTGTGAAAACGGCTGGCGAGAGCCATGAGCCGTTGAGCCCTGTCGAGCGGCAGAAAAGCCCGCGCCTGAAGCGTGTCCAACCTGGCGCCGATGAACTCGAGGTCCTGAGAGGGGAGCAGAGTGGACTTTTCGAAGTTTATGACAAAGCCCAAGTACTGGAGCAGAGCCACAGTACGCTGCGTGGCGTGAGTGGCCTCCGTGGCGGACGGGGCCCTGATGAACCAGTCGTCCAGGTACGGAAAGACGAAGAGGCCTTGAAGCCGGAGATAAGCCGCTACCACTGCGAGACATTTTGTGAAGACTCGTGGTGCGGAGGATAGGCCAAAGGGCAGTACTCTGTATTGGTAATGATTGCCCGCCACCACAAACCTTAGGTATTGTCGGTGGCTGGGGTGGATGAGGATGTGAGTATAGGCATCCTTTAGATCCAAGGAGCATAGCCAATCTCCCTGCTGGAGGTAGGGCAGCAGGATTCCAAGGGTAAGCATCTTGAACTTTTCCCTCTCCAGGAACTTGTTGAGGTTCCGCAAGTCTAGGATGGGTCTGAGGCCTCCAGTCCGCTTTGGTACCAGGAAGTACCGGGAATAAAAACCGTGACCCCGCAGGTGGTGGGGCACCGGCTCCACTGCCTGTTCCCGAATAAGACTTGCCAACTCCTGAAGGAGTAAGTCCCGGTGGAGAGGGGTTCGCAGAGGCTCCCCTGGAAAGTAGGGGGGAGGTACCTGGTGGAAGTGCAGAAGATAGCCCTCTCGGACTATGTGGAGCACCCAGGCGTCTGACGTGATGTTGGACCACCTGTGGGCAAAGCGGACCAGCCGGCCTCCCGTGCTGAGAGAAACCAGCGGAGGGGGAGAGGCTATGCTGAACGAGTCAAAAACCCCCACCCTGCGGAGCAGGGGCCGGTGGCGCAGGCTTGGGGGCTTGCTGCCTACGGGGATCCGTTACCCCGTCCCTTGGCCTGCTGACCCTGATGGGGAGCTGCGGAGGCCTGATAATGGGGGTAGTGTTTATAGGCAGCCGCCTTCCTCGGGTAAAAGGGCTTCTTCCCCGAGCCCTTCTTCTTTTGGGAAGGGGCAGAGGTTTTCCTGGAGAGCCGAGTCCTGGTGAGAGTCTCTGTCTCGAGCTGGGCAGCCTTCTCGTCCATAGGTTTACCAAAGAGGTTATCACCTCTGCAGGGGACATCGACCAACTTGTCCTGCACCCAGGGCTCGAGGTCGGATGACTGGAGCCAAGCCTGGCGGCGGGCTCCGATGCCGGCTGCGGCCACTCGAGCCGATGCCTCGAAGCCATCATAGGCTGCTCGAGAAATGAACTTGGAGCACTCACGAATACCAGTGGACAGGGCCAGGAACCTCCGCAAAGGTTCCTCGGAGAGCCCAACAGAGAATCCGGCTAGTTCTTTAGCCAGGTCCCAGAGATACATGCCCATGTAGAGCTGGTAAGTCTGGACCCGACAAGCAAGCATAGAGCCCTGAAAACACTTCTTACCGATGCCATCCAGGCTGCGGGCTTCCCTGCCGGGAGGCACCAAGGAGTGCATCTTCTGGCTCTTGAGCCGATGCATGGCCGATTCCACCACCATGGAATGGTGCGGCAGCTGTGCTTTCTGGAAGCCAGGGCTCTTACGGACTCAATATATGGCATCGACCCGCTTGCTTAATACCGGCGACGACGCCGGGCTCTCCCACATGCGGAAGAGAAGTCGTTCCAGCATCGGAGGAACCGGTACAGTAAAGTGCTCCTTCGCAGGAGAGTCATACTGGAGGGCATCGAGCTCCTCGGCTCGAGGCTCCTCCTCGGGATCCGCAGGGAAGGCCAAGGCCTTGGCCATATCCCTTACGAAGTCCGAGAACCGGGCATCCTCCGGGGGGGGACTGTCTCCGAGGCTCGGACTCGGGGGAGTCAGAAGGGACACACCGAGTTCAGAAAGAACCAGGTGACTCATCCACCTCGGATTCCCAGGCCGACTCCTCGGAGGAGGAGTCGAGCGGCTCCGGTCGGGCGGGCACAGACGCCGTCCGCCCCGACGCCGAGGGAGTCGGCGTCGACGACCTCGGCCCCGAACGGGAGGCCGAAGGTGACCTCGACCGAGGATCGACTCGAGCCCGCATGGACTCGAGGATCGGCTCGGTCTCCGGGGTCGACTTAGACGTCGACGTCCCGGCGGTCAGGGCAGACGCGCCAGCGAGGCCAGCGATCAATGCCCGCTGCTGGTCCATGAAGGCAGTCAAGCTGCGCTCCAAGGCCGTCAACCTGAGTCCGAACTCAGGAGACCCAGCAGCCCCCGACTCGGGCCCTGACGGCGTCGGGCCCGACGTCGGACCACTCGGAGGCGAGTCAATGAAGACAACAGCACTTACGTGAGCAGAGGAGTCCAGTTCCAGACGAGGCTGTTTGGATGGCCGCTCCAGCTCCAAAGACCCGGGACGGCTGTCGGGGCTATGCGACCTGGCCCTCGAGGAGCCAGGAGCGTCCACCGACGACGCCCTCGCGGGTTTCTTCTTCCGCTGATGTTCCCGGTTAGGGGACCCCCGCTCAGAAGAACTCCGGCGGTGCTCAGAGCCAGATTCTCTGGACACCGAAGCTTCTGACGAGGTCCGGGTACGGCTGGGGTCAGAGAAGATTCTCTCCACTGATGCTGCCGACTCCGCAAAGACTTCGCGGACATTTTGCTACAGGGCCCACAGATCATTTCTTCATGATCGGGGCCCAGGCAACGGAGGCAGCAATCATGTGTGTCGGTAAGAGACATAGGTTTCTTACACTTAACACACTTTTTAAAGCCACTGGCGGCCATCGGGGGAAAAAGGGCCCCTGCAAGGTCGAACGAACGGGCCGCCAGGGAAAATGAAAAAAGGCGCGAAGATGTCGCGAAGGACAGAAAAATCCGAAAAAGAAGGGGAGGCCTCACAACCGGCGTCGCGAGGCCGGGCGGAAAAAGGACCGGCGTCGAACCGAAGAATTACTGAAAATAATAAGGAAAAAATCAACTTTTCGGCGGTGACTATTAGACAACGTCTGTAGGGCTCCGCGGAAAAAAGAAGACTGGCCAAGATGGCACCTTTGGGCGGGAAGGGGACCGCACATGCGCGCTGCAATTCCCAAAGGCTTTCTTTGAAAGCTGAGGAAAATTGCTCCGCGAGGGCTCCGTCGGCGCCGACGTCACCCATATGTGAGGACTGACTTCCTGCTTGGTCCTGGAGAAAGCTTTCGCTTGCAGAGAGTCTAGTCTTGCCCCTATGAACTCTTAAGTTTTGGGAGGGGAACAAAGTGGACTTTGCGAAGTTTATGACAAACCCCAGATGCTGCAGCAGAGAAATCGTTCGGAGGGTGGCTTGCCTGGCCTCCTGGCACGTCTGACCCCTGATGAGCCAGTCGTCCAGATAGGGGAAGACAAAGATACCCTGATTTCTCAAGTAGGCCGCCACCACTGCCAGGCATTTGGTAAAGACTCTGGGGGCGGAGGTGAGGCCAAATGGCAGCACCCTGTACTGATAATGGTTTCCTCCCACAATGAACCTGAGGTACTTTCTGTGGTCTGGATGAATAAGGATGTGAGTGTACGCATCCTTTAGTTCTAAAGAGCATAGCCAATCTCCCTGCTGGAGGTAGGGCAGAAGTGTTCCAAGAGTAAGCATCTTGAACTTTTCCTTCTGCAAGAACTTGTTGAGATTTCTGAGGTCGAGAATAGGCCTGAGATCCCCTGTTCTTATTGGTACTAGGAAGTATCTGGAGTAAAACCTGTGACCTTGGAGGTGGGGAGGCACAGGCTCCACTGCCTGGTCTCGTAACAGACCCTGGAGTTCCTGCAGGAGGAGGGCTGTATGGAGAAGAGGCCTTGGAGGCTCTCCTGGAAAATAGGGAGGAGGCAACTGATGAAAATGAAGCAGGTAGCCCTTCTGGACTATGCTTAAGACCCAGTTGTCCCCTGTAATGGGTGGCCACCGGTGGGCAAACAGGGCTAGGCGACCTCCTGTGCAGGGATGGGACAGCAGAGACGGAGAGGCTATGCCTTGGGAGTCAAAAACCCCCACCCTGCTGAGTAGGAGCAGGAGCAGGAGCCGGAGGCTTGGGGGCCTTCTGCCTACGGGGCCCATGTCCCTACCCCTTGGCCTGCTGACCCTGTGGGGGAGCGGGGGAGGCCTGGTAAGTTGGGAACTGTTTGTAGGCAGTCGCCTTCCTCGGGTAAAAGGGCTTTTTACCCGAGCCCTTCTTTTTGTGTGAAGGGGCAGAGGTCTTTCGAGACAGCCTTGTCCTCGTGAGGTGCTCGGTCTCGAGCTCAGCAGCCTTCTCGGCCATGGGCTTGCCAAAAAGGTTTTCACCTCGGCAAAGGACATTGACCAACTTGTCTTGAACCCATGGCTCAAGGTCCGATGACTGCAGCCATGCCTGGCGTCGAGCCGCGATGCCGGCAGCCGCAACCCGGGCCAAGGCCTCGAAGCCATCGTAGGCCGCTCGGGACATGAACTTAGAGCATTCTCGGATCACCGAAGACAAGGACTTGAACCTCTGCAAAGTTTCCCCGGAGAGACCAGCAGAGAACCCGGCAAGCTCCTTTGCCAGGTCCCACAAATACATGCCCATGTACAGCTGGTAAGACTGGACACGGCAAGCAAGCATCGAGCCCTGGAAGCACTTTCTACCAAATGCATCCAGGTTCCGGGCCTCCCTGCCAGGGGGCACCGCGGAGTGCATCTTCTGACTTTTCAGACGATGCATGGCCGATTCCACCACCATGGAATGGCACGGTAGCTGCGCCTTCTGAAACCCAGGACTCTTACGGAGTCGATAAATGGAATCGACCCCCTTGCTCAGAACCGGTGCCGAGGCCAGTGCCTCCCACATCTGGAAGAGGAGCCGTTCCAGCATCGGAGGAACCGGCACAGGAAAGGCCTCCTTCGGAGGAGAGTCATACTGGAGGGCCTCGAGCTCTTCGGCTCGAGGCTCCTCCTCGGGATCCGCCGGGATCGCCAAAGCAGTGGCCATATCCCGCACGAACTCCGAGAACCGGGTATCCTCCGGAGGGGACCTACTCCAGGGCTCAGACTGCAGTGAGTCCGACGGGACGCACCAAGTCTTGAAAGTATCGGGGGACTCGTCATCCTCCATCTCCTAGGCGGACTCGTCCGAGGAGGAGTCGGGCTCCGACTGTGCGGTGTCCGGCAGCACCCGCCCCGACGCTGAAGGCACCGGCGTCAACGCCCTCGGTCCCGATCGGGAGGTCGAGGGTGACCGCGACCGAGGACGACCTTGAACCTTCATGGTCTCGAGTATCAGCTTGGTCTCCGGGGTCGACTTCAACGTCGATGTCCCGGTGGTCGGGGCAGATGCGCCAGCGAGGCTGGCCATCAGCACCCGCTGCTGATCCATGAAGGCAGACAGTCTGCACTCCAAGGCTGTCAGCCTGAGACCCAGCTCAGGCGACTCAGCAGCTACCGACTCGGGCCCCAGCGGCACCTAGCCCAACGTTGGCTCCCTGGGAGGAGAGTCCTCGAGGACAACAGGACTTACGTGTCCAGCTGACTCCGGCTCCACCCGAGGTACTTTTGACGGCTTCTCCTGTTCCAGGGGCCCAGGACGGCGGTCGGGGGTCCGAGACCTAGCCCTCGAGGAGCCAGGGACCTCCTCCGACGCCGCCCTCACGAGCCGCTTCTTCCTCTTTCGCTCCCGCTCGGGGGACTCCCTTTCCGAGGAACCCCGCTGATGCTCAGGGTCAGAATCCTGAGACGTCGAGGCTTCAGACGAGGTTCGGGCCCGGCCGGTGGCCGAGTCGGAGAAAAGCCTTTCCTCCTGGTGCTGACGACTTCGCAGTGCCTTTGTGCACATATTCTCACACGGTCCACAGATCTTAGGATCATGATCAGGACCAAGGCACCGAAGGCAGCAGTCGTGTGTGTCGGTGAGAGACATAAGTTTCTTGCACCGATCACACTTTTTAAAACCACTGGAAGCCATCGGGGAAAAAAGAGTCCCCGTGAGGTCAAAGGACCGGCCTTCCAGGGAAAAGGAAAAAAAGGGCGCGAACGCCAGCCACGAAGGGCAAAAACCGAAAAAATAAGATCGGGCTCTATACCGGTGTACCGAACCCGGTGAGAAGGGGAACCGGCGTCGAACCGGACAAAAAGCCGCGAAGAAATCGCAAGGAATTGATGAAAAAATATAACTATTTTCCGGGTGAACGAGGACACACGTCCGAAGGGCTCCACCGAAAAAGAGAGACTGAGCAAGATGGCACCTTTAGGCGGGAAGGGGACCGCGCATGCATGCAGTATTCCCAAAGGCTTTCATAGAAAGCTGGGGAAATGCTCCGCAGGGGCTCCATCGACGTCGATGTCACCCATGTGTGAGGACTGACTTCCTCCTTGGTCCTGGAGAAATCCGCGCACCAAAAAACAAGAAAAGAATGAAAAAGTACTCCAAAAAAATGTGATGCTGTGGTGGCAGTGGTTCCCGGAACAGAGAAGATGACGGAACGTGACCAGATGAGAGAATAAAGGAAAAACCGTTACAAAAAAAAGAAACTTTTTCCAGGGTGCAGACAAAACGTTCGATAGACTCCTCGGAAAAAAGAAGACTGAGATAAGATGGCACCCTTGGCACATGCATAGTCAACCTCCCAAAGGCTTTCTGTGAAAGCTAGGGAGTGTTCACTGCATGTGCTCCATCAGTACCAACGTCGCCCATAATTGAGGACTGACTTCCTACTTGTTCCCGGAGGAAGTACGTGTAGACCTTTGCTAATACAAGATTTATTTACTTTTTGGAATTAATGCTGGTTTTATTGCAGCTCCAGCTGCTGACGCAGATAGAGATTGCTGAAACACCACCACACCATGTTTGAAAGTGTCGGGCTTTGGACTGTTACTACTACTATTATTACTACTGATGATTTGTAGAGCACTACAAGGCATACACATTGCTGTTGCTATGTTGTTTGAATGTGGAAATTAGGGGCTCCCTCACGGGGAGCCGCAAGCAGCAGCAATTATCCAGTCTGTGTACACAGACCACAGTAGGACGCCTGTGTCCAGTGAAACCAGCACTCCGGGTAGCCTGAATACAGAAGTGTAGGAGGGTAGGAACTGCCTAGACCCCAAAAAGGTTACGGAGCACAGTCTGGCCGAAGGCACTCTTCCATTGGGACTCTCTCTCCAGGCAGTAATGAGCTGCAAAGGTATGGATTGAAGACCAGGTGGCAGTCTGGCAGATGTCCACCACTGGGAATGAGCACAAGATTGCCACCAAAGCCGCCATGGCCCGGACACAGTGCGCTGTGACTCGGCCTTCCAGCAGGCGCCTCGCCTGCTCAAAAGCAAGGGCGATACAGTCCGCCACCCATGTGGACAGCATATGCTTGGTCACCGCCTCCTCCAGCCTGCTGGGGTCATAGGAGATTAAAAGCTGAGAAGCTTTGCGGTGGCCCTGAGTGCATTGTATATAGAAGGACAATGCCCTCTTACAGTCCAAGGTGTGAAGGACCGTCTCTGCCTGACTGGAATGAGGTCTTGGAAAGAAAGTAGGAAGCACCACTTCCTGGTTAAGATGGAAGGGCGACACAACCTTCAGCAGAAATTTGGGGAGCATGCGAAGCACCACTCTGTTCTTGTAGAACCTGGTATACGGCGCCTCTGCCACAAGGGCTTGGAGTTCGCTAATTCTGTGAGCGGAGGTTAGTGCGACTAGGAAAACCACCTTCCAGGAAAGATAGCGAAGGTGGCAGATAGCCAGAGGCTCGAAGGGTGGGCGAGTGAGCTGCCCAACACAACTTTGAGGTCCCATTCGGTTGCCGGAGGGCAAACCGGGGGTTTCCATAAGAGCTGGCCCCAGAGGAAACAGGTCACCAGTGGTTGGACTGAGATTGGCTTACCATCCACCGGATGATGGTGCGCCGCCAAGATACTCAGGAGCACTCGGACAGTGAGCCTGGACTGAGAGAAGTGGAGAAGGTAATGTAACACCAGAGTCACTGGGCAGGAGAAAGGATCAGCCCTGCATTTGGCGCACTAAGCAGAGAACCTGTGCCATTTGAGGGCATAAGCCTTACTAGTACAGACTTTGCGAGAGGCCAGTAGAATGTCTTCCACCTCAACCAGAAGGTTGAGAGGGGCCCGAGTCACCCTCTCAGTAGCCACTCTGTCAGCAAGTGGGACCCCAGGTTGGGGTGGAGAGAGCCCCCCCCCTCCTGAGATAGGAGTCCCAGGGCGGTCCCCAGGGCGGTCTCCAGGGGGACGGGGGCCTCCACCACCAACTGCCAGGGGAGCAGTGTGAACCACGGCTGTCTGGGCCACCGAGGAGCTACCAGGATGAGTGAGGCCTTGTCGCAGAGGGTCCTGAACAAGGTCTTGGCGATCAGCGGCGACGGAGGGAAGGCATACAGGAGGCCTTCCAACCATAAGACTAGGAACACGTCTGCTACCACCCTGGAAGGGTCAGCCTGCCAGGAGTAGAAGCGGGGCAACTGAAAGTTGTCCGGACTGGCGAACAGGTCCATCACGGGTTCCCCCCAGATCCTAAAAAGCCGTCTGGCTACCCTGGGGTCCAGCTGCCACTCGTGTGGCTGGAGAACTCTGCTGAGTCTGTAGGAAAGCAGGTTGTCCTGGTCTGGCAGGTACTCTGCCCATAGGAGGACACCTTGTTGGATTGCATACGAGCAGAGGACCAAGGCCTCCTGAAAAAGGGCACGAGACCCCGTGCCCCCCTGTTTGTTCACGTAGAACATTGCTACTTGGTTGTCCATCTGATGGTGACAGAAGACCCTCAGGGCAAGGTGTATGGCCCAGAGCTCCTGGAGGTTAATCTGCTGGGTGCTCTCATCTGGTGACCAGTTGCCCTGGGTGTGGAGCTCCCCTTAGTGGTTTCCCCAGCCGAGCAGGGAGGCGTCCGTGGTGAGGACCCTCGAATGCCTCAGGACCTGAAAAGGCAAGCCCACTTCGAGATGCTGGGGCAACTGCTACCAGACCAGGGAGTCCACCAACTGGTGGGTTACCAAAACTTGGTCTCTGAGGCAGCCTGTGGCCTGAGACCACTGGTCCCGGAGACACAACTGTGCCATCCTCATATGGAGGCGAACATCTGTGGTGACGTGGACCGTGGAGGCCATGTGCCCGAGGAAGCACAGAAGAAGCCAGGCGGACACAAAAAGACGGTGTTGTACGTCCTGAGCTAGGGATCGTATACGATCGGCTTGGTCCTTGGGCAAGAAGGCCTTCAACTGGAGATTGTCAATCTTTGCCCCGATGAACTCCAGGCACTGTGTCGGGAGGAGGTGAGACTTGGGGTAGTTTATGACGAAGCTCAAGTATTACAGAACCTGGATGGTGCATGCAGTGGCCTGCTGCACCTCTGAGGCTGTGCGCCTCCCCTTATGAGCCAGTCATCCAGGTAGGGAAAAACGAAGATCCCCTGGAATGACCACGACCACCAGGCATTTTGTGAAGACCCTTCGGGCATCCTGTATTGAAAATGTCTGTTTCCTACTACGAACCGCAGGTACTTCCTGTGGTTGGGGTGGATGAGGATGTGAGTATAAGCATTCTTGAGGTCTAAGGAGCATAGCCAATCTCCCTGCTGGAGGTATGACAGCAATGTTCCAAGGGAGAGCATCTTGAACATCTCCCTCACCAGGAATTTGTTGAGGTTGTGCAGGTCGAGGATGGGCCTTAGGTCCCCCGTCCCTTTTGGGACAAGGAAGTATCTGGAGTAGAACCTCTTGCCCTTGACGTGGTGGGGCACCAGTTCCACCGCCTTGTCCTCGAGAAGACCTGCCAACTCCTTCAAAAGAAGGTCCCGGTGGAGAGGAGACCTGAGGGGCTCTCCCAGGAAATAAGGGGGAGGTGTCTGAGCCAGGTGGAGGAGATAATCCTCCCTGCCTACCCTTAGTGCCCAGGAATCAGTGGTGATGGCCACCCACCTCTGGGCATAGAGAGCCAGACAGCCCCCTGTGGGCTGCTGATCTCCTTGGGGTAGAGAGACTATGCTCAAGGAGTCAAAAGCTCCCCCTGGCTGTGTCATGAATGGTGCCTGTGGTTTTGGAGCCTTCTGCTTACGCGGGCCATTACCATATTCCTTGGCCTGCTGACCCTGTTGGGCAGCTGGGGAGACCTGATAGGGTGGGTAGTTTCGGTAAGCAGCTCTCTTCCTCAGGTAAAAGGACTTATCTGAGCCCTTCCGTCGGGGAGGGGCAGTGGTCTTCTTAGAGAGCCTGGTCCTTGTCATGAACTCGGTCTCCAGCTCGGTAGCCTTGTCGGTCATGGGTTTACCAAAGAGGTTCTCTCCTTGGCATGGGACATTGACCAATTTGTCCTGAACCACTGCTCAAGGTCAGACAACTGAAGCCAAGGTTGGTGGCGTGCACCAATGCCCACCGTGGCTACCCGGGCCGCTGACTTGAACACGTCATAGGCCACTCGAGACATGAATCTGAAGAACTCATGGATGGCCTTGGCCAGGCTCTTGAACCGCTGCAAAGGTTCCTTGGAAAGACCAGCCGAGAACCTGGCAAGCTCCTTCACCAGGTCTCTCAAGTACATGCCCATGTACAGCTGGTAGGTCTGGATGCGGCAGATGAGCATCGAGCCCTGGTAGCACTTTCTGCTGAGGGCGTCCAAAGTATGGACCTCCCTGCTGGGGGGGCACCGAGGAGTGCATCTTCTGGCTTTTCAGCCGACGCATGGCCGACTCCATCACCATGGAGTTATGTGGCAGCTGTGACTTCTGGAAGTCAGGGCTCCGGCGGACCCGATACATCGAGTCGAGCCATCTGCTCACCACTGGCACCAACACCAGCGTCTCCCACATGCGAAGCATGAGCCGTTCCAGAATGGGAGGGATGGGCACCATAAGCGATTCCCGTGGAGGGGCCTTGTACTGGAGAATCTTTAACTCAACTGCCCGAGGGTGGTCCTCCGACTCAGTCGGGAATACCAGGGCCGTGGACAAAGTCTAAGACGTACATGCCCTGGGGCGGGGACCGCCGCCAAGATTCCGATATGGGAGAATCGGAAGGGAAGTTGCGGTGGCAATGGTTGGGGGACTCCTCGTTCTCCGTCTCCCACTCAGAGTAGTCCGTGGAGGACTCATAGGAGGGCTGCTTCATGGGCCCCAACACCCTACGGCCTGTGTCCGGTAAGCTTGCCGGGGACAACCACAGTCCCGTCGAGTGGGACAGAGCGTGACCTCGGCCAAGGATCGGCTCAAGGCCGAAGAACCTCGAGGATCGGCTCGGCCTCTGGGGATGTCTTGGATGTCGAGGGCCCGTTGGTCAGGGCAGATGAACCAGTCATGCAGGACAACAGCGCCTGCTGCTGGTCTATGAAGGCAGACAAACTGCACTCCAGGGCCGCCATTCTGAACTCCAGACCAGAAGGCTCCGCAGCTTTGGCGCAGGCACCGAGGGACATGGGATAGACGCCGGCTCCCCCAAAGGGGAATCCTCAATGAGGATAGATCTGGGGACCGTGCCGGATCCTTCTCATGGACCTTCGCAGGTCACTCCTTCTCCGATGCCTCGGACTGCGGGACCGGGCGGCTCTCGGCCGGTTGGAAACATCCAAGGACGCTGCCTTCGAGGGTTTCTTCTTCTTCCTGGGTTCCCTCGAGGGAGCCCTGCTTTCTGAGGACCCACAACGAGGCTCGGGTTCAGAGAGTTCCACCCGAGATGTCGGGGCCTCAGACCTTTGGAGGCATTGGTGACTCGGGGAAAAACTTATCACGCTGCTGCTGATGGCTCCTGAGGGCCTTGCTGGACATCCTCTTGCAGAAAAATCAGGCTGCCAGGTTGTGGTTTGGCCCGAGGCATTGAAAACAGCAATCGTGTGTGTCAGTCAAAGAAATGATTTTAGAGCACCGATCACACTTCTTAAAACCACTGGTAGCCATAGGGAGAAAAAGTACCTATGCGAATTCGAAGACCCTCTGGGCTGCCAGCAGGAGAAAAAAGGCACGAAGGCGCCAGAAAGGAAAAATCACGAAAAGACTAAAAAAATGCAACTGAGCCCCGACACCGAGGCCGGTAGACGGGAAGAGTATCGGTGCAATACCAGAGGCAAGTTGGAAACTCGGGGAACAAAATAATCAACTTTTACCGGGACAAGCCAGACGTCTGAAGGGCTCCGCGGAAAAAAAGAGACTGAGCAAGATGGCACCCTTGGGCGTAAAGGGAACCACGCATGCATGGTGGCATCTCCCAAAGGCTTTCTTTGAAAGCCGGGGGGATGCTTCTGCGAGGGCTCCGTCAGTGCTGACATATGTGAGGGCTGACTTCCTGCTTGTTCCCAGAGAATGGGCATTATCTGGTAAGTAAAATGCCACCTTCCAGATCATCTTGCTAGACCAATCGAGACAAATGGGAAGTACCAAAGTTACTACTCTACTGGGCAGGAAGAAGACACAGTTGCCTTCAAAATCTCTGTACCAAAGGCTGCATCTGCCCTAGTTTGGAAATCCAAGCAATAGTGCTTGACAAAGGTCGAAAAGGTTAAACGTCAATAAGGGTAACCAGGCTTCGCCCTGACCAGGAAGAGACCTGAGTCCACACAGAGCATGCCCGCAAACCTTCTGAAATAGCATGGTTCAACAAAAGAAAGGATGAAGAGACAGACTCATTATTACAATGGGTCAAGGTGCCCTTAGAGGCCGCTTCTCCTTTACATTGGCCTGCAAAGAGCACAATCAATCTATCTAACTTTCAGAAGGAAATGACCTTCGGGCATCTAAGAGAAACTCTGTGAACAACAAAATGATGAAGATCTTTGTCTTTCTCCTTACAATACTCCACCGAAAAGGATGGAAAGCAGAACCCCCTTAGACAAGAAGGAGGGGATCAGTTGGATCGACATGAACTCCTCTGAAGAGACAGCCTGAAACTCTGAAATGCAATGTGCCAAACAAGTAGCAACGAAAAAGACTGCTTTAAGCAAGAGATCCTTAAGAGTGGCACACTTTAAGAGTTCAAAAGGTACTGATGACAGGGTCCAAAGAACGAGACCCAAATCCCACAGCAGAAACTGTGAAATCAAGTGGGACTATAAGTGACGCACTCCCCCAATGAAGCATCCACATCTGCGTGTGAGGCGATGGAACTGCCCACTACCAGGCTTTGAAAACAAGATAAGGCCGCAACCTGTACTTCAAGGAACTGAGGGACAGGACCCTTATCAAACATGTCCTGCAGAAAAACTAATAAGGATGCAACTCAGCCTTCTGAGAGAGAAAAGGACACTCACAACACCAGCATTTAAAGGTGCACCACATTTGCACATAAGCCAAACAGGTGGAACCTCGCTTCACCTTCAAGAGAGTGGAAACCATGACCTACAAGTAGTTCTTGTGCACTAAAGGCCGCCTCTCAAGGGACAAACCATAAGCAGAAGGGAACTTAATCTTCATTAGGACAAGCCTTTGGTATAATAGACTCCAGGCCTGAGAAAGGCAAAATAGTGGACCATCCAGGAGACAAATCAGCCTGCAAACCAAGGCCTTACAGCCAATCCAGCACCACCAGAATTACCAGTCCTTCTCTATCTGATGAAGCACTCGCCTGATCAGAAGCCATAGTGGTAACATGTACAGAAGAGGCTTTCAAAGCCAGGGGTGAACTAGGGCATTGACACCCTGGGAACCTGGCTCTTTGCGTCAACTGAAGAACCTCTCAACTTTGATGTTGACAAGGGGTGCCATCAAATCCATCCAGGGACTGCCCTAACAGTACAGATCTGCCAAAGTGAATGGAGCTAGCTCCCAATCCCCTGGGATTGAGGGTGTGATGACTGAGAAAGTCTGCTTCATCACTGTCTGTTCCCACAATGCGCTGTGCCAAAAGGGCCAGAAGATTATGCTCTGGCCATGAGAACAAGGCGGCCATCTCCAGGACCACTCCCACCCACTTGGTGCTACCCTGGTTGTTGATATATGACACTGCCTTGGCATTGTCCACTTGACCCACAATTAAGTGGCAGAGATACCAGAGAACCAGACAAATGGCACACAATTCTAGGTGATTGATGGGCCAAGCTGCCATGCCCCTGGAACAATAGCCCTTCGCCAACTTGACCCTCAAAATGAGCCCCCAGTGAAACAGACTGGTATCAGACATCAAGATAAGCCACTGAGGATCATCTGGAGGTTCAAAATGGCAGGGTAGGACCACTAAATCAGGCTGAACGCTACCAAAGGCAGTAGGAGTGGCATGATCTAGAAGTCCTGCATGCAAGTCAACTAACATGACAGCAGGGATCATTGGAGAGGTCACATGTGGGCCTTTGTCCAAGAGACCAATTACAGAGTAGCAGCCATAGAGCTGAAGACAGTCCCAATCCTTGGAAGCTCATTGTTGCTGGAAATGCAACTGCGCCAGAAACTTAAAAATTCACTTGGCGGTCAAGAAGATTCTCCCAATACAAGTATTGAGGAGAGCCCCAAGATATTCCAAGGAATGAGAGGGAACCAGGTGACACTTGCTTAAATTCACCATTCAACCGACACCTTCCAGAAATTGTACCACTCGAGCTATCACCTTGACCGCTTCCAAGTGTGACCTGGCACGAAACAACCCATCATCAAGGTAAAGTTGTACACAAATGCCCTAATGCAGCAGAACCGCCACTACCATTACCATGACCTTGGAGAAAGTTCTTAGGGCTGTGGTAAGGCCAAAGGGCAGAGCATAAAACTGAAAGTGATCACCCAGCATGGCAAAGTGTAGAAATCTTTACTGGTTTTCCTGAATGGGAATGTGGAAGTATGCCTCCGCCTGCTGCAGACAGCCTAAATGATGGACTGGAGCATCTCCATCTGGAAGCGAAGGACCCTCAGAAAGGCATTTACCTCTTTTAGGTCTTGTCTTACTAATCTCTTATATTTTTTGAAAGGTGTGAATAAACAGATAGATAATGGTGAGCCAGTTGATACAGTGTATCTGTTTTTTCAGAAAGCCCTTGACAAAGTCCCTAATGAGAGATTCTTGGGGAAATGAAAAGGTCAGGGTTAGGAGGCAATGTCCTATTGTGGATCAGGAACTGATTAAAAGATAGAAAACAGAGAGTAGGACTAAATGGCCGATTTTCTCAATGGAGAAAGGTGAAAGCATAGTTACTCACCTGTAACAGGTGATCTCCAGGAACAGCAGGAATTTAGTCTTCACGGATGGGTATCGTCGTTACTGACGGAGCCTGCGCGGGAACGCTCCCCAGCATCCAATTAGAAAGCTTTTGGGAGCATCCCACAGCGCTTGCGTGCTGCCTTCCCACCTTTCCCAACTGCCTCTCTCCAGTTGAGTTTTAAAGCAGACACAAAGAGAGAGAGAGATAGAGAAAGAAAAGAAAAGAAAAGAAAAGAGAGATACAGCTCCTAGGGGAGGTGGGTGGGTTGTGAAGACTAAATTCCTGCTGTTCCCGGAGATCACCTGTTACAGGTGAGTAACTATGCTATCTCCAGGAACAAGCAGGAATGTAGTCTTCACATATGGGGACTCCCTAGCTACAGATGCCAGGGAGAAACCCCAGAGGTTGTGTGCCCATGTGAAAGGGCTCCACTTCTCCCCCATGGATCTCTGGCATCCTACCGGGAATGGTGGGTAGGAGTTGATTAAGTATGGAACAGGTGTTGTAGAACAGCCTGACCAAACAAGGCATCCTGGCGGGAGTCCTTGTCTAAGCAATAATGGGCTGTGAAGGTATGAACCGAGGCCCAAGTAGCTGCTCGACAGATGTCGTCAATAGACACAGAGTGTAGATGAGCCATTGAGGCTGCCATGGCTCTCACATTGTGAGCTGTGACATGGCCTTCCAGAGAAAGGTTCTTACTCTGATAGGTAAAAGAAATACACTGTGCAATCCAATTGGACAATGTTCTCTTGGAGACTAGAAGTCCCAAATGAGAAGGATCAAAAGCAACAAAGAGTTGAGAGGACTTTCTATGTTGCTGTGTCCTTTGTAAGCAAAAAGTAAGTGCTCTTTTGCAGTCCAAAGTATGAAGATTGCTTTTTGCATTAGAAGCATGAGGCGTTGGAAAAAATACAGGCAGGTAAACTGCTTTGTTTAAATGAAAAGGTGAGACCACCTTTGGCATAAAATGTGGATGAGTCCAAAGGACTACCTTATCATGATGGAACCTTGTATAAGGAGGATCAGCAACTAATGCTTGCAATTCACTGATGCAATGTGCTGATGTGATTGCAATGAGAAAGATAACTTTCCAGGAAAGGAATTTCAAGGAGGTAGTAGCTAAAGGTTCAAAAGGCGGCTTCATGAGCTGCCCAAGAACCAGATTCAGGTCCCATGCCACAGGTGGTGGCCTAATGGGAGGCTTAGTTAAATGAAGGAGATACTCCAGTAATGATTCCAGAGGTATCGTAAGGGGGTCAAGACCCTTCTGCCAACACCATATGGAAAACCTTTTCAACTTGAAAGCATAAGAGTGTCTTGTGGAAGGTTTCCTGGAAGCATAAAGGACATCCTTTACTTGTTCAGAAAGGTTAAGACCATGAAGGTCTAGGATTCTCAGCAACCAGGCCCCGAGATGCAGAGAGTGGGGATTGGGATGCCACAACATCCCATCCTCCTAAGACAGGAGATCTGGAGCAGATCCGAGATCCAGAGATGGAGCTTGAGAGAGATGTAGGAGCAGAGGGTACCACACCTGCCATGGCCAATGTGGAGCTATGAGAATCATATGGCCACTGTCTCTCTGAAGCTTGAATAGGGTTTTTGGAATTAGGGGAATGGGTGGAAATGCATATAGGAAGTCCTGACCCCAATGGAGGAGGAAAGCATCCCTGGCCTGAGAACCTTGAGCCGGAATTCTGGAACAGAACCGGGGAAGTTTGGCATTCAGTGGACTTGCAAAGAGGTCTATGTCCGGGTTTCCCAAAATTTGAAAAATTTTTGCTACCTGCTGGTCTGCATGGAGAGACCATTCGTGTGGGAGCAGAACTCGACTGAGTCTGCCTGCCCAAGAGTTTTGAATGCCTGGCAGATACACCACAAGGAGATGAATCTGATGTTCTCTGGAGAGGGCCCATAGTCGCAAAGCTTCGTTGCAAAGCGACAGAGAGCCTGTTACTCCCTGCTTGTTCAGATAGAACATAGCTACTTGATTGTCCGTCTGAATTAGGACTGTCATGTAGCTGAGCTGGGTGAGGAACACTCGAAGAGCAAGGAAGATTGCTCTGAGTTCTAGAAGATTGATATGTAAGTGGGTCTCCTGTGGAGTCCAGGTGCCTTGGGTAGAGAGATCTTGCAGGTGAGCTCCCCAAACCACCTGTGAGGCATCTGTTGTTAGAGTGATCTGGAGTAGGGGCTGCTGGAAAGGGGACCCCACCAACAGATTTTGGGTTGACTGCCACCATTGAAGGGACAAAATAAGGTGACTTGTGTTTGCTATTTTGTCTGACAGGCAGCCTGATGACTGAGTCCACTGAGTGGATAGAGTCCATTGGGCTGCTCTCATATGGAGGCGAGCATAAGGAACGACATGCACGGTAGATGCCATGTGGCCTAGTAATTGTAACATTTCCCGAGTAGTGAGATGAGTTTTTAACACTGCTTGGGAGGCTAACTGCACAACGCAAAGGCAGCGGGGCTGTGGAAGATAGGCCCTTGCTTTTCTGGTATCCAGCAACGCTCTTATAAACTCTAGAGACTGAGTGGAAGTTAGGCTGGATTTTGGGATGTTTATGACCAGGCCCAAATACTGAAGGATACGCATTGTGCAAGATAGAGAAATCCTGGCCTCTGACTCTCATGGGGCTTGAAAGAGCCAGTCGTCTAAGTAGGGGAGGACGAATATTCCTAGAGTGCGAAGAAATGCTGCTACGACAGCCATGCATTTCATAAACACCCTTGGTGCTGAGGCCAGGCCAAAAGGAAGCACCCTGTATTGGTAGTGCTTTCCTTGAAAAAGGAACCGAAGGAATCTTCGGTGAGTTGGATGGATGAGAACATGAGTGTACGCATCCTTGAGATCTAGAGAACAAAGCCAATCCCGACTCTGAAGGTATGGCAGCAGAGTCCCCAGAGAACTCATCTTGAATTTCTCCTTCAACAGGAATTTGTTCAATTCTCTGAGGTCCAAAATGGGTCTGTGTCCCCCTGTTTTCTTTAAAACCCTGTACCCTGTTGGGAAATGGGTACGTCTTCTATTGCCCCCTGGGCAAGAAGTAAACTGACCTCTTGACCCAACTGAGTGTTGAGTGAAGTCTGGGAATTGAACTGTCTTACTGTAGGAGGGGGCAGGTTGAAGAAAGCACAGTTACTTACCTGTAACAGGTGATCTCTGGGAACAGCAGGAATAAGTCTTCACATATGGGTATCGTCGGTACCGACGGAGCCTGCATGGGAACGCTCCCCAGTGTCCAGAAAGAAAGCTTTTGGGAGCATCCCACCACGCCTGCGTGCTGCCTTCCCCAACCGCCTCTCTCCAGTTCAAGTTTTAAAGCTGAGACAAAGAGAGAGAGAGGAAAGGAAAGATAGATAGAGAGATACAACTCCTAGGGGAGGTGGGTGGGTTGTGAAGACTTATTCCTGCTGTTCCTAGAGATCACCTGTTACAGGTAAGTAACTGTGCTATCTCCATGAACAAGCAGGAATGAGTCTTCACATATGGGGACTCCCCAGCTAGAGATGCCAGGGAGATCCCCAAGGTTGTGAGTCTCTGAGAAGGGCTCTACCTCCCCCCATGGATCTTGGGCATCTAACCAGGGATGGGGGGTAGGAGTTGATTAGGTATGGAACAGGTGTTTGAGAACAGCCTGATCAAACAAGGCATCCCGGCGGGAGTCCTTGTCCAAGCAGTAATGGGCTGTAAAGGTATGAACCGAGGCCCAGGTGTCCGCTCGACAGATTTGGTCGATGGACACAGAGTTTAGATGAGCCATAGAGGCTGCCATGGCTCTCACATTGTGAGCTGTGACATGGCCCTCCAGAGAAAGGTTCTTACTCTGGTAGGCGAAAGAAATACACTGAGCAATCCAATTTGACAGTGTTCTCTTAGAGACTGGAAGTCCTAAATGAGAGGGATCAAAAGCAACAAAGAGTTGAGAGGACTTTCTATGTTGCTGTGTCCTTTGTAAGTAAAAACGAGCGCTCTCTTACAATCCAGGGTATGGAGATTCCTCTCTGCACTTGATGCATGACGTCCTGGAAAAAAGACAGGTAAATACACCTCCTGGTTCAGATGAAAAGGTGAGACCACTTTAGGCATAAAGTGTGAATTGGTCCTGAGGACTACCTTATCATGATGGAACCTTGTATAAGGAGGATTAGCCACCAAGGCTTGCAGCTCACTGATGCGGCGAGCTGAGGTGACTGCAATGAGAAAAATAACCTTCAAGGAAAGGAATTTCAAGGAGGTAGTGGCTAAGGGTTCAAAGGGTGGCTTCATAAGCTGACCAAGAACTAGATTCAAGTCCCATGCCAGTGGAGGTGGTCTAATGGGATGTTTAGTTAAAAGAAGGCCTCTCATGAATCTTGCAATAAGAGGATGAGAGGAAATAGGCTGTCCATTGAGAGGCTTGAGGGATGCTGAAATAGCACTCAAATGGACTCTTACTGAATTCGTTTTAAGGCCTGCATGGGATAAATGCAGCAAATACTCTAGTAAAGAATTCAGAGCTATTGCAAGGGGGTTAAGACCCTTCTCTGCACACCAAATGGTAAACCTTTTCCATTTGAAAGCATAGGAACATCTAGTGGAAGGCTTTCTGGAAGCATGAAGGATATCCTTCACCTGCTGAGAAAGATGCAAATCTTGAAGGTCTAGGCCTTCAGCAACCAGGCCCTGAGATGGAGAGACTGGGGATTTGGATGCCATAACGTTCCCTCCTCCTGGGACAGGAGGTCTGGAGCAGATCCCAAGTCCAGGGAAGGAGCTTGAGAGAGATGCAGAAGTAGAGGGTACCACACTTGGCATGACCAACGTGGTGCTATGAGGATCATAGACCCTCAATCTCTCTGAAGCTTGAAGAGAGTTTTGGGAATTAGGGGAATGGGTGGAAAGGCATAAAGGAAGCCTTGACCCCAGTGAAGGAGGAAGGCATCCTTGGCCTGAACTCCCTGACACGGAATTCTGGAACAGAACCGGGGAAGTTTGGCATTCCACGGACTTGCAAAGAGGTCTATGTCCGGGGTTCCCCAAATCCAAAAGATTCTGGCTATCTGGTCCATATGGAGGGACCAGCAGAACTCGACTGAGTTTGTCTGCCCAAGAGTTTTGAACGCCTGGAAGATATACTGCCAGAAGATGAATTTGATGCTCTCTGGCGAAGGCCCACAATCTCAAAGCTTCGTTGCAAAGCGACAGAGAGCCACTCCCGCCCTGCTTGTTCACGTAGAACATGGTTACTTGGTGATCCGTGTGGATGAGGACTGTCTTGCAGCTGAGCAGGGTGTGGAAGACTCTGAGAGCTAGAAAAATTGCTCTGAGCTCCAAGAGGTTGATATGTAGAGAGGTCTCCTGTGGAGACCAGATGCCCTGGGTGGAGAGATCTTGTAGATGAGCTCCCCAACCCCTTGGAGAGGCATCTGTTGTAAGGGTTGCTTGGGATAACAACTGTTGAAAGGGGGACCCCAGCAACAGGTTTTGAGTGGACTTCCAACACTGGAGAGACCAAAAGAGGCGACTGCAGGTTGCTATTTTGTCTGATAGGCACCCTGATGCCTGGGTCCATTGGGTGGATAAAGTCCATTGAGCTGCCCTCATGTGAAGGCGAGCGTAAGGAACCACATGCACGGTGGGTGCCATGTGGCCTAACAGTTGTAACATCTCTCGAGCAGTTAAATGGGACTTTAACTGAATCTGGGAGGCTAACTGCACCAAGCGTAGGCAACGGGCCTGGGGAAGATAGGCCCTTGTAGTTGTGGTATCCAGCAAGGCCCCTATGAACTCTAGTGACTGAGTAGGGGTGAGATGGGATTTTGGGATGTTTATTACAAGTCCCAGATACTGAAGAACACGCCTTGTGCAGGCTAGAGAAGTCTGGGCCTCTGACTGGGATGGAGCTCGGATGAACCAGTCGTCCAGATATGGGAATACGAATATTCCTAGAGTGCGTAGAAATGCAGCTACTACTGCCATGCATTTTGTGAACACTCTTAGAGCAGAGGCCAGACCGAAAGGAAGCACTCTGTATTGGTAGTGCTTTTCTTGATAAAGGAAACGAAGGAACCTTCTGTGTGTTGGATGGATGAGGACATGGGTGTACGCATCCTTGAGATCTAGAGAACAAAGCCAATCCTAACTCTGAAGGTATGGAAGGAGAGCACCGAGAGAAATCATCTTGAATTTCTCCTTGCATAGAAACTTGTTCAATTCTCTGAGATCTAAAATGGGTCTGTAGCCCCCTGTTTTCTTTGGGATAAGAAAATAGGGGGAGTAGAACCCTGAGCCCTGTTGAAGAAGGGCTACTTCTTCTATTGCTTTTTGGGCAAGAAGGGTAGCAATCTCCTGACCCAGAAGGTCGAGGAGAGATGTTGGAGAATTGAACTGTCTCACCATGGTATGACGAGGAAGGTTTAAGAAATGAAGCTTGTACCCCTCCCTTATGATGGAGAGGGTCCATTGCTCTGCTGTGATTTGTTCCCATCTGGGAGCAAAGTGAGCTAACCTTCCTGGAATAGTGAGAGGCTCTGGTTCTTCTAGAGCCAGAAAGTCTAAGTTCTCTAGTTGTAAGTCAAAGGCCCTGAGGAGGCTGAGGCTGTTGGGCCGTAGCAGTCCTTGCAGCCTTAGGCTTGGCCTGTTTAGGTTGTTGCTGACGCTTTGCAGCAAAACGACCTGCAGAAGATGCCTGCTGACCATAAACAGGATAATATCTCCCCTTTTTGGGATAAAAAGCCTTTTTGAACAACCTTTTTATAACAGGAGCAGAAGTAGACTTTGAAAGTCTATCTAAAGCAGAATTTTCAGCATCCATCTGAGTGGCCTTTGCTTGCCAGTCCTTTCCAAAAAGGTTTTCACCTGTACAAGGAAGATTTCCTAATCCATCTTGGACCCAGGGTTCCAAATCAGAAGCTTGTAACCAAGCAACTCTGCGTGCACCTATGACAATAGCCGAGGCTCTGCTGGCACACTCAAAAGAGTCAAAGGCTGCACGGTTGGAAAATTTGGAAACATCCTGGGCATGTTTAAGCCAGGCAAGAAACTCCTCCCCTTCATCTTCTGAAATAAAAGGGGCTAAAGTCTGCAGATGATCTGTAACTTCTTTTAGAAACATCCCCATATAGAGACTACAGGAGTTGATTCTGGCAGCAAGCATGTTGGCCTGGAAAATTCTCCGGCCAAAAGCATCTAAGGTTCTGCATTCTCTTCCTGGAGGATTAGATGAGTGCCTTTTTGCACTCTTTATCTTCTTCATGGCAGACTCCACCACAATAGAGTGGTGAGGAAGCTGAGTCTTATGAAAGCCAGGACAGGGAGGAACACGGTACATGGTGTCCAACCTACGAGAATGAGGGGAGGTGGTGAGAGGAGTCTCCCATATGCCCAACATGTGATCATAAAGGATCTCATGAATTGGTAAAGTAGCTGCCTTCTTAGGAGCCTTAGGATATTGTAAAATATACAATTGTTTGGCTCTAGGCTCTGACTCAGGGGCCACAGAAATGGAGAGGCCCCTGGCCACTTCCCTAATGAAGTCTTGGAAAGACAAGTCTTCTGGAGGAGACATTCTCCTTTTTGGAGAAGGCGGCTCCTGAGGAAGGAGTACCGATGCTTCGACAGAAGCCTCTGATTCATCAGAGTCCTCGGAGGAATCGAAGTATCGCCTGTCTGGATGCTCCTGCAGAGCCCGATACACGTACCGAGTGGTATCGACATCGGGAGTGATCGGTACCGGTTCGGTACCGATGGGCATCATAGAACAGGGTACCGCTGCAGTCGACACCGAAGCCGATGTTGATGCAATCGGTGCCGGTACCGGAACCGATATCAGTGCCGGTGCCGGAACCGGTACTGACAACGGAGTTTGTTGCGGTACCGGAGGCGTCGCAGCTTGTATGAATGCCGTAATGGCATGCTGCATGGTCAGCATATTCTGATCCATCGACGCCACCAATGTCTGGATGTCGATACCAGTGGAAACCACCGGTACCCCAGAACATGGCAACAGGTGATCGGTCGAGGCCGCGCCATCGATGTCAACCTGTGACCCCATAGATGAAGCTTTGGAAGCCGGGGCTTCCCGCCGGGGTAATTTTGCCGGTGTAGAATCCTCGAGGGCAAGCCCGGAGGCATCTCAATGCTTAGAGGGAGATTCTACCCTTCGAGGACCGGCTGGACTTATGTTTGGTTACCTGAGATCCATGAGAGGAAGAAGAAGCCCTGGAAGACGTCGATGCCACCGAAGCTGCATCAGAGGGAAACAGGGTACTGAGCTTAGCCGCTTGGTTCTGCCGACCTCTTTTAGACATCATGTAACAGGACACACAATCCGTGATGGAATGGTCAGGACCCAAACATTTTAGACACCAGTCATGGGTGTCGGTGACAGAAAGAGTACCGCTGCACTTCGTGCACTTTTTAAACCCGGAGGCGGGCTTTTCAATGAGGACAAATATTTCCTAGGCCTAAGGCCGAAGAAAAAATTGCACAGAAGTGGGAAACAGTAGGTTTTTTTTTTTTTTTTTTAAGAAGAAAGAAAGAAAAGACCGGCGGTACCGGTCCAACGTCGAAGAAGGCAGATGCGACACCAAAGAAGTAGAAAAAAAATAAAGAACTTCTTCAGCGGTGACAGGGAGACGACCTGCTGGCTCCGCGGAAAAGAAGAACTGGAGAGAGGCGGTTGGGAAAGGCGGGAAGGCAGCGCGCAGGCACGGTGGGATGCTCCCAAAAGCTTTCTTTCTGGACGCTGGGGAGCGTTCCCGCGCAGGCTCCGTCGGTACCGACGATACTCATATGTGAAGACTCATTCCTGCTTGTTCCTGGAGATATGAAGCTTGTACCCCTCTCTTACAATGGAAAGAGTCCATTTTTCTGCTGTTATCTGCCCCCATCTGGGGGCAAAATGACACAACCTTCCTGGGATTGTGGAAGGCTCTGGCCCGTTGAGGGCCAGGAAGGCCAAGTTCTCTAGGTGGAGTCAAAGCCCCTGTGGAGGCTGAGTCTGCTGGGCCGGTTGAGGCTTAGTAGCCTTTATTTTCCTTTGCTTTGGGGTCTGCTGTCCCTTTCGGGCAGACTGACCTGCAGAATGCATCTGCTGGGTATAGGAGGGGTAAAAACTCTTCTTTTTAGAGAAGAATGGTTTCTTGTAGGATTTTCTCCTTGCAGAATCAGCTGTAGCCTTAGATAGTCTATCCAAAGTGGTGTTATCAGCATCTAGCTCATTAGCTTTCTCTTGCCAATTTTTGCCAAAGAGATTTTCACCTGTGCAAGGGATATTCCCCAGTTTGTCCTGTACCCAGAGTTCTAAGTCAGATGCCTGGAGCCAGGCAATCCTATGAGCACCTATGGCAATGGCAAAGGTTCTGCTTATGCACTCAAAGCAGTCAAAAGCTGCACGATTAACAAACTTAGAAACATCTTGGGCATGTTTGACAAGTGTAAGATAATCTTGCCTCTTATCAGGAAGGAGAGGGCTCATAAGCTCTAGATCTCCTGTAATCTCCTTAAGGAACATTCCCATGTATAAGATGTAGGAACTAACCCTGGCAGAAAGCATAGAGGCCTGGAAGGTTCGACGCCCTAAGGCATCAAGAATCCTACATTCACATCCTGGAGGATTAGATGCATGTCTTTTTGCACTCTTGAGCCTTCTCATAGCTGACTCCACCACTATGGAGTGGTGTGGTAACTGAGTTTTTTGAAATCCAGGACAAGGAGGTACTCGATACATGGTATCCAGCCTAAGGGAATGAAGAGAGGCGGTAAGAGGTGTCGCCCACATTCTTAACATGAGATTATGCAAGATCTCATGAATAGGCAAAGTAGCTGCCTTCTTAGGAGCTTTAGGATATTGTAAAATCTCCAACTCCTTTGCTCTGGGCTCTGTTTCAGGAGCCACTGTAATGGAAAGACCTCTAGCCACCTCCCTGATGAAATCCTGAAAGGATATATCCTCTGGAGGAGACATTCCACGTTTAGGAGAGGACGGCTCCTCAGAGAGAAGTACTCCGGTACCGACAGAGCTGTCAGAATCCTCAGACTCATCGGAGGATGCAAAATATCTCCTGTCCGGGTGCTCTTGCAAAGAACGATACCGGTACCGATCGAAGTCGGTACCGGAGGGGTCCGGTACCAGCCTGTCGATACCGGAGGAGATAGCATGACTCGGTGTCGGTAAAACAGTCGCTGAAGTCGATGCCGTCAGTACCGGTACCGGTATTGGTGCCGGTACCGGTGTAGATACTGGTTGAACTGTCTGAGGCGGTCCCGAAGGCACTGAAGCCGCAAGGAGAGTCGCCAGACTGCGTTCAATAGCCAAGAACCTCTGGTCTATTGACGCTGCCGATGCCTGGGTATCGGTACCGGACGAAGCGGCTGGTACCCCAGAGCATGGCACCAGTAGTTCTGCCGAGGTCGAGGCCTCGAGAACATTCTGGAGCCCCGATAGTGCTTTGGAAGCTGAAGCCTCCCGCCGGGACAATTTTGCCGGTACAAGTCCCTCAAGGGCAACGCCAGAGGCATCTCGATGCTTGTAAGGAGATCTACCCTTTGAGGACCGGTCAGATTTATGTTTGGTTACCTGAGATCCATGGGAGGAAGACGAAGCCCTGGAAGACGTCGATGCCACAGATGCTGCATCGGAGGGAAAAAGGGTGCTAAGCTTAGCAGCTCTGTTTTGCCGACCCCTCTTCAACATCATCCCACAGACAGCACATTCCGAGATGGAGTGGTCAGGACCTAAACATTTGAGGCACCACTCGTGAGTGTCGGTGATGGAGATGGTACCGACACACTTGGAACACTTTTTAAAACCCGAAGCGGGATTTTCCATGTTGAGGAAAATTTGGGCCTAGTGCCCAAAATGGCGCGTGGCATCTGAGAGAAAAAAGGCTGGAAAATCCAGAAAAATAAAACACTTTTTTTTTTTTTAAGAAAGAACCGGTATAGCGTCGAGAAAGGCAGACGTTACCACAAAAAAAGAATGAAAAATACAGGATAATTTCTGCGGTGACAGGAAAACGACCTGCTGGCTCTGCGGAAAACGAAGAACTGGAGAGAGGCAGTTGGGAAAGACGGGAAGGCAGCATGCAGGCGCTGTGGGATGCTCCCAAAAGCTTTCTAATTGGACAATGGGGAGCGTTCCCGCGCAGGTTCCGTCGGTACCAACGATACCATATGTGAAGACTACATTCCTGCTTGTTCCTGGAGATTAGTGGAATACCCCAGGGATCTGTGCTGGCTTGCTGCTTTTTAATATATTCATAAATGATCTGGAAATGGGAATAACTGGTGAAGTGATCAAACTTGCAGATGAGACAAAATTATTCAAAGTTGTTAATGCACAAGAGGATTTAAAAAAAAATTGCAAGCGGGCCTTGATACATTGAGATACTGGACGTCCAAATGGCAGATGAAATTTAATGTGCGCAAGTGCAAAGTTATGCACTTAGAGGAGAACAACCCAAACGATGCAAGGTTCCACTTTAGGAATCACCACACAGGAAAAGGATCTGTCCATCATCGTGGCTGATTCGTTGAAACCCTGTACCCGTGTCAGCGGCAGCCAAGAATGCAAATATAATGCTACAAATCGTAAAGAAAAGAATGGAGAATAAAAAAAGGATATTATAATGCCACTGTATTGCTCCATGGTGTGGCCACACCTCGAATATTGTATATGTAGGAATGGACAGATAAAGGGATACCAGAATCCCCAATATGTAATTGAAGATGGATGAATTTCTTGATACAAAATGTGTTTAGAAGTTTGACTTTTCACCTACTTCCTTTTAAATAGAATAGGATGTCATGATCATGAGTTCTCTGTAACCGTCTTTAAAATAGATGGAACAGTGTTAACGCAAGCAAAATGAACATAGGCTATGAACTGTGCAAGCATAAAGTTCATTGTACAGTCAACTGGAAGTCCCTGCTGACACAACATAATTTTTGCAACTTTTGCAATTATAAATTTCATCTAATATACTGTAATCAGATCTTACTCTGTAAAAAGAACTTTGGCGACACCTTGTGTTATTTCATGGTTATAATAAATGACTGTTACTTCCTCTTTTTCTCTAATAAAAGGGAGCTTTTAGGAGGAGAACTTTGAATTCAATAAGCCTGGAATTATGCCTGTTCATAGTCCGCTTATTGTCTTCCCTCTGAGCTCAAAGAAAATAGCACTTTGTGTGTGTGTGATTGTGTTCTGTATTACTCTCTGTCTGTTTCTCACTGCTTGATGGACCAGAGACCTAAAGAATTGTGGTATTGTGGTCAGATCACGGAGTTTTCTTCAGTATACAGTTCTGGTCATCATCTCTTATAAAGAATATAGCAGAATTAGAAAAGGTACAGAGAAGAGCAACAAAAACGAAAAAGGGGATATCAGGGTATCCCTAAAAGGAAATACAGTTGGCGATTCGATCAAAACGCATGTAGATAGCTGGGTGGCTGTTAGACATGAGGATCGCCTGGTAACGTGCCTGTCTGGTACGAAGGTAGCAGACCTCACACGCCACCTAGAAAAGGTTTTAGATAGTGCTAGGGACGAGCAAATTGTCTTGGTAAATGTTGATACCAATGACATAGGAAAGTGTGGGAGGGAGGTTCTGGAGATCTAATTTAGGTATTTAGGTAGAAAGTTGAAAATCAGAACTTCCAGGACAGCATTCTCAGAAATGATTCTTGTTCCACACACAGGACTCAAAAGGCAGGCAGAGCTCCAGAATCTCAATGTGTGGATGAGATGATGGTGCAAGGAAGAGGGTCTTGGATTTGTTAGCAAATGGGCAACATTCAAGGGGGAGCGGGTTCCACAAAGGATGGGCTCCACCTTACACAGAATGGTACCAGGCTGCTGGCATAAACTTTTAAAAAGAAGATAGAGCAGCTTTTAAACTAGATAATAAGGGAAAGCAGACTGTCACCCAAGAATGCATGGTTCGGAAAGATGTATCCTGGAAAGATACTAGCAAAATGCGTATTTACTCATCTGTAACAGCAGGAATCAGTCCTCACATATGGGTGATGTCAGCACTGATGGAGCCCGAGGGGATCCACTCTCTAGCTTTCAAAGAAAGCCTTTGGGAGTTACACTGCGCATGTGTGATCACCATCCCACCCAAAGGTGCCATTTTGCCTCAGTATGATATGGCACAAGACGGCAAAAAAGAAAACAACAACTCCATGGGGAGGAGGGAGGGTTGTGAGGACTGATTCCTGCTGTTCCCAGAGAACACCTGTTACAGGTGAGTAACTACACTTTCTCCGGGAACAAACAAGAAGTCAGTCCTCACATATGGAACTCCCAAGCTACAGGCTACCGAAAAACCTGTAAAAGCCATGGACGACACAAAAAGCGGACCATAAAGGACAGCAGGGGGTGCTGGTTGGCTGGAAGTCTGACACTGCAGCAGCAGCAGATGCAATTCTCACTCCGGTAGCCTGGACACAGAGAGCTGGAGGGAAGGAGTTGCATTATTCCCCGATAAGGTGACGGAGTACGTCCTGGCCGAAGGCACTAGCGCAAATAGAGACAAGGGGAGCTGGTACAAAAGACTGGCGAATGTTCAATAGTTCCTTTATTGTCCCCAACGCGTTTCGGCCATGGCCTTCTTCAGGGAGTATGGGAAACAAGCCTCAAAAAATACAATACACAAATTAAAACATATAATATGTATATAAATATAATATTTATTTATTTATTTACATTCTCTTATATACCGCGCTATTCTGCATCAGTGCGGTTTACATTGAACAAACTGAAATTACATTGAACAGGGCATTATAACTTGAAGATAACTATTTTACAGGGAACATGGGCTATGGAGGGTTAAGTGGCTTGCCCAAGACCACAAGGAGCACCTGTGGGACTAGAAACCCCAGTCCTAACAGCCCAAGGTTGCTGTCCTCTAGTGGGATTTGAACCCCCGACCTTCCGGCCTGAAGTACCTTGCCCCAACCACTAGGCCACTCCTCCACTCACAATGAATATAAAATCATACCATGAATATAAAATCATAAAACTAAAAAAATTCATAAATAATTAATAACTAATGAATTAAAACACATGAGACCCTTATGTGAATAAACATGCATAAATAACTGGAAACAATGAAAACATCCAAAAGTGCAAAAAGTGACATGTAAAACAGGAAGTCAGTCATCACATATGGGATTCCCCAACTACAGGCTATGAAGGACTTGTAAAAAAAATGCCACAGGTGACAAAAAAAGGTGAGCCGTGAGCTGCAACAGTTGAGTACCAACTGGGAGACTCTTGCAAGACCCAAGTGTCCTGCGGGGAACCAGCACTCCAATAGCCTGAACACAGAAAGGTCAGAGGAAAGGAGTTGTCTACACCCCAAAGAGATTATAGAGTATGGCTTGGCCGAAGGCGCTGTTCCATCCTGACTCCCGCTCCAGGCAGTAGTGAGCTACGAAGGTATGGACCGAAAACCAGGTGGCAGCCTGGCAGATTTCCATCACAGATACAGAACGCAGATTTGCCACGAAGGCAGCCATGGCCCTGACATGATGTGTTGAGACCCGGTGGTCCAATGAGATCCCAGCCTGCTCACAGGCAAGGGCAATGCAGTCCGCCACCCAAGTGGACAGAGTTCGCTTGGTCACTGGAAGACCCAGGCTGAGGCACTTTTCGGAGGCCCTGAGTCCGTTGCAGATAGAAGGACAGGGCTCTCTTACAATCAAGAGTATGGAGAACAGTCTCCGCCTTGCCAGCATGAGGTCTCAGGAAGAAGGTGGGGAGCACTACCTCCTGACTGAGGTGGAAGGGGACACCACATTTGGCAGAAGCTTGGGTTGTGTGCGGAGCACCACCTTGTATAACCTCATGAAGGGAGGCTCTGCCATAAGAACATAAGATATGCCATACTGGGTCAGACCAAGGTCCATCAAGCCCAGTATCCTGTTCCCAACAGTGGCCAATCTAGGTCACAGGTACTTAGCAGTTTCCCTAAAAGACACAGGTTCCACAATGCGTGTATTGGGTCAAACATTGATATCCTGGGTCCCGTCTTAATAATGGTTTATGGACCTTTCCTCCAGGAATTTGTCCAAACCTTTTTTAAACCCAGCTACACTAACAGCCTTTACTACATCCTCCGGTAACAAATTCCAGAGTTTGATTACATGTTGAGTGAAAAAATATCTTCTTTTATTAGTCTGAAATAGTTTACCCTGTAGCTTCATTGCATGTCCCCTAGTCTTTCTTTATTCTGATAACGTAAACAATTTATAGACTTCTATCATATCTTCCCTCAGCCGTCTCTTTTCCAGGTTAAAGAGCCCTAACCTTTTTAGCCTTTCTTCAAAGGGGTATCCTTCCATCCCCTTTACCATTTTGGTGGCTCTTCTCTGAACCTTTTCTAATAACGCTATATCCTTTTTAAGATAAGGTGAACAGAATTGCACACAACATTCAAGGTGCGGTCTCACCATGGAACGATATAGAGGTATTACAATATCTTTTGTTTTATTTTCCATTCCTTTCCTTATGATACCTAGCATTCTATTTGCTCTCTTGGCCGCCGCTGTGCACTGGGCCGAGGGTTTTAACATGCTATCCACAATGACGCCTAAATCTTTTTCCTGGGTGGTGGTTCCTAATGTGGAACCTTGCATCGTGTAACCAAAGTTTGGGTTGTTCTTCCCTAGGTGCATAACTTTGCACTTGTCCACATTAAATTTCATCTGCCATTTTGATGCCCAGTCTTCCAATTTATCAAGATCCTCTTGCAATTTTCCACAATCCTCTTGGGTTTTAACAACTTTAAATAGTTCTGTGTCATCTGCAAATTTGATAACCTCACTCGTTATTCCCTTTTCCAGGTCATTTATGAATATGTCAAAAAGCAGCGGACCCAGCACAGATCCCTGGGGTACACCACTATTCACCCTTCTTCATTGGGAAAATTGGCCATTTAGCCCTACCCTCTGCTTTCTATCTTTAAAGCAGTTCCTGATCCACAATAGTACACTGCCTCCTATCCCATGACTCTTTAGTTTTGCCAAACGTCTCTGATGAAGGACCTTGTCAAAGGCTTTCTGAAAGTCTAAATACACTATATCAACCGACTCACCTTTGTCTACCTGTTTATTCACACCTTCAAAAAAACATAACAGATTAGTAAGACAAGATCTTCCTTGTCTAAAGCCATGTTGGTTGTCTCCCATTAAGTCATGACTATCTAACATTTTAAGCAATTTTGTTCTTTATGATGGTTTCTACCATTTTTACCAGTACTGACGTCAGGCTCACCAGTCTGTAGTTTGCCGGATCACCCCTGGAACCCTTTTTAAAAGTTGGCGTTACGTTCGCCATCCTCCAATCTTCATGTATTACAGATAATTTTAATAATAGTTGACAGATTACTAATAGCAGGTCTGCAATCTCACATTTCAGTTCTTTCAATACCCTTGGATGTATATCATCCGGCCCAGGTAATTTGCTACTCTTCAGTTTATCTGGAGCCTGGAGCTCGCTGACTCTGCGAGCTGACGCAAGTGCCACGAGAAAGACAATCTTCCAGAAGAGGTACTGTAAGTGGCAAATAGCCAGGGGCTCAAACAGTGGCTTAGTGAGCTGTGAGAGCACTACATTGAGATCCCACTCTGCCGATAGTGGGCGGATGGGGGTCTTGGACAACACGAGACCCCACAGGAAACGAGAAACAAGGGGCTCAGCTGAGATGGGCCTGCCCTCAAAAGAATGGTGGTATGCCACCATAGCGTACAGGTGCACCCTGAGTTGGACTTCAGTCCCACCTGGGATAGGTGGAGCAGGTACTGGAGTGCCAGCTGCACCGAGCAGGAGAACGGGTTCGCCCTCCTCTCGGTGCATTACATCGAAAATCAATGCCACTTGAAAGCATACGCCCTTCCCCTGGAGGCCTTGTGGAAGGCCAGAAGGACCTCCTCCACATTTCAAGGGAGGTTGAAGGCAGCTTGAGCTACCCTTTTAGCAGCCAAGCCATGACCGACAAGGACCCCAGGTTGGGGTGCAAGAGAGATCCCTCCTCCTGTGAAAGTAGTCCTGGGACATAGTCCAGGGGAATCGGAGACGCCGCCAACAGGTAGAGAAGCAGTGGGAACCAAGGCTGCCTAGGCCACCAGGGGCTACCAGAATCAGGGATGCCCTGTCGCACTAGACCTTGAAGAGGTTCTTGGTGACCAGCAGTGCCAGCAGGAAGGCATAAAGGCAGCCTTCTGTCCATGGAATGAGGAACACATCCGCCACCACCCAAGTATGGGTGCGGCTGGGGGAAGTAGAAATGGGGCAACTGCGTGTTGTCCGAGCTGGCAAACAGGTCCACTAAAGGGACGCCCCAGAGTTGGAAAAGCCTGTAGGCCACTCTGAGATCCAGGCACCACTCATTCGGCTGGAGGACTCTGCTCAGCCTGTCCGCCAGGGCATTGTCCTGGCCCAGGAGGTAGACCCCCTGCAGGAGCATCCCGTTGCGTGTCGCATATGAGTAGAGGGCTACTGCCTCCTGGCAGAGGGAGTATGACCCTGTGCCCCTTGCTTGTTGACACAGAACACTGCGACGGTTGTCTGTCTGGACCAGCACCGACTGGTGCTGCAATCAGTGGCAAAAGGCTCGAAGGATCAGAAATATCGCCCGGAGCACCAGAAAGTTGATTTGCAATTGGCACTCCGCCGGGGAACAACTGCCTTGCATGCAGAGGTCACTGCAATGAGCTCCCCATCCTATCAGGGAAGCGTCCATGGTAAGGACCCTCTCTGGGGAGTGGGTGTCTGGAAGGGCATCCTGGCCTGAAGGTAGCAGGGGAGCTGCCACCAGTTGAAGGAGTCCGCCAGCTGATGGGCCATTCTTTTCCTGTCTCGAAGCTTGCCCATGGCTTGTGCTCATGGGGAGCAGAGGCCCCACTGAGCAGCCCTCATGTGCAGGCGGGCGTATGGGGTCACATGGACCGTGGAGGCCATGTGGCCAAGCAAGTGGAGAAGGCGAACAGGCACCGATCGGCAGTGCTGCACCTCTGTTCTTTCCGGAGAGAAGGCGGCCTTGACCTGGAGGGTGTCTAGCTAAGCCCCTATGAACTCCAGTCACTGAGCTGAAGAGAGGTGGGACTTGAGTTAGTTGACGAACCCCAGATGCTGCAGGATGTGGATGGTGTGCTCGGTGGCATGGTGCACCTCTGCCACTGTGCCTCCCCTTATGAGTCAGTCATCCAGGTAGGGAAAAAGGAAGGTTCATTGGAGACAAAGGTGGGCTGCGACCACCGCTAGGCACTTGTTGAAGAGCCTCGGTGATGAGGCCACCCCGAAGGGCAGCACCTGTATTGGTAATGACCTCCTCCCACCACGAACCAAAGGTTTTTTTGGTGGCTGGGATGGATCAGGATGTGTTTATAAGAATCCTTCAGGTCTAAAGAGCATAGCCAGTCTCCCTGCTTGAGGAATAACAGCAGTGTTCCAAGGGAAAGCATCTTGAACTTTTCCCTCACCAGAAATCTGTTCAGGTCCCGCAGGTCCAGGATGGGCCCGAGAACCTCTGCTTGGGAATGAGGAAATATCTGAAATAGAAGACTTTGCCCCAGCGATGTTTGGGCACTGACTCCACTGCCATGTCCTCAAGGAGGCCTGCAAATTCAGTGAGGAGCAGAATCCGGTGAAGGAGAGACCTCATTGGTTCTCCTGGGAAGAACGAGAGTGACATCCGTTACAGGTGGAGGAAACAACCTTCCTTGACTACTTGCAGTACAGGCACATAAAGCAGTAAAATAAAAAAACAGAAAAATATCAACCAAAAATATGATATACTAGAAAGCAGCAAAGAAAATAGAAGATATTCCAAGACTAATTTCAGTAAAGAACAATATTAAAATAGTATGGAAACTGATTAGCTATCATATATTCCAATATATTTCTTATGACAAAATTCCCAGTGTTGTCTCACTTCTGTGACCCGTAAAGGACATTCCCAGCTCTGAAAACTAAGAGGCCAACCAGCGCTAAAATGGCAACTCGTGCACTATTTGACAGTGCAAAAATTTACTTCAAGATTCACTAACTGTTGCGTGCCTTTATTTGGTAGCCTGATCTCCTAATGGTAGCAGTGCAAGAATAGTGCAAGCCATCATAGAGGCTGGAAGCCACCAGGCAAGAGTGCCCAGGAATTGCTCTTGTCTCCCCCCCCCCCCCCCCACCTCAGACTCACCCATCAGGGAAACCCCTGGTAGATGCCAGAGTGAATGTGGGGAGGGAGAGTGTGTTAGAAAAAGAATTGGAGTATGGGAAGATTATTAATAGGATGCTTCTCGGAAGCATCACGCCACATTGTTAGTGGCCCAGTATTCCCAGTACCCAAAGATGGAGTTAACTTTCCATGAAAAAAGAAGTTTGTGAAATCCGTTTAGTTTGAGGTCAGCGGCATCATTCATTTTGGCGTGGCCCTTAGGCGTAGGACCGTGCGGGGCCATTTAAAATGCTGCTACATTGGTTCTGCTTGCTGTGGAGATCGGAGCGGTGGAGGGGTGATGTCGACAGCGGAGGTTGTGAGTGGGAGCTTAAACACCTGGTGGTATGATATCTACCTCTTCGGGTGCTATGTGGAGCATTTCTTCTTGTCTCCTCTATTCCTTTAACTATCACTTTATCTCTTATTCTGTCCTATCTAATTAATGGCGTTCTTTTCATATTTTCTGTAACTTTTATGTAATATTGTAAACCGCTCTGATGCTTTGGCTTGAGCGGTATATCAAATGTAATAAACAAACATAATGAGCTGCTCTTCATGCAATGCATTTCATTATTTTTAAGCAAGCATTAGGACAAATGTTTGCACACTATGGGCTTTTAATGTGCGTTATTGCACTGAGTTGCACTAATGCCATAACGTAGGTTAGCAAATAGGTCTCAGTCTATCTAATATGGCCTCAGTGGCCTAACTTCACACCAAGATGGACTAGACTAGGCTCAGTAGTGCATGTCAGTAACTAGTCCATAGACAGCAATAGCTATAAAAAAAAAAAGACCAATAACGTTTTTTGCTCCTTACCTGTTTGCAGAGCCTGCACCAGGAATATGTGAGAATTGTGTGCTGATAGCCAGGGACTGGTGAGTCCAGTTCCTTCAGTATTATCTGCACGCAGCCCTTCCCATGGACAAAGCGGCGAATGTGGTGCACCATAGGGGTTTCACAGAACATACTGGGGCACTGATAGGAAGACCTTGAAAGACAATACAACCACCATTAAAACAGCACAATAGAATGGCAGTATGAAGTCAAATATCTGTATACAAAACTGTCTTTTCAAAATTACTATCACTATCAGTTTTTTTGCACAAGCTATGCTGTATACATACAGTACACCGAAAAAAAACCTGACAACTTTCTGAATGTTAATTAGTAAACAGCAAAAAACAATGTATCTGAACTTAACCAACCACCAATTTAGCTTTTTTTCACTACATAAAAAACAAATTGAATGATAAGTTATATATGTGGTCTGGAAAGCCCAAGTACATATCATCTTTTGATAGATCTTAAGCTGGTTCAATTTCAAGACCTCTACACCTATTAGAAATCTTCAGACCAAAGTTTTCAGAATTTGCAGACGATCAAGTCAATCACAGACAAAGCAAAAAATCAGGATTGCTAAGAGAGGAGCTGCTATTACTACAGGGAAGGAATATGAACTTTTAAGTATTTACCTGCTGAGAAATTCTCAAAATCTTGAGGGAAAGAGAATTCTGTATATTAAGCTGATAAAGTGTAGTTACTCACCTGTAACAGGTGATCTCCGGGAACAGCAGGAATGAAGTCTTCACATATGAGTATCGTCGGTACTGACGGAGCTTGCGTGGGAACGCTCCCCAGCGTCCAATAGGAAAGCCTTTGGGAGCATCCCACTGTGCCTGCTTCGCTGCCTTCCCGCCTTTCCAACTCTCCCTCTTCAGTTGAGTTTATAGCTGAGACAAAGGAGAGAAGGAGAGATAGAGAGAGAGAGACAACTCCTAGGGGAGGAGGGTGGGTTGTGAAGACTTAATTCCTGCTGTTCCCGGAGATCACCCGTTACAGGTGAGTAACTACGCTATCTCCAGGAACAAGCAGGAATGTAGTCTTCACATATAGGGACTCCCCAGCTGAGAGGTGCCAGGGAGATGACCCCAGAAATCTGCGAAACCCAGGCTGAGATGGGTCATGCTTCCTCCCATGGATCTCTGGCATCGAAACCCGGGACGGCGGGTAGGAGTTGTTCTAAGTCTAAAAGAGATGCTGGAGAACAGCTTGACCAAATGAGGCATCCCGACGGGAATTGTCGTCCATGCAATAGTGGGCTGCAAAGGTATGTACTGAAGCCCAAGTGGCTGCTCTACAGATGTCATCAATGGAGACTGAGCGAAGGTTAGCCATAGAGGCTGCCATTGCTCTCACATTGTGAGCTGTGACATGACCTTCGAGAGAAACTCCTTTGCTCTCGTAAGCAAAGGATATGCAATTTGCAATCCATTTGGACAGAGTTTGTTTAGAAACTGGTAGACCAAGATGACTACAGTCAAAGGACACAAAGAGTTGAGAAGATTTTCTATGTTGCTTAGTTCTTTGCAGGTAAAATCCAAAGCTCTTTTAATAGTCTAGAGTGTGCATTTTCCTTTCTGCATTGGAAGCATGAAGCTTAGGGAAAAATACAGGAAGGTAAACCGACTGGTTTAAATGAAAAGGCGAAACCACCTTTGGCATAAAATGTGGGTGAGTTCTAATAACTACCTTATCATGATGGAACCTTGTATAAGGAGGATCAGCCACTAAAGCCTGGAGTTCACTGATGCGTCTCGCAGAAGTGAGCGCAATTAGAATGATTACTTTCCAAGAAAGAAACCTTAGGGATGTAGTGGCCAGCAGTTCCAAGGGCGGTTTCATGAGTTGCTCAAGGACAAGATTTAAATCCCATGTCACGGGTGGTGGCTTAATGGGAGGTTTAATAAACCTTGCTACAAGAGGATGAGAGGAAACAGGTTGTCCATCCAAGGGCTTGTGAAAAGCAGCAATGGCATTAAGGTGAACTCTTATTGAATTGGTCTTAAGACCAGAGGATGATAAATAGAGCAGATAGTCAAGTAACTGCTCTACTGGTAGTGAAAAGGGTTAAATTCCTTTTTAGAACACCAAATAGAAAAACTTTTCCATTTGAAGGCATAGGCTCGCCTCGTAGAGAGTTTTCTTGAAGCCAGACGGATATCCTTTACCTGTTGAGAAAGGTTGATATCCTGGAATTCTAGGCTCTCAGGAGCCATGCTCTGAGGTGTAGAGACTGAGGATTCAGGTGCAGTAGCGTCCCGTTGTCCTGGGAAAGCAGATCTGGAGCACATTCCAACTCCAGAGGTCTGGCCTGAGAGAGACGTAGAAGCAGAGGATACCACGTTTGTCGTGGCCATTGTGAGGCTATGAGGATCATATGGCCCCTGTCTCTCTGAAGCTTGAACAGAGTTTTGGGAATGAGGGGAATGGGTGGGAAGGCATAGAGGAAGTCTTGACCCCAGTGAAGGTGGAAAGCATCCCTTGCCTGACAGTTCTGAGCTGGGATTCTGGAGCAGAATCAGGGAAGTTTGGCATTCTGAGGACTTGCAAAGAGGTCTATCTTGGGGGTTTCCCCAGATCTGAAAAATTTGAGTGACTTGCTCTTGATGAAGAGACCACTCGTGTGGCAGAAGTACTCGACTGAGTCTGTCTGCTAATATATTTTGTGTGCCTGGAAGATACACTGCTAGAAGGTGGATCTGAGAATTCCTGGCAAAGGCCCAGAGGTGTAAAGCTTCATTGCACAATGCTTGAGAATCTGTTCCACCCTGCTTGTTCACGTAGAACATGGCTACTTGATTGTCGGTTTGGACTAGAACCGTCTTGTAGCTGAGGTGGGTTTGAAAGACCTAAAGAGCATAAAAGATGGCTCTGAGTTCTAGGATATTTATATGAAGGCAAAAGCCTCCTGCTGGGTCCAAAGACCCTGTGTGGAGAGATTGTCCAAGTGAGCCCCCCAGCCTAACTTGGACGCATCTGTCGTCAAGATGGGTTGGGGCAGTGGCTGCTGGAAAAGAAAGCCTACGAGAAGGTTTTCCAGAGACTGCTACCACTTTAGGAACGAAATGAGACGTGTGGAATTTCTGATTTTGTCTGTCAGGCGACCTGAAGCCTGTGTCCACTGAGAAGATAGGGTCTACTGGGCTGCTCTATATGGAGTCGAGCATAGGGAACCACATGTACAGTGGAAGTCATATGCCCCAGCAGTTGAAGCATTTCTCGAGCAGTTACCCCCTCATCTATCTCCCCTCCTCCCTCTCCTCCTTCCCTCCGATCTCTGAAGAAGGAACCACACTTCTTATTTCCTCCTCCAAACCCACCACCTGTTCAGACACTATCCCCACCCATCTCCTACATTCCATTTCCCTCACTATTGCCTCCTCCATCACTCATATCCTCAACCCTTCACTCTCCACTGCAACTGTCCCCACTGACTTCAAACATGCTGTTGTCACACCCCTCCTCAAAAAACCCTCACTTGACCCCACATGCCCTTCTAACTATCGACCCATCTCCCTCCTTCCCTTCATATCCAAACTATTAGAATGAGCAGTCCACCGTCGCTGCCTCGACTTCCTCACCTCCCAGGCCCTCCTGGACCCACTACAATCTGGCTTCCGTCTCCTACACTCCACTGAAACGGCACTCACAAAAGTCACCAACAACCTGTTCCTGGCTAAATCTAAGGGCCTCTACTCTATCCTCATCCTTCTTGACCTTTCTGCTGCCTTTGACACCATTGACCACGACCTTCTCCTCACCACCCTCTCCTCGCTTGGTTTCAAGGACTCCGTACTATCCTAGTTCTCCTCCTACCTCTCCCAATGCTCATTCAGTGCATACACCGGCAGCCTCTGCTCTTCCCCTACCCCGCTCCATGTAGGTGTACCCCAGGGATCTGTCTTGGACCCCCTCCTTTTCTCTCTCTATACCCAAGGCCTTGGCATGCTTATCTCCTCCCATGGCTTTCAATACCATCTCTATGCTGTTGACACCCAAATCTACCTCTCTACACCTGATCTCTCTCTGGCAACCCAGTCCAAGATCTCTGCCTGTCTCTCGGACATCGCTGCCTGGATGTCTCATCGCCGATTGAAACTGAACATGACCAAGGCTGAACTCCTTATCTTTCCACCCAACTCCTCCTCCCCACTTCCCCCTCTCTCAGTCTACGTGGATGTATCTACTATCCTTCCTGTTCCCTCGGCCCGCAATCTAGGGGTCATCTTCGACACCTCTCTCTCCTTCTCCGCTCATATCCAGCTTGTAGCTAAGACCTGCTGCTTTTTCCTCTACCACATCAGCAAGATCCACCCCCTCCTCTCTGAACACACTACCAAAACGCTTATCCACTCCTTAATCTCCTCTCGCCTCGATTACTGCAACCTATTCCTCGCTGGTCTCCCCGTGAACCATCTCCTTCAATCTATACAAAACCACGCTGCTCGACTAATCTTCCGCCAGCCTCGCCATGCCCACATTACTCCTCTCCTTAAGTCACTTCACTGGCTCCCTGTCCAATTCCGCATCCAATTCAAGCTTCTCCTGCTGACCTATAAATGCATTCACTCTATGGACCCTCAATGCCTCCTCTCTCTTATCTCTCCCTACGTCCCCACTCAAAATTCGCGCTCCGCTAACAAATCGCTTCTTTCAATGCCTTTCACCCGCACCGCAAACTCCCGACTGCGCCCCTTTCACCTTGCTGCACCACACGCCTGGAACAGCCTACCTGCGTCTGTGCGCCAGGCATCCACCCTGGCCCTCTTCAAACCCAGGTTGAAGACCCACCTCTTCACCGTCGCATTCAGATCCTGACTTCCATTCTCATCTTACCCCAACGCCCATTAACGCTTATGACCTTACCCCGTTAACGTTTAAGACCAAACTATTGACCAACTGTACCATACTATACCACACCGTACTGAAGAATTCACTAATGCTCTGTACTGTTCTAACTAGATTGTAAGCTCCAATGAGCATGACTCTGATGGGCAGAGACTGCCTCTTGTCCGATGAGCATGACTCTGATGGGCAGGGACTGTCCCTTGTATGTTAGCTACCTTTTATAGGCTGCTGTGCAGCACTGCGTGTGTGGCGCTCTACAAGTGCTAAATAGTAGTAGTAGTAGTAGTAGTAGTATTCGAAGACAACGTGGTTGTGGCAGGAAAGCCTTTGACGGCCTTGTGTCCAGACAAGCCCCTATGAACTCTAGAGATTGAGAAGGGGTGAGGTGAGATTTTGGAAGGTTTATGACCAATACCAAGTACTGCAGAATATGTATTGTGCGGGGGAGAGCAAAGCTGGCTTCTGGAGCTGTTGGTGCTCGGATGAGCCAGTCGTCCAAGTATGGGAAGACAAATATTCCCAAAGTTCTTAGGAATGCTGCTACTACTGCCATGCATTTTGTAAAGACTTGGGGCAGAAGCCAGTCCGAAAGGAAGATCCCTGTACTGGTAATGCCTTCCCTGAAAAAGGAATCGAAGAAACCTTCTGTGATCTCTGTGGATAAGGATATGTGTATATGCATCCTTTAGATCTAGAGAACATAGCCAATCCTGGTTCTGAATGTAAGGGAGAAGTGTTCCGAGGGAAATCATTTTTAATTTTTCTTGGAACAGATACTTGTTTAACTCTCTGAGGTCCAGTATGGTTCTGTATCCCCCTGTTTTCTTTGGAATGAGGAAGTAGGGAGAGTAGAAACCCATGCCCTGTTGGGATATGGGTATCTCTTCTATTGCTCCCTGAGCCAATAGTGAGGTGATCTCTTGAAACAAGAGAGTGGTGGAGGGACCCTGAGAATTGAACTGTCTTGTTATGGTGGGAGGAGGCATACTGCGAAAATGAAGTTTGTACCCCTCTCGAACAATGGAAAGGGTCCTGTTTTCTGATGTTACTTGCTGCCATCCTCTGACAAAATAACAAAGTCTGCCTGGGATGGTGAGAGGTTCTGGACCTTTCAGGGGCAGGTTGACCAAGTTCTCTAGGAAGGAGTCAAAGCCCCTGAGGAGGCTGAGTTTGCTGAGTTGGTTGAGCTCTGGGGACTTGGGCTTTTCTTTGCTGTCTGGGTTGCTGTTGCCCCTTCTGGGGAGCATGAACTGGAGAGTGGCCCACCTGGGCATAAGATGGATAGAATTTCTTTTTCTTGTTGAAAAAGGGTTTCTTAAATGTTTTCTTTTTTGCTGGATTGGCTGTAACCCTTGACAGTCTGTTCAAGGTGGTATTTTCAGACTCAGTCTGATTAGCCTTGTCCTGCCAATCCTTTCCAAATAGATTTTATTTATTTATTTTATTGATTTATTTAGACAGATTTGTATGCCACCTTATCCTTCAATCAAGGTGGTCACGTCACGTCACAATTGGAGGGTTACATTTAACATTAGGTTATGTATAAATATTTGGACAGTACACTTAACAGCAAGCATTTAGACAGTACACTTAACAGTATTTAGATAGTACAATTGAAGGTTAACATTTAATGGGAGAGTGTTTAATAATTTAGTATGATAGACTTGTGTGTATGGGTAGGATGAGTGCATGCTTAGTTGACGGGGGAAGTAGTGTATCTGTTTATGTAGGGGATGTTTCCTGAATGATCATATGTTTCTATAAATAAGAATGTTTTGAGGTCTTTTTCTCCTGTACAAGGAATATTACCTAACTTATCATGCACCCACAGTTCCAAATCCGATGCCTGGAGCCAGGAAATACAACGTGCACCGATGGAAATAGCAGAAGTTCTGCTAATGCATTCAAAGCAATCAAAGGTTGCACGATTCATGAACTTAGACACATTCTGAGCATGTTTGACCAGAGTGAGGAAGTCTGTTCTTCTGTCATCGGGGAGAAGTGGAGCCATGAGCTCTAAATCCCCTGTAACTTCTTTAAGAAACATTCCCATGTAGAGAATGTAAGAGCTGATCCTGGCTGATAGCATCGAGGATTGAAAGCATCGACGCCCAAAGGCATTGAGTGTCCTTGATTCTCGGCCGGGAGGATTGGAAGAATGCGTTTTAGCACTCTTGATCTTACGTATCGCCGATTCCACCACCATTGAATGGTGTGGTAGTTGAGTCTTTTGAAACCTAGGGCATTGTGGAACTCGATACGTTATTGAGGCTCCGAGAATGTGGAGACACCGTTAAAGGAGCTTCCCACATTCTTAGCATGAAATCATGCAAGATACGGTGAATGGGAAGAGTTGCGGCTTCTTTAGGGGCTGCCAGGTATTGAAGAATTTCTAATTCTTCTGCTTTCGGTTCCTTTTCAGGAGTGACCGTGATTGAAAGTCCTTTGGCTACATCACGTATGAAGTCTTGAAAGGACATGCCTTCCAGAGGAGATATCCTCCGCTGAGGAGAAGAAGAGGGATCCTCTGGTAGAATCACTCCGGTATCGGCAGAGTCATCAGAGTCATAGGAATCGAAGGACTTGAAGTATCTCCATGCCATATGATCTTGCATTGCTTGATGCCGGTATTGATTGAAGTCGGTATCAGACTGTCTCGATACCGGATATTGATTCAAGAGTCAGCATGGGGGGAAGCACATCGGTTAAAGCAGGTGCAGTCGGTACCGGTACCGATGACTGCGGCACCATCTGAAGTGGTCTTAGCGGTTTAACTGGAAATCTTCATCAGCAATTCTTAGGCCTTACAAATAGATTAATTCAAAGTCCTTCCAGTTCATCTTGAGATGAACATTAAACAAATTCTCCAAACTTACCAGGTATATCCGTATTGGTTCAAATATCCCTATTCACCTAGCAACTTCAGTAACTGAATAACATTAAATAGCTAAACAAATCATTAAAACTAAGACGCAGACAGCAATCCAGCAGCAAGATGGGGCTATCTAGCCTTTAGCATCAAGTGTCATATGAATGATTATCTCTCAGCTGATGAGGGGTCTTATGTGTGCACTAAGAGCAAAGAGCTCCTTGCTCTCAGGGATCAAGTCTCTAGAGGCTAGAGTAGCAGACTTGGAGGATCTGAGGCAGACAGAGGTATAAAAAGGTGATCCTCAGAGACACAGCAGACACAGCACACCTCCAGTCTGGCAGCCTCTCTGCTTGCCATGGGGGAGAGAAGCCACCTGAAAGGAAAGCATCATTTTGGAGTGGCAGGAAGTGATCCTGTAGATAGGACCTGTCCTCCAGGTGATATAGCTTTATCTTTATTTAATTTCTTGATATACTGCCCAGACTGAAAGGTATTAGAGAGGTTTACAAATGCTACAAGCAGGTACTGGATATATTCCCTCCTCTCCGAAGGGCTCACAATCCACATGCACACCTGAGGCAATGGAGGGTTAAGTGGCACTTGCCCAAGGCCACAAGGAGTGCCTATAGGACTAGAGACCTCAGTCCCTCCGCCCTGAGATTACTGTCCCTGAGTAGGAATCGAACACCTGGCCCTCTGACCTGAGGTAACATGTCCCAACTACTAGGCCACTCCTCCCCCACAACTCCTCTTACACCACGATGTGTCTCCAGAGCCATATGCCCATGAGGGAAGGGTTAGGATGGCCATTATAGTTGATGATTCAATCATTAAACATGTAAATAACTGGGTGGCAGGTGGATGTGAGGATCTGGTAACCTGGCTGCCTTATGTGAAGGTGGCAGACCTCATGTGCCACCTAGATAAGATTCTAGGCTATACCGAGGAGCTGCCTACTGTCTTGGTACATGTTGGAACAAATGACACACAGAGGGAGGTTCTAAAAGCCAAATTTAGACTTTTAGGTAGAAAGTTGAAATCTAGAACTTCCAGAGTAACATTCTTAAAAATGCTTCCTGGTCCATGCATAGAATCCAAGAGACAAGCAGAATACCAGAGTCTCAATCAGTGGATGAAACAATGGTTCACAGAAGAGAGTTTTAGATTTCTTAGGAACTGGGCAACATTCTGGGGAAGGGGCATTTCCAAAGGATGGGCTCCACTTTAACCAGGGTGGTACCAAGCTGCTGGCATTAACCTTTAAGAAAGGTGATAGAGCAACTTTTAAACTAGATAAAGAGTAGTTACTCACCTGTCACAGGTGTTCTCCAGGAGCAACAGGAATCAGTCCTCACATATGGGTGACGTTGGTGCCGACGGAGCCCCCATGCAGAGCATTTCCCCAGCTTTCACAGAAAGCCTTTGGGACTGCCAGCACGCATGCGCGGTCCCCTTCCCGCCCAAGGGTGCCATCTTGCTCAGTCTGATGACATAGCTAAAAGACAGCAAAAAACAAAATAAATCATATGACTGCAACTCCAAGGGGAGGAGGGAGGGTTGTGAGGACGGATTCCTGCTGCTCCTGGAGAACACCTGTTACAGGTGAGTAACTACTCTTTCTCAGGACCAAGCAGGAAGTCAGTCCTCACATATGGGACTCCCCAGCTTAAGGCTACCGGGGACCCAAAGCTGAAAAAATATGCTCCCTCTAGACCCTCAGCATGTACGAAAAGAATCTTCTCTGAGAACGCCCCTGAAAGGTAGCCCAACACCAGGGCCGGAGGGTAGGAGTTGCCTATATCTCAAAGAGATTACGGAAGTTAGGCCAAAAGGGAGTACCCTGTACTGGTAATGGTTTCCTCCCACTACAAATCGGAGATATTGTCTGTGGTCTGGATGAATAAGGATGTGAGTATAAGCATTCTTTAGGTCTAAGGAGCATAGCCAATCTCCCTGCTGGAGGTAGGGCAGCAGGATTCCAAGGGTAAGCATCTTGAACTTTTCCCTCTCCAGGAACTTGTTGAGAGCAAGTCTAGGATGGGCCTGAGGCCTCCTGTTCTTTTTGGTACTAGAAAGTACCTGGAATAGAAGCCTTGACCTCTCAGGTGGTGAGGCACCGGTTCCACCGCCTGTTCCTTCAGAAGACTTGCTAACTCCTGCAGGAGTAAGTCCCTGTGCAGAGGGAGTATTGGAGGCTCCCCTGGAAAGTAGGAGGGAGGTACCTGGTGGAAGTGGAGGAGATAGCCCCTCTGGACTATGCTTAGCACCCAAGTATCTCTTGTTACGGCTGACCACCTGTGTGCATACAGGGTCAGCCGGCCTCATGTGCTGGGAGGGGCCAGATGAGGAGGAGAGGCTATGCCACTGGAGTCAAAACCCCGCTCCTTGCTGTGCAGGAGCCGGAGCTGGTGGCTTGGGTGTTTTCTGCCTATGGGTCCCATGTCCCTGCCCCTTGGCCTGCTGACCCTGCTGGGGAGCTGTGGAGGCCTGAAAATGAGGGTATGATTTGTAGGCAGATGACTTCCTCGGGTAAAAGGTCTTTTTTCCCGAGCCCTTCTCCTTCTGAGAAGGGGCAGAGGTTTTCCTGGACAGCCTTGTCCGGGTGAGAGTCTCGGACTCAAGTTTGTGGCAAGGAGGCCTATCCAGAGTCTGGGGGAGGACAAAGAGACAGGGAATGCACCCTAGTAAAGGGCCCCCTTTCACCAAATCAGGGTAGGAAAGCCATAAACACCTCCAGGAATCAGAAAACTTCCATGTGGACCACATTTCATGCTCCCCCTAGTGGAATGAAGGGGAGAGGATACAAGGCTCAGAACCCTTTGGGCAGTGAATGCTCCAAGCACTCAGGTGCCCGAAGTCAGGCTGATTGCAGACACCTGAGTAGGGTGGGGTTGGAGCTAGAACCCTGGAAGTATAAACCCAGAGCAGAGCATGATTTAGAGCATGATTGGAGAGAGAGGAAAAGGAGAGGGGGGAGAGGAGAAGCAGGAACCCAGGCTGAGCAGAGCAGAGGAACGGACCTTACAGCTGGAGAGAGTGCTATTTGGCATGTAGCACGGCTGCAGGAGAGTTTGGAGCCAGGAACAAGAGAGACTCCAAGATCCCCCGGGAGGCTGTTAGCTGAGCAGGATGGGGAGTCAGAGCCTATGCAGTTGGGAGAGCCCGAGGTGAAGCTGATTGAGGAGGACACTCCCATGGACTGTTCCTTGTGCCAAGCTATAAACCTGGGGAACGTGGAAAAAGCAAGCCAGTCCTGAAAGAAGGTCTCCCAGGAAAAAGGTACCCTTATACCACAAGCAGGGTGGCTGAGAGCCCCATGTGTTTATAAAGGGGAAGTTTACCACAGACTTTAAATGTGCTTTTGGTTTGGTGCTTTAGCCAGCAAACCTAAGAAGAGAATATAATTAGGCTTGCTGGTAAAGACTGTGTATCCTGCAATAGAGAGAACCTTTAAAACTGCATTTTGTGGTTGGATATGTTTTGGACAATTTTTGCTTCCAAGAGTCCTGAACCAACAATCCTATGTGTGGTATGATCGAACCATTGTGTATATAAAAATAATACATTTCTGTCATTTGCCTTACCTACTTGAGCCTGACTACAGCTTTCTGCATGGTGCACTCATACAGCTGAATAAGGACTACATTTCCCAGAGGGCATTGCAGGAAAATAGTTTAAGAAAAAGCTGAAAAAGCATACAGCAGAGAGTTCCTTCAATAATCCACGCCCCTCTAACCTAGAGGCGAGTGGTGGTGGCGTGACAAGTTCCGCAGCCTTTTCAGCCATGGGCTTGCCAAAGAGGTTTTCACCTCGGCAGGAGACATCGACCAACTTGTCCTGCACCCATGGCTCGAGGTCTGAGGACTGTAACCAAGCCTGCCGGCGTGCACCGATGCCGGCTGCGGCTACACGGGCCGAAGCCTCGAAGCCATCATAGGCTGCTCGAGAGATAAACTTCGAGCACTCTCGGATCCCCGATGACAGGGCCTTGAACCTCTGCAAAGATTCCCCGGAGAGACCAGCAGAGAACCCAGCAATCTCCTTTGCGAGGTCTCGAAGGTACATGCCCATGTATAGCTGGGTAGGTCTGGACACGGCAAGCAAGCATAGAGCCCTGGAAGCACTTTCTACCGAGGGCATCCAGGTTCCGGGCCTCCCGGCTACGAGGCACCGAGGAGTGCATCTTCTGACTCTTCAGACGATGCATGGCCAATTCCACAACCATGGAGTGGTGCAGTAGCAGTGCCTTTTGGAACCCGGGGCTCTTGCAAACTCGATAGATGGAACTGACCTGCTTGCTCAGAACCGGCGTCGAGGCCGGCGCCTCCCACATGCGGAAGAGCAACCATTCCAACATCGGAGGAACCGGTACAGTAAAGGCCTCCTTGGGAGGAGAGTCATACTGCAGGGCCTCGAGCTCCTCGGCTCGAGGCTCCTCCTCGGGATTCGCGGGGAAGGCCAAGGCTTTGGCCATGTCCCGCACGAAATCCGAGAACCGGGTGTCCTCCAGGGGGGACCGTCTCCGAGGTTCGGACTCCGGTGAGTCCGAAGGGACACACCGGGTCTGAAAGGTGTCCGAAGACTCCTCATCCTCCGTTTCCCAGCCCGACTCCTCGGAGGAGGAATCGAGCGGCTCCAGTCGGGCAGGCACCGATGCCATCTGCCCTGACGCCGAGGGTACCAGCGTCAACGACCTCGGTCCCGAATGGGAGGCCGAGGGAGACCTTGGCCGAGGATCAACTCGAGAGCGCATGGACTCGAGGATCGGCTCGGCTTCCAGGGTCGACTTGGACGTCAATGTCCCGGTGGTCGGGCAGATGCACCGGTGAGACCGGCGATCAGTGCCCGCTGCTGTTCGATGAAGGCAGCCAAGCTGCTCTCCAAGGCCGTCAACCTGAGTCCGAGTTCAGGAGACTCAGCAGCCCCCGACTCGGGTCCCGACGTCGGCTCCCCCGGAGGAGAATCCACGAGGACTACAGCACTCACGTGACTCGGGGACTCCGGCTCCACACGAGGTTGTTTTGCAGGCCTCTCCGACTCCGAAGACCCGGGGACAGCAGTCGGGGCTATGCGACCTGGCCCTCGAGGAGCCAAGTGCGTCCACCGACGCTGCCCTCGCGGGTTTCTTATTCCTGCGATGTTCCCGCAAGGGAGACCCCCTCTCAGAGGATCCCCGGCGATGCTCGGAATCCCGAGACGTCGAGGCCTCTGACGAAGTCCGGGCCCGGCCGGACGCGGAGTCAGAGAAGATTCTTTCCTTCTGGTGCTGCCAACTCCTCAACGCCTTCGAGGACATGTTCCCACCCGGACCACAGATCATTGGGTCATGATCGGGTCCGAGGCAGCGGAGGCAGCAGTCATGGGTGTCGGTGAGAGACATAAGCTTCTTACACCGATCACACTTTTTAAACCCGCTGGCAGCCATCGGGGAGAAAAAGGGCCCCTGCGAGGTCAAAAGACAGGGCTGCCAGTGAAAAATAGAAAAATGGCGCGAACGCTAGTCACGAAGGACATAAACCGAAAAAAGGAGTCCGGGTTCGATACCGGTGTACCGGCCCGAGGCGGGAAGGGGAACTGGCATCGAACCGAGAAAAAACACGAAAAAATCAACTTTTTTCACGGGTGAACACGAACCACATCCGTCGGGCTCCGCGGAAAAAAGACGACTGAGCAAGATGGCACCCTTGGGCGGGAAGGGAACCGCGCATGCCTGCTGGCAGTCCCAAAGGCTTTCTGTGAAAGCTGGGGAAATGCTCCGCATGGGGGCTCCGTCGGCGCCGACGTCATCCATATGTGAGGACTGACTTCCTGCTTGGTCCTGGAGAATGGGGGAAACCAACAGTCATCCAGAATGCATGGTTCAGAATGATGCATCTCTGAAGGATACTAGCAAAAGAAAGAACTTAGGGGATCCTGATAAAGGAGGTTCCAATAAAGGTAAAAGTAACCCAGATTTTAAAAAGGATATAGTGTTATTGGGAAGGTACAGAGAACAGCCACCATGGTAAAGGGGATGGAAGGATACCCCCCTATGAAGAGAGGCTAAAAAGGTTAGGGCTCTTCAACCTGGAAAAGAGACGGCTGAGGGGAGATATGATAGAGGTCTATAAATTAATGAATGGAGTGGAACGGGTAAACGTAGATAGATTGTTTACACCATCAAAATATAGAAAGACTAGATGACATGCAATGAAGCTACAGGGTAACCTATTTAAGACTAATAAGAGAAAATATTTTTTTCACTCAACGTGTAATCAATATCTGGAATTCATTATCGGAGGATGTAGTAAAAGCTGTTAGTGTAGCAGGGTTTAAAAAAGGTTTGGACAAGTTCCTGGAAGAAAGGTACATAAACCATTATTAAATGGGACCTGGGATATCTACTGCTTGGCCCAATACAAGCACTATGGAACTGTGTCTTTTAGGGAAACTGCTAGGTACTTGTGACCTAGATTGGCCACTGTTGGAAACAGGAAACTGGGCTTGATGGACCTTGGTCTGACCCAGTATGGCATATCTTATGTTCTTAGATGCCTTTAAGTAAAAAGCAGACAGAGTTCCTGATTCCATCCCCTCAGATGTAAACTTCCCCATGCAAACAGGAAATCCAAATCCAGGATGGAAACAGGAACAGCGATGCAGCACTGGAGTTTGGAGCAACCGCTGCATCACTATTTAAAAGTAATTGCTGCTGCCACTGCAGATCCCAGAGAGAAGTGGCAGTGGCAGCAATGGGGGCAGGGCAGGGCAGGAACAGTGGGGCCGCAGGAATGAGGTTTGCTTAGACCATCTCATATCCTTGCACCAGCCCTGTCAAAGGGAATTACAATAGCCCAGGCACTTTAAAACTAGAGCCTGGGCTACAGATCTTAGGGGCATGCTTACTAAAGCGCGTTAGCCAAGAGCATATGACAAAAAGGCATCTACACTAAAAATGCCATGCTACCGGTGTACTGCACAAAAAGGCAGGGTCAGGGCAGAGAGTGGGTGTGAATAGGTGAGTGCCTGTTAGGAGTATGGGCGGCTTCTTTGGCTAGCCTCCCACCCTCTGGCAGTTGAGTGTCCACAAGAGGATGTCCAACTCTTGCAACACCAGTTGTTGGGAAGAGTGGGTATCCTATGGGCTTGACTCCCAGTTGGCAGGAGGGGTGGATGGCAGATGATTCCTGCCAAATGCACTCATGTCTATGTGGTCTCTGTGTTGGACCAGTAAATCTGCACACCTGGACCACTGCACCCCCTCACCCACATGTGGGGAGCCGCTTCCTCACTAGCAATGATTCATTGCTAGGTATATGAGAAGTATGAGGGGTGTGACAGGGAAGGTATCCACCCCCACCCGAGGCCTGGCCACCTGTCTATTGCACCCTAGGATGTCGGGCAACCTGGATGACTCAGGCTAAGAAGATTATCCCAGCGCCCACTTGCTGATCACTGACGACACCCTGCCCTCACCAGATCGGGGCCTGTTGCTCATACATATGCAGAATTTGTGCCCTAACTCCCACAGACATAGGTGCAGCACAGTCTCTCTATATGGGTTCCTTTCACTGATTTTCATGTCCCGCCCTCTTGTACTTTGGCTTGCAGCTCTCAGCTGGACAGTAGGTACACACATTCTTCACTCAGCCTTCTGTCCTTCACTAGCTTCTTGTACTATGCTCTGTTGATAAGGTTAAGGGACATGTATTGTCGTCTGTTCTTTCTGCTCAGGTGTGGTGGGTTGCATCCACCCATTAATTGTTCTTGCTCCTCTCTCAGACATTGTATGGCATGGATTCAATTTGCATTGACACTACCTTGCACTGCAGCTATCCCCAGAGGTCTAATACACAGCTGATGTACTGTCATGCCCCTCTGGTTCAACGGCATGTTGCAGGTATCTGCACATGTCCTCTCTCTCATCCTGCCAGCATCTACAAGGTGCTCTCAAATCCCCCTCCCCACAGTACAATGCTGTGGCCCCAGTGCCATCTTATTTTGAACTAGTGTTTCAAAATGGATAGGTTTCTGGTATATGAGGCAATGTTGACAGTGGTGGAGACAGTAATAAGCTGTGAAACCTTTTATTGTTTTTTAGTGTTATTTTGAGGGTTTTTTTATGATTATTGTAATTCGATTTTTATTGTCAGATTTAGTTCTTGTGTTTTATTATACATGGTTTTGCAATGTATACAAAAGGCGATATAGCAAATTTATAATAAACAAACATACTCCTGTCTAGAGGGGGCACATTGGTGGCAGCACTGAAGGGGAGGTGCTCACAGTGTGTGCCTTCATAGTACACACGTGCAATTGAAGCATGGTCACTACTACCACATGACTGGAGCCATATAACTTCCCTGCTGCTGCCTTGCCCCTGCCATGATAGAAATTTCTGCTAACCGTGGGTTAATCCCATGCTACCTGCAGCACTTTAATAAATATGCCCCTTAGTCAATTAGCAGGGACACAACTTCTGAGTCTATCAGATAAAATCCAAACGCGCAAAATGGGCATGACAGACTGAGCGGATATGAGAAATCATGACTAGTTTATTATCAGATTTTATCCTCGAGCTTCTAATCGCTATACTAATAAGGTCTATCCGTTCAAAATTAAGCGTTTCTATTCTGTTGTCAGTATCTTCTTTTCCTAACCTTAAGATTCTATTTTTCCTGTATTCGCATGCAATATATTCCTTCGTAAGCAGTGATTTATTTATTTTATTTATTTATTTATTCTTCTATTTCTTCTATTTCGGTTTACATGGAACAAGTAAACATTTGTATACTGCTGTATACATTACATGGAACAGAGATTTTTAACTTTATACAGATAATAGATACTATATTACATGGAACAGAGATTTAAATTTTGCAGAGTCTGCAAACTGATAAAACTGCAGATTATCTATGAAGCAAAAATAGTTAATATTGTAGTTCCATATTATTTTACCTAACGGTGTAAGGTAAATATTAAATAAGCAGGACACCACAAGTTCCATAACAAGAATGGCATTTATCTGCGACAATAGTTTGAATATGATCTCTCAAAAATGGCTGGTACTAAGTTACAACCTTGCCCCCCACCCCCATACCCATATCCAGGCCTTGATATATTGATACATAGCCTGAGTGAAGAAGTAGCCTAATAGAGCACTGGCTTGGGAACCAAGAGACTAGGGTTCAATTTTCACTAGCACTCCTTGTGGCCTTGGGCAAGTCATTTAACCCACCATTGCCTCAGAAAAATCCAAGTTATTAATGTCCCCGTTTAATGTACATTACCAAGTTTAAGTTACAATGTAAACCACTTTGACTGAAATGATATATAAAAAAACCTGTTAAGTAAATAAATAAAAATATTCTTGGATTTAGGAACCAGCCTCAATGGCCAACCCTCTCCCCCCCCCCCCCCCCAAATAAAGTTAAGGAGGGAAGGGAACAAGCAGGGAAAGAGATGTGGATTTCTTCTGAGGTTTACCACAGGTTGTTTAGGGCTTGATTTGCTAAGGCCGTTCTTCCCATTATATGTCTAAGGGAAAAGAAAGCTTAGAAAATCAAGCCCATAGTGCCCTCCTGCAAGCCACTGGCAGAAATACAGACACTAGCTCCTCACCCCACCCAGTCTCTCTCTCACTCTCTCCCCTCAGCATCATACAGTCTTGCTCCCTCTCCCCCAAAACTTGTCATCCTCCAGTCTCTCTTATCCTGCTCCTCCCCATCCCACCATCTCTTCCCTTAAATTAGCCACTCCCAGCCCCACCCCCTTGCCCCAGATAGCCTCCCCATCAGCAAGCCAGTCAGCCACTCCCAGCCTCTACCTCTACTAATTTTTCAGCAAGTGAGCCACCTTCCCTCTCAGCTAGTCCTCTACCCAAAAACAGTCAGCCACCACTTCACTAGTCCTCACCACCTAGCAAGTCAGTCGGTCAGCTTCCACAGATTCTATGCTTACCTCGGCAAGCCAATCAGCCACTGCCAAGCTCCAATCTCTCCCCACCCCCCACCCAGCTAGCCCTCACCATCCAAGAGAGCCACTTGGACAGCCCCTAAGACCCCTTCATTTAGCCTTATGAGACTCTACAGTCACTCTAGCCAGCTAATCAACCACACCCCCACCCTTACCCTCCCAGCAAACCTATCAACCACGTCGCCTGGCCCCTATTAGAGTCTCAGAACCAATATCCCTCACCTTGTTCCTGTGCTTGTTACCAAAAGAGGAACTTTCTCCTCTCTGCTCCCTAATTTCTGTATGAGTTTGAGCCACAGTGTGCAGAAGCTCTCATACTGGTCTTGTTGTCTCAAGTCTCATGAGAATTGTGCAAGATTTCCTGTACCATGCAGTTTGATTCAAACAGAGACTCACAGTGCAGAGAGAAGGTCCTGCTGTAGTGGTGATTTCAGCAGCTGTTGCAACAAAATTAAAAAAAAAAAAAAAAAATCCCAGGTGTCAATGGAAAATTTCTAATCGCCCTGTGACCTAGCACCTGGCATGTGTCGAGCCCTGACAATATCTATCATCATGTCAAGAGAATAAGATGATCGATTGTATCAAATATGGATGCAACCATTCCCTTGGTCCAATTCTAGACAGAGGTCAACAGTCAGGGCTAACAGAACAGAAACACGTTTGCTGGCAGGTGGCGCACACATAACCCCCCTATCCAGATATTTTACCAGATGATTTTTAAAACTAGTCTACAAAAAAAAAAATCAAGCTATTTCAATTGCATAGTGGAATGGGTCCAAGTAGCTACCCTCTTCCATACACTGTCAGCCTTTTCAAGTAACTTGCCCAAAAAATGTATATTGGCTATAGGCCTATGCATTCAGATTTCTTGAGACCAAATTGGTCTTCTCGAGTATGGGCTGAACTCACTGTTGGCCAAAACATTTCTCAGTTTATACCTAGAAGCTTTTACTATCACAGAGAGGTATGGATTGAGAGCACGTGGGATCAATACTGAAAGCTAGTCATGAACCCACTGGCAGTTAGTGAACACACAACTCATCCAGATATTTTGAAATATTAGCCAGAAAAAAAATCAGGTCACTTAAATCACTTAACAGCTAGATTTCTTTTTTTTCAATTAAATGTTTATTGCAGAAACAACAAAAACAATTCCAGTTTCAACATCATACACATTTTACAAAACCTCCTCCCTCCCCCCACCCTACAATATATAAAAAAAATATGAAAGCAGCCTAAGTATGATGTCCAACAATTGCATTCTTCCACTAAAGCAAGTAAGATTGTACACAATAGGCATTAGTGTCAACCATTAATGAAATTTAAGCCAGAGTATTTTGACCAAACCCTTAGAAAAGGCATCAAGTTAACATGACGTAGAGCAGCCAATTTACATATCAAAAATAAATCATGCAAATAAACTTCCACTTCTGCCAAGCATGGTGCCTCCACCTGTTTCCAAGCATGGGCAATGGCAAGCCTAGCAGCAGAACACCCAATTCTAAGAGATCCGTCTCCCCCCACAGGGAGAACTGGGTCTGTCACATTCAATAATGCCAGGCTTGGCCTTGGCTGACCTACTTCTCACAAAATCGCACTCAGCCATTCAAACACGAGACTCAATATTTCCGAATCTTCACACACAAACACCAGATACGTATAAAACTCCCCCTTTCTCCACATTTCCACCAACACAGGCATAGACCACATGGCCTATCTAGTCTGCCATTTCTTATTAACCACTACAAGAGTCCCCTTTTTTTTCTTTAGAGAGCTTCTGTGTCTGTTCCATGGTTTGTTTGTTTTTTAAATTTAGATACTGTCCTCATCTCTCCCACCTCCACTGGGAGACTATTCCATGCATCTTCCACTCTTCCCATAAAGCACAGTTACTTACCTGTAACAGGTGATCTCTGGGAACAGCAGGAATTAGTCTTCACATATGGGTACGTCGGTACCGACGGAGCCTGCGCGGGAATGCTCCCCAGCTTCCCAAAAAGGAAAGCTTTTGGGAGCATCCCACAGCGCCTGCGCGCTGCCTTCCCGCCTTTCCCAACCGTCTCTCTCCAGTTCGAGTTTTAAAGCTGAGACAAAGAGAGAGAGAGAGAAAAGGAAAGATAGAGAGATACAACCCCTAGGGGAGGTGGGGGGGTTGTGAAGACTAATTCCTGCTGTTCCCAGAGATCACCTGTTACAGGTAAGTAACTGTGCTATCTCCAGGAACAAGCAGGAATGAGTCTTCACATATGGGAACTCCCCAGCTAGAGATGCCTGGGAGATCACCCAGATTGTGAGTCCCTGGAAGGGCTCCATCTCCACCTATGAATCTCAGGCATCCATTCAGGGATGGAGGGCAGGAGTTGATCAGGTATGGAACAGGTGTTTGAGGACAGCCTGACCAAACAAGGCATCCCGGCGGGAATCCTTGTCCAAACAGTAATGGGCTGTGAAGGTATGAACCGAGGCCCAGGTGGCTGCTCGACAGATTTGGTCGATGGACACAGAATTTAGATGAGCCATTGAGGCTGCCATGGCCCTCACATTATGAGCTGTGACATGGCCTTCCAGAGAAAGATTCTTACTCTGGTAGGCGAAGGAAATACACTGAGCAATCCAATTGGATAGAGTCCTTTTAGAGACTGGAAGTTCTAAATGGGAAGGATCAAAAGCAACAAAAAGTTGAGAGGACTTTCTATGTTGCTGTGTCCTTTGTAAATAGAAAGCAAGTGCTCTTTTACAATCCAGGGTATGAAGATTCCTCTCTGCAGTTGATGCATGAGGTCCTGGAAAGAAGACAGGTAAATATACCTCCTGGTTCAGATGAAAGGGTGAGACCACTTTGGGCATAAAGTGTGGATTAGTTCTGAGAACTATCCTGTCATGATGGAACCTTGTATAAGGAGGATTAGCCACTAGAGCTTGTAACTCACTGATACGGCGAGCTGAGGTGACTGCAATAAGAAAAATAACCTTCCAGGAAAGGAATTTCAAGGAGGTAGTGGCTAAGGGTTCAAAGGGTGGCTTCATAAGCTGACCAAGAACCAGATTCAAGTCCCATGCCACTGGAGGTGGTTTAATGGGAGGTTTAGTTAAAAGAAGGCCTCTCATGAATCTTGTTATAAGAGGATGAGAGGAAATAGGTTGTCCATTAAGAGGCTTCAAGGATGCTGCAATAGCACTCAAATGGACCCTGATTGAATTTGTTTTAAGGCCTGCATGGGATAAATGCAGCTAATAGTCTAGTAACAAATGCAAAGGTATTGCAGAAGGGTTAAGACCATTTTCTGCACACCAAATGGAAAACCTTTTCCATTTAAAAGCATAAGAGCGTCTGGTAGAAGGCTTTCTGGAAGCATGAAGGATATCCTTCACTTGCTGAGAAAGGTGTAAATCTTGAAGGTCTAGGCCTTCAGCAACCAGGCCCTGAGATGAAGAGATTGAGGATTTGGATGCCACAAGGTTCCCTCCTCTTGGGAGAGGAGATCTGGAGCAGACCCCAGGTCCAGGGAGGGAGCTTGAGAGAGATGCAGAAGTAGAGGGTACCACACTTGGCGTGGCCAACGTGGTGCTATGAGGATCATAGACCCCTTGTCTCTCTGAAGCTTGAACAGAGTCTTGGGGATGAGGGGAATAGGTGGAAAGGCATAGAGGAAGTCTTGCCCCCAGTGAAGGAGGAAGGCATCCTTGGCCTTAACTCCCTGACACGGAATCCTGGAACAAAACCGGGGAAGTTTGGCATTCCACGGACTTGCAAAGAGGTCTATGTCTGGGGTACCCCAAATCCGAAAAATCCTGGCTATCTGGTCCCCATGGAGGGACCATTCATGTGGAAGCAGAACTCGACTGAGTCTGTCTGCCCAAGAGTTTTGAACTCCTGGAAGATACACTGCCATGAGATGGATTTGATGCTCTCTGGCGAAGGCCCACAATCTCAAAGCTTCGTTGCAAAGCGACAGAGAGCCCGTCCCCCCCTGCTTGTTCACATAGAACATGGCTACCTGATTGTCCGTGTAGATGAGGACTGTCTTGTAGCTGAGCAGGGTGTGGAAGACTCTGAGAGCCAAGAAGATTGCTCTGAGCTCTAAGAGGTTGATATGGAGAGATGTCTCCTGTGGAGACCAGATGCCTTGAGTGGAGAGATCTTGTAGATGAGCTCCCCAACCCTTTGGAGAGGCACCTGTTGTAAGGGTTGCTTGGGGTAGCACCTGTTGAAAGGGGGACCCCAACAACAGATTTTGAGTGGACTTCCACCAGTGGAGGGACCAAAAGAGGCGACTGGAGGTTGCTATTTTGTCTGATGCCTGGGTCCATTGGGTGGATAGAGTCCACTGAGCTGCCCTCATGTGAAGGCGAGCGTAAGAAACCACATGCACTGTGGATGCCATGTGGCCTAAGAGTTGCAACATCTCTCGAGCAGTTAAATGGGATCTTAACTGAATCTGGGAGGCTAACTGCACCAAGCGTAGGCAATGGGCCTGAGGAAGATAGGCTCTTGCAGTTGTAGTATCCAGTAAGGCCCCTATGAACTCTAAAGACTGAGTAGGGGTGAGATGGGATTTGGGAATATTGATTTCCAGTCCCAGATACTGAAGAACATGCTTTGTGCAGGCCAGGGAAGTCTGGGCCTCTGACTGGGATGGAGCTCGGATGAGCCAGTCGTCCAGATATGGGAATACGAATATCCCTAGAGTGCGTAAAAATGCAGCTACCACTGCCATGCATTTTGTAAACACTCTTGGAGCAGAGGCCAGACCGAAAGGAAGCACTCTGTATTGGTAGTGCTTTCCTTGGTAAAGGAACCAAAGGAACCTTCTGTGTGTTGGATGGATGAGGACATGGGTGTACGCATCCTTGAGGTCTAGAGAACAAAGCCAGTCCTGACTCTGGAGGTATGGAAGGAGAGTCCCAAGAGAAATCATCTTGAATTTCTCCTTGTATAGAAACTTGTTCAACTCTCTGAGGTCTAGGATGGGTCTGTAGACCCCTGTTCTCTTTGGGATGAGAAAATAGGGGGAGTAGAACCCTGAGCCCTGTTGAAGAAGGGGTACTTCTTCTATTGCCCCTTGGGCAAGAAGGGTAGCAATTTCTTGACCTAGAAGGTCGAGAAGAGACGTTGAAGAGTTGAACTGTTTCACCATGGTGTGAGGAGGAAGGTTTAAGAAATGTAGCTTGTATCCCTCCCTTATGATGGAGAGGGTCCATTGCTCTGCTGTGATTTGTTCCCATCTGGGAGCAAAATGAGCTAACCTTCCTGGGATGGTGAGAGGCTCTGGATGTTCTAGAGCCAGAAATGCTAAGTTCTCTAGTGGAAAGTCAAAGGCCCTGAGGAGGCTGAGGCTGTTGGGCCTTAGCAGTCCTCGCAGCCTGAGGATTGGCCTGTTTTGGCTGTTGCTGTCTCTTTGTAGCAAAACGAGCCTGAGAAGAGGCCTGACTATAACCAGAAGAAAATTTCCCTTTTCTTGGAAAAGAGCCTTTCTTGAATAGCCTCTTCTTGAAAGGAGTAGTAGTAGACTTTGAGAGTCTATCTAAAGCAGAATTCTCTGCATCCATCTGGGTGGCTTTTGCTTGCCAATCTTTGCCAAACAGGGTTTCCCCTGTACAGGGAAGGTTGCCCAGACCATCTTGTACCCAGGATTCCAAATCAGAGGCTTGTAACCAAGCCACTCTGCGTGCGCCTATGGCAATAGCCGAAGCTCTACTGGCACCCTCAAAGGAGTCAAAAGCTGCACGGTTGGAGAACTTGGATACATCCTGTGCATGTTTAAGCCAGGAAATATATTCTTCTCTCTTATCTTCTGACATAAAAGGAGATAAGGTGTGTAGATGATCTGCAACCTCTTTTAGAAACATCCCCATATAGAGACTATAGGAGTTGATTCTGGCTATAAGCATACTGGCCTGGAAGATTTTCCTGCCAAAAACATCTACAGTTCTGCATTCCCTTCCTGGTGGAGCAGAGGAGTGCCTTTTTGAACTCTTGATCTTTTTCATAGCAGACTCTACCACAATAGAGTGGTGAGGAAGCTGAGTCTTATGAAATCCAGGACAAGGAGGAACACGGTACATGGTGTCCAACCTACGAGAAAAAGGAGAGGTGGTAAGAGGGGTTTCTTATATAGCCAACATGTGATCATAAAGAATCTCATGTACTGGTAAAATGGCTGCCTCTTTAGGGGCTTTAGGATATTGAAGAATATCCAATTTTTTGGCTCTGGGCTCAATTTCAGAGGCTACTGCAATGGACAGGCCTCTGGCCACCTCCCTGATGAAGTCCTGGAAAGACAAGTCCTCAGGAGGAGACATCCTCCTTTTTGGAGAAGAGGGTTCCTGAGGACGGATTTCCGATGCTTCGATGGAGACCTCTGATGAATCAGATTCTTCAGAGGAATCGAAGTATCGACTGTCTGGATGCTCTCGCAGAGCCCGATACGAGTACCGAGGGGTATCGACATCGGGCGTTATTGGTACCGGGTCGGTACTAACAGGCATCACTGGATACCGTACCGCTGCTGTCGATGCTGATGTCGATGCAAGCGGTACTGGTATCGGAACCGGAGCTGGATCCGGAACCAGAATCGACAACGTGGTTTGTTGTTGTACATGGGCGTCGCAGCTTGTATGAAGGCCGTAATGGCACGCTGCATGGTCAGAATATTCTGATCCATCGATGCCACCAATGTCTGGATGTCGGTACTGGGAACCGCCGGTACCCCAGAACATTGTAACAGGTGATCGGTCGAGGCCGTGCCATCGATGTCAACCTGTAACCCCATAGATAATGCTTTGGAAGCCGGAACCTCCCGCCGGGGTAATTTTGCCGGTGTGGATTCCTCAATAGTGAGCTGGGGTACATCTCGATACTTAGAGGGAAATGTACCATTTGAGGACCGACCGGACTTAAGTTTTGTTACCTGAGATCCATGGGATGAAGAGGAAGCCCTGGAAGACATCGATGCCACAGAAGCTGCATTGGAGGGAAACAGGGTACTGAGCTTGGCTCCCCGATTCTGTAACCCTCTTTTAGACACCATGGAGCAGGACTCACAATCCACGATGGAATGATCAGGACCTAAACATTTTAGACACCAGTCATGGGTGTCCGTGACAGAAATAGTGCTACTGCACTTCGTGCACTTTTTAAACCCGGAGGCGGGCTTTTCCATGAGGAAAAAGACTATAGGCCTAGGGCCACAGAAGAAAATGCACTGAAGCAGAAAGAAAGTTGTTGGTTTTTTTTTTTAAAGAAAAGAAAAAAGACCGGTGGTACCGGTCCTCGAGAAGGCAGACACGCGACTAAAGAAAACAAGAAAATAAGAAGCAAGAAATTCTTCAGCGGTGACAGGAAACACGACCTGCTGGCTCCGCGGAAAAGAAGAACTGGAGAGAGATGGTTGGGAAAGGTGGGAAGGCAGCGCGCAGGCAGCTTCCTTTTTGGGAAGCTGGGGAGCATTCCCGCGCAGGCTCCGTTGGTACCGACGTACCCATATGTGAAGACTCATTCCTGCTTGTTCCTGGAGATAGAAATATTTCTGCATATTACTCCTGAGACTATCCCCTTTCACCCTCATCCTATATCTCCTTGTAGTAGAGCTTGCTTTCAATCAAAAGAGGCTCCCCCTCCTGTGCATTTATGCCACGGAGGTATTTAAATATCTCAATCATATCACCTCTGTCCCGCCTTTCCTCTAAAGTATACATATTAAGATCCTTAAGTCTGTCTTCATATGCTTTAGAATAAAGACCACTAACCATTTTAGTAGCCACCCTCTGCACTGACTTCAACCTGTTTATATCCTTTTAAAGGTGTGGTCTTCAGAAATGCACACAATTCTCCAAATGAGGTCGCACCAAAGACTTATACAGAGGCACTATCATCTCTTCTCTTCTGCTGGCCATTCCTCTCCCTATCCACCCAAGCATCCTTCTAGCTTTTGCCGTCGCCTTTTCTACCTGTTTAGCTATTTTGAGATCATCAGACACAATCACGCTTAGGTCCTGTTCTTCTTTCGTGGACACAAGTACGTCACCCCCTATATACTGTACTGCTCCCTTGGATTGTTGCAGTCCAAATGCATGAACCTACAATTTTTTAGCATTAAATCTCAACTGCCAAAGTCTAGATCATTCTTCAAGCTTAGCTAGATCCCTTCTCATGTTATCTACATCTTCCAAGGCGTCTACTCTTCTGCATATTTTGGTATCATCTGCAAAGAGGCAAACTGCAAATGGCAGATCCCCCATATATTCTCTGTAACCTTACTGGCATTAGATACCATCTCTACAGCACTTTACAGTTATGTTCCCGCAGGTTACTAGCCAATACCCACTTATGCAACCCCAGTAAGATACTCTCCCACCGTTTATAATCCCAAATTATTTACAAGTCCACCTCCCAGGCAGTTAAACATTCTTATTTACCATCCGCTTCCTTCCCCATCAATTTATACAGTATCAACATCGACCTTTTAATGCCCTTTTGAGCAAAGAGTGCTTCCATTTTCTGTGGAGCCCTCCTTCTTCCTGTCCTCATAAGATGATCTATATAATGTATCACTTGTACATACATAAGAGGGAGATAGAGAGTATAAGATCATTAAAGGCTACCTGTTCCCCCCTCATTCCAAAATTGACCTCCCAACGAAGTCCTTAGCTTGCCCAACAAGCAAAGACCTGATTATCCAGACCTGGCAGGAAGTCTGGCTTCCCACAAAGAGGCATATGACTTGAATAACCCCAGGATCCATACCAGACGGTTCTCCACTTATTCCAGATTTGCAGGGTAGTAGAGATAAAGGGGTTGGGACACTTCCAACAGGTGGGCCCCAAATCACCACACCAAACTACCCCCCCATATTTTCCCGCCCCAAGTCACCCCGCTCCAGCACAACCCATTCCTGCTGCTCATGGATCCACTATTCCAACACTGAACAAACACGGGCAGCTTCAGTCTTGAAGGACTACCAAAAGGGACTACTACAGCTGGAAAGAGATCTCCACTTGTAAGTATTTATCTTCTGGAATATACTCTAAATCTTGGGGGAAAAAGGGAATTCTTTGGGTTAAAGCTGATAAGTCAGTCAGGTCTCAGTACCAGCAGAGAGTTTTTCATTTAAATCAAATCAGAATATAGCTTAGCACAGAAAGTAAAACTGAGAAACGAGTCTCTGAAATAAATTTGTATCTAGAGCTTTTATCTATTTAAATCAAATCAGAGCATAGCTTAACACACAAGTAGAATAAATACTCTCTGAGTAGAAAGAAAGGTGAAATTTCACTTACCGTTAATTTCCTTTCCTAGAATACTGCTAGACCAGTCCAGACAAACGGGTTGTGTACCCCTGCCAGCAGATCCTGGAGACAGAGAACTCTACCAGAGCTCTAATAGGCTGAACCCTGGTGATGCTGCTGAGTTGATGAGACTGTACCACAAGGGGTCTCCCTCAGTATCGTATACAAGCTGAACTTCATTATAACTGAACAACTAAATACAGCCAGTCAAGCCAAACCGGCTTCAACTATACACAAGGTGCTGAAAGCACTCCCAAAAACCGAACGCTGCCCAGAAGGAGGAAGGGACCAGAGGCTCACTTGTCAGGCCTCCGGAATGAAAAACAAAAAGACAGGAAATAACGGTGGCTCCGCTGCACCAGCAGGACTGTGACTAACAGCAGGGTGGGTCCTGGACTGGTCTAGCAGTATTCTAGGAAAGTAAATTAATGGTAAGTGAAATTTCACCTTCCAATTCATACTGCTAGATCAGTCCAGACAAACGGGCAGTACCCAAGCTACCGACCTCTAGGGTGGGTCCAAAGCCGCTGAAAGCACTGCCGCGCCAAAACTCATTTCCTGTCGAGCCTGGACATCCAATCGATAGTGACGGACAAAAGTCGATAAAGACGACCAAGTCGCCGCCCGGCAGATGTCCAGAGGCGCCACATGGGAACGCTCGGCCCAAGACTTTGCCTGAGCCCATGTGGCGTGTGCTCGGAGCCCTACAGGCACCGACTTTCGCTGAAGAATATAGGCTGCCTCAATAGCTCCTCTTAACCACCTGGCGATAGTAGCCTTAGAGGCTGCGAACCCCCAACGGGAGCCCGCAAAGAGGACAAAGAGATGATCCATCTGCCGCAAAGAATTGGTGACTTTAAGATACTGACAGAGGACTCGTTTGAGGTCTAACGCACGTAGGTGACGCTGACGACCCGCACACTGCTCTTGAGAGAATGACAGCAAGAAGAGAGGCCGATTGACATTTATTTATTTATTTATTTAACAATGATTTATATACCGCATCTTCCATAGTTCAGTTGCGGTTCACAATAAACAACAGTTAACAAATCGGAGTTTGTTTTACATATAACATCATGTGACCAAAAACAATAAGATAAACAACCAGTGTTAATACAGAACAGTATAGAACAGTGTAAACTATATACATTATGTACAAATACACATTATGTGGGACTTAAGCGTTATTCAAAGTACAGTATCAGCTATGAAGAATTGTATGTGTAGGTCATTTGGGATTTGTTAGATAAAAACTGGTTAGCCATTATCTAAGTTTATTGAGGGATGATCTGAGTTGTTGTAATGTTTAGAAAAGAGATAGGTTTTCACTTTTTTGCGGAATTCGATGATCTCGGTTAGCATTCTTAGATCATCTGGGAGGGAATTCCAGATTGTTGGAGCTGCATGAGAAAAAGCTCTATTGTTTGTGAGTTTATTAGCTTTTATGAAGTCTTTGGGAGTTTTTAGTTTATTTGTTTGTCCTTTTCTTTGAGTAGATTTTGAGTGCTCTTTGCTGATTAGGTTACTTAGGGTGACTGGGGCCATGTCGTTTAGAGTTTTAAATGTGCTTATCAATGTTTTGTATACTAGCCAAATTTTGGGCTTTTAGGTAACCACTTTGGGCAAAAAAGGACGGAACTGTCCGAAGAGTTACGCCCTCCGACGAGAAAGAAAGATAGGGATCTCGACAAGAGAGCGCTTGGAGCTTGGAAATGCACCGCGCCGAGGTTATGGCCACCAGGAACACCGTCTGTAAGGTTAAGTCTTTGAGCGAAGAGGCCCGTAAGGGCTCAAACAGCGAAGCCACTAAGGCCCAGAGGACAAGGGCGAGGTCCCAGGACGGCAATACCGGACGGCACGAAGGCCGCACGGACGTAACCCCTCTGAGAAAACGCGAGACGTCAGCATGCGAGGCGATAGAACACCCCAAAACTGGACCATGGAAACATGTGATAGCCGCCACCGGAACCCGAAGAGTTCCGAGAGCCAGGCTCTTGTCAAGGCCGGCCTGGAGAAATGCCAGAATGTCCAGAACGCCGCTACGCCAGGGAGACACCCTGCGCTGTGAACACCATGATTCAAAGACGCCACGCCCGAGCATAGGCTAAGGAGGTGGAAGAACGCCGTGCCCTAAGCAAGGTGGATACCACGCTAGTCGAATATCCCTTGTGAGCTAGCCTGCGGCGTTCAAGAGCCAAGTCGTAAGCGAGTAAGGAGCCGGGTCTTCCATGGCAATTGGCCCCTGTTGCAGAAGCACCGGAAAGCCCTGCAGCAGCAGAGGCGCTGCTCGCGAAAGTCGGACGAGATCCGCATACCACGGCCTGCGAGGCCAATCCGGAGCTACCAGAATCACCGGCCCGTGATGCTCTCTGATCCGTTGAAGAATCTTGCCGACCACGGAGGAAAGACATACAGAAGGAGTCGAGGCGGCCACGGCTGCGACAATGCATCTATCCTGTGCGACCCGCTGTCCTTCCATCGGCTGAAGAAGATCGGTGCTTTGGCATTCTCCCACGTCGCCATGAGATCCACCGCCGGCTAACCCCATTGCTGAACAATCAGCCGAAAAGGAGCCGACGCCAGAGCCCATTCTCCGAGATCCAGCGTATGGCAGCTGAGGAAGTCAGCTTCGATGTTGCTTTTCCCCGCAATGTGTTGCGCTGAAATGGCGAGTAGATGCCGCTCTGCCCACGGGAGGAGGAGCCTCATTTCTCTCGAGACCCCCGGACTTTTCGTGCCCCCTTGGCGGTGGAGATATGCCACCGTCGTGGCATTGTCAGAGAGAACGCAAACTGCCTGATTGTGTAGGACAGGTAGGAATCTCCGTAAGGCTAAGCGAACCGCTCTCGCCTCGAGGCGATTGATGGACCAGCGGGCCTCCGGAGGCGCCCAGACCCCCTGTGCTGCGTGCGTGCCACAAAGCGCTCCCCACCCGGAGAGACTGGTGTCCGTCTTGAGAAGCAGCCAGTGCGGAGACTCCAAGGGAACCCCCTGGAGAAGGTTGCGTGCCCGGAGCCACCAACGAAGGTCTAGCCGTACCGCCGGCGGAAGTGGAAGTCGAACCTGATAGTCCTCCGACACTGGCGACCATCGCGATAGGAGCGCCCTCTGAAACTCGCGCATATGCGCCCTCGCCCAGGGCACAACATCAATGGTCGCCGCCATGGACCCCAGAAGCTGGATCCAGCGCAACAGCGCTCGGGCTGTGAGCCCCCCGCATACCGTCGCCTGCAGAGTCATGGAGGACGCGGAGAAAGCCGTTTTCAATAGGTTTTCCACCTTCCGGTCCTGCGGATCCTTGAGTGCCGCTCCTCCCTCCACAGGGATGGTGGTATGCTTAGTAACTCCGGAAACCAAGGCATCTACCCTAGGATACACGATCCACTGCTCCAGAAGCTCCGGCGGCCAAATATATAGATGCCCTAGGCGACGAGCGTTTCGCAATGGCGTGTCCGGAGAATTCCATTCCCGGGACACCATTTGCTGCAATTCGGTAGGGAAGGAAAAGCCTTAGAGGGCTTTTGAATGCCCTGCAAGATGGGGTCTGCCTGAGACTGAGCTTGAGAGGCTTGAGGTTCCGCTGGTGCGGAAAGACGAAGTGCTTCCAACACCTGACCGATGAGGGCAGACAACTACTCTTTTCGGAACAGCCGGATATCCTGTGACTCCTCCGGCCCGGGAACAGAAGAATACGATGCAGAATACTCCCCATCTTCGCGTCCAGAGAGATCCTCGGACTCTCCCTCGGAAAACCCATCCTTGCCAGGGTCGCGATCATCCTCCATAAGCAAGTGCAATGACTTAGACGTATGTTTGCGAGCTACCGTACTCTTAGAATGCTTATGGCCAGAGGAAGCAGCCAAGCGCTCAGGTGCCGCTGGCTGCTGTCCCACCGAAGGAGCCGAGGATTCAGCTCGCCATAAGGCCCATGCCTGGCGGAAAAGCAGGAGAAGTTGGTCCTCGGAGGGTGAGCCAGGTGCCAAGGAGCTCATGGCAGCCGGAGAGACCCCCGTAGGGGCTCCCTGCAATGTGGGCACCGAAAAAGAAGTTAGCGGACCCTCCAACGCAGGCAATTCAGGAGCCGTGGCTTCCTGAGCTGACAAAAACGCTGAAGACTCCCCTGGGTGCACCAGACAGGATGTGCATTGTTGAATTTTCAGCTCCTTCTGCTTCCTGTTGCACACAATGCACCTAGGACCAGAAGAAGGCATTGTGTATTCAAAACAGTGAATTTTAATTTTTTTTTCCTGATCACTCCTCTTTATAGGTCTCAATCCCAGGGAAAATCCCCTTTAAGGAGGTGGAAGAGACAGAAGCACACACAGCAGAGCAGAGCTGGGCTTCCCTCCAAAAATCGGAGCTCCGGGGAAAAACAAAATGGCCGCCGGAAAAATAAAAGTTAAATGAACACTCAAAAAAGCAGCGATTTTGCTAAAAAGAAAAGGGCAGAATCCAGTCCCCCAGGCAAGGATTGACCCCTCTGCCAAAAATGGGGCAATTCTGAGACCATAAAAATTTGGCAGATTTGGACTCCTCAGGAGCTTCAGCATGCATAGACAAACAAAAGCTGTACTCACATATGCCGGCCAGTGCAGGGATTCCAAGGGCAGGATCAGGAAAACAACATCTGATGCCAAAAGAACACTAACTCAGAGGGAATCCCAGAGTGTTAGTGAGCCCTTCTTCCAGCCAAGGCTGCCCTCATGGCTAGCTGCTGGGAATGCCTTCAGTCAGCGAGCGTCACTGTTTCTGTACAGGAGCTCAGCTGAAACACCCTGCCAATAGAGGGAATCACTCCCACAGGAGAGGAGCCCCCGAGCCGTACCCCGAAATAGGGATATTAATACTTCCTCCAAAAGGAGCAAAACAAAAAGCTACCAGATCTGCTGGAGACAGAGAAATACTGAGGGAGACCCCTTGGGGTACAGTCTCATCACCTCAGCAGCATCACCAGGGTTCAGCCTATTAGAGCTCTGGTAGAGTTCTCTGTCTCCAGGATCTGCTGGCAGGGGTACACAACCCGTTTGTCTGGACTGGTCTAGCAGTATGAATTGGAATAAACTAATTTCTGGATACCTTTACAAAGAGGCCTTCCAATTAGGAGGCAAAAGATCTGTGAAGTTATCTTAAATAGGAGTTAAAGGCAAGAGACAGATCAAAGGGACAATTTGAAAGGCTGCCTGTATCAAACCAAGGGCCATGGGAATCACCCAGGAAATTGGTAAGACTTTACCTTAGAAGCACAGGTCAGGGCACTGTGTAGCAAGCCATCTTTTGTTAAGTATTCTTTCCCTCCCACCCACCCCAGGCATAATCTTAGCTTTATAGGCTATTAAACCTATTAAAGGGGGGGGGCGGAGCTTGCCTGCGACGAGAAATGGCTGCCTGAAGGCGCTGCTCCGACCCAATCTTGAGAATCCTGTCTCTCCCCCGTGAAATTGACGAGTTGTACAGACTGAAAGTGATCGGAGCGCACATAGGAGATGGCGTCCTTAAAGCCAGCGAGACTGGAATTTACACCAGCACCGGGACAAGTGGTCAAACGCGCAAAACAAGAAGCGGCCTCCCCACAAAAGATGGCGTCCGGGGAAAAAGATATCTCGGCAGGGGAAAAAGAAATCCTACGCGAGCTAAGAGCTATCAAAGAGCTTGTCACTAACAATACTTCTGCACTCACTCAGATGCAAACAGACATGCAAGAAGTCAAAGTTACACTTTCAGAGGTAGTCGGACGTCTGAACGCAGTGGAAGCGATTACAGAGCAACATGGAAATTTATTGTCGCAGATGGGCCCTCTTGCAAACCGGGTGATAGCATTGGAAAACATGATGGAAGATCAAAGTAACCGAGCCAGACGGAACAACCTGAGAATCACTGGTATACCTGAAGGCCGGGAGGGGTCGGACTCCATAGGATACTTAGAGAAACTGATCCCAGAATTACTACAAGTTGTTTTCTCTATGCCCTTTGAAATTGAACGGGCTCACCGAGTTCCACAGCATATCACCAATAGATCTCAGCGTCCGAGGCCTTTTGTGCTGAAAATCCTGCGTTATCAACAGGGATTACAAATCTTGCAAGCAGCAAAATCGAAATCGACACTTCAGATGGATGGCCACAAGATTGCTTTCTTTCCTGATCTATGTAAAAAGACCGTGGACAGACGCAAGGAACTACTCGCGTGCAGGCCCTTGCTCCAGAAGGTAAACGCACGCTATGGCCTATTCTATCCAGCGCGGATGAGGGTCACGCTGAATAATACCACGAGAACTTTTGATACTGGTGCGGCTTTAAAATCTTTTCTTCAGGAGCAGGCTGGAATGGACGTCGGATCATGAATGCAGTGGGTGACTACTGGATACCTACATGTTGGGTAGATTTAGTTCCGTATTAATAACGGGAGATGTGTTGATATGCCAGAAGAGTCTGTTCAGAAATATTAACATAGTTAGCCACGGTCACTGGCGGATTGGGGGGGAGAGATCTGATATGATGTCTTAGATGATTGTTAATGGGTTGTGGGATGGGGGAGGGTATAGGCAGCTCATGACTCGAAGGGGTGGGATGGGCTTCACCGTGCAAGTTGTTGTTAGTTGTACAATGTGGATGGTATACTATAACAAGAAAGTTGTCATTCAGCTACAAGATCAGGCAAAGAAGATGGTGACGAGTGCTATGGAGCAGGAGTATCAGTCTGTATGGCTACTTCTAGATTAAAACTGATGACTCTCAATGTTCAGGGTATCAATAATCCTATCAAAAGAAAAAAGATATTGAATTATTGCAAGCGACAAGCAGCTGATGTTGTATACCTCCAAGAAACACATCTCTCCTTATCTGAGTCGTATAAAATTAGTGGGGAACAGTATCAGAATGTGGTATCAGCTCCTGCACAAAAGAAAAAGGGCGGGGTAATTATACTAGTTCGGAAAGCTTTACTACCGGTTATAGAAGAAACGGCAATAGATCCTTGTGGAAGATGGGCTAAAGCTCAAGTCAAGATAAGAGAAGTTCAGTATACCTTGATGGCAATCTATGGACCGAACTCTGATGACCAACAATTTTTTGAAGGGGTCGCACAAGAGCTCATGTTGACAGGATCTACCTCTATTATAATAGGGGGAGATTACAATCTCATCCAAGACCCGCTGCTAGACCGTAGTCCATACAAACAGCAACATAAACCCAAATCAAGTAAAGTGTTACTTAGTATGATGAAATCCTTGGGATTAATAGACCCCTGGAGACTATTATTTCCCAAGGAGAGAGAGTATACTTTCTATTCTCTGCCTCACAATACACAAACACGTATAGATTACTTTTTAATATCTAAGACGCTTGTGGACAAAGTAACTGATGCACGACATCTAACTAAAGCTGTCTCAGATCACGCGGCAGTGATGCTAGATTTAGACTCAGGCGGGAACAAGAGATCGCTGGTGAGATGGCATTTTGATCGGACATGGCTAATAGATATGGAATTTCGTACCCAAATGGAGCAAGCTATAGCAGAGTATTTCCTGAATAATCAAGCCACGGATACATCAATTTGGGCCTGGTGGGAGGCTTTTAAAGCCTATATGCGGGGTCGTATGACCACATTTAAGATTCAAAAGAAGAAAATCGCTATGCAAAAATTGACAGAAATTGATCAAGAAATAAGAGCTGGGGAACGGCTGCTGGTTAAAGGATCAGATCCATTGATGCTACTCCGACTACAAAAGTTGAGATACCAATATAACTCAATATTGAATGCTGAAGCCGATCTACAGATTAAGGCGCAGCGGGGTGTGTATTATCACGAAAACAATCGAGCAAGTGCGCTGCTGGCCCGCATGTTAAGAGCCAAAAAGGCGGTGACCAGGATAACGGGCTTGAAGGATAAAGCGGGCAAACTGCAACTAAAAGATGATGAGATCAGAATACTATGCGAGGCATTTTATGCTAAGCTATACCAATCGGAAGAAACATTCAATGAGGAAACATTCTCCAATTTTGTCTCCCCGCTGGATGGTCCCAAGCTATCTGAGTCTCAGAAACTACTGCTGGCGGAAGACATCACTGGTCCAGAAATTGAACGGGCAATGACACAATTAGCTAAAGGGAAAGCTAGCGGACCGGATGGCTTGCCCGTTGAATTTTACGCCACTTTTGCAAAATCGTTGATCCCAGAGATTCAGCATTACTATACTAGACTTAACGAAGAGAGCCCGTCGGTGGGGACCTTTGCAGCAGCCACGATAGTTATACATCCTAAGCCTGGAAGGGACCCGCAGATGGTGGAAAACTACAGACCCATCTCCTTGCTAAATGCAGATTATAAAATATATGCCAAAATTCTTGCAAATCGGTTGGTAAAAGTGATTGAGAAGTTAATCCACCCAGATCAGTGTGGCTTTATGCCCAGCCGCTCGACTACGGACAACGGGCGATTAATGGCCCATATTCTGGAGAAATCACAAAAGCTTAAAGAACCGATTGTTGGCCTTGCATTTGATGCCGAAAAGGCATTTGATAGAGTCGAATTATCATATCTATTCGCCGCAATGAGATGGTTTGATATCCCGGAAATCTATATCAAGAGAATTGAGCTGCTTTATGTTAAGCCTACTGCTAGAGTAGCGGTGAATGGCACGCTAACTTCAGAATTCAAACTCACCAGGGGAACACGGCAAGGGTGCCCGCTGTCACCTATGTTATTCAACCTGGCATTAGAGCCCCTGCTGATAAGACTACGACAACAGGATAATATCACTGGTCTCAGAATTAAAGATACCCAATGTAAAGTGTCTGCATACGCGGATGACCTATTTTTAATTCTCGAACCTAGTTCGTTGGAGACAGCTCTGGAAGCTATCACCTTATATTCCCAGGTTTCAGGGTACAAATTAAACTTGTCAAAAACGACGGCTATCATCCTTAACTCAAAGGGGTCGCATCTGATTCTGGATCAATATCCGTTTAAGGTGGAAAGTAAGTCCTTCAGATACCTGGGGGTGAATTATGGACTTACACTACAAGACACCATGAGGCAAAATATGGAGACATGTGACCTCATTCTTCAGGACTATGTACACAAATGGTCTCCGTTGAATTTGTCCTGGTGGGGTAGATTGGAAACCATCAAAATGGTCATCATGCCCAAGATAAATTATATTCTTAGTATGGTTCCGCTGCTTTATGAGAGGAAGTTCTATGCTAAGATGGAGAAGGTACTGTGTCGGTTCCTATGGCAAAACAAAACACCAAGAATCGCGCTCTGGAAATTAAAACTCTCTAAGTACAGGGAGGGAGTTCATTTTCCGGATTTTTTTCAGTACCATGTTGCGGCATTATTGAAGCAAGGAATATGGTGGTGTGCAGAGGATGATTCACCCAACCAGCCAACATGGTTGAAGATTGAGACCTTGATGAGTGAACCGGTCCCATTATGGCTCCGAATAAGTGCGGAACCCTCCTCTACTGCGAAAGATGAGGAGATTATCCGGAACACCCAGAATGCGTACCGAATACTTTCAGCGACAATTGAGGATGGACAGGAACTCACAGACTCCACCATCTTCTGGTTAAATGCAAAGTTTAAGATTGATGGCCATGGTTTCCTATGGATCCCATGGTTGAAGAGAGGTATATTCAACTTGGGGCACCTTATTCATAATAAAGCCTTTAAGCCCTTCGCTGACATAAGACAGGAATATGATCTACCATCTTCATGCTTATATCAATGGTGCCAGTTAAGACACTGTTTAGCTAAAGCTGGCGTGTCGCCTTTGGCAATAGGAACTAGCCGAACACTATACCATAAAGTCAAAGAGATGTCGGAAGAACCCAGGCTGATATCAAAGTATGTGGCCCTCATTCGAGACGGTGAAAAGAGAAGATGTAGAGGATCCCAACTAGTATGGGAAACTGAAGTGGGGGAGCTTGAGGACCCGCTAAAGTGGGATACTTTTTGGAATTCGCAGATAAGGATTACGAGAGCAGCTTCTCTCACTCAGACTTTATACTTTCTGGCGCATCGTGCATATTTGACGCCAGTAAAGGTAGCTAGATGGTAAGGGCAGCAAGGGAGTAAATGCTGGTCATGTGGATCGGCGGAAGGCACATTGGCACACATGCTATACTATTGTGTACTGGTACAGGACTTCTGGCAACAGGTCTGGAGGCGGATAACAAAATTATTAAACATAAAGACTCCTTTAACATTTCGTATAGTGATATATAAATCACAGGCTGGCTTACTGATGCTGGAGAAAAGCGCGCATGCCATGCTGGATCTGTTGCTCAGTCTAGCGCTTAAAGCGATCCTAAGTCACTGGAAAAACTTTGCTGCCCTGAAGGTGGAATGGTGGTGGAGTCTGGTGTGCTACCATAAATCCTGTGAAAAAGCTTACGTGAGCCGGCAACCCTCATACCGTAATCTACTTAAAAAATGGGATACCCTAGATCAACAACTGCTGTAGGGAAGTTCTCGTTGGCTCCAGATATAGCACCCGTCACCTATGAAGAGAAAATATGCTGACTATTGATTGGTCAGTGGCAAACCTACCACATTGTATTGCAAATTAGGTTTGTTCTAGTTATGTTACTTAGGTAAGGTTGTTCAGTTAAATGAAGAATGGAATACTAGTTTAAATGTCAGTGGTAAAGTAACCAAGAGATTGATGTATTCGCTTATGACATGGAATCGTTGAACACTGTACTTGATGAGAGGGGAACGGGGCACTGTTTGTTTATAGTCTTTAGATAATTACTGACATGTCCAGCTGTAACTGTCTTCCTCTGGATTATGTACATGTCTGTGTGTTGAAATGCAAAATAAAAATGTTTAAAAAAAAAAAAAAAACAAACAACCTATTGAAGGGAAGGAGGTGCACATATTCACTTTCAGGTATGGATGGTTATCCTCATCAGGAGTACATTAATTAAGGACTTGAAATTAATTAATCTTGAGGTGAACAAAGCCCATTAAACATATTAGGTATAGTTGTATTAGTATAAGTATTCCCAGCAAACCTAAGTAGGTAAACAACTTAAATACCTATACAAAATCTTTAAACTAAGATCCAGACAGCAGTGCAGCAGCGAGATGGGGGCTTTCCAGTCTTTTGCATTGAGTATCAAATGTATGATTTTCTCCCATTTGGCGAGGGGTTTTATGTATGCATTAGGTGCAAGGCGCTCTTTGCTCTCAGGAAATGAGTCCGATCTCTAGAGGTTAGAGTAGCAGACTTGGAGGACATAAGAAAGACAGAGAGGTATAGAGACAAAACCTACAGGGACATAGTACTAAAGTCCCATCTCCAGTCTGGCAGCCTCCCCGTTGCCATGGAGGAGAGAGGTCACATGATAAGACAGCATCACCCTGGTGTGGCAGAAATGATCCTGTAGCTAGGACCTGTCCTTCAGGTGATATACAATCCTCTCACACCAAGGAGGTTACTCCCGGGCAATGTGCCTATGAGGGAAGGTTTAGGACAATCTAAATTTGTAGATAGCTGGGTGACTGGTGAACGTAAGCATCGTCTAGTAACATGCCTACCTGGTGCAAAGGTAGCAGACCTCACACGCCACCTAGATAAGGTTTTAGATAGCGCTGGGAAGGAGCCTGCTGTCTTGGCACATGTTGGTACCAATGACATAGGAAAATGTGGTAGGGAGATTCTAGGGGCCAAATTTAGGCTTTTAGGTAGGAAGTTACAAACCAGAACCTCTAGGGTAACATTCTCAGAAATGCTTCCCATTCCACGTGCAGGACCCAAAAGGCAGGCAGAGCTCCGGAGTCTCAATACATGAATGAGACAATGGGGCAAGAAAGAGGGTTCTGGATTTGTTAGGAACTGTGCAACATTCTAGGGAAGGGAGGGGCTTTTCCGAAGGGATGAGCTCCACCTTAACCAGGATGGAACTAGGCTGCTAGCATCAACTTTTAAAAAGGAGATAAAGCAGCTTTTAAACTAGATAATAGAGGAAAGTCGACAGTCACCCAAGAGCACATGGTTCAGAACGATGTATCCTTGAAGGATACTAGCAAAAGACTGAAGTTAGGGCATATTGACAGAGAGGTTCCAATAAAGACAAAAGTAACCAAATGCCTTTAAGTACAGAGCAGACAGAGCTTAAAGATTCCAAATTACCCCTGCCTATGGATAACCAGATTAATATGAATAAAATACAATCTCTATAATGCTTGTATGCAAATGCTAGAAGTCTAAAAAATAAGATGGAAGAATTAGAATATATAGCACTAAATGAGAGGTTAGATATGACTGGTATCTCGGAGACCTGGTGAAAGGAGGACAACCAGTGGGACACTGATATCTGGGTAGAAATTATATTGCAATGATAGAGTAGATCAAATAGGTGGAGGGGGTCTCACTTTATATTAGAGGGGGCATTGAATCACATGGGATTAAAGTTCTGCAGGAATCAAAATACACTGTAGAATCTCTATGGATTGAAATTCCATGTAAAAAGGGGAAGGTGATGGCAGTGGGGGTGTACTACTGATTGCTTGAAAAAATGGATGTTGAAATGCACAAAGAAATAAGAGAAACTAACAAAAATTACAACACAGTAATAATAATGGGCAATTTTGATTACCCAGGAATCAACTGGATCAGTGTCACAGCAGGACATGCTAGGGAGATAAAGTTCTAGATGAAATAAATGACTGCTTCTTGGAGCAGCTGGTTCATGAACCGACAAGACGGGAAGCCATTTTGGACTTAATTCTTAGTAGAACACAAGATCTGGGGCAAGAGATAGGGGTTTTGGGCCAGTTGACGACAGTGATCATAACACGATGTAGTTTGGAGGAAGGACGGCAAGGAAATCCACAGTACTACCTTCTAACTTTCAAAAGGGAGACTGATAAAATGAGGAAAATAGTTAAGAAAAAACTAAAAGGAGCAGCTGCAAAGGTCAAAGATCTATATCAAGCATGGGTGTTGTTTAAAAATACTATCTTGGAATCCCAGACCAGCTGTATTCCATGCTTTAAGAAAACTGAAAGGAAGTCCAAAAAACTGCCAGCATGATTTAAAGGTGAGGTCAAACAGGCTGTTGTAGCCAAAAAAGCATCTTTCAGGAAATGGAAAAAGGAGCCAAATGATGAAACTGGAAACATACTGGAAACAACTGGCAGCAGCCATTATCGGAGGGAGTGAGCAGGAGCTCCTCCTCACCTCCATTCTCTGCCAATCAGCAGCCCTCCGCAGCCCTCTTCAACGGCTTTAAAAACCGCCACTTCTGAGGCGCGCCTCTGCCTGAGGGCCTCGCCAGAGGGCCCTTTGGCGTGGCCCTTAGGCGTTGGTCCGTGGCGTCTGTTGCTGAGGGTTTCATTGATGTCATGGACTAGATTGACGCGCTTCATTTTGGTGGTAATTTGCTGTTCCATGTTCCTCTCTTTCTCTTATCTGTCTGTCTCTGTCCTCTATTCTGTCCTATCATATAAATGGCGTTCTTTTCCTATTTCCTTAATTGATATGGTATTGTAAACCGCTCTAATGCCTCTGACCTGAGCGGTATATCAAATTTAAATAAACATAAACATAAGCACTGGCAATTTAGATGCAAGGCATTGATAAGGCAGGCAAAGAGAGTATTTGAAAAAAAGCTTACAGTGGAAGCAAAAATGCATAACAACAATTTTTTCCAAGTACATTTGTACAAAAAAAGCCTGTGAGTCATTTGGACCAATGGATGATAGAGAGACAAAAGGGGCACTAAGTGAGGGCAAAGCCACAGCAGAGAGACTGAATGAATTCTTTGCTTCGGTCTCTTATTGAAGTTACCCATGACTGAAATTGTATTTAAAGGTGATGCATTGGAAGAATTGAAAGAAATATTGATAAACCAGGAAAATATATTACAACTATTTGATAAACTAAACAGTAGCAAATCACCTGGACTGGATGGAATACATTAGAGGGTGTTGAAAAAACTGAAATATGAGATTGCAGACCTACTATTAGTAATATGTGAATTATCATTAAAATTATCTGTAATAGCTGAAGAGTGGTGAATGGCCAATGTAATGCCAATTTTTAAAAAGGGTTTCAGGGGTCATCCGGCAAACTATAAGTCAGTGAGCCTGACGTTAGTTATGGACAAAATGGTAGAAACCATTATAAAGAACACAATTACAGCACATATAGATAGTCATGGTTTAATGGGAGAAAGCCAACCTGACTTTAGCCAAGGAAGGTCTTGTCTTACTAATCTGTTATATTTCTTTGAAGGTGTGAATAAACAGGTAGACAAAGGTGAGCCATTTGATATAGAGTATATCAGGATTTTCAGAAAGCCTTTGACAAGGTCTCTCATGACAGACTCTTGACAAAATTAAAAGTCATGGGATAGGAAGCAGTGTACAATTGTGGATCAGGAACTGGTTAAAAGATAGAAAGCAGAGGGTAGGGTTCAATGGCCAATTTTCCCAATGGAGAAAGGTGAATAATAGAGTACCACAGGGATCTGTGCTGGGTCCACTGCTTTTTAACATATTCGTAAATGATCTGGAAATGGGAATAACGAGTGAGGTAATCAAATTTGCAAATGACACAAAATTATTCAAAGTTGTTAAAACCAAAGAGGATTGTGAAAAATTGGAAGAGGACCTTGATAAAATAGGATGTTCAAATGACAGATGAAATTTAATGTTGACAAGTGCATAGTTATGCACCTAGGAAAGAACAAACCAAACTATGGTTACACGATGCAAGGTTCCACATTACAAACCACCGATCAGGAAAAAGATTTAGGCATCATCGTGGATAACACATTAAAACCTTCTGCTCAGTGTGCAGAAGCAACCAAGAAGGCAAATAGAATGCTAGGAATCTTAAGGAAAGAAATGGAGAATAAAACAAAAATTATAATAATGCCTCTGTATCATTCCATGGTGCGATTGCACCTTGAATACTGTGTGCAATTCTGGTCGCCATATCTTAAAAAAAGGATATAGCAGAATTAGAAAGGGTACAGGGAAGAACCACCAAAATGGTAAAGGAGATGGAAGGATACTCCTATAAAGAGATGCTTAAAAGGTCTCTTCAACCTGGAAAAGAGACAGCTGAGGAGAGATATAATAGAGTTCTATAAATTAATGAATGGAGTGGAATGGGTAAATGTAGATCGATTGTTTAGACCATCAAAAAGAAGACTCGGGGACATGCAATGAAGCTACAGTGTAACCCATTTAAGACTAATAAGAGAAAATATTTTTTCACTCAATGCGTAATCAAACTCTGGAATTTGTTAGCAGAGGATATAGTAAAAGCTTTTAATTTAGCTGGGTTTAAAAAATATTTGGACAAGTTCCTCGAGAAAAGGTCCATAAACCATTATTAAAGAGGACCCGGGAAATCCACTGCTTGCCCCAATACAAGCACTGTGGAACCTGTGTCTTTTTGGGAAACTGCCAGGTACTTGTGACCTGAATTGGCCATTACTGGAAACAGGATACTGGGCTTGATGGACCTTGGTCTGATCCAGTATGGCATTTTTTATGTTCAAAGTAACAACCAACATGTGGGACCCCTAAGTCTCCCTTTTCCCTTCTAGCACATAAAATCTTCTGAGCTAGTCGGGCCTGTTTTCCTCCCCAGATAAAGGACAATTTTTCGCTGAACCTTCTCAAGACAGGGTTCTGGAACCTTTATTGGTAACATCATAAATAGACAGTCTCTGTAGATAACTCTCTACTCAATCTCTGTCTCATCAGCTTGCAACCTTGGGGTTGTCTTTATCTTTATTTCGCCATTTGATAGACCGCTCTTGTCGGAACATTAGAGCGGTGTACAATAAAAGGTCCACGCCACTAAGCTATAGAAAAAGGAACGCCATATTATAATAGGAAAGAGGGAGAAAGGACAGCATAAAACAAATACAATAAGAGCACAAGACACAGACCAGACAAAAACTCAAGAGGGACAACGAACATAGGGTGGGGAAACCACAACAACAGAAAAAAAAAAGGGAGATAACAGTACAAAAGCCAAACATAGTAACAGCACGAAATGCAGGCCAACAAAGACTCAGGGAGGGACGTCAGGGGAGAGGTCAAAGGCTTGTTGGAACAGATAGGTTTTCAGCAACTATTTAAACTTGGGATATGAGGGTTCCAGTTGGAGGGAGGGTGGTAGAGCGTTCCAGGAAAAAGAAAGCTGAGTGACGAGTCTGTTCAAGATGTGCTTGTGACGGAGAAGGTAAGGACAAGCGATTGGCATGCAGGGAACGAAGTTGACGGTACGGTGTGTGAAGGGAGATAAGACCAGCTAGGTAGAGAGGATTAGATGTGTAAATGGCTCTATGTGTTAGAATAAGAAATTTGTAATGAAATCGAAAACGGAGAGGCAATCGATGTAAACGAAACAGGATGGGAGTGACATGCTCAAATCGGTGGGAAAATGTGCGGGCTGCTGTATTTTGAATAAGCTGTAGACGCTTAAGCTGATAAGTGGGAAGGTTGGCTAGGAAGATGTTGCAGTAATCAAGTCTGCTGATGACCAAGGCCAGAACTAGGGTAATCAATGAAGTAGAAAGGAGAAGGGAACGGACAGCTCTAATTTGACGTAGAGCTGCAAAAGAACAGCGAGTGAGAGTGGAGATGTGACTATGGAAGGAAAGAGAGGAGTCTAAAGTAACTCCCAGATAGCGGAAGGAAGAGGCAAGCGGAATTGGAGTGAGATCAATCTGAGGAGCAACGGTTGAGCAAGAGCCGCTCAGAGAGACCCACATAGCTGTGGACTTTGCAGGATTTAAATGTAGAAAATTCAGGGAAAGCCAGGAGGTGACATGAGAAAGGCAGCGATTGAACTGGGAGATGTCCAGGTTCATCGGTGAAGTATGAAATAAAAGGATAATATCGTCAGCATAGATATATGATGAGACCGGATACTGCTGGATCAGAAGAGGGAGAGGAGAGAGGAAAATATTAAATAAGAGGGATGAAAGAACAGAACCCTGGGGCACACCACAGGTAAGAGGGAACGAGGAAGAGGACTGATTTTTTGAGAGCTGTTTTGGTTATTCCACGTAATCTTTATGTTTTTTGGTGCGCTGAATCCGAAAATGACCTCCATTTTGTCATAGGACATCATGTTTCCTGACAATTTAGGTAACTATGTTAAATAAGGCAATACCTCAAAATAAATGGAAATAGACTTATAAAATTAAAGTTTTATTACAATATTTTCATGAAAATCCTTTTTTGAAATGAAATGAGCTCACCTACACACACTAAACTCGATTCTTCTTCCTTGTGAGGCTCCTCTTGGTGCATTTACGCTTGTGAGTAGCATCTGGAACGTCTCTCTGAAGCATCCAACAGTAGTCTGCCATCATTGTAATGCTCCATTTTCCCTGGTATCTCCTTTCCATCTCTTTAATGTCTTGGTGGAATCGTTCACTTTGTTCCTCACTCACAGCTCCCAAACTTTCAGGAAAGTGGTCAAGGAAGGACTGGAGGGAATGCACTTTCAAACTCATCAGGCAACCTAAAGCTTGAAATGCTTTCAGCATTCGTCCGACGATCTTTTTGTAGTGAGGATCTTTGTTATTGCCTAAAAATTTCTGTATGACTTCTTTAAATGCAATCCACCCTTCTTTTTGAGGATCCGTCATGGTATTGACAAACTCTTGATCAACTATAAGCCTTCTAATGTCTGGTCCGACAAACACACCTTCCTTCAATTTTGCCTCCGACAGGCCTGGAAACTTGGTGACCAAGTATTTGAAGCATTCTCCATCTCTTGGAAGTGATTTTACGAATTGCTTCATCAATCCCAATTTTATGTGGAGAGGTGGTAGAAGAACTTTATGGGAAGGTACCAAAGTTTCTCGGAGGACATTTTTTTCACCGACTGTTAGCACCGTCGGCTGCCAACTCTTCTTGGTCCAGTGATTTTGTCGGTCTCGACTGTCCCATAGACACAGAAAACAAGGATATTTGGTATACCCAGCTTGTTGCCCGAGCAGCATGCACAAGACCTTCAAATCCCCACACACTTGCCAACCATGGTCTTCATATTTAAGTTTATGAAGAACCAATTCCAAGTTCTCGTAGGTTTCCTTCAAGTGTACGGAATGACCTACAGGTATGGAAGAGTAAAAACCGTTGTGGAGTAAAACTGCTTTGAGACTTCTTTTTGAAGAATCTATAAAAAGACGCCATTGCTCTGAATCATATTGGATTTTAAATTGACCCATCAGACCTTCGACATCGATGCAATAAACCAACTTGTCTTCCTGGGTGAAGTAAGGAACAAACTCCTTTTCATGATGTCTGAACCATGAAGATGACATTCCTGGCAACAATAAATTCCTGCTTTTCAGCCTTGATCCGAGTAACTCAGCGGCATCTTTGGGAAGATTCAAGTCTCTTACCAAATCATTCATCTCCTCCTGAGAAAACAATTTTGGTCTTGTATCATCTTCAAAGTCAGAACTTGATTCGTCATCTGGTTCACGTATGACTTCACCTTCATTAGAGCTAGGTATCTCTTCCAAGGTAGCAGGAGGCTTGGGTACTGGTATATCTGTGCCATGGGGCATGGGACGAATTGCCGAGTGAAGATTGGGGTATGAAATGGAATGCTTCCATTTGGAATTAAACCCTTTCACATCGCATGAACAAAAGTAACAGTCGTCACTATGGTTCTTTTGCTCTCGCCATACCATAGGAATCCCATAATGGAAAGATTTTTTCTTACCCTTGAACCAGTTTCGGAGGTCCTCAACACACCGTTTGCACACTTTATGAGGTGCCCAGACTTTATCTTGATCTCCAATTTTTAGCCCAAAGTATGCAAAGTATACTTTTTTCACAAGGCCTGTAATATTCTGCTGTTGCTTCAACACTGTATATTCACCACAGATGAAACAGAAACGGTCTGGCGAATTAATACACTTTCGCGGAGCCATAACGGTTGAAGAATGACGAGCTAACACGAATTGCGATGAAAAAGTGTGAACAGCCTAGAACCAAGAACCTGATGATGATTCGTGCACAAGTGTGGCATGCAGGAGAGAGCAGCTCTGTGTCTGTACACGAGACGTCTGCTGGCCATGCCCCCTTGCACTGACCGGAGCTATCTGCCCTGTGTCTCCCTCCCACTGGATTCTTCAGGAAAGATTAACCCCTTCTATCATTAGAGGCACGGACTTAAAACTTGCTTAGCTTATGTATATATTGCTGACCATCAGATTTACAGTGCTTTTTTTTTTTTTTTTACATAACTCGGACAACCCCTTTAAGGTTTTTTTGGCATTTTACATCTTAAATGCACTTATGTGAATTAATAGTAATTTGAATTAATTAATAGTAATTTGAAAAAATTTGATAAATTTGAAGACAATTTTGCATGTTGTGACAAATCATGACATCTAGGAGTTTTTTCAATATTTTATTTGTTTTCAGCACACCAAAATACATGGAAATTAGATGAAAATAATCAAACAGCTTTTTAGTCGCAGACCTGTGTTGTTTGAGCGGACGGTAAAGGAGCGGTCTGTAAGAAAAGAAGAGAACCACTTCCAGACTGCACCACGTAATCCCAAATCATACAGGCGAGAAAGAAGCATCCGATGGTCGATCAAATCAAATGCTGCAGAGAGGTCAAGAGAGACAATGAGGATGATGTCTCCATGAGCATGGGCGACGTGGATTTCGTTCAGGAGGGCCAGAAGAACGGTTTCTGTGCTATGACCTGGACGAAATCCTGCTTGATGGGGATGGAGGGCATTAGTAGCTTCAACACGAGAGTTGAGTTGTACGAAAGCAAAGCATTCCAGTAGTTTAGCCAAAAAGGGAAGGTTTGAAAAAGGGCGCCAATGGGAAAGCACGGAGGGATCGAGGGAAGGTTGTTTCAGAAGAGGGTAAACTATGGCAGATTTCCATAGGGAAGGAAAATGGCCAGTGGATAAGCTAGCATTAATAATGGTGACCATGATGGGCACTAATTGTAGGGTAGGCTCGGCTAGCCAGTGGGACGGGATTGGATCAAGCTGACAGGTAGTTGTCCTAGACTTAGATAATGCTTGTAAGAGCTCTGCAGAGGTAATAGGATAAAAGGAAGAACATGTATGCGCTAGTGCCTGATTAGTGGGGGAGGGGGGCATTCCCATTTGAACGGAAATAGCCAGCCTGTCGGGAGACGTAGCCGTTGAAGGAGAACGAGGAGAAGACAGTAGAGGTGGCGGAGGTGAGCTCACGAAAGAGGAGTGCAAATTCAGAATTTTCTTCGAGAAGAAGGTAGCCAGAGGTTGGGGAGCTGGGGCTTTGCTTGAATGGTTATGAGTGGAGCCGGTAGAGGAGAGCTTACGTAAGATTGCGAATAGTTGCCTCGAGGAATCTGCAGCCTCAGAAATTTCTGTTACGTAAAAGGCACACTTGACAGATTGAATTGCCGTGCGATAATTGGAATACAATTGCTTAAAACGGGAAAGTGTTTCAGGTGTGGGGCGTTTGGACCACTGACGCTCTGCTTGCCGGAGCTGGGCCCGCTGAAGACGCAGGCCTGGGTGGTACCAGGGTGAATGGGCTGAACAGGCAGCCCTAGTAGTAGAGGAGAGTGGTACTAGATTATCTAGCGCAGCGGTGAGAGTAGAATTCCATAATGAGACCTGGGAGTTGGGTGAGCGTGCCGCAAAATCTGAGGGAAAAAGAAGGTGTGCAGATGGGAAGGCACTCAGTGTTGCAGGAGTGATACGGCGACGCAAAGATAGAGGAGGTGGGGATCTTGGTGGAGTAGCAGTCTTTGACTCCCCTCTCTCCTTCTCCACACACATCCAACTGATAGCTAAAACCTGCCGTTTCTTTCTCTACAACATCAACAATATTCGCCCACTACTTTCTGAACACTCTATGACACTTATCCACTCTTTAGTCACCTCCCATCTAGATTATTGTAACCTACCTCTTGCTGGTCTCCCTCTGAATCATCTCTCCCCCCTTCAATCTGCTGCGCAGCTAATCTTCCGCCAGCCTTGTCATGCTCATATTACCCTTCTTCTCAAGTCATTTCATTGGCTCCCTATCTGTTTCCACATCCAGTTCAAACTTCTCCTGCTGACCTATTGGTGCATGCACTCTGCAGCTTCTTACTACCTTCCTCTCTTATCTCTCCCTACACTCCTCTCGGGAACTCCGCTCTTCTGGCAAATCACTTCTACCTGTGCCTTCTCTTCTATTGCTAACTTCAGACTTTGTTCCTTTCACCTTGCTGCTCCTTACACCTAGAACAAACTACTTGAGTCTGTATGTCAGGCACCTTCTCTGACACTTTTCAAATCCAGGCTGACTACTCATCTATTTGCTGCTGCTTTTGGATCTTGATTCACCTGATCTCCCCGTATTTCCTTATCATTCCCCCTAGATGTATCCCATGTCTACAGCTACTGTGTTGTCTGTCTTGACTAGATTGTAAGCTCTAATGAGCAGGGACAGTCTTTTACATGTGTCTGTGCAGCGCTGCATATGTTTTGTAGCGCTATACAAATATTCAGTAATAGTAGCAGTAGTAGCAGCAGAGGAGCCTAGGTAAAAACCATCATTTTCACAGCTGAAATGCGCCCAAAATATGATAACTCTAGTATTCCCCATCTACAAAGCTTATCCCCTAATTTCTACCACAGAGGTAGGTAATTCCGAGCATGCAAGCCTCCTATCTATGGGGTTAATTGAACCCCCACGTAATACCTATTTTGGTCCACCTGAAAGGATACAAAGTTCTTAAGCCTTCCACTCGCCTGTCGGTTAAAGAGATGTTAAGTAATTCGGACTTGATGGAGTTCATTTTAAAACCCCAACTTCTCTTCGGGCCCACATCTTGTGTTGTATTGCTACAAGGGACTTCTCGGGATCCAAGACAATAAATAAATCATCATCTGAAAACAATGACAATTTATATTGTTGCCCACTGATACAGACTCCCTTAATCTCGTCATTGTCCCTAATTCTCTGAGCCATAGGTTCCATAGCTAAAATAAACAAAAAAGGGGATAAACGGCACCCCTGTCGTGTTCTCCTATGAAGTTCAAAAGGTCTTGTATACCCCCATTGATCTTTAAAGAAGCCAAGGGGGATTTGTAAAGAATTTTCACCCAATTAAAGTCCCCACCTATGCTCATCTTTTCCAGGATCTGAAATAGGAAGGGCCAATAGACTATCGAAAGCCTTTTCAGCGTCCATGGCTAATAAAGCTAAGCCCTCATCCCGGTGCTGACCCTTCCAAATCATATTAAGGACTTCCGGATTTTATCAGAGGCCTGCCTCCCGTAAAATGACTGATCTCCTTTTGTGGCCTTCTGGCCTGTTTTCTGTAATTTATTATTATTATTTTTTTTTAATATTGCAGCTGTGTTCTCTTGATGTGGTCTAATTATGCTTTGACCCTCTCTATTTTGAATTGTTGTTTCATTGAGGTTCTTTTTTCTTTTACCTATTGTTGAGAGGTGTATCTGTAATGTCCTATTCGTATTATCGGTTATTGTAATATAACTATAAATGCAAATAAAAAAATTTTTAAAAAAGGACTTCCGGATTTTACCAGAGGCCTGCCTCCCGTAGACAAACCCTAACTGGTTAGAATGCACAAGACAGAGAAGGAAAGGTTGCAGCCTATTAGCTCTGTACCCAATAAGGATATAGGTCAATAAGACCCAGCCCCCGGGTCCTTCCCTTCTTTATATAGTATACTGACGTCCACCAGACGAAGAGAGTCTGGTATCTTAAGCTCTGACCCAAAGGAATTAAACATCTTTGTTAAGGATTCTATCAGGACACTACTGAATACTTCAATGAATTTATTGGGGCAGCCATCCAACCAAGGGACTTACAAGGCAGCAGACATTTTATAATACTTAGAACTTCAAGAGTGGTTATGGGACAGGATAAGCCTTCCACTTCTATAGGGATTAGTCCAGGTAGGTTTATACCCTCCAGGTAGTTATGACTCTCCTGAGCAGAAGCTTCCTTTTCAGGACTGTAGAGCTGCTAATAAAATTCCACAAATCTATCCCCTATCTCCCAATCTGACCAAAGTTCTGACCCCTTATCTTTAATTTTCACAATATGGTTCCTGATAGCCAGTTAGTTCAATATATGGGCCAATAACCATCCCGGTTTATTGCCAAATTCAAAGACCAATTGTTTCAAGAGGTCTAGACCAAAACTGATATCCACTAGTTCTAATTCTTGTAGTTCCCTATGTGCCCCTGAAAGCTGCTTAAGCCCACTCTGGTCTAGGGCTCCTGCCTTATGCCCCCTTTCCAGGCCCCACAATTTCTCTTTATGCTCCTCTTTCACTTGTTTATGATAGACCACTATGGCAATAAATTGTCGGACCAGGTAGCCTCACCTATAGCACACTCAGATACAGTCAAACCTCGGTTTTCATGATTAATCCGTTCAAAAAAGTCTGACTAAAACCAAAACGTATGAAAACTGAAGCAATATTTCCCATAAGAAATAATGTAGACTTCCGGTGACGTCACGGAGCGAATGGCTGTGTGCTAGCTGCGCTCCTGTGGAGTCCTGCATTATTAGGGGAAAAAGTGTGGACCCCGGCGCCCGAGTGAGAGGAGAACGGGTCAGGACGATGGCCCAAGCAGCGAAAAAGAAGCTGGCGGGCTTCCGATCGCCATATGTGACGCGGAAGGAGGATGCGGAGCGGACGGCTGCTGAAACGGCAAGGCCTGGTAGCAAGGCGAGCTCGTCGGAGGATGAGGAGAGCGAGGAGATCCAGGAGATGGAGCTGCCTCTCCGGGAGTGGCTACGGGCTTTCAGAAGAGGCATGCGTGCCGACCTGGCGGAGATGCGAAAGGACATTAAAGACTCGCTGACGAGTTTGCATCAGGATCTGAGCGGCCTGGGCGACCGCGTGGTGGCTCTCGAAGAGCACGCGGAGGCCTGTAGTGGTGAACTGCAGGGGATGGCAGAGGCGCAGTGCAAATTGGAGAAGCAGCAGGAGGCGATTGTGGAAAAGTTGGAGGAGATAGAGGATCGGGCCCGCCGGAATAATTTGCGGGTGAAAGGCATTGCAGAGTCAGAGGAGCAACAGAACTGTGAGCAGTTGGTCCGGCGTCTATGTGCGCATATTTTGGCCCTGGAGGGCGGTACGGCGCCAGTGGAGCGGGAGACTGGGATAGAGCGGGCGCATCGCAGTCTGGGCCCGCGGCGTGATAAACAGCCCCGCGACATCATCGCATGTATGAGCAGCTTCCCACTAAAAGAGAAGATCCTGCAGATAGCCCGGAAATATGGGCGGATTGCGTGGGAAGGAGCGGAGGTGGACATTTTTAATGATTTGTCCAAAGGGACTTTGGACCGTCGGAGAGGCCTGCGGGAAGTCACTGCCTACCTGAGAGGGAAAAGCTTGCGCTACAGGTGGCTGTTCCCTTTCGGCCTCTTAGTAACTGTGAATGGCGTGACACGGAAGGTGAAGGAGGCCGAGGAAGCCTGGACTGTGTTGGGTGAGCTGGGTTGCGAACAGCTCCCGAAGAGAGTAGGCAGTGCGGGAGAGAAACAGACGGGCGGCGCAGCAAACCCCCGGTGGCAGCGCGTGGCAGAGAAAGGACGTCGGCTGCAGCGGAAGGGGGCAGACAGAGATGTGGGGCAGTCAGCGCACCCGGTGGAGTGAGAGCTTGCCCCTTTGACTCTGGGGCTGGACTTAGAACTGTGAGAGGGTTAGCCCTCTGGACTTTGGGGTGATAGTTTTGGGGGACTGGGGGGGGGAGGGCGAGTAGGGGAGCGGGAGCAGGGAGGTAGGAGGGCTGTGTTGGAGGGTAGGTGGTGTGAGAGGAGGGCGGGGGGTGGTTGGGGGGAGATGCAGGACCGTCACAATCGGAAGGAAGGTAAAATGGGGGAGCGGTGGAGGGGGGGGGAGCGGGGGAGGGGGGGGGCGGGGGAGGGGGGAGGGGGGCTGGGTTCGGACACCGGGCAGAGGAAGGGGGGGTTAGTAGGAGTAAGGAACACGATGTTGCGGGTGGGCACGCTTAATGTGCGGGGTTTAAACACGCCTACCAAGCGGCGTTTATTGTTCCGGGAGGCTGAGAAGAATGACTGGGATGTGATCTTAGTACAGGAGACACATCTGCGTCGTCGAGATGTGGGGCTGATGAGACACCCACGGTACGGCGAACAGTACTATTCTTTTAGTCGGGAGGGGGGTAAGAAAGGGGGGGTAGCGGTGATCTTACGGGGGGGGTAGCGGAATTCAAGTAACACGGAGCTTTGAGGATGGGGAGGGGCGGGTGGTGGGGGTGGTGGGCAGCTGGGGGGGAGAGGAAATAATGATTGTGTCGGTGTATGGGCCGAATGGAGTGCAAGGGGGGTTCTGGCAGAGGGTGTGTAAGTTGTTGGGGCAACAGGGGGGGGGAAAAGGGTGGTGGGGGGTGATTTTAATGTTGTATTGGAGCACTTGAAGGATAGGGAGTCGGGGAGGGGGGAGGGTCGGGGGAGGGATAGGAGGGCCTTGCAGCGGTTGATGAAACGGTTGAATTTGGTAGATGCCTGGTGAGTGCTGCACCCTCGGAAGCGCGAGTTCACACACTACTCCATCCCCCATAATAGCTGGAGCCGGATAGATATGATGCTGGTGGATCAGGAATGGATGCTGGGGGTGGGAGGGGGGGGGGATTGTACCCATTGCCTGGTCCGATCATAAAGCGGTCGAAGTTGGGTTTAAGGGGCGGGATAGGGACGGGTTGCGGTTTTGGCGCCTGAACGAAGGGTTACTGAAGTGCCCAGCGGTGGTGAGAGATATCAGAGAAGGGATTAAGGAATACTTGGCGAGGAATGACATGGGGGAGGTTCGGGTGGCTATGGTGTGGGAGGGGCTCAAGGCAGTTATTAAAGAGGAAGTTCATTCAGTGGGGGGCGCGTAGGAAAAGGAGCGGGATTTAGGGAGGAGGTTGCTGGAGGCAGAGGAGGCGTTTAGGAGATCTGGGAGGGAAGGGGCTCGGGGGGTGATGGAAGCGCTACGGGGGGAATTGCAGGGTCTGCAGGTGGAGAGGGTCGCGATGGAGCTGGCCTGGGTGCAACAACGGTTTTATGAGTTTGGTAATAGAGCAGGGCGGATGTTGGCCCAGCGGCTGCGGAGTCGCAGGGTGGCCTCTCGGATTTATCAGATTAAGGGGAAAGGGGGGGGGAGGTGCTGTTTCGGGAAGGGGAAATTCAGGAACGCTTTCGGCAGTTTTACCAGGAACTCTATACGGCGGAGGAGGGGGTGGAGGGGGAGGGTATAGAACGGTATCTGGAGGGGGTCAGGCTTCCAAGTTTGTCCGGGGAAGCCCGGGAGGTAATGGAGGCCCGGATTGGTTTGGCGGAGGTGGAGCGTGCTATTCAGGGGTTGCCCAGGGGAAAGGCGCCGGGGTTAGATGGACTCCCGAGTTCATTCTACCGGGTCTTCCAGGCGGAGATTGGAGAGGTTCTGTGTAGGGTGTTTAATGGGATGTTGGAGGAGGGGGGTGAACTGCCGGTGGGGATGTTGACCGCTGGGATTACGGTGCTGCCGAAGGGGGGGAGGGACCCGCTGGAGTGTGGGTCTTTTAGACCTATTTCACTTCTAAATGTGGATGTTAAGGTGCTAGCCAAGATTCTGGCGGGCCGTGTGGGGCCCTGGCTGCCAACAGTGATTAAGAATGACCAGACGGGGTTTATCCCGGGATGCCAGGCGGCTGATAACATAAAACGGGCGGTGGGGGTGCTCTGGGAAGCGCGGCGTGGGACGGAGGAGTTCTTGTTAATGTCTGTAGATGCCGAAAAGGCTTTTGATAGGGTGCACTGGGGCTTTTTGATGAAGGTGTTGGAGCACCTGGGGGTGGGGGAGAATATGGCGTGATGGATCCGCGGGCTTTATAAGGGGCCAAGGGCTCGGGTGAAGGTCAATGGTTGTTACTCGCGGGACTTTAGTTTGGGAAGGGGGACGAGGCAGGGGTGTCCTCTCTCGCCGCTGCTTTTTGCAATGAGTGTGGAGCCCCTGGCGGAGGCTATTCGATCAAATGAGCGGATTCGGGGTCTGGAAAGAGGGGGGGTGGCTCATAAAATATCCCTTTATGCGGATGATATTCTGCTGTATTTGGAGCGGCCGGAGGAGTCTCTACCGGAGGCCATGGCGGAGATGCAGGTGTTTGGGGCAGTTTCCGGATTCAAAATGAATGTGGATAAGATGGAGGTATTGCGGGTTCGGGTTTTGCCGAGGGTGGAGGGGCGGTTGCGGGGTATGTATCCACTGAGGTGGGTCAACCAGACGTTGAAATATCTGGGGGTGCACCTGGGAGCCAAATATGGTGATCTGTACCGGATTAATTACCCGGGAGTAGTGCGGGCGTTGGAGAGGGATATGGAGGGTTGGATGAGACAGGACGTTTCGTGGTTAGGACGGATGGCCGGGGTTAAGATGAATGTGTTACCTAGGCTGTTGTACCTATTTCAGGCCTTGCCGGTGCGGGTGCCCGATGCCGTGTTACGGCGAGTGCAACGGAAAGTCTTTCAGTATATTTGGAACAAACGACCGCCGCGGTTGGCCCGAGAGGTGCTTTATGCTCCGCGGATGGAGGGGGGGCTTGGGGTGCCTAATATCCTTGATTACTACCGGGCGGCGCAACTACGGCATGTTCTGGACTGGCGGAAGCGGGAGGATATGAAGCCTTGGGTACATTTGGAGCGTACAGTGGTGAAGGGCGGTCACCTGGAGGCCTGGCTGTGGGCGGGGAGGAAGAATCGCAAGGAGTTAGGAGCGGGGTCGCCGGCTATGCAGCAGGTGGCCCGGGTGTGGGACGGGGTGAGACGCGGAGGTCGGGGGAAGGGGACTAGTTTTCTGTAATGATGCCGTGGTGTGGATGGAAGCCATTCACACCGGGCTGGGGCGGGGGACGGTTTGATAGTTGGACGGAGAAGGGGCTGGTGTGTATATACCAACTTATGGAGGAGGGGGTGGTGCGGTCCATTGAGGCAGTTCGGGTAGAATATGGATTGGAGGAGCGGGATCGCTATGCGTATGTTCAGGCGAGCTCATTCTTAAGAGGGGGTGGGGGGATGGGGGAGGATGTGTCGGCAATTGAGGCGCTCTGGTATGGGAGGTTCGGGTCCAGAGGGATGGTTTCTGGGTTATATCAGGCTGTTCGGGAACGGGGGGAGGGACGGTTCCCCTATATCAGTGATGGCTAACCTTTTTGAGCCCGAGTGCCCAAACTGCCGCACAAAACCAAAGAATTTCCTCAAAGTGCCAGCACGTCAATTAAAGCTCCATTTGCATAAGGTGCTTCATTTGCATAAATATTTGCATAATGTTACCATACACTAACTTTTAGTAAACATGCCTCTTAATGAGTATATGGATAAAGAAAGACTAAAAGGTTTCTACATTACTATAATCCAGTACCAACCGCCAGGCACATTAGGAACTACTACAAACGCTGCCCATTTAGAACCCATAGCAAACCCGCCGTATCCTAACAGCACTACCAGGACTCACAAAGCACCATACTCTACCTATCAAAAGGCAACACTGCAAATATTAAACCAATACATCTCAGAGAACAACAATACATGACCTACTGGGGAAAGAACAAGTGGCAATGTCAAATAGGAATTATATAAACAGAATACCTCAGCTCAGTTACACATGCAGAACAGACCATTACCAAACAAGCAATCACAATTTAGAAACAGGAAGACAATAATTAAACTGGGAACCCCAAAAGCCAAACTTGGAATATACAACAACACTGTAGAAATAAAACTATATATTAATTTCCTCTTGTACTAAACAAAGCGCAAAAATTAATGATGCACATTTCCCAGAGCTGACATATTCCAATTAATAAATTCAAAATAAAGAGATATTTTTCTACCTTTTGTGCATTTTTTTCAGTTGCAATTGTTCCAGCCACTTTCTTCTGGTTTCTTCGTGTCTTCTGCTAACTCTCCATCTGCTGTCCATTTGTCCTTTCTTCTGTCTTCTTGGGTTTTTTTTCCATTCCCTCTCTACATCTGCTTTAACATACTAATCTTTCTCCTTTTGCTCTTTCCTCATTCCTATTTCATCTACTCAAAATTTACCCCTCCATCCTCAATCCCCACTTACTCTCCCAATACCCGGCCAATTGTAGATTTTTTATCCCTCCCACACAAAATATTTTTCCCCTCTCCATTTTACTCTCCCAGCCCCATCCCATTCTAATCCTCCCCAACACCAGCTCCCTTCTAGTTCCAGCCTCACCCAGCATCCATTCCCTTCTAGTCCCTGCATCAGCCCATTTCCAGTCCTAGCAGCCCCCCAACCCATTTCCAGTCCTAGCAACCCCCCAACCCAATACCAGTCCTATCCCCCCCTCATCAACCCACTTCCAGTCCTAACCCCCCATCACCCCATTTTCAGTTTAAGCCCCCCCCCTATAACCCATTACCAGTCCTAACCCCCCATCAGCCCACTTCCAGTCCTAACCCCCCATCAGCCCACTTCCAGTCAGCCCCCCATAGCCCATTGCCAGTCCTAACCCCCCCCCATCAGCCCACAGTCCATTACCAGTCCTAACCCCATCAGCCCACCTCAAGTCCTAACCCCTCCCCATCAGCCCATTTCTTGTCCCAGCCCCCCCTTGCCCATTTTCAGTCCTAACCCCCCCCATAGACCTTTACCAGTCCTAACCCCATCAGACCACCTCCAGTGTTAACCCCCCATCAGCCCATTTCCAGTCCTAACCCCACCCAACAGCCCACCTCAAGTCCTAACCCCTACCCATCAGCAGTCCTATCCCCCCCTAGCCCACTTCCAGTCCTAACCCCCCCTCTCTAGCCCATTAGCAGTCCTAACCCCCCCCCATAGCCCATTACCAGTCCTAACCCCCATCACCCCATTTCCAGACAGCCCCCATCAGCCCACAGCCCTTTAGCATTCCTACCCCCCCAGCACATTAGCAGTCATAACCCCCCCTAGCCCATTAGCAGTCCTAACCCCCCCCTAGCCCATTAGCAGTCCTAACCCCCCCCCCCTAGCCCATTAGCAGTCCTAACCCCCCCCTAGCCCATTAGCAGTCCTAACCCACCCCCCATGGCAAATTTAAAAAAAAAAAAAAAAGCAGCTGGCTCTGGCTTCTGCCGCGGCAGCGGCAGAATGCAATGTCCCGTGGGGCCCCCTCCGCCCGCTAAGCCCCTCTGCAAGGGCTTTCAGATTCGCGAGGGAGAGCGTCTCCCTCGCGTCTCTGTTAAGCCCGCAGGGGCTAATGGGAAATTTCCCATCAGTCCCTCGCGTCTAAAGGGGCTGATGGGAAATTTCCCATTAGCCCCTGCGGGCTTAACAGAGACGCGAGGGAGACGCTGTCTCCCTCGCGAATCTGAAAGCCCTTGCAGAGGGGCTTAGCGGGCGGAGGGGGCCCCGCGGGACACTGCATGCTGCCGCATCCGCGGCAGCAGCCAGAGCCCGCTTTTTCTTTTTCTGCGGACCTTCACGCGTGCCAGCTGCAAGGCCTTCGCGTGCCACAGCTGGCACGCGTGCCATAGGTTCGCCATCGCTGCCCTATATGCTAGAGTGGGAGCGGGATTTGGGGAGGCCCTTGACAGCAGTAGATTGGAAACAGATATGGGATAGGGTTAGGGGGCTACCCTGGGCCAGTAGCATTAGGGAAAATTGGTATAAGATCTTATTCCGGTGGTATTATACCCCGGAGCGCTTACATAGGATATTTCCGGGGGTGGCGGAGGGTTGCTGGCGGGAGTGCGGGGGGGTAGGCACTTTTTGGCATATCTGGTGGGGGTGTCCTAAGGTACAAACCTTCTGGGGACAGGTGATACAGTGGATCCATCAGCATCTTGGAGAGGAAGTCTGGTTAGATCCCGGGGTATGCTTGCTGTCCTGGTGGGGAGGGGGGCAAGGGGATGGGGGCCCATGATACGAGCGTGCATGAGTGCGGCACGGTGTGCGTTGGCGGCAGCGTGGAAGAGGGTGGGGGTACCTACAGTGGGGGAGTGGGAAAGTAGGCTTCGGCAGGTGGTCCTCATGGAACAATTGACAGCGGTTAGGAGGGAACGTGTGGCGAAATTTATGGCCAAGTGGGGTGACTTATGGAGTGTCCTGGGGGGGGGGTGGGCAGGGGGGGAAGGGAGGGGGGGATGGTTAGTGGGGGGGGGGGAAGGGTAGGCAGTAGGTGTAGCAGGGGAGGGGGGACGAGGGGGTTCTTTTGGGGGGGGGCGGGGGGCTGGTTGGTTGTGGGGTATTCACTGGTGTTGGATGTTGCTGTTTTGTGTTTTGCTGAAACTAATAAAAATATTGAAATATTAAAAAAAAAAAAAGAAATAATGTAAATCCAATTAATCCGTTCCAGACACCCAAAAATATTCACAAAAAATACATTTTATAGAGAATAACTATATTTTTCATACAGAAAACAATGAGAAATAGATATAAATGAATAATGAAATGGATAAATGAACATTTAACATCACTTTTACCTTTATTGAAGACTCTTGTTGGCATATGGAAGACGGTGAGGAGGGGAGACGGAGGAGGAGAGGTTATTGTTTGGAAGGGGAATCCCCCTCCATAAGGACCTCAGGTATCAAGGCCCTATCCGGGGTTACTTCCCTTCTTTGTCTTTTACTGGCACAGGAATTTTAAAAAAAAGAAAAAAACAAGAAGGATCCACAAAAATAAAGCCTCCAGTAAAGGCACCAGCCACAGCCACCGGAAACACCATTCGCCCGCTCAGGCAACCTGGAACGCAGAGCTGAGCATGCGTTCCAGAGCCATGTGGCAATGGCTGCAGCAGCACGGGCCCCGAAGCCTCAGCCAGGCAGTAGAACAGCTCCTGTCACTTCTCTCACCTGCCCGATCGTCACAGGACAGCACACACACACAGATACAGCACTGTAATCTGATCCTGACTCTCTCACCGGCCTCCGATTCTGTCTCAAAAGCAAATTACAAGCTGGAAGAAATGCTCAGCAGCAAGTTTGAAAGACCCATCAAAGTTTCGCCATCAGCAGGGAGTCCCAGCAGGGAGTCCTCTAATTGAGCGTGTCGGAAGCATCAGATCAGCCAGACTCTCACTCCTTGATTCTTGCTATTGTATTTCTCAAAAGATCGCTGAAAGCAAAGAGGTCTGGATCGCAAAAACAAGCTAAGTACTGTACTTTACTGAACGACCCCCCCTGGAACGGACCATTTTAAAATTGTACGAAAACCGAGCAGATGTACGAGAACCGGGACAAAATCTCAATGAAAAAAGACGTCGAAAACCGAAGCAAACGAAAACCGAGGTTTGACTGTACTTAGGACAGAAGAGTTTTATCTATGAGGAGCATATCAATTCTGGGGAAGGAGGCATAGACTAACCAGCAGCCAGAATAATCCCGCTGTTTCCCATTTTGTACTCTCCATAGGTCTACCAAATCTAAGCCCTCCATCAACCACTTCAGTTTCGCCCTATGCATTCTGGCACTGGAGGATGCCCCTTTTGAGATATCAAGTGAGGAATTAAGCACCACATTAAAATCCCCCTCCATAATTATCTTTCCCTCTACAAAGTTTTGGAAATACCTCGCCAGATATCAAACATGGGCCACTCTGGACTCATTTTTACTCAGTAGGTGAGTTTCTTGTATGAAGACGATATTGCTATTCAGTCTTCTCGATTCTTTAAACAGTACATGACACTTATGAAATGAATTAAGACCCCGAACAGTCAGGGTCAGTTAGCCATGTTGCCCAAAACTGTGTACCTTTATATAAATGTTGGACTCCCTGAACCCCTGTCCCATCCCTACCTTCCCCCTCTCCCACAAAATCTCCCACTATCCACCCTCCCCCAAACCCCTCACTACCACTCCCGCCCAACTCACTCTCCTTCTGGGCCCATTGGAGGCATGATACCACCCGCAGCCAAGCTACTGCAAATATTTGCCCTTATTCTATCCCACCAATCTAACCCCTCAGCTCTTCCTCGAGTCCACTCATGCTTCCCCCCACCACCATAAACAGTCCATGCAATAGAATCATTTATCACACCAAACACTCTGCCATCAACCAAGCCCAAAATCTGATACATCATTAACTTTGCCACATATCCACTCAAGAACAGTTCATTGAGTGGGATCCTTTCCAGTCTTCTTCTGATAATGCAGTCTCTTTTCTCCTTCTCCCACTCTCGTCCAACTAGTAGCAGCAAGAGTGAACCGTGGGATGGGTGCAGAACCTGAGGTACTTGCTGCAGGTAAATTTTTCCAGCCTGCTTTTTGCAGCACTTTAATTGCCACATCCACGGATTTGGCATAGATCGTGGAACCAGAAATGGTGAATTGGAGGCCTACAGGAAACAGCCATTTATATCTAATGTGCTCCTCCCACAGCCGCTTGATAATCCCATAGTTAAGGGTGACAATTCTCCAAACACTTCAACTTCGTGATCATCCCACTGCATTTTCCCCGTCTCCTAGCCGTCACATGGATCACTTCCTTTGTTGCATATTAGTGCAGACATGCTACAATATCTCACGTTTTGCCATCTTGGGCTCCAAGGCCCTTGCACTCGTTCCACCTTAAAGCAGAGGAAGGCCTCTTCTAAGTCTGCTGTGCGGGCAACTGCCTTGCAAAACTGCTCAGTAAGAATTTTATAATCCACTGATTCTTCTGTTTCTGAGATCTCCGGAGGCGTATATTTCCTCTACGTGAGCGGTTCTTGAGGTCTTCAAGCTTAGTTTACAATTCCTCCTGCGCCGCCCGTAATAGGTAGTTATCAGCTTGCAAGGCCTGAATCATCCCTTCCTGGGCCTCCATCTTGTGTTCCATCTCCTTTAAAAGCTACTCCATCTCACCTATGCTTCCTTTAAATTCGGAGATCCAAGTTTGAGTATCGGTTTTAAATTCAGTGAGGTCTTGTTTAAGTGCAGCAAACCAACCTTTAATGTCCTGCCTTAGTTTGTGCAGTTCATTGTCCCCTTCACTATAGGACTCCACACAGCTTTTCTCGCTTTCCGGGCTCAAGCCCATTGTCATCTTAGGCTTCCCTGTAGCTGCACTCACCGCCATTTTAAAAGCATAGCTTTTGAGATCTATGCTGGATTTTTCCCAGCCATTACGTCTCCTGGGGATTCCAGCAATATTCTCCACTGTTACAAGTGGAAATCGAGAGATATTTCACTTTTTCGGTAGGGTTATTAAATCAAAGACGTGGGCTGATCTTTTAGGCGGCAGGCTACAAAAACGACATCATTTCCCCCCCTTTTTCACTTAACAGCTAAATTTCATCCATTGGGTTTGTGAAGTAGAGGTGGTAGAGCTGGCACTTATCAGTTTGTCAGCAATATTCAGCTGCTAAGTAGGTAAGCTATATGGATAGATTTAGGCTTGCTTAATAGTATCAGTGCAATGAAGGCAGCACAAAGATCACAGAACTTCCAGCAGACTAGATGCTTCTTCACCCTATCAGATAAGTGACATCAATGGGATGCATGGCTAACAATTCAAGCATTTCACAGAGCTGTCAAACAATATTACAGGCTATAAGCAAAATCTGAACTAGCTTTGGTTTCTTTGCTCTTCCAGGCATACAGGTGCAGAAAATCAAAAGAGAATAAAGCCTTCCACTGAACGTTTGACAGCTAAATTCAACAATCTTCATGATTTCATCACCAGCACTCCCAGAATAATCTTGTAAAAATTACATAATTGGATGTCATGAGTCAATACACAGAGGATAATTTTATATGGGTTGCCTACATTTATGAATGCGGTCACATGCATAAATGACGATGTTTCAGTAATCTACATATATCTTACTGTATACCAGTAATTAGAATCCGTATGTACTATTACCACTATTGCTATTACCACCTGCATTCACAGTACTATTGCAAATAATCTTTCTTGAGTGCGAATACTGCATCACACTGCACTGTAACCAACATTTCCTACAATTATCCTTCTCATTACTAACACTCAAGAGAATGTACAAAATTCTGCTCTCATTCATGACCTTCCTTATCCTTGGTCTCCCTTACACATCAAATGCATTCAACCATGAGACATATCATATACCAATCCGACGCTCATACGGAAGGAGATGGTCCGAATTCCCCCACCACACTACAGCAAAAAATAACTTTACATCCCACTCCCATCTACTCAACATTCCTCTCCAAACCATCAAAAGTATACAAGAAGAGAAGCAACATCACCAACGCCTATTGAAATGTGCACTAATAAATGCCAGATCAGTACGATCTAAGTGGCCCGCAGCCATTGACCTGATACCCCAATATAATCTCGACATCTTGATGATCACGGAGACATGGCTATCCGACTGTGACAACGTACTACTGAATCAGATGCTGCCACCAGGTTTTGTGATATATACATCTCACAGATCCAGTCAGAAAGGGGGTGGAACCCTCATCCTGGTCAAAGCTGATTTACACTTCAAGATGTGCAATTCCTCTAGCTCAACGTACCTTGACTCCCTCACTATAGCTAATGAGCTCTGCACAATCAACCTTTTCTATCGGGCACCCTCCCCCTCACCAGATGATCTTCCAACTATAATTGAGCAGGCATGTACCACGTCTACCCCACGCTCACCAAGTTGGCTAATCGGTGACTTCAATCTCCCATCTCTGCAAGACAGCCACGCAGCAGCATTCCTTGACGCCCTGGAGGACCTAGGTTACAAACAGCATGTCGATTCCCCCACCCACATTAAGGGTGGCAAACTAGACCTCATTTTCGCACCTCTCTCCAACGCCACAATACCCCTAACCCTTGCACTATCTGTAATACCAGTACCCTGGTCGGACCACAGTCTTCTCAGTTTCAACATACCCATTAATACATCCCACAAAAGCCAAAAGTCTCCTAATACATCTGGACCCCACACAACCCGCTTTAGACCACTCAACCAGAGCATAGTCCTAGAGAATCTTAGACCTCTCATGGCCAACACAACCATGGACTTAGATGATCTCATATCAAAATGGGATGAAAACCTGAGAGCTGCCTCCTGCCCATCACCCACCGAAAAGAGAATTCGAAAACGTGAACATTCTCCATGGTTCTCCACAGACCTTCGTACATCCCTCCACAATCTACGCAAACTTGAACGACAGTGGCGACGAACTCACTCCCCTGAGGCGCTGGTAGCATACAGCTCATACCTAACTACCCACCGAGCAAAGATATCACAGAGCAGGAAAACTTACCACACAGGCTTAATAAAACGCTCCATCAACAAACCACATGCATTGTTCAGCATAGTAAAGTCCATAACAGGTGAACCGATCTCAGCACAACCCCCTATGCCTCAGCCGCAGGACTACGCAAACTACCTCCAATCAAAGATGATTAAAACCAACACAGACTTAAATGTCAATAACGCCTCCACTTCACCTAAGACATCCCATGCAATGCCACTACACAACTTCTCCACTGTATCAAATAGAGAGGTTGTGAACATTATTGCCTCAATCAACCCCAGTACAGCTCCTAACGACAGGTGTCCAGCCAGCTGGATCAAGGACATGCGACATGACCTCAGTCAAATACTGAGCAAAATACTGAACCAGTCTTTCTTAACAGGTTCATTCCCACAGAGTCTAAAACATACCTCCATCAAGCCCCTACTGAAGAATAATAGACTGGACCCATCCAAGGTTGATTCCTTCAGGCCTATCTCAAGCATCCCACAGCTTGCAAAAATCATTGAGAAGGCCGCCCAACAACAAATCCAACATCATATAGACACTGAAGCACCACTAGATCCATCTCAACATGGCTTCAGGGAAGCACATGGAGTTGACACAGTCCTTACAACCCTATTCAATGTTCTGGTAACAGGAATAAATAACATACAACAGGGTTTCGTCCTCATCTTCCTGGACATCTCCGCCGCTTTCGACTCTGTGAATCATGACATACTCCTACAACGTTTGAAAGATAAGGGGATTCAAGGCACAGCACTCGAGTGGTGCAAATCCTACCTATCTAACAGATGGCAACAGGTAAAAACGGGCCACGCATCCTCAGAACCTTTCCTGCAATCACAGGGAGTACCACAAGGATCGTCCTTATCGGCACTAATGTTTAACATCTACATGCAGCCGATATGTGACTTGATCAGATCCTTTAATGTACAATGTCTCGCTTACGCAGATGACATCCTCCTATATATGCCGTTCACAATTGAACATCCAGTATTCTCCCCAATAATCAACTGTTTTGAAGCTGTAGCCGAATGGTTGCTATCACAAAACCTTCGGATTAACCACAACAAAACTGACGTTCTTTTTGTCACAAGGAATCGTAAGTTCATACCTCCTCCATCACTACTCGTCAACAACATAGAGTTGAAATCAAAAGCTACCATCCGTTACCTCGGCATCACATTGGATCAGCACTTGGATATGACAACGCATGTCAAGAACATCACAAAAAATATATTATAAAATCAAATCGCTACGTCACCTCCGCTCTCTACTTGATCCCACAGACTTCCGAACAACCTTCCAGGCATTAGTCCTCCCACACCTGGATTTTGCCAACATCATCCTCCACGGCCTCCCTCAATCAACTTTAAATCCACTCCGCCTAGCCATGAATACAGCCGCCAGAGTCCTCTCCGGCTCATCAAGATCTGAACATATAACACCCATCATGAAGGAACTGCATTGGCTACCATTACATGCCAGAATCCAGTATAAGTCTTTAGTCCTTACATTCAAGGCACTAAATAACTGCCCCCCTACGCCAATCAGCAAGCTTATCCACTGCACCCTGGAAAACAGAAAAAGGAGAACCACATCAATGAACACCTTAATTGTCCCAAAAATAATAACGACGTGCACTAAGGCCACCTCCAACAGGGCCTTCTCCTTATTTGCACCTCTAAACTGGAATGCGCTACCTCACGAAATCCGTGCTATCAAAAACCTAACCCTATTCAGAAAAGCATTGAAATACCACTTGTTCACAAAATGCTACCCAGAAGTCAACCCGTACATTAACAAAACTATCACCTCAATACAACCCGAAAAGGGCTAGTTGGCCAACCTTCTCTCTAGTCCTATTAGGAACCACATTGCAACATCCAAACGAGTTTTATATCACTGTATATACCATTAAGTTAATACCATTAAACAAGATATGCCATTAAGTTAATCTGTACATAGTTCCCCCGGTTGTCCTATTGTTGAAGTTCCCTGTTCAATGTAAAGCTCAATGTTACTTGTATGCATTGTAGTATGTTCTTGTTCTATGTACACCGCACTGATTTTAATAGCGCGGTATAAAAGAATTGTTAAATAAATAAATAAATAAGTGACAATTTATGTACCTAATAGAGCCACTATTCTAAGTACACCACTCTAAGTATACACATTGGGCTGATGACGTGTTACTGTGGACGTGCAGATAGGTGAACCTTGGGTAGAGCACCAATTTACATACCTAAGTTCTAAAATACTATAATTTCTGCTTATTCTGGAAAATCTAGGTGTGGGAATTTATACAAGCCATACAGCAGGCATAAGTGCTCGTGCCTTGTTTGACGTGCATTTTTGACCACTTATACCATTTATAAAAAAAAGTAGGCAAATATTTTACTTTATAAAATAGATGCAAAATACATATCTATTTATTTATTTATTTCACATTTCTTATATACCACCTTTCATGATATCAAGGCGGTTTACATTGAACAAACTGGAATTACATTGAACAGGGCATTATAACTTGGAGATAACTATTTTACAGGGAACATGGGGCAATGGAGGGTTAAGTGGCTTCCCCAAGACCACAAGGAGCACCTGTGGAACTAGAAACCCCAGTCCTTCCGGCCCAAGGTTGCTGTCCGTCCTCTAATGGGATATGAACCTCCAACCTTCTGGCCTGAGGTAACTTGCCCCAACCATTAGGCCACTCCTCATGCATTTATCTAGATGACTCTTATAAAATTATCCTTATAGGAGGGGCTGAATATATACATAAAGTTAAAAGCATAACTTTTAGATGCTAGTTGTCCTGCAGAAAATTTAACATTTAAAAATATGGGGGGAATATAATGCATAGATTTACGATACCAATGTATTTCAGATAGCACATCACAGTGTCTGATGAATCTGCAATATTTTATTAGAGTATATTGCAAAAATATAAAGAAACATGAAATATCTAAATTTATAAATTCAAAGAAATTCATACCATATTGGTTGAAAGTATTCCTTGAAATGGCAAGCTGGACTGAACTAGGAAAAAAACCTCAAATCCTGTTATTTCTGTAACAGTAATATAAACTACTTTCACTATCAGATATTTATGAAAAAAGAAAAGCCTGCAAAACTTACTAAAAACATATGCAGCAAACTTGCCAAAGAAAATTACACCGACTTCAAGAACTGAAACACCCTGTATGAAAAAACAACAATGCAAATATTACATGTAGCACTAGAAAGAATAGTTACTCACCTGTAATGAGTGATCTCCGGGAATAGCAGGAATTTAGTCTTCACATATGGGTGACGTCGGTACCGACGGAGCCCACGCGGGAATGCTCCCCGGCGTCCAATAGCAAAGCTTTTGGGAGCATCCCACAGCACCTGCCTAGCTGCCTTTCTGCCTTTCCAACTCTTCCTCCTCAGTTGAGTTGTAGCTGAGATAAAAGAAGAGAAAGAAAAGAAGACCTACATCACCTAGGGGAGGAGGGTGGGTTGTGAAGACTAAATTCCTGCTGTTCCTGTAGATCACTGTCCTAGGGAGGGAGGAGTGGCTCAGTGGTTGGGACAGGTTACCTCAGGCTGGAGGGCCGGGGGTTCAATTCCCACAAGGGGACAAGCAACCTCAGGCCGGAGGGACTGGGGTTTCTAGTCCCATGGCCACTCCTTGTGGTCTTGGGCAAGCCACTTAACCCTCCATTGCCTCAGGTACACTTAGATTGTGAGCCCTTCGGGGACAAGGGAATAAAAAGTACCTGTTAGTATACATGTAAAGCGCACTGATTCTAAAGAGCGCGGTATAAAAAATAAATAAATAAATAATAAAATCACCTATTATAGGTGAGTAACTACACTATCTAGTCTTCACATATGGAACTCCCTAGCTAGAAGATGCCAGAGAGATGACCTCAGAGTTGGCTGTGGATTCACAGGTATGCCTAAAGAGGTCATGTATCCTCCACGGATGTCTGGTATCAAAACCCGGGATGGGGGGTAGGAGTTGCTCTAAGTCTGAAAGAGATGCTGGAGAACAGCTTGGCCAAACAAGGCTTCCCGACAGAAGTCCTTGTCTAGGAAATAGTGAGCAGCAAAAGTGTGGACCAAAGACCAAGTTGCTGCCTTGCAGATTTGTCAATAGCTACAGAGCGTAGATTTGCCATTGAGGTAGCCATGGCTCGAACATTATGGGCAGTGACGTGACCCTCGAGAGAGAGTCCTGCCTTCTCATAAGCAAAAGTGATGCAATCAGCTATCCATTTGGAGAGAGTTTGTTTGGATACTGGCAAGGCAAGGTGACTAGAATCAAAGGAAATGAAAAGCTGGGAGACTTTTTGGTGCTCTCGAGTCCTCTAGAGATAAAAAACTAAGGCATGTTTACAATCCAGAGAATGGAGGGTTGCTTCTGCCCTAGCCGAATGTGGTCTAGGGAAAAAGACAAGAAGGTAGACTGACTGCTTCAAATGGAAGGGCGAGACAACCTAAGGCATGAAGTGAGAATGAGTCCTAAGGACAACCTTATCATGGTAGAAGCGTGTATAAGGGGGGGTCCATCACTAAGGCGCCTTGCTGAAGTGAGGACAATAAGGAAGATGGCCTTCCATTTGAGAAACGTGAGTGAAGTGGTGGCTAGAGGTTCAAAGGGCAGCTTGAGAAGCTGTCCTAGAACAATATTAAAGTCCCATACCACTGGAGGCATCTTAATGGGAGGTTTGGTTAATAGAAGACCTCTCATGAAGCGTGCTACATGCGGCTGAGAAGAGATGGGCTGACCATCTAAGGGCATGTGAAAGGCTGCAATTGCACTTAAGTGTACTCTTATTGAATTGGTTTTGAGTCCAGAAGAAGATAGGTGGAGGAGATACTCAAGAAATGTCTCCACCGGAGCTGAGAAGGGATTAAGATTCTTCTGAGAACACCAGAAAGAAAGTCCTATGCTTTCAAGTGGTGTAGGTTATCTGGTGGATGGCTTCCTAGAAGCTAAAAGTATGTCTTTAACTTCCTGGGGAAGGTTAATGTCCTGGAAGGCTAAGCCTTCAGCAGCCATGCTGTGAGATGGAGAGACTGCAGATTGGGATGGAGCAGCGACCCCTCCTCCTGAGAGAGATCTGGAGCAGACTCCAGATATATGGGTTGAGCCTGAAACAGACGTAGAAGGAGAGGGTACCACGGTTGATGTGGCCAGTGTGGGGCTATGAGTATCATGGGGCAATGAGTATCATGGAGCCCTTGTTTCTCTGGAGTTTGAAAAAAGTCTTGGGAATTAGGGGAATGGGAGGGAAAGAATATAGGATGCTTCGACCCCAGTGGAGGTGAAAAGCATCCACTTGGAAGTAACAAGATGGCGACAGGACGTGTCGAGCTGTGAGCTGCGTCTCGGAGGTTTGTCTGTCCTTGAGGCGTGCTTCGTGCAGTTGTAGTATGGGGCAGAGAAAATGGAAGCAGGCGCCCTTACATCCTGGGACAGATCTGCTGGGCTGCTCAGGACAGCGCACGCTAAAGGATTGTGGCTTTGCGGCTGGTGCAGGAGCGGCATCTTCAGCAGGGGCGGCAGGAGCTGTGTCGCCTCTGAGCGTCTCGGGTGTTTGGCTCTCTCCAGAGCAGTGCACCCCCCACCGAGACCCGGAAGTTTTTCCTCGGCTGGAGCTGCACTGCCCGATGGAGTGACGGTGAGTACATCAGTGAAGGAGAGTGCAGGAGGTGCTCCGGGTGAGTTTGAACCTTCTTCTGAGGTGGAAGTACAACGGGAGACGATTGAAGGAAAAGAGTCATCAGAGATGAAGTCTGTGGATGTTCCTGCACAGGAGGAGGTATCTCCGGGGATTGCCATGTTGGCGAGACCAGCGGTTTTTACAATGGAAACGCTGTGGGAAGGAATGGCAGCTTTGACCTCCTCTATGATTAAAGGTATGGGGTCTGTAAGTACTGAGCTTTTGGGGGTTAAATCATCGTGTGCAACCTTCACTAGTATCCTTGAAGAGCAAGCTGGGAGAATCTCCAGATTGGAAAAGGATGTGGGACAGTTGCGGGACCTGGTTGCTGCCCAGATTAAGGACAGAACTGTGACCATTAGGAAAATGGAATATCTGGAAAATCAGGCCCGTCTATGTAATCTGCGGTTTTTTAATTTCCCTAGGTCTTCTTTATTATCATCTATGGAGATGGTGAGGAAGTATTTTGGGGAAATCTTGAAGATTCCCCCGGAACAAATCCCACCTATGACTAGGGCTCAGTATCTGTCCCTGGGTTTAAGGAATCAGGTATCCGGTACCCCCCCCCCCCCCAATTCCCTCTGGGGTGGGAGACCTCACAGGGTTTTTGGAAAGTTCCCTGGAGGTTATAACAGAAAAAGCTACCCTTCTTGTAACCATGGCACTGGAGTCGGATACATTTTACATTCTTAGATTGTATTTCAGGAACATGAATGAAGTTTTTCTGGGCTCTAATGTTAGAATATTCCCTGATGTTTCTCGTGTTACACAACTGAGAAGGAAGGACCTTTTGGCCCTTCGCCCCAGGGTTGTGGCCCTAGGGGCTACTTTTCAGTTAAAATTTCCCGTTAAGTGTTGTGTGTCATTTAAGCAGAAAGTATATGTGTTTTTTGAACCTAGGCAACTTCAGGAGTTTCTGGAGGCTAGGGAGAATGTATTGATTGAAGTTTCTGTTCCTTCTCATTCGGCTGTCGCATAAGTCTCCACCTGCCTAAATGATTTATAGAATAGATAGTGTAGAAACTCTTTGGTTCTTTACTGTCTGTGAAGTTTAGTTTCCTAGTACTTCCCCAAATTTCCTTTTTTGGGGACTAATATTGTAAATGGGGGGATAATTGTTTCTTCTTTTTGATGTTATAATATTTCCTGTATTTTGGATTGCCCATTTTCTTTTCATTCAATGTATTTTTGGATTTAATAATTAAATAATTGATAAATAAAAAGTAAAAAAAAAAAAAAACATCCACTTGCTGGCTGTCCGGTGCAGGAATCCTGGTGCAGAAGCGAGGAAGCTTGGCATTCTGAGGACTTGTGAAGAGGTCTATCTCTGGAGTCACACAGATTTGAAAAATGTGAGAGACTTTGTCTATATGAAGAGACCACTCGTGGGGAAGAAGGATTCGGACTCAGTCTGTATGCTAAGACATTATGTTTGCCCGGAAGATACATTGCATGGAGGCAAATGTGATGTTGTATGGCAAAAGACCAGAGATGTAGAGCCTAGCTGCAAAGGGTCCAAGAGCCTGTTCCACCCTGCTTGTTCACGTAGAACATGGCTACTTGATTGTCTGTCTGGACTAGGACTCTGCGGCAATGAAGATTGTCCTGGAAGACTCAGAGCATTGAGAATGGCTCTGAGTTCCAGCAGATTTATGTGGAGTTGTGACTCCTGCTGAGACCAGAGTCCCTGAGTGGAGAGAGATTCCAGATGAGCTTCCCAGACCAATCTGGATGCATCCATCATCAGGGTACATTGATGGCTGGCATCTGAAAAGGTGACCCTAAAAGGGGGTTTTCTGGAGATTGCCACCACTGGAGAGATGAGATCAGGAGGGTACACACAGTTATCTTGTCTCCCAGGTGACCCGATGCCTGAAACCATAGGGATGCCAGTGTCCATTGGGATGTGCACATGTGTAAGTGGGCATATAGAACAACATGGACCGTTGATGCCATATGACCCAGAAGCTGAAGAATTTCTCGAGCAGTAAGAAAGTTCTTGAGGCATGCTTGAGATGCTAATTGACTTGAGTAGAGCACAGCGGAGCTGGGGCAGAAATGCCTTTGATTGCTGAGTGTTTAGGAGAGCCCCTATAAACTCTAGAGTTTAAGAGGGACAAGTTGGGGTTTTGAAAGATTTATGACAAATGCCAAGTGTTGAAGCACTTGCATGGTGCGTGAGAGGGATAGGCTTGCTTCTGGAGAAGTGCTTGCCCGTATGAGCCAGTCGTCTAAGTAAGGGAAGACATATCCCTAGAGTTCCTTACAAATGCAGCTACTACCGCCATTTTGTGAAGACTCTTGGGGCAGAGGTGAGGCCGAAAGGCAGGACTCTATATTGATAATGTTTTCTTTGGAACATGAAGCGCAGGAACTTTCTGTGCTCTGGATGAATAAGAATGTGAGTGTACGTTTCCTTTAGATCTAGAGAACAGAGCCAATCCTGAATCTGGAGATAGGGGAGAAGGGTCCCTTGTTGTTGTTAAGTGCCGTCGAGTCAGAGTCGACTCATGGCGACCCTCTGGATAGCTATCCTAAATTGTGTTCGGTCTTCAGTCAGGCGGCTCATTGTTGACAGACTGGTACCCGTAGCTGCTGTTATTGTATCAATCCATCTCATTGCTGGCCTTCCTCTTTTGCGTTGACCTTCTATCTTGCCAAGCATGATGTCTTTCTCTAATGATCTCTCTCTTCGCATGATGTGTCCAAAGTATGAAAGTCGAAGTCTTGTCATCTGAGCTTCTAAAGAAAGCTTAGGTTTGATCTCCTCTAGTACCGACTAGTTTGTTCTTCGGGCAGTCCATGGTATACACAGTATTCGCCGCCAGCACCATAATTCAAAGGCATCAATTTTCTTCCTGTCTTTTTCACTGTCCAGCTTTCACATCCATATGATGTTATTGAAAATACCATGGCTTGAACAAGTCGAATCTTTGTATGGAGAGAGACATCTCTGCTCTTGAGAATCTTATCTAGGTCTTTCATAGCCATTCTGCCAAGAACAACGCGTCGTTTGATTTCTTGACTGCTTGTTGCTTCTTTATTGATAGTTGATCCAAGTAGGTTAAAGTTGTTCACAATTTCAATTTCTTCTCCTTCAACGATGAACCTGTTGATTATGCCAGTTGTCATGATCTTTGTCTTCTTTACATTAAGGTGCAGGCCCATTTTGAGACTATGTTCTTTGATTGTGAGAAGCAAATGTTTCAGATCATCTTCACTTTCAGCCAGTAATGTAGTATCATCAGCATAGCGAAGGTTGTTGATGAGTCTTCCACCAATCTTCACACCTCTGTTGTCTTCATACAATCCTGCTTCTCTGATGATTTGTCCTGCATATAAATTAAACAAGTAGGGGGAAAGGTATGCAGCCTTGTCTTACACCTTTGCTTATTTTAAACCATTCTGTTTCTCCTTGTTCCGTTCGAACTGTTGCTTCTTGTTTAATGTACAGATTGTGCAAGAGTACGATCAGGTGTTCTGGTATACTCATGCTTCTTAATGTGGCCCAGAGTTTCTCATGGTTTACACAGTCAAAAGCCTTGCTATAGTCGATAAAGCACAAATAGACATCCTTTTGGTATTCTTTAGTCTTTTCAAGGATCCATCTCACATCCGCAATGATGTCTCTCGTTCCTCGCCCTTTCCTGAACCCTGCTTGCACTTCAGGTAGTTCTTGTTCCAGGTATGGTTGTAGTCTCCTTTGAATAATCTTCAGTAAAATCTTGCTGGCATGTGGGATCAGAGCGATTGTTCGATAATTTCCGGTCAGTTGGATCACCTTTCTTTAGTATTGGTATAAACACAGATCTTTTCCAGTCAGTTGGCCATGATGTTGTCTTCCATATTTCTTGGCAGAGCCTTGTAACAGCTATATCAGATTGCTGCAATACTTCTATAGGAATGCTAGCAATGCCTGGTGCTTTGTTCTTTGATAACAAGCAGTAAGAGAATACCCCAAATTCCCCACTTCACACAACTTATTTTGTCGGGCATAAATCGTAAGCTGGAGAGGAAACGAGCTCTCACCCTCAAACACAGTACATGTCCCTTTTTTTCTTTTCTTTATATGTTCTCATATGTTTTCTCTTCTTTATATTCACTTTATATTCTCAAAATATTAAAACCACACTTATCAATTGCACGACGTGCACGTTTCGGGGTTAAAAACCCCTGTCTCAAGTGCTGACAATGAACTCGAAGTGTGTCCCAATCTTTCCTTAACCGTCAAAAAACGCCAAATGGCTATTAGAGGTGGAGGGTTGCTTAGGATAGGCTGTCCTTAGGTAGGCCAAACAACAGAGAACACCAATCAACGGAATGGAATCCCCACTCATCCCGGGGTTCCCTACCCTGAAAGGCTCGTATCTGGAACTGTGCGTCAAAATCCCAACCAATTAATATCCCGATTCAAACAAGCTGGGCAAACAGACCTTAAAGTAAATATCCAACGTTGCTCAAGATGACGCAATCGTGCTAACCGATCACCGCCCCGAGGATCCGGTGGGACATGATCAATCACAGTCCATTTTAAATGTTCAAAAGTGTGTTGTCGGTCAAGGCAATGTTGTACCACTGGGGCAGTCTGTATATTCTGACGAAGCCGTGAAGCGTGTTCTGCCAACCAGGTCTTTACCGCCCTCGTAGTACTCCCTATATAACGCAATGGGCAAGGACATTCCAATAGATATACCACGAAGAGGAAAGACATGTGGTCTGCCAACATCTGTAAAAGACCCGATCCGATAATAAATCCTGCCACGTAGGACCAGGAATAGTGGAATCACAATAGTTACACCTCATACATGGTAAGTGAGATCCAGATCTAGCAACCGGATAATCTGGCCGATCACCCAATCCAGCCGATTTACCAAGATATCATGGAGGTTTTTCCTCCATGAGTAGGCAATCCGTAGGGGTTTGTTAAAACAAGAATGCAAAGACAACACAGACCAGTGTTTCTTCAATAAATTAGCTACCGTAGAGGAATGAGTCATATATGGTAGAATCCCTGTCACTGTCTCCATTGGCTGTAGTTGAGACCGAAATTGAGGATCAAGTAACCAATCCCTGTGGGAATACAAAGCCCTACGATATGCCCGAGATATCACCATTTGAGGGTAACCTTTGCATAAAAGTCGATGTTTCAAATCAGCTGCAGAGGGGGCGGGGCTTTTTCAAAACTCCAATAAGGGACTGAACCAAACCAAAAAGCTGATTAGATTATATGGAGGAAATGCAAGATGTTTGCACACCAGGGAACTAAAAGAGAGCGAGAACAACAGCACAGTTTATAAAACTAAATTATAACTCATTTTTATTTTGTGTTATGGTTCTTGCTTTTTCTTTTTCAATATTTATTTTTTATTTATTTTATTTATACCGCGCTCTTTAGAATCAGTGTGGTTTACATGTATGCTAACAGGTACTTTTTATTCCTTTGTCCCCGAAGGGCTCACAATCTAAGTGTACCTGAGGCAATGGAGGGTTAAGTGGCTTGCCCAAGGCCACAAGGAGTGGCCATGGGACTAGAGACCCCAGTCCCTCTGGCCTGAGGTTGCTTGTCCCCATGTGGGAATTGAACCCCTGGCCTTCCGGACTGAGGTAACCTGTCCCAACCACTGAGCCACTCCTCCCTCATATATTTTGCATCCACAGAACCCCCTTCAACAGTGGGTGCAGAGCAGAACAAGGACATTCACTCACAGAACTCAATATCTTTAAAAGAAAATCTGATTCCGATCCTCTCACTAACAACAAACATTCTGCAGTACCAGGCAAATTGTGAACTAATACAAAACCCTACAACAAAGTCACTGAGTATCTATAGAGCAAATCTACCATAACATACCATATCAGCACCAACTTCCAAAACTCACATAAGGAGCCCATCCAAAAAAAGCATCACTGTAAATACTACAGTGGGCCCTGGAACATCCATACACCTATTTGAAAAGCTGAACAAGTCAAATTACTACAGTACAGTATAGCACAGTTACTTACCTGTAATAGGTGATCTCTGGGAACAGCAGGAATAAGTCTTCACATATGGGTACGTCGGTACCGACGGAGCCTGCGCGGGAACGCTCCCCAGCGTCCAAAAAGAAACCTTTTTCTAGGCTGGGTTAACTGTAGATTTTGACAACCTGTCTAAAGTAGTATTATCAGTGTCAATTTCGTTAGCCTTGAGTTGCCAATCCTTGCCAAAGAGATTTTCTCCTGTACAAGGAATGTTTCCCAGCTTATCTTCCACCCATTCCTCTAAGTCTGAAGCCTGGAGCCAGGCAATACGACGTGCTCCTATGGATATAGCAGAAGTTCTGCTAATACATTCAAAACAGTCAAAGGTAGCGCGATTCATAAATTTAGAGACATTCTGAGCATGTTTGACCAAAGTCAAATGATCTGTCCGTTTATCCTCTTGGAGAAAAGGGTTCAAAAGCTCTACGTCTTTTGTAACCTCTTCAAGAAACATTCCCATGTATAATATATAGGAACTGATTCTTGCTGACAGCATGGAGGACTGAAAGCATCGACGACCAAAGGCATCCAGTGTTCTAGACTCACGACCTGGTGGATTGGAAGAGTGTCTCTTAGCACTCTTTTTTTTTCTTTTTTTTAATATTTATACATTATACAAAAGTTATCAAGAAATACATCTCGAAACAGAAACTAGAACAGGAAAAAGAAAATACTTCAAGGGTCAATTAAGTCCCTCAAATTAATACAGGTAACATGAAGGAGTGTGCGTGTGGCACAACGATTCGTATGGGGAAGAAGCGTAAGCCTAGGGATGCCAAACAGCCATCAACGGCACCCCAGGCTTCTACACCATTACCTTTGACGGTTACGGGTCCGATGGATGCTTTTGTGTCGCCTGTGCCACGGCAGTCAGCGGTAGATGGGGAGAGTGGCTCGGCTGAGCGGCGGTTGGAGGTGGAGTCCTCGCTGTCTGCCTCGGGTGGTGATTCTTCCTCCCCAGGCTTGGTCCGACTCTCCAAGGTTCAGATATTGGCGCTGCGAGTAACCCGGAAGAGGGAGCTGATCTTCTGGGTGACATCATGGAACGGAGTGCGGTCGGCGTCTCTGACCAGGACCGTTTGGCTCCCCCGGATTTGTGTTTGAGTGGGGAGTCAGGAGAGGGACGCGCAGGAGGAGGTGTGGGCGTGGGCCCTGTGCCTACCCAGTCGGTTCCTGCCTCAATAGCAGGTGGACTGCAGGATTTGCTAGTTGAAGAGCGGGCCTCTGTTCCTGTTTCGGTACAGGGAGTTCCAGAAGTGGTGACCCTGAAGAATATCTGGGCTGCGATTATTCAACTTCGAGAAGAACTGGTTCCGAAGATTACTAACTTGGTGACTCAGATTTCTAGTAATTCTGATAATATTCGGGAGAATGTTGAGAATATTTCTTTGCTTCGGACTGAGATTTCAGATGTTTGTGCAAATAAAGTGACTTTGGACAGGGACATGGAGTGTCTTAGGAAGAATGTTGCTCCAATGCGGTTTAAGTTGGAGATGATGGAGAATGCGATTCGAGCTACGAACATTCGTATGATTAACTTTCCTAAAGTAGAGTTAGTTTCTCCTAGGGAAATGCTTCGTTCTTATTTAGCAGAGAATTTAGGTATCCCTCCTGAGTCCCATCCCCCCATTGTTAAAGTGTACTATCTGCCTACTGGGAAAAGAGTAGTGGGAGGTGGGGTGGTTCCAGGGGTGGTTAGTGCGGATGTCCTGAATGTAATTGAAATGCTGGAATCTTCTCAGGAGCAACATGTAGTTCCATCTATTTTGTTGGTCATGTTAGCTTTGTTGTCTGATAAAGAATGGCTTATGAGGATGTTTTTTAAAAAACACCATATGTTGTTTAAAGGTTTCTATGTTTCCAGATTTATCTAGGGAGACTCAGAAGAGGCGGCGGGATTTCCTTTTATTGAGACTTGGGGTTCAGCAGTTGGGTGGGCTTTTCTTTTTGAAATTTCCTTGCAAGTGTCTGATTAAATATCAGTCTCATTCCTATATTTTTTACGAGCCCACCCAACTGGTGGACTTCATTAATGCCCGACATTCTGAGGCCGGAACGGATTCTCCTTCTGTGTAGGATAAGCATGATTAGTATCTGACTATATAAGTACACTCTTTTTTTCCTTCGTATTTTGCTGGATGTTTATTTCTTTCTAGGTATCCCCCTATATGGTGGGCTAGGATGAGTGGGGAATGTTTATATTATGTTACCTGTCTCTTAGCACTCTTAATCCATCTCATGGCGGATTCTAACACCATAGAATGATGTGGTAGCTGAGTCTTTTGAAACCCTGGACAAGATGGTACTCGATACATAGTGTCAAGACGTCTAGAATGTGGAGATACTGTTAAAGGAGCTTCCCACATCCTCAACATTAGATTATGTAAGATATGATGTATAGGAAGCATAGCTGCCTCCTTTGGAGCCAAAGGATATTGAAGAATTCTCAATTCTTCTGCCCTAGGCTCCTTTTCAGGTACCACTGAAATGGCAAGGCCCTTTGCCATATCACGTACAAAATCATGAAAAGACATGTCCTCAGGAGAGGACATTCTGCGTTGAGGAAAAAGAGTTGAATCTTTCAAAAGTTCAGCTCTGGTACCGGTGGAATCATCTGAGTCATCGGAATCAGAAGACTCAAAAGGAGGAAGCACCGGATTCTCCCACAGCAGATGGCATCGGTACTGCTCGATGTCGGTACCGACCCGAGTCAGTACCTGATCCCCCATGCTAGAGAGAGATTCCAAGCTCGGCATCGGGGGAAGCATGCCTGTTCAAACAGGTACCGAAGACATTGGCAACTGTGGAACTGTCTGCAGCGACCTTAGCGGTACCGAAGTAGCTAAAAGAATCGCTAGACTGCGTTCAATAGCGAGGGATCTTTTATCCACCGCTACTGCCGAGGCTGGGGTGTCAGTACCGGTGGGGCGGCCATGACCCCCGAACATGGCACCAGTAGTTCCATTGAGGCTGAGGCCTCTGTAAAATCCTGGAGCCCCAATAAAGCTTTGGAGCCTGATGACTCCTGCCGGGGCTGTTTTGCTGGTAAATTGTCCTCGAGGGCAACGCCAATGGCATCTCGATGTTTAGAGGGAGATCTACCCTTCGAGGACCGGCTAGTCTTAGAAGACTTGTGTTTAGTTACCTGAGATCCCTGGGAAGAAGTCGAAGCCCTGGAAGACATCGATGCTACAGACGCTGTGTCTGAAGCAAATAGGGCACCGAGTTGATTTGCACGATTTTGAAGACTTCTTTTAGTCAACTTCCTGCAGGAGAGACACTCCGCCGGGCAATGGTCAGGACCTAAACATTTAAGACACCAGTCATGGGTGTCGGTAATAGAAATTGTACCACCACATTTTGAACATTTTTTAAATCCAGTGGCTGTTTTTTCCATGGTAAGGAAAAAGAGGGCCTAATGCCGAAATTGGCGACAAGCACCAGAACAGGGAAGAAACCCTGAGAAAAAAGACTAAAATTGAAAAAGTTTTAGAAGAAAAGAAAGAAAAGCACCAGTGGTACCGGTAGGCGTCGACGGAAGGCAGACGCGACCACAAAAAATATAAAAATAAAAGAAGATTTTCTGCGGTGACAGGGGACACGCCCTGTCGGCTCCGCAGAAAACGAAGAACTGAAGTGAGAGAGGTAATTGGGCGGGAAGGCAGCACGCATGCACGGTGGATGCTCCCAAAAGCTTTCCTTTTGGGACACTGGGGAGCATTCCCGCGCAGGCCCCATTGGTGCCGACAGTACCCATATGTAAAGACTACATTCCTGCTTGTTCCTGGAGATATATCGATACATCGGGAAGATGTATTACAACTATTAGATAAACTGAAGAGTAGCAAATCACTTGGGCCGGATGGTATACATCCAAGGGTGTTAAAAGAACTGAAATATGAGATTGCAGACCTGCTATCAGTAATCTGTGAACTTTCATTAAAATCATCTGCAATATCTGAAGATTGGAGGATCGCCAATGTAACGCCAATTTTTAAAAAGGGTTCTAGGGGTGATCCAGGAAACTACAGACCAGTGAGCCTGACGTCAGTACCAGGAAAAATGGTAGAAACCATCATAAAGAACAAAATTACTCAGCATGTAGATAGTCATGGCCTAATGGGAGACAGCCAACATGGCTTTAGACAAGGACGATCTCGTCTTACTAATCTGTTATGTTTTTTTGAAGGTGTGAATAAACAGGTGGACAAAGGTGAGTCGATTGATATAGTGTATTTGGACTTTCAGAAAGCCTTTGACAAGGTCCCTCATCAGAGACGTTTGGCAAAACTAAAGAGTCACGGGATAGGAGGCAGTGTACTATTGTGGATCAGGAACTGGTTAAAAGATAGAAAGCAGAGGGTAAGGCTAAATGGCCAATTTTCCCAATGGAGAAAGCTGAATAGTGGTGTACCCCAGGGATCTGTGCTGGGTCCGCTGTTTTTGGCATATTAATAAATAACCTGGAAAAGGGAATAACGAGTGAGGTTATCAAATTTTCAGATGATACAAAACTATTTAAAGTTGTTAAAACCCAAGAGGATTGTGGAAAACTGCAAGAGGATCTTGATAAATTGGAAGATTGGGCATCAAAATGGCAGATGAAATGTAATGTGGACAAATGCAAAGTTATGCACCTAGGGAGAACAACCCAAACTATGGTTACACGATGCAAGGTTCCACATTAGGAACCACCACCCAGGAAAAAGATTTAGGCGTCATTGTGGATAACACCTTAAAAACCTCGGCCCAGTGTGCAGCGGCGGCCAAGAGAGCAAAAAGAATGCTAGGTATCATAAGGAAAGGAATGGAAAATAAAACAAAAGATATTATAATGCTTCTATATCGTTCCATGCAATGAAGCTACAGGGTAAACTATTTAAGACTAATAAAAGAAAATATTTTTTCACTCAACGTGTAATCAAACTCTGGAATTTGTTACCGGAGGATGTAGTAAAGGCTGTTAGTGTAGCTGGGTTTAAAAAAGGTTTGGACAGGTTCCTGGAGGAAAGGTCCATAAACCATTATTAAAAAGGGACCCAGGAGAGATCACGTGAGCACATGAGCGGGTGAGGAGCTTCCTCCTTGCGCTCCCAGGCCGCCCTAAAAGCCTTTGCAATTAATCCAGCGACGCCTGCGTTGAGTGGTGTGTTAGTTACCTCAGCTATAAGAGCGAAAGCCAGAGTACCTTTAGAGGAATTGGTGTCTCCCGGGGAGGAGAATGAAGGCTACGGCGAGGAGGGATAAAGCTGTGAGCACATGAGATTCTAAGATGGTGTCGGCAGCTAGGGCCATGGCTGTGCCAGATTCCCCGGGAAAGGATAGCGTGGACGCTGGCCCGGAGGACATGGCACTGGAGATCGCTAAGCTATTAGAACCAAAATTTGATATGGTGATAAAGAAGCTTGAGGAGTTGAGCGATACTTTTGGAGAACTCACCAGGAGGGTTGACGAAATGGAGCAACGTGTGACGGTGTTGCAGGACAGTGAGCTGGCATTGGAGCGATGTAACCACCAGCAGCAAAAACAAATTGATGCCTTGTTGCTCAAAGTGGATGACTTGGAGAACAGTTCCTGTAGGAACAACCTTAGACTGGTAGGAGTGCCAGAATCTTGGTCGGGAGCACAGCTCTTCACTCTATTTGAGGTATGGCTGCCGACAGCATTGGGCCTTACAGAATTACAGGGTCAGATAAAGGTGGAGAGAGCTCATAGGCTGGGGCAGCGGCTGGAGGGTCGAGACAGACCCAGACCTGTTATAGCTCGTTTGCTAAATTTTCATCATAAGACTTTACTTTTGCAAGCCTATCGGAAGAAAAGAGAACTAAAGCTGGAAAATGCTCCAATACTTCTTTTTCAAGACTACTCAGCGGCGCTGGCCGCAAAGCGGAAGGCATTTTCCCCTATCTGCAGTGATCTGGTCAATGGAGGGGTGCGATTTGCCCTGCACTACCCAGTGACTGCGAGTTTTTTATAAGGGCGCAACGCATACATTTGAGTACGTGGCTGCGGTACGGAAGTTCATTGCCACGATCCTGGCTGGGAATTCGTCAAATGCGGCCTAGAGGGACTATGTCTGACGTTGGCTGGTGCCAGGAGATGAAACTCCTCTTGGAAGTGCAGGGGAGAGTTGTTCCCACAGTACTGTTGAGTTGCATTTCTTTCTGACCTGGAACCACAACTAATATGTGCATTATGGACTTTTAAGTCGCTACAGATGATGATGAGAGGAGGGGGGGCCTGGAGGTGTATGGACGGTGATCTTACTCCTGAAAAGGAGTACCTTACTACGGCAAGAGTTATTGTTGGTTAGGGGGGTGGGATTGAGTGGAAGGAGCGGCGGTATGGGAGGGTGTGACTGGGAGGGAGAATGTGAGAGCGTATGTTGGAGGGTGGCTGGTGTGGGTGAGCAGGTGGGTGTCCTTGGTATGAATGGTGGGGTGGTAGGGTGGGGAGGAGGGGGGAGGGGGTGGGGGAATGATCGGGGAGTTGGGGCAGATGGGGGGAGGGATGGGAAGGGGGTGGGGAAGTGTTCTAGGGGGGTGGAAGAGAGGATGTGAACTGAGCAGTGGGAGTCAGGTACTGGGAGGGGGTCATAAAGGTGGGAGGCATCTTGTATTGGATGGAGGCAAAGCTCAGGAGTCGAGGCTGGGCGATTCCTGGGGCAGGGGTTACAGAGGAATGGACTAATAGTAATAACACCACAAGCAATTTATG